>OX457089.1:48722675-49922675 GCA_949752835.1 Empis stercorea
AAGGCATTCGTTTCACATTAAAGCCTCTAAAAATAAACCATATTTAACATTTCAATATTGGTAATGCATAATAATAACCACCTTGAAACCAAATAATGATTATAATAACTTAAAATAAATATTTTTATGTACCTAAAACTTGACTAAAAAATCTAATTTAATTTTAAGAACATTGCTAAATATTTCACTTTCAAATATAGCACTATATACTAAACAACTTCGAGTCCTTAATTGCAGTCTCGTTTACAAAAAAAAAAAAAAAAAAAAAAAACAATTAGAAAAATATTATATACATTTTATTTGTATTTTGTGTAAAATTGTAAAACGTAAAATACACAACAACAATGGATAATGCAAAATATTATACTGGCAACGGTTGTTGCTTTTTGTTGGGTGACAATTTTCTTGTTTATGCACGGTCATTATCCCAACAGTGAAAACAATATTATTATTATTATTTTAAAACTTTTACACACTATCACACTATGGAATTTTTGTGACATAAAAATAAAATATCGTTGTATACCAAGAATTAATACATAAACTATATATTATTATACTAGCTGGTTTAAAGTGAATATAGAGTGGAGAGCATAAAGTTGAAAAATTCAAATTAATTGAAAATATTTTCGTTTCTAATTTTTATTTTTTGGTAAAATTTTAACGAATTTTTATTTAGTATAAAAATAAATATTAAATGGGGAACAAAAAGGGATCAGAGATTTGATGGAAAAAATTGTAACCAATTAAATATTTTTTTGATTTGTTGTTGGTTTTTTGTATTGTATTTTAAATTTGATTTTGAAAGGATTATGAATTTTAGGGATTTTTGTAGAATATTTAATTATTAATATTTTATACTAGACAAAGAAAATTTAAAACTTGTAGTTAATATTTTATCCATTCACCTTCTTTTACACTTTATTTAAAATATAGATTTATAAAAAGTTTATGAAATTTTAGTTAAAAGTAAATGAAATTTTAGTCTTCATAAATTATTTCAATATACATATTATAAAAAAAAAGATTTGATTTCGTTCTATAGGATTAATGATTATTTTAAGGATTCATTTTTACTATTTATACAAAATGTTGTAATAAGGATTCATTATATAGTTATTGTAAAATAATTAACTGCATATATTTTTGATTATATTTAGTAAAATTTATTAATTAATTTTCCAAATCCCTATAACGTTTATATTACTGAAATAGTAACTTAATCTGTCTAGGGGATTTGTCAATAAAACAATAATATTCTATACTAATTATAATATTACTATAATATTATTTTGTTTGATGTCACTATTTTTTAAAAGTCATGACACTTTTAATTGATTTAATTCGAATAAAACTCTTTGATTAATAAAATTTTAAATATAATCAATTTAAATATTTGAAATAAATAATAAACGCAACAAATTTAGAAAAAAAAAAGAAGTAAGAAAGAAAATTTTAAAAATGAAAAATTATCTTTTCACTTTTTTTTTTGTGGTGTTTTTTTTATTTTTGTTTTTAAAACAATCACAGATCTTTTTCACAACAAAAATTATGTTTTTAATTAAAAAAATTTATGTAACAAAATTATTATATAGGGTAAATTAATGTTTATTAAACCATTAAAATATATTTTATTCGATATTCAATTAATAAACATCACGTGCAAAATATAAAAATTAATTTAAAAATATCATCATATTATACAAAATTAAATTTGTTTGGTGAACACATAATTTTTTGCCATCATTATTTATATTTTTGGTAACAAGTTAAGTTACTTATAATTTAAGGATATAAATTTATTGTTTTTGTGTCAATCATTAATAATTTATTTAAATTTTCTTTTTGTTTTTTTAAAGAAGACAAGGGTCAAAATTATGTTTATTTTAAGGGAAAAAATTAATGTTAAAAAAGTTTTCTTAAATAAATAGAAAATTATATGTGTAACAAATTATATATATATATTTTTCTTTGTGTTTTTAAGGAGAAAAATATTAATTAATCATTTTACTCCGGATAAGTTTACAAATTACAATAATCATGTTAAAATTTAATACATATAAGTATAAGTAATTATATTTAATTAGAAATTAATTTCTATGATTAAAATTAAGTTTAACATATGGTAATAGAATTTTGGTTCTATTATTGTGTAAATTTTGTTACAATTTTTTGTTAAATTTTGTTACAAGTTCAAAAACAAACTTATAAATTTACACAAAAATAAAATTTTATTTTAACTGAGCTGATCTAAGTGGGACAATACTTTGTGGTACCACAAAAACTTATGAAGAAAAACGAAAATATTGAAAATATTGTGCTAAGGGATCAATTTTATCTGAATATCGTTATATACAATTAATATCAATGAAACAAAAAATATTATTTTTTATAGGATTATTTATGGATAATTGTGAATGTCGGGATAATTAAACAAAATAATATATACTGTTGTTATTTACAAAAAAAAAAAAAAAAAAGAAAAAAAAGGACACATCCGCTTACTCTATGGCGTATACATATACGTATAATATGTAATTAATTTCATTTACTAAAAGTTTATGACTTCAAAAAAAGAGAAAGTAATCAAAAAGCACTTACAGCCAAAAAAAAAAAATTGGAAAAAAAAAGAGTTTAATTGCTTTTTTAGTCCTTGTCTATGAGGTTTTTATTTATTTGAGATTTTTTTTTTTTATGATTTATGAAAATGTAATATGTGCGGATAATAAGATTTTAAGAAGATAAATTTAAAATAAGTTGAAATTAAATGTTTTTTTATTTTATCTGTAAAAAGAATTTATAAAATTTAGAATTTTTTTGTTTTTTACGAAATATAAAAAAAAGGCTTTTAAGGATCTTTTTTTTAAATTTATTATAATTATTTTGTATAGCTCATATGTTCCTTTAATTTTTTTTTTCTGCTATAGTTTATGAATCATTAATTATCCAAAAAAAAATTTATTAAAGTTCAGTATTGTGCTCGAGTGAAATTAAATTTTCATACAAATTTGACATCGTGAAATCAGAAATGAAAAATTTCGCTCCTGATTTCGTTCAGGTAGTACTGAGCTCGCGTGAAAAAATCGTCAAAAAATTTTTCTCGCAAAACCGAGAAAAATTTAAATGACAAAATATTAAAATGCCAAATTAACTTGTCAAATTTTATTTACAAAATATTTTTCACAACTTTTTCACGGCTATTTCACAGGAGAGTTTGTAGAGCTTTGGAGATCGCGTTAAAATTTCATTTCACTCGAGCACAATACTGAACTTAAGGATGAAAATTTTTGTATAAATATAAATGTATTTTAAAAATGTGATGGTAAATAATGGTTAATTTGTGTTCATAAATTAATTTAATTTTTTTATTTATTTATTTATTTATGTGCTTTTTTTTTTATTTGGTTCTTCTTAAATAAAATTATATTATATTTTATATAGGTATTATGATTAATTATAATAAATTACTTATATGATTTTATTTATGTTAACACATCTAGTATTTTACAATTCATGCTGTTTTAAATATTAGCGTATTTAAGTATGTATATAAAATATCATCAAAAAAATTTGAAAAGAAAATGTAATTTTAAATAAATTTTCGATTATTCTGTCATAAAAAAAATTTACAATATCAATTTAAATTTTTAAGGTTTTCGATATTTTATCTTAAATTTTTTTCCCACAAATATATTTCTCGACTACATATATAGAATGGTGATAGAATATTTTAGGGATCTATAAATGGGGATATAAGACCTTGACAAATTTTTTGAAGTAACAGTTTCTTAATTGAATTTATGAATTTTTATGAAGTCAGATATTATTGACAAATAAGCAAAAATCTAAAAAAAATTCAAATGTAGGAAAAAATTTTCTTACTAAAATTATTTTCCAAACATTTATATCGAATATTCGGCAAAAATCGATATTTTTAAATATAATAAAAAATTTTTAAATGGCACTAAACCTTATTCTTATTTATTATCTAAATAAAAAAAACCACCTTGAGGAAAATTTAAAACTTATTAGTAATTTCGATAAAATTTTAAATACAAATTAAAATTAACATAAATTATAATGTTTACATTCATAATTAACTTCAAAATAATTTGTAAATAGACGAAATTTATTTGAAAAATGATCATTTTGAATTTAAAAAGAATATTCATAATTTCTAATATAAACTTAATTTAAATTTTTCTTAATATACAAACCCCTTACAAAATATTTTATATAATTCGTAATTTATATATTTTTCCATAAAAAATTTCGTAATTTTTCTTTCCCCATAACAAATCCACAATTTTTGATGAAAATGTAATAAAAAAATAATAATAAATAATAATAAAAAAAAAAAGAGAAAATTCCTTGGGTTATTCTTAAATAATAAATAAATGTACAACATTAAAAATTATGAGCTTTTATTTACAAATTATTTATTATTCCAACATTGTTTTGATGAAAAATTTTTTTTTCTTTATCATTTTCGCCTAATAATCTTGACAAGTGAACAGTATTTATTGTTAATAATACAAAATAAAAGGATGTTTATGAATAAATATAATAATACGTAATAATAATAATTAATAAACTCAACTAGAAAATCAACAGAAAAATAAATATGAAATGTCCAAAATAGCTAAACATTATTATTATCTTACGTTACCAGGACCAGGACAATTATAATAATTATACGAACATCAATAAAATAATGAATATATTTTTAATGAAAATTTTCGAAATATAATAATATTGATTTTCATTTGTTCGTATTTAATGTTGTAAGGTGAGAGGGATTGGGGTCAAAACCGCAAATAATATTAAAAAAAAAACCAGTAAATAACTTTTATATAAGGTTCAAGGATAATATTTATTTAAGATTTTGGGTGGGTGGGATAAATGTATAGACAGTTAATTAGGATTGTATATTTTTGGTACATCAAAGATTTAAGTATTATATAGAAAATTAGGATCAGTTTACTTTATGTGTACAAAAAGAACAAACAAGAGTTCAATTAATTTAAAAAGAAATTAAAAGGAATTAAATATATAAAGGATAAAATTTATAAATAAAATTGAAAAATTACGAATTATAAAGTTATAAAGTTAAAATTAATTTTTCATGTAGGTTTTTTTAAAAAAAATAAAACAATTATATAAAATTTTATTAGAAAAATGAAAAGAATATTTAAGATTTATATATTTTTAAATATTCTATCGTTTAAGGGTATAAATTATAAATCGATATTTATAGAAATTAAGGTGTTTTCAATGATGGTTTTTATATTTGGCATATATAAGTATTTTAGATTATAATTATTTAAAGAGAATTTTTCAATAATAAAAATTATCCTGGAAAATTCACTCTAATGAGAAAATTAGGTCGCAAAACCGACAAAGTCCTAATGAAGTAATACCGATAAAACTTCATATACGTTTAGTGTTGGTTAGCTAAGTCAGGCTTTAGGTTTGCTGCAATCCTACTTAGTTTCTGTCAGATGTGGATGGATGTATATTTTAATCGGTTTATTAATTCTACTTTCTTCTATGAAGAGTCAAAAGTCTGATTCTCTTTTAAACGAGATTTTCGTAATACGAATATTTTTTCCGGTACGCCGGTAACTTTAGCTCCATATATATCTATACTAGATAATGTGGAACTGTTACATTGACACAACAAGTGATTTATAATTATAGTTTCAAAAAGTTGCGATTTAAAAATTCTAATTTTCTCTCCAAATTATAATAATATTAAATGAATAATTATTACTCTCCAAACATTATTTTGTATAATGTTTGGAGAGTAATAATTATATATAAATTCATTTAATATTATTATAATTTGTATATAAATAGAATACATTTTAAAATGTTTAAATAAAAAGCATCATGTTTAATAATTTATATAATTAAAATAAATTTTATAAATTTTTTTAAACCTGAACTTTATTTCAAACTATAATAATTTAATTTCATACAAAAGGATTAAAAGTTAATAATATATTTATAATTAGAAAAAAAAAATTCTAATATAATTTTAAAAAATTTCTAAAAAAATTAGGAAATGGAATTATCAAATTTATGAAAAATGAGAATGAAAAGAGTTATTATATATTCTAATGGCGGCATTAAAAATAATTAATGTATGAAGTTATCAAATTTTTTAATTCAATGCGGATATAAATATATTTTATACATAAATGTTGAGTACACAAAAAGACTGTGTTAATTTGAATAAATATTATAATTATATATAATTAAATTATATTTTCTATGCTATTAGAAAATTTCATCGCAAATAATTCATTTCCAGTAATTTCAAATTGGAAATAAAATATTTAAAAAACGACAAAATGTCACACGCGTATGGTAAATATAATTTTACTATATAAGCGTAACATATACGTAACATATAATTTAATATACGTAGCATATATATACGTAACATATATTAATATACGTAACATATATATACGTAACATATAATTTTACTATATACGCGTAACACGCCTCAAGCGCTTCAGGACACAAATTTTTTGACTACGACCCTGTCGGCAAATTGATGTTCATTGAAAGCTCTTTTGAATATTTTAGCGCAACAATTTACAATTTTAATATTCAATTTTATAATGTTATTTGAATTAAACATATTATATTATAACTTGAATTCAAGGAAATAAGTTGTTATTAGTTAAAAAATAAAACCACATTCACGAATACCTTCATATATTTTCTATATTTATCTGTAAAAAGACACTTCCGAACATTCGAGTGATTTATGAAATAAATGATATTTACACGTTTTAATTTCAAATAAGTCATCACAAAATATTGATATAATAAATACTGTTTTAATTTAATACTTTTTAGTACAAATATGTTTTTCACACATAAATTATCAAAAATGTTACAATTTCTTTCAACTTTTTAAAAAAAGCTCTCACTGTAATATAAATGACAATTGCAAATCATTTGACAAATTAGCTGTGGATTGATTGACAGCAAAAGAGCTTGTTCTGTAGATGGAATGACAGCAAAAAGAGCTTAAAGACCGATCTCCAATGTAGGCTTCAGCGCAAAACTGTGAAAAAAGTTGAACGCCAGCGTAAAGGCCAAACAATCTCCAATGTGAGCGTTATTACAATTCAAAACTTTGACGGAAGCGGAACTTAAAAAAAAAATATAAATATAAATATGAACAAATATGAATATGAATTATAAATTTATATATATATATAACGGACGGAAACTTTACTTCTAGTAATTTTTTTAAAACGCCTACCGAAATTTTAAAATAACTTTGAAAAACTCAGTGAAAAAATCATGAAAAAAATTCAGAAAAAAAAAATTTTAAAAATATGTTGGCACAACTGAAACTTCAGCTTTATTTTTTGAACATTGAGCAATCTCAGCGTTGGCGTTTTTTGAAGCCAGACGCCAGCGCTCACATTGGAGATACTTACATTGATTCCCATATGATGAACTTTTTTCGACGCCGAAGTTTTGAACCGACGCCCACATTGGAGATCGCCCTTTATTTATTTGACACAGTTTGTAGGTATAAAACTATACTATAGAATCTCCTGATATTATATACTCTAAGATTCTCACTGGGGGTGTATTATCGACAGAAATTTGTGACAAAACCCAAGCATAAAATATTCTGTATATGGATGCGTTACTGTCAAAAATTATACCCAAAATTCATTTTTTTAAAACGAACAAATTAAAAATATAATCACATAAATCATGAATTCCATTCGGAACGGAGAAATGTTCGATTTTAGCTCCGACGGAGACTTCCTAATTCTAAATTCCGTTCGGAATATTATTCATTTTCGAATCCGTTTCGTTCGTATATTTGTATTTTATATTACGATCGAAATATCAAGTTCATACAAAAAAAATCCGAAAAAAAACAGTTGCGGAAATTGAAATTAAAGTCAATTTTTGATAAAAAAAAATTGGCTTAAAATGTTTCTTTTTAAATGTATAAAATTTTCTAAGTTTTCTTCATAAATAAGTTCCAACAAAAACCCAACCATATTCATTTTAAACATTTTTCAATACACAAATTCAGAACTAATACTTTTAAAATAATTTTCATCAAGTCTGTATGAAAAAAAATGAAAAAAAATATTTTAAAAATATTTAATTTTTGAATTTGAAGTAAATCAGCTGATTTCGAAAATCCGAAAAATGGGTTTGCTATGGCAATAATTTTATACGATTTCGAGGTATTTCATGATTCCATTTTTTTCTCCGTCGGAGTGGAAATCTCCGACGGAATATCTTCCGAACGGAATTCATGATTTATGTGATTATTTTTTATTTATTTAAAAAAAAAATTTTTTAATTAAATGTGAAAAAAATTGCATTAATTATTAGTGAATTATATTTAATATAATTGAAAATTATATTTATAATTATATCTATAATTATATATTTATAATATTGATTTATTGAGAATCATATGTCACTTACACATAGAAACTTAAAATTATTTATTATATTATTTATAATATATAAATTATAATTATTTTTCTGTTCAAATTTTTAATATAAATTTTGAATTAACAAAAAATAACAAATATACAAAAATAAAATAACTTATTTCTTATCCATTGTGTATTGTTGATATTTGATACTTTTAAACATTATTTAAAACCCATCTAAAAAAATTTCGCAAAAATTTATATAATAAAGATGATAACAATTATATTATTTATAACTACTATTTATTTATCGAAATCACACATACAATAATGGAAAACTAATTAATTTGATTGAATATTACAAAAAGATTAACAAAAACAATACAACTCAATGAAAACTTGAAAATTTTGGTGTAAAATGTTACAATTATGATCCGCTTGAAAACTAATAAGAAAAAAATTTTAGATAATAAAAAACATATGTTTTTCAAATTACTGAATTTGTTAGTCTTGTTATTAGTGGCATTATATATGCTGCCCAAATAATTGTTCCTATCCCCGTAGCCATGTAGACATAACAGGAGTCAAAAATTGCTAAAAGTATACATATGTATTTTATTGAATTTTGTTTAGCAATATAAAAATAAAGTTCAACCTGCTCCATCAGTTGAGCCTGCCTCTCCTCCTCCAGTGGCTGTTCCTGTTGCTTTGTTTCCTGAATCACCAGCTTCGGGTGCAGTAGTTGCTCCTTCCGCATCGTCCCCCTCTAGTCCCATATCTTATATTTCAATATTCAAAAAAAAATTATATAAAAAATATTTTATTTTGTGCTATACAAAGAAAAAGTTTGTAGTTCCCGTTTCAAATCTAATATTTAAATGAAATCAGATATAAAAATTTGTTTCTATAATTTTTTATAAATATATATCAAAGCCCATGTGATTAATTATTTTATTTTATAAATTTAAGTTAAATATTACATATATAGATTTATATTTAAGAGCTCTACCTAAACACCGGCGTACGGCGTAAATGGAAATGCCACATAATATAGGAAATCTATAAGACATCTTTTAAACAAGCTTTTTTTCGTTCGTGCTGCACGTTTCATGCTTTTTGACAGTTCTTCCAACTCTTTCTAGAAGAGCCGAGAGCGAGATAAAAGTCATGAACGAAAATCGGGAAAAATACGATTTTTCATACAATTTGTCAATTTAAAAAAATTAAAAATTGACAAGGGAATAACTTTTAAAACCGGTAGTTGTTAAAAATATTTGTGTGTTATTTTGAGTAAATTTTTTAAAAAAACAAAACAGAAATATAATAAATAATAATATTTGTGTAAATTGATGACTACAATTAATACATAAATTAGGTCTGTTCGTTAGCTGGCTCAGGTCACATAACCCGAGTAGGTTAGGTTAGGTTGTGTTAGGTTGAGTTAGAGTAAGTGACGTCACAGATCACTTTAGGTTCATTTGTGACCCAAACCCAAATTCTGTTCGCTTGCTCAGACCATATGTCATATCAGCGTCTACAAGAAAACACGATATCAGCGTCTACAAGAAAACACGATAAACGACGTTTATGTTTCACGTTGAACGCACGTTGAAAGTCCGTCAAATGTTCATATAAAATTTTCAACGATGTCCGCAAATTTCAGTACATTTTTTAAATTTTCAACGTGCTTATTTGACGTCAAAAGAACGTTTAACACTAGACGTTAAATTTACGTGGATCATTCAACGAACTAATAAATTTTTTTTTATTGCGAATTTTGTACTTCTAAAAATTGATTTTAAAATAAAATAACACCAAATTCTTATTCGCAATAATATATTTATTTATTTATCACGTTTTTTATATAATACTATAACTTAAGAAAATAAAATATAATTAAAAAAGTTAATAAAAATTACAGTCTTTAAATCCATTTAGTAGACTGACGATTTTACTTCGAGGAAGTATAGAAATAAAAAAAAATTAATTAGAGTTAATTGTCGCCTTTATAACTCTTTGAAAACGCCTCTGCCGAGCAGCCAGCATTTGGGCTCTAATTGATGTGGCATATCCTTTTTTGCAATTATATTGCCCATCTAACCAAGCACCTGCAAATTAAAAAAAAATTAAAATTAGGTTGCTATCAAATATTGGAAAAAGTTACCTTTTGCCTTTTGGATAATTTAGGCATTTTTTATAATATAAATTAAACGGAGCACCACACTCAAAAAATTTATTTAAAAAATATAACAAAAAATTAACTTCGCAATTTAACTATTTTCAACAAAGAACAAAAACAAACTAAACGAAATGCCTTAATATTCAATTTGACAAAGAACTTTGTAAAAACAGTACACAGAAACTCGTCATCGTCAAATTATCAACGTTCATTTGACGTGAAATAAGCAAGTCAAAACTACGTTGAACATTTTACGTAAAAAATTTTTTCGCTGGGTTTGATCTAAAATTAAAATTTTTTCAATAAAAAGTGACAGCCACTCATTTCATATGCTTAGGTTGTCAATAAATTTAAAATTTGAGTTGGCGATATTATACCAAATTTTAATTTATACAAAAAAAAAACGATAGCATTACAATCGCCACATATGATCTTAAAAAAAAATTACGACTATCGTCTGTCGTAATTTTTCACGACACTTTAATCAATCGTGTCGTGTTCTTATGATTCATACCCTGATAATTTTTTTTGGAATTTCATGAAGAAAAAAAATTATGTATGTATGTATAATAAATATTGCCAAAAAATGCATTGAAGTTCAATATCAAATTTATTAATTATTTTCAGAAAAAGTTTTTATAAATTGACTGGCAAAATTGGCAAAATTGATGATAGACTTTTTTATTTATACATACATAAATATTGTATAAGTTATGTAACTATTTAATTTAGTGAAACTAGGTATTTAAGTACATAGTAAAATTGTAATCAAATTTAAGAAAAGAATTTAATGAATGTATGCAAATTAATATAACTAAATTTGTTTATAATGAATAATTGTGGTAAATATGATATGAAAAAATTATGTGTATAGCAATTATGTATAAAAAAATATTTGATTTATCAGAATATTTATGTGATCTAATATCGAATGTAAAATTAAATAAATTAATATTAATATGTTAATAAAAAAAATATTAAATATATATAAAAAATTTTTCATTTTCAATAAAAAAAAAGCAAAATCCAATATGAACATTCCATGAGCCACCTGCCGTTAAATAAATACACTACAATACCCAACACGATACCTACGCGTCAGTACCAACGTCAGCGGAAGTGGCCTGTGTTTTTGCCATGGGAGAGTATGTATCGTGTCAGGCATACGCGTTGGTATAAGTCGGGCCGACGTTGGTATAAACCTACGAATAAGAAATAATGGAAGGAGCATAAGTAATAAAAATTGAAGCCAGCCTGGATATAGTAGTCTCGTTCTTTTCACCACCGAACTGTCAAAATTAATAAAACGCAAATAAGAGCCGGACTAGGTTTTTTTTAATTCGGGGAGCAATTTTTAAGGAGAGAAAATTTATTTTTTTTGAAAAATACATGTAAAGATCATCCTAAGGAATATTTTAGTTCGCACATTGATAATTATACAAATTGAAAGTAAAAGAGAGTAATTTTGTTAGCTAGTTAATATTTTGAATTTATATTGGCTCTTAAAATTAAAAAAATAAGCCAGCCCTGTAAATCTAAAATCAGCTGTTATAATATTTTTCATATTATTAATTTGACAGTTCGGTGGTGAAGAGAAAGAGAACTACCAAAATCGTGGCTTCATAAACATTTTTTCAATATATTAAAATTTTAATGTGTTAAAAAGAGAGGGAACATTTATGCTCCTTCCATTATTTCTTATTCGTAGGTATAAACATTCTCACCTTAGAGTATATAATATCAGGAGATGCTATAGTGATTAAAAATCGTCAAATTTTTTTTGGGGGGGAAGAGAGAATTTTTTTTGGTGTAGGCTTCAGAAATTAAATATAAAATGTATAAGAGTATATATATAAGGTGTTGAGTAGGAACTACAGTTTTCCTAATATATCCTTTTCCAGGATTAATAAAATATTGTGATCTGAAATGTATAGAACACATTTTATAATACATACAATAATCCTCAGGTAGTATATTTACTGCCTAATAACATTCTAATCTTAAATTATTATCAATTTTTTAATAATTCATCAAAGTAATGTATACGCCTCAAGTGCTCCAGGACACAAATTTTTTGACTACGACCCTGTCGACAAATTGATGTTCATTGAAAGCTCTTTTGAATATTTTAGCGCACCAATTTACAATTTTAATATTCAATTTTATAATGTTATTTGAATTAAACATATTATATTATAACTTGAATTCAAGGAAATAAGTTGTTATTAGTTAAAAAATAAAACCACATTCACGAATACCTTCATATATTTTCTATATTTATCTGTAAAAATACACTTCCGAACATTCGAGTGATTTATGAAATAAATGATAATTACACGTTTTAATTACAAATAAGTCATCACAAAATATTGATATAATAAATACTGTTTTAATTTAATACTTTTTAGTACAAATCTTTATGTTTTTCACACATAAATTATCAAAAATGTTACAATTTCTTTCAACTTTTTAAAAACAGCTCTCACTGTAATATAAATGACAATTGCAAATCATTTGACAAATTAGCTGTGGATTGATTGACAGCAAAAGAGCTTGTTCTGTAGATGGAATGACAGCAAAAAGAGCTTAAAGACCGATCTCCAATGTAGGCTTCAGCGCAAAACTTCGGCGGTGAAAAAAGTTTAACGCCAGCGTAAAAGCCAAACAATCTCCAATGTGAGCGTTTTTACAATTCAAAACTTTGACGGAAGCGTTTCGACGCCGAAGTTTTGAGCCGACGCCCACATTGGAGATCGCCCTTTATTTATTTGACACAGTTTGTAGGTATAAAACTATACTATACCCAGTGCGATTTTTGACGTGGTTTTTACGTAAAAACGACGTTTATGTTTCACGTTGAACGCACTTTGAAAGTCCGTCAAATGCCCATATACAATTTTCAACGATGTCCGCTAACTTCAGTACATTTTTTAAATTTTCAACGTGCTTATTTGACGTCAAAAGAACGTTTAACTCTAAACGTTAAATTTACGTGGAACATTCAACGAACTAAAATAAGTTTGTATTGCGAATTTTGTACTTCAGAAAATTGATTTTAAAATAAAATAACACAAAATTATAATTTTCCATAATATATTTAATTATTTACAAAGTTTACAATAAAAATAAATACTTAGAAAATAAAATATAATTAAAAAAGTTAACAAAAATTACAGTCTTTCAAAATTCTTTTCGACTTATTTTACTTAAAAAATAATTTTAATAAAAAGCTAACAAATATTTCAGTCTTTAAATCAATTTCGACTGATTTTACTTAAAAAATAATTTTAATAAAAAGTTAAAAAAAATTACAGTCTTTAAATCCATTTCGTTAATTGTTGCCTTTTTAACTCTTTGAAAACGCCTCTGCCGAGCAGCCAGCATTTGGGCTCTAATTGATGTGGCATATCCTTTTTTGCAATTATATTGCCCATCTAACCAAGCACCTGCAAATTAAAAAAAAATTAAATTAGGTTGCTATAACAAATATTGGAAAAAGTTACCCATATAATTTAAGCTTTTCAATGAAGAAAAGTCTTCGGCCATGCGAACCGTCCCAATTCTATTAGGCCAAAATATTGTCAGGAATTTATTTTGCTAATCCAGCAGTATTTGGGATTTGAGCAGTAATTTTGCGTTGATTCAAATTGTTTAAGTTTCTTTTCCTAAAAATAATATTTTTAAAAGCTTTATAATAACATTAATTATGTACATACCAAATATTATGCATCATTTTCAATTTTCAATAACAAAAAATTACGTTCGCAAATTAACTAATTTGAACAAAGAACAAACACAAACTAAATGAAATGCCGTAATATTCAATTTGACAAAGAATTTTGCAAAAACAGTACACCGAAACTCGTCATCGTCAAATTATCAACGTTCATTTGACGTGAAATAAGCAAGTCAAAACTACGTCGAACATTTTACGTAAAAAGTTTTTTCGCTGGGTAGCATCTCCTGATATTATATACTCTAAGATTCTCACTGGGGGTGTATTATCGACAGAAATTTGTGACAAAACCCAAGCATAAAATATTCTGTATATGGATGCGTTACTGTCAAAAATTATACCCAAAATTCATTTTTTTAAAACGAACAAATTAAAAATATAATCACATAAATCATGAATTCCGTTCGGAACGGAGAAATGTTCGATTTTAGCTCCGACGGAGACTTCCTAATTCTAAATTCCGTTCGGAATATTATTCATTTTCGAATCCGTTTCGTTCGTATATTTGTATTTTATATTACGATCGAAATATCAAGTTCATACAAAAAAAATCCGAAAAAAACAGTTGCGGAAATTGAAATTAAAGTCAATTTTTGATAAAAAAAATTGGCTTAAAATGTTTCTTTTTAAATGTAAAAAATTTTCTAAGTTTTCTTCATAATTAAGTTCCAACAAAAACCCAACCATATTCATTTTAAACATTTTTCAATACACAAATTCAGAACTAATACTTTTAAAATAATGTTCATCAAGTCTGTATGAAAAAAAATGAAAAAAAATATTTTAAAAATATTTAATTTTTGAATTTGAAGTAAATCAGCTGATTTCGAAAATCCGAAAAATGGGTTTGCTATGGCAATAATTTTATACGATTTCGAGGTATTTCATGATTCCATTTTTTTCTCCGTCGGAGTGGAAATCTCCGACGGAATATCTTCCGAACGGAATTCATGATTTATGTGATTATTTTTTATTTATTTAAAAAAAAATTTTTTTAATTAAATGTGAAAAAAATTGCATTAATTATTAGTGAATTATATTTAATATAATTGAAAATTATATTTATAATTATATCTATAATTATATATTTATAATATTGATTTATTGAGAATCATATGTCACTTACACATAGAAACTTAAAATTATTTATTATATTATTTATAATATATAAATTATAATTATTTTTCTGTTCAAATTTTTAATATAAATTTTGAATTAACAAAAAATAACAAATATACAAAAATAAAATAACTTATTTCTTATCCATTGTGTATTGTTGATATTTGATACTTTTAAACATTATTTAAAACCCATCTAAAAAAATTTCGCAAAAATTTATATAATAAATATGATAACAATTATATTATTTATAACTACTATTTATTTATCGAAATCACACATACAATAATGGAAAACTAATTAATTTGATTGAATATTACAAAAAGATTAACAAAAACAATACAACTCAATGAAAACTTGAAAATTTTGGTGTAAAATGTTACAATTATGATCCGCTTGAAAACTAATAAGAAAAAAATTTTAGATAATAAAAAACATATGTTTTTCAAATTACTGAATTTGTTAGTCTTGTTATTAGTGGCATTATATATGCTGCCCAAATAATTGTTCCTATCCCCGTAGCCATGTAGACATAACAGGAGTCAAAAATTGCTAAAAGTATACATATGTATTTTATTGAATTTTGTTTAGCAATATAAAAATAAAGTTCAACCTGCTCCATCAGTTGAGCCTGCCTCTCCTCCTCCAGTGGCTGTTCCTGTTGCTTTGTTTCCTGAATCACCAGCTTCGGGTGCAGTAGTTGCTCCTTCCGCATCGTCCCCCTCTAGTCCCATATCTTATATTTCAATATTCAAAAAAAAATTATATAAAAAATATTTTATTTTGTGCTATACAAAGAAAAAGTTTGTAGTTCCCGTTTCAAATCTAATATTTAAATGAAATCAGATATAAAAATTTGTTTCTATAATTTTTTATAAATATATATCAAAGCCCATGTGATTAATTATTTTATTTTATAAATTTAAGTTAAATATTACATATATAGATTTATATTTAAGAGCTCTACCTAAACACCGGCGTACGGCGTAAATGGAACACATAATATAGGAAATCTATAAGACATCTTTTAAACAAGCTTTTTTTCGTTCGTGCTGCACGTTTCATGCTTTTTGACAGTTCTTCCAACTCTTTCTAGAAGAGCCGAGAGCGAGATAAAAGTCATGAACGAAAATCGGGAAAAATACGATTTTTCATACAATTTGTCAATTTAAAAAAATTAAAAATTGACAAGGGAATAACTTTTAAAACCGGTAGTTGTTAAAAATATTTGTGTGTTATTTTGAGTAAATTTTTTAAAAAAACAAAACAGAAATATAATAAATAATAATATTTGTGTAAATTGATGACTACAATTAATACATAAATTAGGTCTGTTCGTTAGCTGGCTCAGGTCACATAACCCGAGTAGGTTAGGTTAGGTTGTGTTAGGTTGAGTTAGAGTAAGTGACGTCACAGATCACTTTAGGTTCATTTGTGACCCAAACCCAAATTCTGTTCGCTTGCTCAGACCATATGTCATATCAGCGTCTACAAGAAAACACGATATCAGCGTCTACAAGAAAACACGATAAACGACGTTTATGTTTCACGTTGAACGCACGTTGAAAGTCCGTCAAATGCCCATATAAAATTTTCAACGATGTCCGCAAATTTCAGTACATTTTTTAAATTTTCAACGTGCTTATTTGACGTCAAAAGAACGTTTAACACTAGACGTTAAATTTACGTGGATCATTCAACGAACTAATAAATTTTTTTTTATTGCGAATTTTGTACTTCTAAAAATTGATTTTAAAATAAAATAACACCAAATTCTAATTCGCAATAATATATTTATTTATTTATCACGTTTTTTATATAATACTATAACTTAAGAAAATAAAATATAATTAAAAAAGTTAATAAAAATTACAGTCTTTAAATCCATTTAGTAGACTGACGATTTTACTTCGAGGAAGTATAGAAATAAAAAAAAATTAATTAGAGTTAATTGTCGCCTTTATAACTCTTTGAAAACGCCTCTGCCGAGCAGCCAGCATTTGGGCTCTAATTGATGTGGCATATCCTTTTTTGCAATTATATTGCCCATCTAACCAAGCACCTGCAAATTAAAAAAAAATTAAAATTAGGTTGCTATCAAATATTGGAAAAAGTTACCTTTTGCCTTTTGGATAATTTAGGCATTTTTTATAATATAAATTAAACGGAGCACCACACTCAAAAAATGTATTTAAAAAATATAACAAAAAATTAACTTCGCAATTTAACTATTTTCAACAAAGATCAAAAACAAACTAAACGAAATGCCTTAATATTCAATTTGACAAAGAACTTTGTAAAAACAGTACACAGAAACTCGTCATCGTCAAATTATCAACGTTCATTTGACGTGAAATAAGCAAGTCAAAACTACGTTGAACATTTTACGTAAAAAATTTTTTCGCTGGGTTTGATCTAAAATTAAAATTTTTTCAATAAAAAGTGACAGCCACTCATTTCATATGCTTAGGTTGTCAATAAATTTAAAATTTGAGTTGGCGATATTATACCAAATTTTAATTTATACAAAAAAAAAACGATAGCATTACAATCGCCACATATGATCTTAAAAAAAAATTACGACTATCGTCTGTCGTAATTTTTCACAACACTTTAATCAATCGTGTCGTGTTCTTATGATTCATACCCTGATAATTTTTTTTGGAATTTCATGAAGAAAAAAAATTATGTATGTATGTATAATAAATATTGCCAAAAAATGCATTGAAGTTCAATATCAAATTTATTAATTATTTTCAGAAAAAGTTTTTATAAATTGACTGGCAAAATTGGCAAAATTGATGATAGACTTTTTTATTTATACATACATAAATATTGTATAAGTTATGTAACTATTTAATTTAGTGAAACTAGGTATTTAAGTACATAGTAAAATTGTAATCAAATTTAAGAAAAGAATTTAATGAATGTATGCAAATTAATATAACTAAATTTGTTTATAATGAATAATTGTGGTAAATATGATATGAAAAAATTATGTGTATAGCAATTATGTATAAAAAAATATTTGATTTATCAGAATATTTATGTGATCTAATATCGAATGTAAAATTAAATAAATTAATATTAATATGTTAATAAAAAAAATATTAAATATATATAAAAATTTTTTCATTTTCAATAAAAAAAAAGCAAAATCCAATATGAACATTCCATGAGCCACCTGCCGTTAAATAAATACACTACAATACCCAACACGATACCTACGCGTCAGTACCAACGTCAGCGGAAGTGGCCTGTGTTTTTGCCATGGGAGAGTATGTATCGTGTCAGGCATACGCGTTGGTATAAGTCGGGCCGACGTTGGTATAAACCTACGAATAAGAAATAATGGAAGGAGCATAAGTAATAAAAATTGAAGCCAGCCTGGATATAGTAGTCTCGTTCTTTTCACCACCGAACTGTGAAAATTAATAAAACGCAAATAAGAGCCGGACTAGGTTTTTTTTAATTCGGGGAGCAATTTTTAAGGAGAGAAAATTTATTTTTTTTGAAAAATACATGTAAAGATCATCCTAAGGAATATTTTAGTTCGCACATTGATAATTATACAAATTGAAAGTAAAAGAGAGTAATTTTGTTAGCTAGTTAATATTTTGAATTTATATTGGCTCTTAAAATTAAAAAAATAAGCCAGCCCTGTAAATCTAAAATCAGCTGTTATAATATTTTTCATATTATTAATTTGACAGTTCGGTGGTGAAAAGAAAGAGAACTACCAAAATCGTGGCTTCATAAACATTTTTTCAATATATTAAAATTTTAATGTGTTAAAAAGAGAGGGAACATTTATGCTCCTTCCATTATTTCTTATTCGTAGGTATAAACATTCTCACCTTAGAGTATATAATATCAGGAGATGCTATAGTGATTAAAAATCGTCAAATTTTTTTTGGGGGGGAAGAGAGAATTTTTTTTGGTGTAGGCTTCAGAAATTAAATATAAAATGTATAAGAGTATATATATAAGGTGTTGAGTAGGAACTACAGTTTTCCTAATATATCCTTTTCCAGGATTAATAAAATATTGTGATCTGAAATGTATAGAACACATTTTATAATACATACAATAATCCTCAGGTAGTATATTTACTGCCTAATAACATTCTAATCTTAAATTATTATCAATTTTTTAATAATTCATCAAAGTAATGTATACGCCTCAAGTGCTCCAGGACACAAATTTTTTGACTACGACCCTGTCGACAAATTGATGTTCATTGAAAGCTCTTTTGAATATTTTAGCGCACCAATTTACAATTTTAATATTCAATTTTATAATGTTATTTGAATTAAACATATTATATTATAACTTGAATTCAAGGAAATAAGTTGTTATTAGTTAAAAAATAAAACCACATTCACGAATACCTTCATATATTTTCTATATTTATCTGTAAAAATACACTTCCGAACATTCGAGTGATTTATGAAATAAATGATAATTACACGTTTTAATTACAAATAAGTCATCACAAAATATTGATATAATAAATACTGTTTTAATTTAATACTTTTTAGTACAAATCTTTATGTTTTTCACACATAAATTATCAAAAATGTTACAATTTCTTTCAACTTTTTAAAAACAGCTCTCACTGTAATATAAATGACAATTGCAAATCATTTGACAAATTAGCTGTGGATTGATTGACAGCAAAAGAGCTTGTTCTATAGATGGAATGACAGCAAAAAGAGCTTAAAGACCGATCTCCAATGTAGGCTTCAGCGCAAAACTGTGAAAAAAGTTGAACGCCAGCGTAAAGGCCAAACAATCTCCAATGTGAGCGTTATTACAATTCAAAACTTTGACGGAAGCGGAACTTAAAAAAAAAATATAAATATAAATATGAACAAATATGAATATGAATTATAAATTTATATATATATATAACGGACGGAAACTTTACTTCTAGTAATTTTTTTAAAACGCCTACCGAAATTTTAAAATAACTTTGAAAAACTCAGTGAAAAAATCATGAAAAAAATTCAGAAAAAAAAAATTTTAAAAATATGTTGGCACAACTGAAACTTCAGCTTTATTTTTTGAACATTGAGCAATCTCAGCTTTGGCGTTTTTTGAAGCCAGACGCCAGCGCTCACATTGGAGATACTTACATTGATTCCCATATGATGAACTTTTTTCGACGCCGAAGTTTTGAACCGACGCCCACATTGGAGATCGCCCTTTATTTATTTGACACAGTTTGTAGGTATAAAACTATACTATAGAATCTCCTGATATTATATACTCTAAGATTCTCACTGGGGGTGTATTATCGACAGAAATTTGTGACAAAACCCAAGCATAAAATATTCTGTATATGGATGCGTTACTGTCAAAAATTATACCCAAAATTCATTTTTTTAAAACGAACAAATTAAAAATATAATCACATAAATCATGAATTCCATTCGGAACGGAGAAATGTTCGATTTTAGCTCCGACGGAGACTTCCTAATTCTAAATTCCGTTCGGAATATTATTCATTTTCGAATCCGTTTCGTTCGTATATTTGTATTTTATATTACGATCGAAATATCAAGTTCATACAAAAAAAATCCGAAAAAAAACAGTTGCGGAAATTGAAATTAAAGTCAATTTTTGATAAAAAAAAATTGGCTTAAAATGTTTCTTTTTAAATGTATAAAATTTTCTAAGTTTTCTTCATAAATAAGTTCCAACAAAAACCCAACCATATTCATTTTAAACATTTTTCAATACACAAATTCAGAACTAATACTTTTAAAATAATTTTCATCAAGTCTGTATGAAAAAAAATGAAAAAAAATATTTTAAAAATATTTAATTTTTGAATTTGAAGTAAATCAGCTGATTTCGAAAATCCGAAAAATGGGTTTGCTATGGCAATAATTTTATACGATTTCGAGGTATTTCATGATTCCATTTTTTTCTCCGTCGGAGTGGAAATCTCCGACGGAATATCTTCCGAACGGAATTCATGATTTATGTGATTATTTTTTATTTATTTAAAAAAAAAATTTTTTAATTAAATGTGAAAAAAATTGCATTAATTATTAGTGAATTATATTTAATATAATTGAAAATTATATTTATAATTATATCTATAATTATATATTTATAATATTGATTTATTGAGAATCATATGTCACTTACACATAGAAACTTAAAATTATTTATTATATTATTTATAATATATAAATTATAATTATTTTTCTGTTCAAATTTTTAATATAAATTTTGAATTAACAAAAAATAACAAATATACAAAAATAAAATAACTTATTTCTTATCCATTGTGTATTGTTGATATTTGATACTTTTAAACATTATTTAAAACCCATCTAAAAAAATTTCGCAAAAATTTATATAATAAATATGATAACAATTATATTATTTATAACTACTATTTATTTATCGAAATCACACATACAATAATGGAAAACTAATTAATTTGATTGAATATTACAAAAAGATTAACAAAAACAATACAACTCAATGAAAACTTGAAAATTTTGGTGTAAAATGTTACAATTATGATCCGCTTGAAAACTAATAAGAAAAAAATTTTAGATAATAAAAAACATATGTTTTTCAAATTACTGAATTTGTTAGTCTTGTTATTAGTGGCATTATATATGCTGCCCAAATAATTGTTCCTATCCCCGTAGCCATGTAGACATAACAGGAGTCAAAAATTGCTAAAAGTATACATATGTATTTTATTGAATTTTGTTTAGCAATATAAAAATAAAGTTCAACCTGCTCCATCAGTTGAGCCTGCCTCTCCTCCTCCAGTGGCTGTTCCTGTTGCTTTGTTTCCTGAATCACCAGCTTCGGGTGCAGTAGTTGCTCCTTCCGCATCGTCCCCCTCTAGTCCCATATCTTATATTTCAATATTCAAAAAAAAATTATATAAAAAATATTTTATTTTGTGCTATACAAAGAAAAAGTTTGTAGTTCCCGTTTCAAATCTAATATTTAAATGAAATCAGATATAAAAATTTGTTTCTATAATTTTTTATAAATATATATCAAAGCCCATGTGATTAATTATTTTATTTTATAAATTTAAGTTAAATATTACATTTATATAGATTTATATTTGACGCTATCAGAAACGAAAAATGGAAATGCCACAGAATATAGGAAATCTATGTGCCTATCCACACGGTATATTTATCGTGCGATAATTTTGACGTTCGATATTTTCTCCTTTTTTTTCATTCATGTTAGAAAGAGAAAAAAAACGCAAAAAAATTTTCAGGCGACTTTGATTTTCTTTCGACAAATTTCACATAAGGTAAAGACATAAGGTATGGGTAAGCTCCCACAACAAATCATTAATAATATTTTTGTTTACAGAATTTTTAGCGATAATTTTAATATTTTATTTTTATGTGAAAAACATTTTTAATATTTTAATATAGTTTTTGGGGTATTTTATTTACAGTTTTAAAAATATTTTATTTTATTTTTTTTTGGGACATTTTTTAGATAGATTTTAAATAATTTTTAAAATACCGCCAGTATTAAATATCAACATTGGATAAGAAATAAGTTATTATTTTATTTTTGTATGTTTGCTATTTTTTGCTAATTCAAAATTTATATTAAAAATTTTAACAGAAAAGTAAAATATATTTTTTTTAAATATAAATTTCAAAAAGTATAATTTTTGCAGAAGTTGTAATTATTCATTTTTTTATAATTTTTAACATTACAAATGCATTTAAAACATTTTTGAACTTGAATTTGTTTTACTATACTAAGAATGTCATTTAGATTTAAATAAATTGAACAATTTAAAATGAAATTATGAAAAATTGTGATCTTCAGCATTTATAGAAAGATTTCCGTTTTGATATGTCATGGAATTAAATACATAAAAGGGCAGATTTTCAATAAATTTATTTGAATTAATCCACAAAATAAAAATTGCAATTAATTTTAAATAATTTGAAAATCACCAAAAAAGTTAAATTGACACTTCACAGCTTTTTTCGAAATTATTTTAACCAAATTTGATATGGCAGGCAACACTGCAAATTCCACTGGACTTCGTGTTAGCTGGATTTCCGCTGGAATATTTTCGAACAGTCAACTTGATATTTCAGAGGACTTCAGAATAGCCCCTAATTATTAATGCCCGGTTGTGCCAAGTCCATGGACTTTAATTCTTTGGACCTTATTGCACCCCCCGTCAACCCCGTATTTGGTGCTTATTTACTTATTTTAATACAAAATGGTAATAAAGTCCATGGACTTTATGACTCTTTTACAAAATTCAAATGAGAAATAAAGTCCAATTGTATAATTTAGAATAATGTTTATTATAAAATAGTTAATATAGAGTAAAATACAATTATAACTTCTCTTTGCTTTGCATTCAATTATTTAATCCTTTACTTATCTTTATTTATCGGAAAATAACTTCATTATGCAACTTTTCGGAAAAGGGAAAATTCCTTATTTTTTCAGCTTTTTGTTGTTTTTTTTATTCAAAGCTGCAAAAAGAATGAGTTTTCCCTTTTCCGAAAAAAAAGTAATAATTTTTTATTAAAAATGAATTTTTATATTTTATATGGTTTAAATAATATTTTTCGTTGAATTACAAAAACAAATCTAAAAAGAAATAAAGTACATTTCAATTTGGCAATAACGTCCACTTCAAATAAGTCATACAGTCCATGGACATTAATTCCCTTTCATTTGGAATTAAAGTCCATGGACTTTAATTCTTTGGACCTTATTGCACACCTCCGGGGTTGACACTGCTTCTTAAAGCTATAGTAAGTTAAACCGAATCAAAATTAATATAATTTTAATTTATCCTGCTAGAGCGCATAACATATATAGTTATAATGTTTTTTTAAAAATGTAATTTAACTTGGTTAATCTTTTCCAATAAATGATAGGATACCATATGTATGAAATCTAATCTATATATTATATAGACATTTCCCATAATTCGGTTTTTTTATGTTGCTAAGAAGGCAGTTAGATACAAATAAAAAAAAATTGATTTACCATTTTAAATTTTCACTGAATTTATAATAATAAATCATTTGTAGATAAGAAAAAAAAATTCATAATATACTATGAATAGTAACGAAAAAAAAGCCTGTGATTATGCGCAGTAGTTCAGCTGTGCAATATTATTTCAAGAAAATATTAAGTTCAATATTTTCTTTATTTATATAATTGTAAAAATTTTAAATTTTTTTTATTTTTTTGTAAATTACTTAAAATATAATATTTTCTCTTTTTTTCCAGATAATGATGAGATGATAAGAATTATTGCAAGATAATTTTTTATGAATTATAGTCAGCCAACAAACATATAGTATAGATAAATTACATTTATAATATTCTTGATAATATAATGATACCATCAATGAATATAATATTATTATACTTATAAAATATAAGATAAAAAAAAGGACCAGTTTGTAATCTTATTTCCTTTTATAATTTCATGTTCATCAAAAGAATTACACACACACACACAATTATAGTCAAAATTAAAAATAAAAAATAAAAATAATTCGAATTTTAAGAAAAAAAGTAGAAAAAATAAATTAATTAATTCATAAACAAAATTTAAGTGACAAATAAGAAATGCTTTAAAAGAAAATAGTTTCCTACCAAAACGGAAATTAAAAAAAAAAAAATTATACAATTTCGTAGTCATGCATAATCTAAAGTCTAAAGTGATAATAAAATATATGTAAAAAAAAAAATATGATAAGAAAATAAATAATATATAAATAAAAAAAATTTATATAATTAATTTCCCAAATGACCACAAGGATAAATTTAATAATAAAATCGTGACGCATGGCGATGTACTATTATGCTAGTAAAATATCCGCCATTGCATGTGGTACAAGATGTAAACAAAGTGTATTACAAAAATCACGTGGACAACGTGATCGTGATAAATTTATAAATCAATCTAAAAAATTTATTAGTATGAAAGAATTAAATATTGATAAAATTGAAAATAATTATAATAAAATAGAGGTAAGTTTATAATCATATATATCTAATAATATGTATATATTTTTCATTTACTTAATTTTTCATTTTCATCAACTATTATATCGTTGATTTTTTTGGTGTTTGTGAAATTGGAAAAATATATACATATATTATATTTAAATTTTAATTTACTATCATTATAAATACCATTACTCTTTATAGAATTCATATTGAATTAAGTTGAATTAGAAAAGGACACTCTTTTACTCAAAAATATTTTTAATCAAATATTTCAATAGAATAATATCTTATTTAAAAATATACTTACAAAAAAAAATTCCAAAACATTCACGTACACGTCTAACATATTCAACATCCGCACTGCGACTGACAATTTAACTTACATTTTCTAAAATCATTTTAAAAAAAGTGGGCGGAGTTAAGTTTTTTGTATTCAATATGAATAATAGCGGCCATCATTAATTTGTTTTTGTTTTCATTGTAAAATATTCCATTTAAAAAAAAAGAGGTGTTTAAAGTTTGTTGTTTTACATTTCAATCCTAGCGGCCATTTTATATCGTATAGGAAAAATAATTTTTGATATTTGTGGTTATATACGAAAATAAAGATTTAAATCTATATTTTCAGAATCTATATATGGTTTTTTATTGTATCTTAAAAATTCGGTACATTGGAGCATGCAGAAGGTAGCTCTCTATTTGCAGCGATTTGGTTTCTTAAGTTTGTTTTGCTATAACTTGGGCAAATGAAAATATATTTGGAATTGGTATGGATATTCTTATTATAATTAAAATTCCCCGTCCATATAGAAACCAAAATCACTTATATTGGAGAATGTCGATGTTTCAAAAATAAACAACCACTTACCATTTTTTTTTTTGGCGTAAAACATTGATAGGTGAATTTGTTGTCAATACACGGTAATGTCAATCATTTTTTATCAATGTCAAAACCAAAACAGGGCATTTAATTAAATATATGTATATCCCTTAATTGCACTCTTCTTCCTTAGTAGTTGTAAGAATTCACCTTATTTCCTACAGTTTAATGAATTTAAAAAAAAAAATGTTGAACAACTTCCAAAAAAAAAAAGAAAAATGAAAAAAACTCTAACAAAATTTTCTTACTAAATCCGATTTGACATTTTGATGAGAAATATCCCACAGTGATGATGGTTTTATTCAATTATTATTGTTGTTAACCTTATCTATAATATTTATTAAAATTAAATAATCAAATCTCCTTTACTCACATATATACTTTCTTTATAATTTTTCCTTTTCATTTTTCATATTTTTTTTTGCGTGCGAAGAGTAGTTAGGACATAAATATTGAAAGGAAAAAAGGAACAGAAAAAAATGTGTGTAAACGTAATGACACAAATTAGATTTATCCTTGAATGGAAAGATAACTCCTTTATGACATATGTATACAAGAAAGACAATATTGTCAAGCTTATACATTGTAATAATTTTCATTTTTTTGTTTTTGTTTAGTGCTGAAAGTTTTATTTTCCCCCTGAATAAATTTTATATAAAAAGGACATGATAGAAATATTTTTATGAAATAAAATTATATAAGGACTAATTATGTGGAATACACTTATACATATATATAATATTCTAAAATATGTGTGTTTTTTTTTTGTGGAATTTATGTCGTTGCATGCTTGATGTATAAATATCGCTTCGCTAGCACGCTCTGAAAAATAAAAAAATTCCCCTCGCAAAAGTTAAACTATATGGACTAGGAACATTGTATTTATATAGTCGGATAGAAAAGCGCAAATCGAAAAAGTTAAATTCAATTCTAGTGTTCATTGCGATGCGCTGACAATACTGTTCGAGTTTCCGTGTATTTTCACAATAATTTAGTATAATCTAGCATTTTTTCCCCATCACAGCCATAACTGAAAACATTTTGACACACATAATTTAAAAAAATCTTTGACTATATAATATATGGACTGCTAATCGCTTATAATTTCCTTTGCTCTCAAAGAAAAAAATACTATAAGGACTGGTAGCGCATAGCACCAGAGATGGCCAATAAGAGAACTAAAGTTATGGAATTCTGAATTAAATCCAGTA
The DNA here is from genome assembly GCA_949752835.1 of Empis stercorea. NCBI lineage: Eukaryota > Metazoa > Arthropoda > Insecta > Diptera > Empididae > Empis > Empis stercorea. The sequence continues at coordinate 48,750,247 of OX457089.1, forward strand.
GAATTCTCAAGTAAAATCTATGGAATTCTCATAAATGATTTAGTTGTTTTATTGGCCGTAAAAAAGGCGAGCGTCGCCAAAGGCAATTCGGAATAGTTAGTTCCTTTTTTCGCCATCTCTGGTGGTATGCGCATAGTCGGTCATAGCTACAGCAATGAAGTTTGTTACTAGCAGTCCATATATTATATATAGTCAAAGAAAAAAATCTAAAAATTTAAAACAAAGCCATCTTTTTTATTTTGTATTAATAATAAAAATAATAGAGAAGCATAATCAGCTGTTTCCTCCATTTTTAATATTTTAATTTTATTTATTTTTCTGTTAAATTTTTTGTGCGATATTTAGAAATTATACAATTTTTCATAGTGTTTTTAGAGGCAACCATAATGTACTTATGCAAAGCTTCTGCAAAGTGTCAAAATTGAACGAATGCATTGCATATATATTCTTCGTTATGCACTGTCATTGCAGAAGTGTAACCATAATAGGCATATGCAAAGTGACATTTGAAAAATATAAACTAAAAATTAGTGTATAAATAATTATAAAATTTTATGTGTAGTTTTCCCATTTCATGATCCATGATATATTCACATAAATAATGAATTCCGTTCGGAAGATATTTCGACGGAGAAAAAAATGGAATTCTGAAATACTTCGGAATCGTATAAAAATATTGCCATTTTTCGGATTTTCGAAATCAGCTGATTCACTTCAAATTCAAAAATTAAATATTTTTAAAATATTTTTTTTAATTTTTTTTCATACAGACTTGATGAAAATTATTTTAAAAGTATTAATTTCTGAATTTGTGTATTGAAAAATGTTTAAAATGAATATGGTTGGGTTTTTGTTGGAACTTATTTATGAAGAAAACTTAGAAAATTTTATACATTTAAAAAGAAACATTTTAAGCCATTTTTTTTTATCAAAAGTTGACTTTAATTTCAATTTCCGCAACTGTTTTTTTTTTGGAAAATTTTTGTATGAACTTGGCATTTCGTCGATCGTAATTTAAAATGCAAATATACGAATGAAACGGATTCGAAAATGAATAATATTCCGAACGGAATTTGGAATTAGGAAGTCTCCGTCGGAGCTAAAATCGAACATTTCTCCGTTCCGAACGGAATTCATGATTTATGTGATTATCATATCATGCATAGAGTTTGCATAAGCCAGCATATACCTATTATGGTTGCCTCCTTTGCGGTTTACAATTACGTTTTTTACATCGACCTAGCGATATTTATAAATCAGGCAGTAGAACGATGAAATAAATTATTTTAAAATAAATTATGAGAAAATTATATATGAGAGTAGCAGTAGATTTTCAATTAATTTATTATTAAAGACTAAAAACAAAATTAAAGTAAAAATATATTTTTGTGTTGATTTTTATATTTTCCGTATATTTTATATTTTTCGTATATATTTTCATTTTGAATTTTAGACGAATTCTTGATTTTGGTAAAAGATCAATTTGACATATATATATATATGAATATGTACTGTATTGGTAATATGTATTTATGGATGGTCAATGGTTTGAGCGCCCAGGGGTCTTCATTTTTTCGTAAAATATTGTGCAATGAAGGACATACCCATTATAGATAGATATCTCATATTGAACTCTACCTAGAAGTATTTGTTATAATAACAAGATGCAGACATAACTGAGCAGAGAAGCCATTTTGGCATCATAAATACTTTCCGCTTTGATGTTAAGTTTTGTTATAACATTCAAATTTATAAAGCGAAAATTGTCATTATAGTTTATTTAAATGGCATCACTTATATGATCAGATTCAAAATTCCAACAGAATGTGAAGAGACATTTACGCGATGTTTGAAAAACTCGAAATCGGATTGTTAATCTCTACGAGAAGAACATTGTTTAAAAAAATTACCATTAAATTAAAATCTTAAACATTTCTATGGTATTATGATTTTTATCAAATGAAATTCGTAAACTAAATGATGCATATATAGGTACGCAATATTATGTATGTATATTTTTTTTTTAAAACAAAATTGTTATTTGAATTTTATTTTTAAATAAAATACATATATTTTCTTAACAAACAAAAAATCATTTTAACATATTTTATATTAATTTCCGGACTACGCACGATAAATAAGGAAAAAGGAAGTATCATATATGTATATCCATAGTTAACCATATTATTTGGATATGATCATTTATTATTTTACCGGACATATAAGACATAATTTCAAATTTTCACCGTAACTTTATGTATAGTACTAAAAAAAATTTCAAATTTATATACATATGAAATGTGACATAATTTTATATCATAATAATACATACATCTACATGTTATACGTGTATATACCAGTATAGTAAATAAATTTTTAAAGGACCTTCATTATATAAGTAAAGTTTCACACTATATCAATATTATATGTATACATACATATATAAATAAAATAATAATAATAATATTTAAAATGTAAAAACATAAAAAAAGGATATTTTCACCAAACAAAATAAAAATATTGCTTTATGGCATTTTATATTAAAGGATTCTGCAGATATTTTAATACATAACCCGTATAAGAGTAGTATAGTTCTCAAGGATTGTTTTGGTTTATGTGGGAGTTATACCTGCGTCTTCTCATTTTTCTAAATCATTTTTATTTTGTTTACATTCATTTTATACCAATATTTTGTTAAAGTTAAGTTAAAGTATCGTGTTGATATGAGATTGAAAATACATATGAAAAAAAAAAAAAAATTACAATACTTTTTTTTAGATAATTTTTGTAAAGTTTTAAAAGTTGAATTTGTTTTATATAATATATATATATATTTATTTAATATCTTGCCTAATAATTATTAAAGCTTTGCCGCCAATTTTTTTGCCATAATTTGGTAAAATATAATTTAGTTTAACTTAGACTTATATCACCAATAATTCAATCTGAAGTTAAGACTTAAGTTAATTTTTGTTGATATAATTATAGTCCGTTTTTATTTTCATTCCACTATTTTTATTTTTCATTCAAAAAAATTTTTTTGTTCATTTCATTATTATAATAATAATCCCATAGGCAATATTATAAGTTAAACTTTTATGAAAAAAAAAAAATGGACATGCGGGGAATAGAAAACGAATAATAAAAAATTAGCATACGAGTATTTAAAAAAAAAAATTTTTTTAATTCTCAAGTGTAGTTTATAGTATTATTACTATTATTATTTTTACATAATTTTAAGGGAAAACTTTAATAGTAAAAATGTGCACAAAAAAAAAAAAAGGAAAAAATAAAAATATTTATATAAAAATTTTGAAAGTTTTTTTATAAATTTTTTTAAGCTTAATACAGACACAAAGTGAAAATTTCTTGATATAATTATTTAAAATTTGTAGATTTAAATCTATAGTGAAAATTTTGAATTCTTACAATGTCAATTTGAAATTGATAAAATAAAAAGTAAAAGCCAAATTAAAGTCAAATATATTTATTGTATAAAGTCAAAAATGTTTTTTCTTCAATTCATCAAACTCATATTCGTCTAAATATGTATTCAGAGACCTAATAGCGTTTTCAATCATATTGAAATTGACAATTCAGCCATTCATAAAGTATAAAAATATTTGATAATAAAAACGTGAAAATATTAATTTTTTTCACATTCAATAAATGTACAATTAGTATAGTCGTGAAAAATTTGACTTTTTTTTCAGGTTCATGTCTCTGATAAATAATTTTCATTTCACATCGAGTGTGTACTATACTTTGTGAAAAAAATATTTCAAACAAATTTCCCGACTTTTTCACGACCTGTAAATTTATATAGAAAATCATCATTTCATTTTGTGTCTGTATTAAGCTTAATATATAGAAAAAAATGCTATCAAAATTAGAAATTTTTATCAGAAATATAGTTTTTTTTTTAAAATTATTTACATATTCAGGTTTTTTTGGATAACGAATAAAATATTTTTCTTTTATTAAATATAAATTTTAAGTTTTTTGTGGATTAGTAAATAAATTTTATTCTATATCAAAATTTTATAATTTTATAAAAAAAATTTTTCTGAACATTAACATATTACATAGAAAATATTGGAAATTTTATGTACCTAATGATTGCTTTTTTTTTGTCAGCAGCATAGTGTATAATTCTGCGTAAATATTTATAATGAATTTATTTTTACATAATGCCAAAGATATTTGAATTTACGAAATTAATTAGGCACTAAAATTGTACTAATGCCTGAAAGAAATTCAAATATTAGACTAAAACTACATAAGAATATATTATTTTAGCTTAACATAAACTTAATTTTTTTTAAAAAAAAACTTCTCACTGTAAAGGCTAAACAGAACTAAAGATACAACGGGAAACTACAAATACAAATACATTTGTCGCTGGACGACCTCGCTCTAAGTTAAGTTTTTTTATCAAAGTCACCCGTAATTTATAAAATATTTTTTGCAAGACGACAAAATTAGAAATGGATTCTAACTAGACGACAACGACAATATCGCTCGACGCCAACGCCGTGATTGTGCGAGCAGCATATGATTTACGTATATTCTAATTTGACAGGCGTTGAGTTTGTCGTTGTATCTTTGGTTCTGTTTAGGCCTAAAACTGAGAATTAATATAATAGGAAAAGAAATATATTTTGATATTAATTTGAATTGCTGATCAAATTAGATTTAATAGAGAACTTTGAATTAAAAGATTATTTATTTATACTCAAATTTTCTTTAAAAAAATGCAATTTACAAAAAAAAAAGTAACTTTTATAATTCAATATTAATATACCATAAAATCCTAGAAAAAAAAACATAATTAAAATTTCACTACTAGTATATATATGGTATACAAAATTTATTATATTTCTTAATTTTGTTTCAGTCGAATTAAATTTCATTTTCTATATAAATGTATTTCCATAAAATATATATATAACTATTTAAAATAAATAGAATCATCCAAAACCTTTCTGATGTTATCTATATGGTTATGGTATATATACGTGCTTTTATTAATATTATAAATACATAAAATATATCCATCATAAAATTTATACGATTTTTATATAAATATTTTATAGATATTCAAAAAATGTTTTAACAATTAAATGAAAATTTATAAACCAAAAAAAAAAAAAAAAACTATATATGGTAATCAGTATTATACCATATATAATAGTTATCCCTTAATAAGATGAGTTTATAGTTATATACATACTTATAAAATCCACAAAAACCGCAATACATATATGTATGTTTATATATACAAACAAAATTGAAAACAAGCAATAAAATAATAAACTCGATATATAATTGTTGCATATATATATAAAAATATTTTATGTATATTATCCGATTAAGTGATAACAAATTTAAGGGCGCAGGAAAATATCGCCCAAATAATTATCGCCCAAAAAAAAAAATGAAAAATGACCCACAAAAAATGACAAATCGTCCAATTTAAAAAATGAAAAAATTAAAAATCGCCAAAATTTAATTTTACACATCTATACTGAAAAATAAAATATTTGATTTGATTTGGAAGTGATTTGATTTCAAAATGATGTGTCCTTTTCCAAAAATCTGCAAAACAAAAAATTATATTATTTGTACTACGGAAGTATTTGGAAAAGGGCGGTAAACTTTCTTTTCCAGATTTTTGGAAAAGGGCAAATCAAATCAAAGCCCATATTTCAACAAATATGGGTCTTATTTCATTATGAAATAAAGCCCACTAAAATTAAATGAAATATTACCCAAAGAAAATGAAATATGGCCCAAAAGTTGGGCCATTTTTCATTATGAAATTTCGCCCATATTTATATGGAGTTTTTTTTTGGGTCATTTTTCATTTTTTTTTTTTTTGGGCGATATTTCTTTGGGCGATATTTCCCTGCGCCAATTTAAGCAATAACCTTATATAATAAATTTATATGAATATGAGTTTTTTTTTAATAATGTTTAGTTATGTTGTTATGGGTAATTTTTGTTTTTTTTTTTTCTTGGTGTATAATATGTAAATACATAATTTTAATTAACTGCAAATCATTCGATTCAATGAAACTAATAATAAATAAAATAATTATACTACACGATATAGGATAGTGTTATTATACATATATTATTATACATAAACATACTATATAAAATTTACCACATAAAATTATTTATATATATATATATATATATATAAAAGTAAACGTTCTTTTTTGGACACTTAAACCCAGGAAATATTATGATAAATAAATTTATAAGGTGATGATAATTTATGGTAATACATTGATTTATTATATAATATATGTTAACTGAACTTTTATTTTGATTTATTTAATATTTAATTTAGTAGGAAAGAAAAATACATATTATATAAATAAATTTATATAATTAATTTAGGTTTATATATTAATTGTATGAAATTAATATTAAAATTAATGTATATATATAAATTAATATTCATAAATTTATATTAAAAATGTTATTGTGACCAAAAATTTATGTTACAAATATTAACTTTTGATAAATTTTTTAATGAAAAATTTATCAATTTAAAATTATAATATTTAAAAAAAGAATAATTATAATTTTGATTCTGTCGTATATTATGTATTATAGCTTTGCAATACGGTGACATTCGAGATAATTTAGAATAGGAAATTACCTTTGAAGATATTTTGATCGTCAAAAAATTGAAATATATGGCAACTGTCATCGTATTTGTATATACTTTAATTGCCTTTCCAACGAGAAGTCACACTTCGTTTTTTTTTTTTGAACATTTATTATATTAATACCAATTTCTTTTCAGAAATTTTTTTTCTACACCACACCATGGTGGGAATTGTCAAAAATCTGTGGTGTAGGAAAGTGTAAGGTATGAAAAAAACATACTTTGATTACACCCTGACAAAATTCTTTATCATTTTAAATTGTTATACTTTTTTTTAATAATTTGTGATTTATAAACATTATTTAATTGACGAATAGTATATATTTCCATCTTAAAAAGTTAAAAAAAAAATTAATTACATTTTACATCTCCACTTTCTACACCTTCAAATTTGAGGGTGTATAGAAAAGTGTACACTTTTTCTAGGCGCCGATGTAAAAAAGGTGTAGAAAGTGTAGAAAGTGTAGTCAAAAGAACGCAAAAATTTGTGTAAGAAAGTGTGTCTGAAAAGAAATTGGTGTTAAATTTAAATTTTAGGTATAACAAAAACAGTAATATACGATAAACGTCGCCTACCGGACCAACCTTACATTTCTGTCAATTTAAGTATTTTTTTTTCAAAATATTTCAAGCTTTTACAGAATTTCTATATCATGAATTTGCGTTTCCAAGAGCTATATATATATATATATGAACAAGTTTACATATAGTACGGATAGGCAGATAAAGGTTCCAACATAAATTTTTTTTAAAACCCAAAAAAAAGGATAATAGTAAGATAATTTTTTGAATTGTTCGAAAATCGCATTTTGGTCGGAAGCTTGATATGTTCACAAAGATATTTTCGAAATAGGAAATAGTCATAAAATGATCTTCTCGCCTTGAATTTTATATTACCATATTAATTGAAATATAAAAATGTTGTACTAATTCACAAATAAATTTTAACATTTAAATTTTAAATTTTTATCGGAATATAATTTATCCTTAGATTTAATTACGATTATTTTTTTTTTTTCATTATTTTTTTAAATCATTGCCTTATTTAACTCCACATCCTTAATTGAATTATTTTTTTTTACTCACTAATTATTTATATACTAATTTAATTCCATATATAACTAAATTCTATTCATTTTCTATAAATGTATAATTAAATTTATGTTGTAATATCCTTCATTTAGGGAAAATAAAATCAAAACCATATTATATAATATAGAAAAAATAATAATATCCTAATTAGTTCAAACATATTTCTGAAAATAATTCCTATTAATTGAGTTATGTATATCGAAAAATATCTATTAATGATTTCTTACTTTTTTACTTTTACATATCTACAAATCATTTTCCTTCAACATTTTTCTTTATTCATTTTCATCGCAAAATAAAAAGAACCAAATTATTAGCAACTAAAAAAAAAATTTTTTTTTTTTGGTAATAAAAGTGACGACAGGAAAATGTTGATCGTATAAAAGTCCCATTAATACGAATAATGTATTGTCAAGAAACTTAGAAAAGAATTAACAACCAAAATATAATACATACATACATATATGTACATATATATTAGAAAATGTTGCTTTATCAATTTGATTAATAAAGTATAATAAAGGAAATAATATATAATTCGAAATTTTTTATGAAAATTACATATTGTAGTAAACATTATTCATAAAATAATCTAAAAATATCGAGCAAAAATTTGTTATTTTTATTTAAATTTAACGATGGTTATATTGTGTACATAAACCTATAATACATAATTCACAAATGTTGATTAATCAAAATTAATTTATTAATAAATAAATACAATCTAAATTTATACATAAAAACCACATAATATAAATAATATAATAAAAATTAGTCTTGTCATTTTATGTTAAGGAAGTGAAAAATTAATGAATTTATATACAAAACAATAATTTATTCAAGTGTGAAAATAGTTTTGCCTAACATAAATATTACATAAACATAATACTTAAATATACTATCCAAATAATATTTGAATTTCGAAATATACTCTAGTATATATTTACGCCTAAATGATTAATGCTTTTTCATCCTTAATACGAGTATAATAATATAATTTTATGTGTTACACACTTTATATACACATCTATGGTTATTTAACTTAAGAATAATAAAGGATATCCATTCGAAAACAAATTTTTTATACATCATATTACATTATTAATGAATGAGTAAATACACTTTTTAGAAAAGAAAAATCTAGACTATTACTAAATATATAGTAATGAAAACATTTATAATTATATTAATTTAATTTTAAATGTATAAAGTACCTAATCTAAGTGAAATAAAATTTTCAACGCTATCTTATAAAAATTAATTTATATTTGTAATAGTATAGTTTGCTGCTGCAAAAATATTTTGATAAAATTTTAAGATGCGTGTTTATGATCCATTTAAAAGCAGAATGCTTTAAGAATTTTTTACACTTTCTTGATGTTAGTAACTGAATAGTTTTAAGTCGTATTTTGTACTATTTATGTTGCACAGAATTATAGGCAAAAATTAAATTCGATTAAAAATTATAATATAAATCTAAATAATATATTGAAAATGTCACAATTCAATTCATTTAACTATATCTGGTATCATTTAATACAGATATTATATATTTTTCTAACTGTGTAAAAATTAATTTATCTATATAAGTATGTATTATATAAAAAAAAATCAATTTAATATTATTTCTCGATAATAATTAGATTTTATAATAGTAATAAAATATTCTTTATTATATACAAATTTAGGACATACAAATTTGAATAAATAAATAAATCAAAATGCAATTAGTAATTATTATTTATTTAGTGTTAAAATATTAATTATGTATTTATTACTATATATATATATTATAATAACATTTATTATGTAATCAATTATATCATATAAAATATTAATTACTTTATAGTTTATTCAAATTTTTATTATATACAAAATAAAGTAACATTGCCATTCAGGAAAGTCAATAAAATTTCTAAAACATTAATAACATTATTGTATATGTGTTTAATTTCTGAATTATACTCTATTACAATGATCAAAAATTTAATTCAAAAATATAAAATTATAAATAAAAAATCATCATAAAATCATTTAAATTTTTATGTAAATTATGTAAAGTTTTCCCTTATATACCAAAACTAATTTCATTAAAAACTAAAATATATAGGTGAAAAATAATAATTTTTTTTTCTACTTGTTTTTCAAAATTTTTATTCCATAGTTTTGTTAAAATTAAAATCTTTATTGCATAAAATACATAATTAAGTTTTCATCAAGAATTAAAAAAACCATTAATGTATAAATTGTTACATATATAGAAAAAAAATATAGAGCTATAGAGAAAATTTTATGTAATAATCAGCTTTAAAATTAAGCTGCATTTTTTATGTTAAATATTATAGTGAAATTGAAATATTAGTTAAAAAAAAATTTAAAAAATAACAAAATAAATTATATAATTTTAAGAGAAAAGAAAATAGAATTTTTCCATCATTAAATTTTTTCACAAATTAACAGAAAATTAAACACAATAAAGAAAATGTATTATATAAATTTTGCATTTTGATACATAATGTATATATGTACATATATACATAAGAATTTATTATGGAGAAAAACTGAAACAACTTCAAAATTTCAATTAGTTTAATTATTAGTTATTTAAATAGAAACCTTTCTATAAACCATTAAACTATTCTCTATAGAAATATAATATATTTTCAGATTAATTTAGTGCAAATATATGCTGTACTTAACTTAGACTTATACTATAAAAGTATTTATACCTTTCTGATTATATTTATTAAAAATAAGGTATGTGTGTACAAGTAATTTTTAAATTCCAACTAATTTCGAACAACTTAAATATTAAATTTCCCAGAAAGTATACATAATTTTGATAAAATAAATTTATTGACCTGAATTAAATTATGAATATAAACGGGGGAAAAAAAAACTTTTCAAACATTAATTCTTTTAGTTTTATATAATTTATTTATATACTTTACAAAATAATTTTGAATTCTATAATTTTTCTATTAAATTAATTTTATAGAGAAAAATAATACAAAAGTTAAATTTAACGAAAAAATTTTATTTAGTGATTAATATAATATAGAAATTAATTTGAAATAATAAATATGAAAAATGGAAATTGTAACATTTAAAAGTATGTTTCAATATTGGTAAAGAAGCATATATGTATATAGGACATACTTCAAATGTATCATCAATATGCCAATCTTGAATTCCTACAAGAATTTTAAGATATTCTTTAGTGTGAAAAATGATTTTTAAAATATGATCATTTTGATCATTATCAAATTGGAAATTTCTAAAGCATCTCTCTTGTACGACAATTTAATGCGTTTTTCCAAAGGACGATGGTGATTATCCTCTCGTGATATAAATATGAAAATATTAAATTCATAGAAATTATAATAAAGCCAATTACTTATATAATTGATTATTTTTTAGTTTAATCATCAATTAATAATATATTTCGTTGTTAATTTTATATTATATAAATTTAATAAATTCTCTAAATGAATTTAAAATTAAATAAATATTAATCTTATTGGCAAAAGTTAAAAATTGATTAAATATTTATTTTTATTTTTTTTTTTTATATAAAATCCTAAATAAAATAATTTATACACAAATTATTCCGACCTTGTTGTGATTTTTTTCCGGTTGTGTAAATTTCTTTTAGTTTGTATACACAAAAATCTAATTAATAAAATTAATTACATTTTCGAGACACCTTTTTTAATTAATTTTTTTTTTTTGTTTTTTAATAAAATGAAAGGAAACAGCAGTTTAGCGGAAGTAACAATAAATCAACACAAAAAGAAATTAGCAGCAGACAAAAAACTTTTTTGATGTGGGATTAAATATTTTTATAAGATTCAATGAACCCTTAAAATTTTCATAATAAATTTAATGAAAGGAAGATAAAATTGTACAACTATTTTAATATTTATAAAATGGTTATTCAAATATTTTAAAATTTATTTTGTTACTACCGTATTACATTTTTCATTTTGAGAAAATATTATGTGATGATTGCACTATCTGTAAAATCGGGTATACTACAAATATTCAGCATTATAAATGACATTTATGTAATATTGTTAACTATTTCGAACTATAATATTGTTAACTATTTCGAACTATAATTCACGAAAGGTGCGGTTGCTGGTTAGTTCGCGGCAGATTTTAGTTTAAATATTAATTATTAAAATAGATATATATTTAAATTCAGTTTTAGTTAAGTTTAGGAAAATCGTCGTTTAATAAATGTTTGTATATAGTCCTATAAGTACATAAGTGCTTATCGATTGAATTTATATATTTTATTTTATTCAGTTTTTGGTTAATTAATTAAATAATTAATTGTATATTTTCTAATTTTTGTCATTATATCGTCGTTTGATAAGCAAAATGATGTATGTGAAAGTGATATATGAATATGAAAAAAAGAATCAAAATTTTGAGACATTGTAAATATGTTGAAAACTATTTTACAATGTAAATTTTATTTATAAATATTGTAACATTGCATTCTACAAAAAACCAACATTTTATACTATAATACGATGAAATGTTGCCCATATTCTTTTTTATTACATTATGTGACATTATTTTATTGCTGATAAAATAATTTTGTTTAGTAATAATACGTTCTCACCATAGCTCGAAATTATATTAATTTTGATTATTATCGTAATTTTGACCAAAATTAAGTTCAAAATCATGTAATTTCCCATACATTGAGATAATTTTCAAATTACATCAAATATATAGTAATTTTGTAGAAATTATGTTCAAAATCATCTCAGAATCGAATGTTCAACCCTATTAATCGATTTTTATGCCCATCCAATTCTATAAATTAAAATAGTATTGAAATAACAGAAATAAAATAATGTAGACTTTATTTTCATAATTAAATTAATTAATTTTAAATATGCAATTAATTAAATTAATTAATTTTGGCACGCGTGCCATTTAATTGCGACCACGGTTATAAATCAAAAAATGTCAAATGAAATTATCTCAAATGTGGTGTGAACAGTTCGTCGTAATTTCGAAATCATAAACCGAAATCACTTAATTTCGAGCTGGTGAGAACGTACTATAACAAAAAAAAACTATTTTAGTTTCTAATTTATGTTTAAAATTTATAAAGAAATATAATAGTATGTTTTTTTCTTCATATTTTTATATAGTTAAGAATTTTTGTTTAAATTAGAAAAGTTAGATTTTTCTAAAATATTTTGTATTTATGATCAAATAAATAAATAAATGAAATGAAATGAAAAGTTTGTATATACACAATACATATTACTATCAGAAACATACAAGAAATTTCATTTCGTGGCATAGAATTTATTCCTTGTCATATAAATAAATAAAAATTCAATTAATTTAATCTGGCAATTTAATTTTAACATATAAAAAAAAAATTTGATATGAAAAAGAAGATAATATAAAATCTAATATTTATGTTAATTTACTAACGAATTTCGAATAAACTTATATAATTAAATTTTGTCCTTTTTATTATGGACCCAAAACCGCCAAACAAATTCACAATTTGATTAAAAAACAGACGTTACCAATTTAAATATTTATATATATATATATATATATAATAATAATACATAATAATAATATTATACCAAAAAAAAAATAAATTCAATTATAAAAATTAATTTTTTTTTTTTTTTTGCATTTAAATATTATATTTGTTAATGTGAAGAAAAACAAAATGTGAAAAATAATTTTTGTTTTTGCAATTTACCCACGCAAATTATTTTGAATATATAAACATAGAAAAAGTTTTACGTTATATTTCCCAATTATTATTTTTAAATGAACAATTTTTAAAGTCCAGCAAAAAAGGAAGTTTTTTTTTCTAGTTCCCAAAATATTTATACAAAATTTAAGATAATAAAAATACATAATCAGAAAACATTAAAAGAGAAAAATTTCTGTAAAACCCAACATGAAAAATTAGAAAAAGAAAGCAAATTTTCTTCTTTTTTAAATTAGAATAAAAAATTGTGGTTTTGTTGGAATACTATATAAATTTTTATTTTAAAATGACATTTAATTTAAATTAGCAACGTGTCGCCATTTGTTTTCTTGTTCATGACGCGCCGTCATAAGGGAATTTGTCATTGTCAGATTAGTTATAGTTTATTTGTAGTTTTGAGAGTATTTGTTTACCTAAATAGATATTTTCCAAAAAAATTACATAAACCCAAATATCACATTCTATGTATACTATTTATTCCTTGATGAATTATATTAAATTAGTAAGTCAATTAGGTAATTGGCTGTAACAGGTATTTAGTCAATTTACTTAGTTATGCAAATCAAGGTTCTGCAAATATGATTTTTCATATTGAATAATTTCAATTTGAACAACTAAGTCAAATTGACTAAATAAGCCTTAATATAAAACATGTAGCCCAGAAAATGTCTACAATATCAGTCATAAAATTAAACATTTAAAATTTAACTTCTTTTGAAGGCTCTATATGTGTAATGAATCTTATTACACTATCATAATATATCATAGGATATACATAGTTATCATATATTTATATTATGATAATTTTGTACCTGGTGCGACTTAGTTGTAATGTACATTGCTCTGTGTTCATGATGTTGTGATTTCAATTCCCAACTAAAGCATCGATATCGTACTATAAATTGATACTCGGACTTAAATGATCACCTGTAAGAAAAATATAATACGTTGGCCTATAACTTAAATTTGAATAGATCATAAATTAAAATGAATAGTAACTACAGAATTACACCAAAATAATTCACACGAATTAATCTTTCTCTATAATCTTAGACCCGTCATAAAATTAACAATTCAAATTATATAAACAAAAAAAAAAAACACTTAAATTTTTTAATAGCAAATTTTTCTCGAAAAAATTTATTGAAAACTTCCTCATAAAAACTTTTCATTTTTTATTCAAAAAAATAAATAAAATAATCAAATGAAAAAAATTCCGTGGTAAAAATTATTCATGTGAATATCCCACTTTTTTTTTTTTTTTTTTGTAACTTTTTCCAAAAACGAATTTTTTTTATTATTTTATTTATTTATCTAGTAAATTGTATCTTTTAACTATATTACACATGTACATTTGTATATATACATATATTATTTAATTTTATACGTAAATTTTAATATTCCTACTCCATCAAAATAAAAGTAAACATATACATAACTAACATCACAGCCACAGCAGCATCCATCTGCCAACCAAAAAAAAAAAAAAACTTTTCACATTTTTTGTTACTAACATAAATTCGCATCTCACCAATATTTTATACTTCTTCCTTCTGACGTTTACATATATACAAAAAAAACTCTCTTGATGTATTTTTTTAAGGTGTTTTTATTTTTTTTAATATTTTCAATTTACATTAATTTACGGTATGGGATTTTCAACTAACCTCCCTTGAGATAGTCGTTATCCTGTCAGTCATCATCATCATCATGGTTATGAGGCTAACAAATTGTTTTACAACAATTCACTTTTACTTTTCCTTTTTCCTTTTTGGTTCAATATATTTTTTTTTTTTTCACAAATACTTAGGCACATTTATCCTTATAAATTTTTCTTCTTAAATACAGATAGAAAATGTTTTATACGCATATATATACGCTTTTCCATATTATATAAGCAAGAATACGACAAATAAAAATTAGGCTGAAAAACAATGTACAACCGAATTATTATTCGGAAAATTCAAAGAATGGAGTAAAGTTTCCAAATAAAAGGACATTTTTGTTGTTGTGTGTGTGTGTCCTGATAACGAAGGGAAGCAATAACAGTGACAACAAAAATTTAATTTGTGATTTAAATTCAGGGAAGGAGAAAAGTAAAAAAAAATTTTTTTTAGATTTTTTTTTTTAAGAAACGAATTGAAATTTTATTTTGTTTATTTTTAAGTTTTTTATCCATAAGAATTGGTTTTCCGCTTCTTCTTTTTTTTACGCAGATTTTAAGTTTCTTTAAATACAATAGAAAAATATTTGTGTACGCGGTTAATTTTGAGGCTTTACTTTTGTAAAGTTAATAGATTTAATGAGATTTGGTGGTTCAAACGTTAATAAGATCAGTAAAAGGTGAGATTTTAAATATTAATTTTAAGGGAATTTGTAAGATAATTTTAAATATAATTATTAATAATTATTATTTTTTTTTTGCAATCATATAAATTTTTAATTATTTTGTTGATTAGTTGTATATATTTAAAAAATGATTTTCGTGAATAAATCAATTTTCATATGAAGAGGAATATGTATTATAGATGGCACAACTTTAATAGGATGATGAAAGTATTTGGTATATGAATTCGCGGCCGACTCGTTTCGTTAAGTTTATTAGTATCGTAAATTATATATATATATATGTACAATAAACAGTAGTGGAACTTGCCATTTCGGAAATTATAGTAGGACTCAAATTGTGTTTGTAAATTCATTGAAATTGAAAAGTTTATCATTAAGATAACGCTCTATGATCCCCCGCGAAGGATATTAAAGGAATTGTAGAAAAAAGAAGGAAAATATTTTATAATTTCGTAATCTTAATTACCTCTAATTGTTTGTCTTGATATATCTTGATTTATATATAATTAATTTCTACAAAAATTATTTAAGTGAACCAAAAATGCTCTTATCTAAAACAATAATGTAATCCACTGTTTAAATTTTCCTCTGGTTTAATACTAAAAAATATATTTCAATAAATAAAAGAAGACAATTTAGAAATTATATATTTAATATTATCTTCTTAACACTATAATTTTTCTGTATACAAGAGTAAAATTATACTTTCTCCATAGTAGAACTAAATTTTTGTGACTTATTAAGATTCTATTCTTGTTCGCTAAAATGTAAAAAAATATATACCTATATAGAAAATATATACATTATATAACAGCAGAAACCATTATCAGTATTTTTTTGGTCTATCTATAAAAAATTATTCCCATTCAATTCCCTTTAAATATAATATAAATATATGTATACCATTTATGGTATACACAATTCTTTCTTGCTACATTGTTCCTTGTATTTTTTTTTTTCAAAATAAAGAAAAATTTCAATAGCACTCGTGCGAATCTATTTCAACTATATTTCTAAATATAATGTATAGTAACAAACTCCCTCCCATAACGAAATAATATATAAGATAACTAATAATACTGGGAAATGGGATAATATTTAAAGAATAATGCATATAGAATTTTATCCCACACAAGAGTCAGTGTTGAAATATCTCAGAGAATATTAATATACATTGTATTTATAACAAAATTTAAATTCTTAAAACCCATATCTGGTTGTAAATGCTATTGAAATGTTAAATTATATTTTTGGAGAAAGATATGAATCATTATTCAAGTACAGACTGATTATTTTAGCCTATATATATACTATTATATATAGTTTGGTGCCTCTATTAAAAATATTCAATTTTAAATTATGGTTTTTTTTTATCAAAATTTCAAGATGTCAAAGTTAATCCCAATGATGACATTTGTATTTTGTACTTTAACGTCATCACTGGGAATATATAAAGACATTGAGATATAGTATGGAGCTAAAATCATCAGAAATGACTAAAAATTCCTTAGAAACTATTTATTCTATACATTTTCTTATTCTCAAATTTTGGTTTTTTTTTGTTTTTTTTTTTTTGCCTTGGAAAATATTTGTTTGCACGCAATGTTTAATGATGCAAAAGTTAGAACCAGACAGTTTTGACAACAAACAAGATCAAAATACATACATTTATATATAATTAATTTCTACAAAAATTATTTAAGTGAACCAAAAATGCTCTTATCTAAAACAATAATTTAATCCACTGTTTAAATTTTCCTCTGGTTTAATACTAAAAAATATATTTCATATATATAGAACAAAAATATTAAATATGTGATTCTTAAAATATGTTGCTCTATCTGTATACCAAAGTGTAATAATCAAATTATGAATTGACAATACAAGCGTATATATGTAGGTAAGAAATTCGAAAAATAATAAGTATAAATTTTTGACCTTTTGTTGTTTTCAGGGCAGAAATATGTGTATGATATTTATGTGAGATGCGTATTTAAATTGAATTTTGTTCTTCAACCAAATTTTGAAATATACTTTGTTGAAATTTATTTTAATCAAATGGAAATAAATTATCAAAACAGTCTTACAAGATAATTTATTAACAAAATAAATAATATAGCATCAAATTTTAAATTTTATAAATTACTATTAAAAGTAATTATAAATTTTATAATATATTTTAACTAAAATATATATAATATATTTTAACTATTACATTATTGAAAAGCTAAAATTATAAAATTTTCAATTTTCACTCTTTCAAGTTCATTTAGTTTCATACTCAACTATTTTACAAGTCATATTTTTAAAATTATATATAAAATTTATTTTGGCAATTAGATTCCGTATTGAAATTTACTATTATATTCAAACGTATATATAATTTATGCCATATTTTATCTTTAATTCCTTCCGATTTCATCCATCTAATATTACCCAAAAAAAAAAAAAATATATAAAATAAAAATTAAATGTTATGCCTCGTAGCTGGGTAACAAAAAAAATAAATAAATTTAATATTATTTCCCAAAAGTTATTTAATCCAATGTTTCCCAATAGAATAAACTTATGTATAAATTTTCCCGAATATATTATATACGCGTATTTTCGCTTTTATATATATATATAAAAAAAGACAGACTATAATTTTATTTCCTCTTGAAATTTGTAATATTTTTTAATAGTAAATAATACGATGATAAATTTTATATTTTTTCATTTATCCATAAATAAAAAAATAGTACTAGTAACAAAAACTTTATACGAAGAGAAATTTACAAATATAAAAAAAAAATTAATTTAATATTAAAATGTTGAAAATCTGTCTGACAATAATTTCAACATTGCCTATAAATATATAGAAGCTTTTAAAATAGAAGAAATATTATTCAAAAAAAATAAAAATGAAATAAGTATAATAATTTGTATCTACATATACTCGCCAATCAAGATATTTAAATGAATTGGATTTAAATGCCAAATTTTATTCTTTGACCCACTTTAAAATTATTGAAAATTTTCTATTATATTCAATAAAATACCTTAAAATTATAATTACAAATTTCTTACCAAAAAAAAAAAAAAAAAATATTGAAAAATTATATAAAAATCTTGAAACGATTCCCAAAAAAATAAATTCTAAAAAAAAAGGGAACCAAAAAATATAAATAATTACATATATAAATAAAACTTTCTCTTTTTTTTTTTTTTGCTCACAAATTCTATAATTGAAATAAAAAAAAAATTTTAAACTTGAAAGTTTTCTGTTTGGTATAAAATTTTTGATTTTTATGAATCTATTCTTAGTTTTCTCGAAATGAGGCGACGACCGAAAGACATTATACATTTAATTTTAACGAATTGAAATATTGTCTTCTCTCTGGCATTATCCTTTCGAACTTTTTTAGGTCAAACTTTTCTATTGCGGATATAGATTTATGTATATATATAAGAAAATAATTAATAATAAGTTAAAATGTTTTAATTTTCTAAAGTGGATGGTTTTTTCTATATATATTTTTCTAATAAGTTTTATCATTAAGTAATCTTATTTTTTAAACCACTTCTTAATAGGAACATTTTTGATTACATTTAAATGTTTTCATTTAATAAAGTGTAAAATGACTTTATGAAATATTATTTTTCCTCATAATATCCTTGTTCATTATAAATTTAATTTAGTATGTAAATTTTAATACGCTTTAGTAAATTTATAAATTATCAATTTACTAAGATTAGTTTTTAGTCAAATTATAGTAATCTAGCTATAGAAAGGTGTGCTATTAAATAGTTAGCTAATCCTTTTAACAAATTAAAATTTATTAAAATTATATTTGTGGACATATAGTGTATAGCGATATAGTTGTTTTATCATTACAATAAAGGATAAAGCTGTTATTATATAAGACACTTAGAATATTCTATCCTAAATGTCATATATATATAAATAGTAACAGCTTTATACATAATTTACCTGTGAATGAAATTCGGAAATATCTCGTATTTCAGAATCTTAGATATATGACATTATATTATATTCGTTTTTCCTATTTGCGTTATAAAAGTTTTCATTTTATCAAGAAAAATTCTTCTTATATTTTATATTTACAAAACTTTAATAATTTATATAACTATTTTTTTTTTCTTGTTAAATAACTTCTGAGGAAACCATATAATTTTTCCATTCATTTACTTTGCAATGTCCTTTCAAGCAAAATATTATATTCATCAGTCATCTAAAAGAAGCATCCATTATAATTTCCATGATTGTTTTTGTTTATATACTCGTATTAAAAAACAAAATAACAAGTTTTTTTTTTCTAAATTATTTTAAAGCTTAAAAAGTATTAAAATGATCTTATAATTTTAATTTTGTCGAGTCGTGCTTAATACTTTTCTTATATGTACCTATATACAAATTAAAGGTATGATCCCAAAATAAGTTTTCTATATTAAGTATTAATTCATAAATGCAATATCCTTGACGAAATGAATTAGAAAATATATTCGAGGTCTGAAACAAATGCTAACCATAAATGAAAATCTAATTGGCAATAAATTTAAAATATTTAAACTAAAATTGGTTTTATTTATTTTTTAAATAAATTTTTCGAATTTCAACAACAAAACAACAGCTCTGCCGCACTCATCGTCTATTGCCATCAAGGAACATTCACCTACCCATTATAGATGTGTAGAAATTTTAGTAGCTTAGAGCAAGCACAGGCAGGAAAACTTACTAAGTGAATAGAATATTATTTAGTAATAAAATAAAATAAAATAATTTAAATAGTTTAGATAGTTTCTAATAATTTAGAGAGAAAATAAAGGGTAAAAAATGAATTTCTAATACAGAGATGAGCAATTAAGTTTAATTATTTATATGCTAGCATATAATTTTAGCTTTAAGGACCTCTTTAAATAAATTGATTTCAAATTACAATATTCTTATAGAATTTATATGGCAAATTCATCAAAATTAAAGACATTTTTCGTATACAACCACGTTAAAGTTTTCATATAAAATAACAATGAAAACAAAACTTTGAAATAATATTGTATATTTTTAACAATCTCCCAATTTTTTCCAAATAAATTGTATTATCCTTGATTTTTATACATATATAAGAAGAAAAATTTCATTTCTCTCCCCTATAAATTTAATGACTTTTCTTAAAATCAACAAAAAAAAAGAAGAAGAAACAAATCACATTGAAGACATATAGAAAAGAAAAACTAATTTTTATTAATATATATGAGAAAAAAAATTGTTTTGCAAATATAAAGTTAAATTATAATTTTCATATCCTTTTGAGAATTTTGCCATTAAAAAAAAAAAAAATTGTTAAGATTATTTGCTCCTTAAAATAAAAATGATACATTAAAATTTTATATATTTATTTTCCCAATTCCCTGATGGTTTATTAAAAAAAAAATTGGAAAATATTTTTAAAATTTATAAATAAATTTTCTTTTCTCAATATTTTTATATATTTTTTTAATTGAAATTTTAGTCATCACAACAGAATAAAATTGAAGAAATTGCTAGAAGGCATCCAATAAAATAAAGAGAATTATTAATAAACAAAATTTTTTACAAAAATTGTAAAATATAAATTTCAATTTCAAAGATTCTTATTTTTTTTTGATAATTCATCAAACCATTTAAATTTTTTTTTTTTTTGAAGTTATTACCACTGTGCCGAATATTATTCTCATTATAAAATACTTATATTTTTTTTTTTTCCTTTTGCATAGATTAATAATTAAAAATTTGAAATTATTTCCACAGGAGATCAAAATTTCTGTTTTTTGTTTCTATAATTTGAAAAGTTTTTACAATATTTTTCAGATATTTTGAAAATTATAATGAAATACATATATATATGTAATCATAAATAAAAAATGGAAAATTAATTTGGTTTTTCATAATACGGAAATATCTGTTAAAATTTTGTGGAATTATGTTGGGGTTAAATGACATTTATTATATATATGTAATATTTTTTTGTTTTTGGAAAATAATTATTTGATATTGACTATAGGGACGTAAAAATTTCTTAATGAATATTGCATAAAATCGTCATTTAAAATTGATATTATTACATTGCAAAATTGGAATTTATATTGATTAAGTTCTGATCCTTAATTATCTTCTATTGGTAACTTCCTTGATATATTATAAAAAAAAACTCATAAACAAATTATTCGTATATGCATATTACAAAGTAGTACAAAGCTCAATCGGCTTAAAAGTCTAATAAAAAGTCCTAGTGGGACTCTTATGTATCGCTTTTTGTCCCGTTCGTCTAATGAGAATATTTTTTGGTCTCAGATGGGCATTCTTGTCGCAGTTTGTTTCATTTACATTTTAGGATTCATATTTAATTTTCATAAAATTCAATTTGGCATTAAAATTAATAAAAAATTTTACTTATATATAGAAAAAAATTAATTAAGAAATTTTTACTGTAATTTTTCTCATTTTATTTGTTTTTCGATACAATTTCCATTTGAAAGAATAACAAACAAAAAATAATTTCAATTAAAACATTTATCCACCACCAGAAGAAGATGAAAAGTTGATTTTTTTTTTTTTTTGCACGAGAGGGAATTACTTTTATTGTTTGCTTTTTCTTGTCAGTTTCTTTTGGTATGCGACAGGATTTTTGTTAAAATACCATAGTCGCAGCGAAATTACTTATATAAATTAATTTAAAGTTTTAAAAATTTAATTCTTTTATATTACGCCACAAAAATGAAATTTTGTATATTGAATATACAAAAGTAGAACATAGAAGAATTAATAAAATTTAAATGTACTTTTTCAATAACCAGGACAATATAAATTTCCTTTTTCTATAAAAAAAAGCACATTTATACTCAATAATGATTAGTCAAATATTTCCATTGCATACTATCTTAATTTAAAAAATTACTTACAAAAAAAAATTTTTCCAAAACATTCACGTATACACATCTAACATATTCAACATCCGCACTGCGACTGACAATTTCACTTACATTTTCTACTATGTTCATTATTAAAAGTGGGCGGAGTTAATTTTTTGTACTCAATATGATTAATAGCGGCCATCATTAAATTGTTTTTGTTTTCATTGTAAAATATTATTGGAGCAAAAAATTTGGATTAGGAAGCCATTTTAAAAGAAGGCGATGTTGAAAGTTTTTTTTTTTACATTTCTATCCGAGCGGCCATTTTATATCGGACTTTGGGTTATTTTATAATTTCTTTTGTGTAGTTATTTTTGACTAAGTATTAGAAAGTAAATAATTTTTGATATCAAAGAAAAATAAAATTTAATTTCGATTTAAAATCTAAATAAATAACTAATGGCTTTTTTTCTGTCTTTCAATCAAAAATTGATATAAAATTATTTATTTCACTATCTCGAAATCAGCATAACAGAATGTCCCTTTTCTTCTGATCGGTAAAAATTTTTTGAGTCAAAATATTATGTGAATATCCTTGTGAGTGAATGTCTAACATTAATACAAACCCATTAAATTAGTCATTTTTGTAATATTTATAAAAAAAAAAAAGAAAAATAAATAAATAATTTTATGCATTTTTCTTATAATTGAAAATTCAATAAACAAATTCATAGAATTTTTCTGAGAAAAAAAAATAACTTTTGTTTTTAAAAAATGTCCTTTTTCTCATTCTTGCAAATATACTTTGTTACAAAATATTTTCTTCTTCTGGATCCAAACACCAAATGCCATTAAATAATCATCAAATTTTGATGTTTGAAATGGTTTCTGTTTTTTTTTTTTTCTGTGTATAAACGAGAAATCATTTATGGATTTTTCTTCCTTGATTTTTCAACGAGTGATTATTTATTTGTTTTTCCTTTAATTTGTTTCTTTTGAATCAGAAAATTTCAAGAATTGAAAAAAAAAAAAAAAAATCCCTATAAAAAAATCATATTTTTTTTTATGTACATATAATCAAATAAAAAAAAAAAAATTAAACAAAATTTCAATAATGAAAACATATTTTTATGTTGAAGGAATGTAAAAAAAAAAAAATACTTTTTTTATGATTTAATTTTTTTTTTTTTGAAATCATAAAAATTTTTTTGGTAAAAGTGAAGAATATTTTGAGCACAAGTTTATTGTAGATGTGAAAAACTTGTGCTAATGGCATTTATTATTACTACTAATACTACATAATAAAATTTGTTACATAGAAGAAGTAAATTTATAATAATAAAATACTTTGTAACAATTTTTGTATATAGTGATTTGTAAGATTTTCAGAAAATTTGTAATTGAATATTAAATAATTTTTCTGTTTTGTTTTTTTTTATGAATTAATATGAAAT
Source organism: Empis stercorea (assembly GCA_949752835.1). NCBI lineage: Eukaryota > Metazoa > Arthropoda > Insecta > Diptera > Empididae > Empis > Empis stercorea. The sequence continues at coordinate 48,774,482 of OX457089.1, forward strand.
TTTATAATTATACAATAGTTTCCTATGTATATGGTTTTTTTGATTTATTTTAATGATAATTGAAGACGAAGACATAAAATAATAGAAAATTGTATTTAATTTATGGCTCCATGAAATATATCGCCCAACGAAAAATCGCCCAAAAATAACAATAGAAATTGGGGTGATATTTCATATGAAAAGTCGACCCAAATTTTGGGCGCTAATTCATTGTTTTGGGTGATTTTTCATATTTAATTGTTGGGCGATATTTAATAAAAAAAAAATTATTACTTTTTTTTGGAAAAGGGAAAACTCTTTCTTTTTGCAGCTTTGAAAAATAAATTACAAAGCTTTTTGCAGCTTTTTACAGCTTTTTGAAGAAAAAAAACAACAAAAAGCTGAAAAATAAGGAAAATTCCTTTTTCCGAAAAGTTGCGAAATTAATTTATTTTCCTTTGCCGATAAGTTACAAAAAGAGGTGGTTTTCTCTTTCCCGAAAAGTTGCAAAATGAATTTATTTTCCGATAAATAAGTTAAGTAAAGGATTAAATAATTGAATGCAAAGCATTGCTGATGGTGCGTGTTATAGATCCGTTTATTGTATAGACAGCTCTCGGATGATACAAAAAAAAATATTTGAAAAAAAAATTTTTCATTTTTGATTTTTGGGCGATTTTTCGTTGGTCGATATTTCGTGTAGCCTTAATTTATAGTACATTACAATTTATTTCATTTTGTAAATTCCAAAAAGTACACAAGTATATAGCTTTTGTTTGTAGATAAATAAAATGAAGAATATTTTAATTATATAGGTAAAATTTTTGTTAAAAAAAAAATATGGAGACAATTCAGAAATCACAAAATATTTTACTCTAATTTTCTTCTAATACTATAACAAATATTTTGAAATGATTTTATGTTGCGTATTCGTTGCAGACTATCAAATCTCTCCATAGATGTTGGTAAATAATTGAAATAATATTCTATATAAGAAAAAGTTTATTAAACGAAAAAAAAAAAACTGTATTTGTGAGTTAGGTTATTTTACATCCGACTTCCTTAAAATGCTTTGTAAAAAATTTCATAATTTTAACTATAATTTATTTGCTTTATTATGTAAATAAAATAAAATTTCCATTTTGATTACAAAATTACAACAACAACAAAAAAATAACGAAAGAAATTTTCATATCAAAATTTTTTCCATTAAAGATATAATATAAATATCAGAAAAATTAAATAATTTTTTCATTTACGATACCAATCAAATTTAGATTATAATTAAATATTAAAATTAAATAACAATTTCCCAAGTAAAATGGTAAAAAAAAGCAAAAATAAAATTTTAAATATAAAATTTGTCGTCCTTCATCAAAACAACAAAATTTAATATGATAAATTTATTTTTTTTATTAGTTCTTCTTAATGATGTTTAGTAATAAATAATCTTAAGAGCTTTTCCTCTTCTATAATTAGATTCGCAAATAATAATAATCGAAAAAAGAATATATAATTTAATTTTCCCAATATTATATATACATATAATAAATTTACATCCCAAATTATATAATATAAAAAAAAAAATTATTATTTATTTATTATATTTTCGATCCTTGAGGCCTTTAAGGAAAATTTTCTATATTTAAGTATAAAGTAAAAAAAAAAATATATATGAAAGACACAATAAAAATTTGGTTTTTTTTTTTTGTAGAAAGAAAATTTTATTATCTCATTTTTAATTTATTTTTTTTTTTTGCAGAGTAAATTTATAATAAAATGTCGGAAAATTTGATTATAATTATTTTTCTATAATAAAATATTTGGACAAAATTTTAAAAAAGAAATTTTGTAAAAAATAAATTTTAGGTTTATTTGATAGTTCATAAGTAATACTAGAAATATATATGTATACTATAGAGAGTCTACTATAGAGTTTCTAGTATCTGTGTTGGTAAAATCAAACCATTTTAAATGAATATCAAATTGGTTAACAATATTCCATATAAAACTATATATATATATATATATACATTATTTGTTGTTAACTTGTGTTAATTATTCGATGATCGAAAATAATTGTTCATGCAGCTTTTTTTTAACTAAATATTTCCAAAAATAATAAATAAATATATACTCGTATAAAAGGTTGCGAAATTTTAACTATATGTGAGCTAAAAAACCATAGACTTAATTTCTATACCATTTTAAAATGATTTATATATGTAGAAATTTTCCATAATGAATAAAAGTATTAAAATTAATATTATAGATAATGAAGAAAAGTAAATTAAATTAAACCAAATTCCTTGTATATATACTGCAGAAGAAATTATACATTGAACAAAATATTATAATATACCAAAAATTTAAACCATTTTGAAAATTAATCAAAATGAAAACATTATAATAAAGCATGTATAGTACTTATACTTATATTATATTATGTCCATGCACTTAAGTTAATAAATTATGAAAAGCTAAGGATACGAATACGAATACAGATCAGGATACGTTATACGGTTTATAAGGTTTCGGTAACTGTTTGAAAACTTTAAAACCATATATGGTTTTATACTTTTTAATCATTATATACAAACCGAGTAATATGAAATATAGAAATTATTAGTTTTAAGTATAATGACATGAATTTTATTTTAGATTTGACGAAAAAAAAAAAAGTTTATCATTTTTTACACTGAAAATGTTAAGAAAATCATAGACAAACAAGTACATTTTAAAATCCATTTGATTACGTTTAATACTATATATTATAATATTTTAGTTTTGTAATAATTTTTATTTTATAGTTTGTGTCATTTTAGATAATTTTTCATTAACTTTAAAAATATCAAAATTTAAACATATATAAATTTCAAATTTGTCTCAGTAAAAATTAAATATTTAATATTTCATAAAGATAAATTAGATTTATTATATTTCTCCTTTTAGTCCAAAAAAAAAAAACATATTTTCTATATATTTTCGTATATACAAAAAATTTAATTTAACAAAATTAATTTACATAAAATTTAATCTATAAATATAACATGAAACTAAATTATAATAAAATTCAAATTTTTTAAAGTGATTATTTATAATTCAACACAATTTATATTTTATTCAAATATTATAATATAAGAGAGTATATTTGAGAATTTTAAATTTCGCGTAACTGCCCAAGAAAAAAAAATTATACCATATTAAAAATTTTATACACGGAGGAGGATAAAAATATAAAATTATAAATTTCTTCTGACAAAATATTTAAAATCTTAAAATTTATTTTTTGTTGCCAACATTTTGTAAACATCTCATTTATAAAATTATTTACCAACTAAAGACGATGATAAAAACTCTCTTGAACTACAAATGTTTATATTAAATTATTATATTTTGAAACTTATTGTGGTAAATGATTTAGTATAGTGAAAGTTTTATATTTTTAGTTAAAATTTAGATTTATTGGATTTTCGAAAATAAATTACATTAAAAAACATATTTATGTTTATAAATGCGATGTTACTCTTTAATATACCAAAATTTATAATATAGTTTGGGTTAAGTTTTTTAAAATTTTCAAATAATTCGTGATTATAGATCATTTTATCAATAAATATCCAAACTTTGACCATATATCCAAAAAAAATATGTGAATGCTGTGTATTATTGTTGTTAAATTCTAGTTTGAGAAAAATATGTGCATATAATGTGACATCAATTAATAAATTAAATCTGATTACTTGGAATAATTGATATCACATTCATTTGCAAATTCACTTAAAAAAGCCTGTACTAAGCTAGTAATTTGTAGTGTGAAATAAGTCAATTAATTATATTGTCAACCAGTCTTGAATAGAGAGACTTTGTATACTGTCAAAAATTTTCTGGATATCATTTAATTCCGATTCAAAATTCATTCAAAGATGTTTTTTTTTAAGTAAAAATTCGAATAAATAAATGAAAATTATTTGAAATTATTTTCATTTAATTTGAATATGGTATATACAACTCCAATTTTAATTTTAAATTCCATTCATTTCCAATGTTTCTATAGCATCTGATAAAGTCTATACATATTAACGTATACACGTCTTTCATATTTTATGACTAAAATCCAATTAATTTTTTTTTTCTAATTATTATTTTTATAAATCTTATATATATATATATTTATTATATATACTAATTAGAATTTTCTATATACGAAAAATTTCACATATACAATTTTGATCATTAAAAAAAAAATTAAATGAAAAATATTTTATATATTATAATAATTTTTTATTATTTAAATTTTCTTTATTAGGTTTCATCTCCAATTAAATTGAAATCACTTGAAAATAGCTGTAATGGGACCTACACTAACACCACCGAAAATAGTTATAAAAATCGAGAACGTCTATCAACAAACAACAAGGATATTAACATTGAGGTAAAAATAATTTGTTTAAAATAATATTTTGTATATATATAAACATTTTCAATCCTAAGTTATATATATGAAATATATATATATTTAAATTAACTATGCGGTTTCATTGTATATACCAAAAATAGAATTTTTTCTGTATCTAGTGGTTATTATCCTTAAAATGAACAATAAACAAGAAGAAAATACTTAAATGTAGGATAATTATTGTAAAAATAATGAAAACAAAAACTAAATTTTTAACGAAAATGATAAAAATCTTTTTATAAAAAAGTTAGGCACAATAATAATATTTTCGTATTTTAACATTTTGTATATACAATTTTATATTATATGTATGATAATTTTTTATATATACTCATATAATATAAATTTTATTATACAAAAATGGTAATTTTTTGGTTCGTTAATAGAATAAATAAACAAATTTCATTAAATAATTGTTATAATTTAGAATTAAAGATCAAAATTATTGTTGTAAGAAGAATTTATATAATTGAAATTTAATTATTTTTTTATTAAAATTATTATAAATATTTTATAGAAATTAAATTATATTAAGTATATATTTATTTGTTTGTTTATTTTCAATTATAGTTAATTAGTTTTAAAATATTTATTTATATAGGATTATGAAAATAATAATCTTGTTTATATGATTTATTTTAATCTGGAAATGTTGTAAGGATCTTAATTTTGATTAAGATCCTTTCAACATAACTTAATTTTTATACATATATAAGGAAAATATTCTGAATGAATATAAATTAATTAGTTAAAATTTATTAATATATGAACAATTTAAGGTTTATATTTATAAGTAAATTTAATAAGATAAATTCGTTATTATTGATAATAGAATTTACAATATTTTAAAAGTAATTGTGTAAAAAAAAAATTTAAAAAGAAATATGTCGGTCTAACAAACTCCTTGTCAATTGTGATAGTGAATTTTAAATTGCACAAAAATCATTTTCCGCAAGTTAGTATTCTTCTATTAAAACTAAAATTCTTCTATTAAAAAATAGAAAATACTTTTTTAAGATTTTGGAAAATAAATTTATTATCCTTTTAAAATATTTTTATTCAAGTAGAAATTTTCTAGAAAATATTATAAATTGTCCAGTCAAAACTATGGAAATTATTATCTATAATTTATAATCATGAAATTAATTATTAAATTTTACAAGTTAACAAGTTCAAATAACCTAAAATAATATTACTTATATTATAATTCTAATTAATTTTTAGTTTGCCAAATAAAATTTATAAAATTTATTTCTTCACTAAAAACTTTTCGTCTTGGAATAGTATAATGATACAATAATATACCAGACATTACAAAAATATTTTGTGTATATAGTATACAGAGAATTGTTTTATTTATTATTTAAATAAATAATTTACATAAGACAAATTATGTAACTTAAATGTTCTTATCTAAATAAATTACATCTATTCTCTACTCTACTAGAATAATGTTTTCCAAGACAATATCTAAAAATGAATTTAAATTTTACAGGACAAATTACAGTGTCAGTCAAATGTGAGGTTTCAACCAAAAAAATATTCTGAGAGATATTAATTTTTTTTTAGATAGTTTCACGTTTCTCCAGTAACTGATTTTTAAGAATTATGTGGAGAGATTATTTCTATCATTTTAGTAGAAATCAGATCTATTATTTTGCTTTTTTTGTGGTGCTTGATCTAGTAGAATGTCCGAAATAGTATCTAAACGAAGTGACGAATATGCTATATTTCCGTATTAAATTTTATTTGTGATACTAAAGACCTCTACTGTATATACCACACTATTAACTAATTAAATTTATAACAATCTTATAAATTTGAAATATTAATAATTAAAATATTTATAAAACTTGTGGTTATATAATTTACTTTATTGTTTTAAAGTGTGCCGTACTTGGATCTGGTGGTATCATGTATGTAAATGGTAAAATTGTATCTGGACCACTTGAATCGTTAGTTGATATCCTAGTGCCGAAAACAGTAAATGAATTAGATCAGGTAAAATTAAAATATTAAAATTACATAATTAAATTTTAATTAATATTAATTTTTTTTTACTTTAATTAGGAATTTATATTTTCATTTCTATTATCTTCACGTTTATTTGTACGACCCCATGAGCTACTTGGTAAACTATTATCCTCTGTACCTGAAAATGATGAATTACTTGGACCTTTAGTTGGTTTATTAGGTATATGGACAAATAAATTTCCTTATGATTTTCGTGATGAAAGAATAATGAGCCATGTTAAACATATCGTTTCTAGGTAAGTTTTCTTTATATTAATTCAATATTTCATAACCTTAAAAACATTATAGAAGCGCATTTTGGTTTAGTGTATAGCGAAAACTTTTAACTATATACAATTTTCATATATGTATAGGTGTTCGAATACAGGTTTAGAGGAATTAGTTTCAGAAATGTTGAGTGCCTTGTTAAATCGTTTGACTGAATTAGAAAAACATGAAAAAGACTTACGTGCATCTCAGTGCACAGAAAAGGTAACTAAAATAATTAATAAATTTATTTCATATTTAAAATTTTGTATAATTATTTATTACTTTGGATTAAAAATAGATAGATTCAATGCAATGTCCGACACCATCACAGTTTGCACAAATTTTATGTCGGGCTGAACGTAAATTGGCTAAACATGTTGGCCCTGAAGAATTCATACAATGCAGTAATAATATCCTTATAGATAAACAGGTAAAATATTTAAAAATTCTCGTTTTTATAGTTGAAAACTTTTTAAATAATTAATGAAATATTTGAATTAAATTTAAAGTTATTTTTCAAGATTTACTTATTCCTATACAATAATTAATAATTTACAAAAATAAATTATAATTTTTTTATAGTTTTGCTAATATTTTGCCACGAAATTATGTTTAATATAAGCAAATTTCAGTTCGGATCTTAAATAATATTTCTGTTAATACTATGGATGGATGGAAATTTAATCTTAGCTGATCATATGTTTGAAATCGACGCGAAATTTATATTATAACAAAACTATTCAAACAAAATTGAAAAATCTTTTAATTTGTCCAAATTATCGCAAAAACACAAAAAAACAATAGTTTTTATTTTCACAAGGACTCTTTTTTCATGTTGGTTTAAAATATAGAAAGATTTGTCCGATATTTATGTTCTATATGCGAAATTAAAGATTGAAATCTCTATTTTCAGAATCTACATGGTTTTTTTATTGTATCTTAAAAATTGAGTACATTATTAGATTATTTAGAAGGTGGCTCTCTATTTGCAGACTTTTGTTCAAGTTTTCTTGCTATAACTGGGCAAATTAAAAGATATTTGAAATTGATTTGGATATTTTTATTATAATGAAAATTCTTAGTCCATAGACATTAAATTATTGAGAGAATGTCGTAATTTTACGCCATTATAATGTATATCTATGTATATCCCACTCTTGTGTTTTAATATTATTTTCATTTTTATAGTATCATCCTTGATCCTAGACCTTTTGACTTTGAATTCACTTACTATATACGAACGTTGAAAAAGTTCACCTTCTCTAATAATAAATATATATGTACTTAACTTTTTATTATAATTCACAAAAAAATATTTCATCTATATACAATTTTTATTATGAATATTTCCCATGTATACATAATAAATTTTTTCTTTGTAAATTTTCATCGTAAACATATAAAACAAAAAGTTTTACCCATATTTAAAAAAATGTTACAAAAAAAAAAAGAGTAGAAAAAAATTGATCTTAATAAAATATGTTTTGGTTACCATTAATATCCTCTGAAAAAATAGGTCAAACTCATTATATAGCTTACATAATCAAATATATACGAAAAGTTTCTTTCTATATCCGTTTCACTTTTTCTATATTTGCCTCCCCCCCATCAGAAATTATACATAACAATAATTTTTTCTACAGGTTTAATAATATTTATTATTGTGTCGATGATTTTTGCTCATATAAATTTTGACTTTTAAAAAAAGTTTTTAAATGCCAGATAAACAAGGTAAAAAAAACTTTACTAAGAAATTAAGAATATAATTTGAACATAAATATTATTTTCTTATTTGGGAAAAAATACATTTTTCTAAAATAAAATCTTGAAAAATTCTCGTCCTTGCGAAAATGCAATCGTATCACAAAAAAAAAAAAAAAAAAACACAAAAAAATATTTTTTAAACAAGAAATTATTTTTTTTAATGGCTCCACAAAAAGGATAAAGGATTTTGGTTGTTTTTTGTGTTTGCTAAATTATATTATTTTAGCAGGTAAATATATAATGAAAAAGTTGTGTAATCCTAAGGAAAATTTTTGCACTCTGTTTCACATATAAATTTTCCAGTTTTTCTTTATTTTTTTTTTTCGCGTTCATTAAAAATAAAAAAAACTTTGAGTAAATTTTTTTTTTGGCAAAATTAGATTACTGTATGGTAAATTTTGTAATTTTTTATAAGCTTTTATACGAATATAAAGAGAAGTTTTTATTATTCTTTTGAAAATTCTACAAATATTTTCTATATTTTCTACAAAAAAAAAAAAAAACAGCAAAAAAAAGGAAATTTAATGTAAATTTTTCGTTAAAATTTTATTTTTCCATTAATTTGGATGGAATAGAAAAGGAAAAACAGAATTTTTTTTGTACTAAAAAGGAGTTGTTTACATAGCAGACAATTAAAAATTCAAATTATAAATTTTGAAATTAAAATTAAAAAAAATTTCAAATAAATTTTAAAGGAATTTTTAAAGATTTAATAGGAAAAATATTTAAGGATTTTTATCGATTAAAAAAAAAATTGATTTTTTGTAATTCTTATTTTAGGATACCCAAATTGAAGAAATAAGAAATTATAGTTTTCTAATTTTATTAGACCTTAATATGCTGTTTTGTACAAGGTGGTATTAGTTGATTATCCTTAAACTTCATCCTAAACTTAATATCTTTTACCGTTTATATCTTTAAAAAATTTATTAGAGTATTTTTTTAGATGTGTAAGGTGGTGTACATAAGACTAGCTGCAATCTCTGAGGAATGGATGTAGATTTACAATATGAAAAATTAGTTTCTTAATAATACTATTTATTTTAATAGTTCGAGATACAAAATGACGGTAAAATTTTTTTCTGTTTAATTTCCGTTTATTAATTTTATTAACAATTTCTTCTTCTTCTCCTTTTGGCTCAAAAGCCCGATTTGGCCCTAGGCCTACCTCTTACAGGTTTTCCTGACATTCTACATTGCTATATTAACTTAATTTTTTTTCATTAAAATTATAATTTTTTTAAGCAAATCTCAATATTGCGCTACATGGAAATTATATTATTATCTCCCTGACTTGGAAATTGTATACATAAAAGCTTTGTGGCCATAACAAAATAAAATCTATACACAAAAACTTATTTTTTAAAAACATGAAATTTCCAATAAAAAATCTTCAATTTTTCCTTGATAATAATAAATACAGAATTGTATTATATAGTTTTGAAAAACTTCCGGGAAAAATATTCAAACGGAAATTTAATACCGGAAATGAAATATTATTGAAAAATTTTATAACAAAAAAAAAAAATACTCTAGTAAATTTTAGTAGCTTGATTTTTCTTCAGAAAAAAAAAATATTATGCAAAATTTTTTATTTAAATTTTACAAAGAAAAGAAAAATCTTTTTATACCAAAAAAAAAAAAAAAAAAATTACAAAATTAATTTTGGAAAAATAATTCTTCTACCTATACAAAAATGAAATTATTTATTTTCAAAACGGCACAAGGAAACCTTCACAAATATATATAAAAAAAAAACAAGGATTACAATTTTCATTTAATTTTACAATACTATTTTTTTATCATATTTTTTTTTTTAGCGAAAAGTCAACAATAGAAAGAAACTACAATTGTTAAGGATAAAAAAGGGTTTTCTTTTTTTTTTTTGTATTCTGCTCCTTTTTACATGTTTTTGTTATTTTTTTGTGTTGTTATTATTTAATTTTTCCTTATTTACATTTTCAACAAAATATTATATACATATACATATTATTTTTTTTTTTATTGTTGTGCTTGAGGATGTTTTTCCTTCAAGGCTTAAAAGAATATTACTCAAAGTAGGAAAAAATGACATAATAAAAATTTCAAAAAAAAAAAAAAAAATTTTTAGTGAAAATGTCGAGTGTGTCAAAATGAAAAATCGTCACGTATGCAAAATATATCTTCTTTTTTCTTTTTGATATCTCTTCTAGAATTTCCGTACCGCAGCAAAACTTATTCTAGGAATTTTTTTATATTTTCAAGTTTCTAACGCAACCACAAGACAGAGACGTATTTAATTTTCAAATATAAATCGTCAACTATATAAGTTCATCTGTCGTTCCATTCCATTTAAAATAGATCTTATAACAATTTTGATTTACAAAAACCTTCGACCAGAATTTCTTCGACAATCGCCTCTAACCAATCGTATGCAAAAGGTCGTAGTTGAGTTTTATCTGAAGTATAAAAGATCTATTTCACATGAAAATACTGTACATGTAATAAAATATTATCTAACAATTTATTTACCCATAAAATAATATACTAATTTTAAATGTACTTAATCCTTAAATATAAATTATATGAAAATAATTTGGTTTAATATATCTTTAAGCTTTCTACCCCTGGAAATTCAAAAGAAAAACTTAAATAATATTTTATTTTTATTTCAAATTTTAGTCAAAAAATAAATGGGATCAGCCATCAACGTCAGGTGGTCCTCCTGGAAGTCAGGATCCAAAAAAAACATGCAATTTGGAAACATATCTAGATTGGTCAGCTCGGTTACGTTTATTTGTTTGCAATGAAATTTTACAGGTAAATAAATTAATTTTAAAACATTTTCTTATTACTAATAATGAAAAAAAAAAATTACCGAAAAGAAAAAAAATGCAATAAATTTGATTATTTGCGAAAAGGATATTAAAAAATTACAAAAACAATCGAATAAAATTTTTTTTTTTTTGAATAAATTCAATTACAATTTAACATGAAACTAAAATTTAGTATATATAAGGATGTGTTTATTTTGCTTATATATTTGAATTGAATTAATCAATACTTAATTTATAATACAGAGAAATTTAATCATGTTTTCAAAGGTAAATAAATTTTATCATTTTCCAATTATATATTCTATTAAATAAACTCATACAGAATAAAATCTGATATGATATTTAAAAGTGAAAAATTTTCACATTATTACATATATATTATATGTATGTAAATAGAAATTGCAAACAATATATCTAAAAAAACTTTCATCCAGAAAATAATCATTGTTTGTACTTATTGTACATTACATGAATTTGAATTAAAATTAAAAAGAATATAAATTTTTAAAGAAATTATTATTCTCTCTCTACAATAAGATAAAATATTTAATGTATACGTATTTATGTATATATAAAATATTTGTATAAATATTTTCCCATAAAATATACTCACAACAAAATGGAAAATTTTTCATATTTAATATACTTTGTATAAACTTTTCCACAACAATATTATTTTATTTACAATTTGTATACTGAACTCTTTAGATAAATAAAACTATAATAAATTTTTAAGGATATATAAATTCTATTATTATTTGATTAGACAAAATTCTAATTAAAATATAATATCGCAATATTAAATATATATATATATATATAAATTTAAAATTTTAAAATTTTTCGATTTGAATATTCGTATAATAAATTTTTGTTTATTTTTGAAAATAAAGATTTAGCTTTATTATTTTGAAAATTAATCAAGTTAAAAAATAAAAAATTAAAAATCAAATATGAATTTTTAAATATATATATATAAAATTTCCTCAATTAAATTTAAATATTGATTTCGAAAAGTATAAATATAATTAAATCACTTATTAAATTTAATTATAAATATATTTAGGATTTCATATCAATTCGAAATTATTCAGCAGCATAAAGAGCCAAACAGAATATGTCATTGTTGATGTCGTCCTTCGCATTGAAATGTCAAAAAAAAAAAAAAATCAAAAGTATAAACTTTTAAAGTATGTATTTCGTATTATTCAACCATAATGATGTCGCCCTTCGTTGTCGTTGTATTTCAATTGATATTTTTGATATTTTCGTTCGTCGCGATGTTTTGACATTTTTGAATTTATTTAAAAATTATTTTCCATAGCACACTATCATGAAAATATAATTTTCACAAATTAAATTATGATAATTGACAATTATTCGCGACCATTTATCTATTGTGTTTGGTCAAGGGGTGACAATGACAGCGAAACCATCGCTGGCGAAAATCACGGCGACCGACGACAGCAACAACGACATTATTCTGTTTGGCTCTAAAATTGCGTTGCCTGTCTAAATATTTACAAAATAAAAATTTTTAATTCTGAATCAATAAATAAAATATAAAATTTATTTGAAATTGACAAAAGAAAAAATGAAGATGATTGGAAAAAGGACAATTTTAATTAGATTAATTGAATCTTTTATTATAGTTATTAATTGAATCAAGGGTTGGTATTATATTTGTCATCTCTGTGCTAAGCTTATTAAATTCAATAAAATTATACAATTTGTATACGTATTAAGATTCTTTGAAAAGTGATTATACATATCAACATAATATATCCTTTTTTTAGCTTATTGTAATCATGAATTTTAAGCAACAAATTTTTTTTTATAACCTAAATATTTTTGTACAAGTTAATATAAAATTCTCAAACAAAAATTTTTATTTCATTTATGTTTGTTATAAAGTCAAACACTTAAATAATAAAAACCTAAATAATAAAAACCATGAAAATTTAATTAATTTTTTTCTATATAAGAAAAAATACAATTTTCATTTTTAAGATAAAACAATCATGAATAAACTATATACACAAAAACAAAAAGGAAAATTATCCTTTAAAAAAAAAAAAAAAAATTACTTAAATGAAAATTTTAAATATTAAAAAACTTGTTATCATTTTTATTTTTATTTGTGAGAAAAGAAAACCTTTATTTTTGTATACATACTTTTGAATAAAAATTGAAATTGTTTTTCATATAGGAAATTGTAAATATACAAAATGAAATTTTAAAGTTTTTTCCACAAAAAAATTTGTAGCTGTCCTTATTGCATATTATATCCACACATACATTATATTTCTTGTTCATTTTTAAATACATCAGAAGAAAAATGGGAAAAACAAAATTCATATACGACAATCATACTTTTAAAAAACTTAGAAAAAATGAAAAAGAATTTGAATTTTTTTTATCTTGATTTTTTTTTTTTTTTTTTTTTTACTTTTTTTCATTTTTATAGTGCAATGGTCTAAGAGATCGTAGCAAAATAGTTGAACTTTGGAGTGGAGTTGCACAATATTGCCTTTTAGTTGGTAATTATAATAGTGCTACGGCAATACTAGAATCCTTAGAATCAACGCCTATAGCTAGACTGAAAATAACGGTAAGTCTAAACAATAACCTATTATTATCATTCATTATTATACTCGTATATGTATGTATAGTAAAAATGACAACGTATACATATATATTATTTACCCAAAAATAAAAAATTAATATGCTAAAATGTTCATAAAATGTGTAAAAACATATTGTCAAATGACGGAAGTTATACATAAAAAATTAAATTTTATATTATGTATATATCCAGTGACGTTCTAAAATTATTTTACATAAATTGCGATGAAAAGCGATAAGAAAATTCTTTCTTTAATAAAATTTAATTTTTATTACTGAAATGTCCAAAAATAGCTGGCTAAATATTATTGTGTATTATTGTGTCTCACATTATGAAATGTGAAATGAAATATCAAAATTACGAGAATTCTTATTATATCAAATATACAATGTTATTTTGTAACTCTGCAAATTTCATTGCTATATTTAGCATTTTGACTCCAATGACATTACAATTTACAAAATAGTTTTCTTCACTTTATTCTAAACTCAGTCCAATAATTTCACCTCTGTCGTCCAACTGGAATTTTGAATATACATCCATGAAATCATACCAATTTTTATCTACTTTTCAAATATGAACTCGGTTTAGCTACCATTCGTCACTAGTATGAAATAACTAACATCCAGTATTGGTTTTGTGAGCATATACATAAGGGTTTTAAATAAATTAAATTTACTTTCAATTTTTCCTTTTACCCATTACGCCACTGTATCAACCATTTATATTGAATTTAACAAAGCAAATTACTCCTAACAATAAGGACAAATTTTTTTTATTATTTAACCATTCTATATTGTATACGGAATAATCCAAGCAGTGTATACAGTTAGTGATATTTTTTTCACTGCATATTACATTATATTTTCATGCACTTTAGACCCTAAAGGAACTTGTATCTATATGGGCTTTATTTTCATATAAACTACAAATAGAGAAAATTCATTTGGTTTTTTTTTATTATTATTTGCGAGGTGAAATTCTATAGAATATTATCTAGATAAAGTTCGATGCCAGTTACATTAAAATGTATATATGTATGTATGAATAATAGATATATATGATTTGTTCATATTTTATACCACCCCATCATATAGAAAATCTAAGAAGAGGACTGAAATTTATTTCAAAAATTTAACTCCCTTATAAAATTCATGGACTTTATAACACAAAATGAAAAGAGATTTTTTAGAGACATTTTTCTCGTTTTGATAATTTCGTTTTTTTTTTTTTTAACTTGACTTTTTTAATAGAATAATTATTCTGGAAAATATAATTGTCTAAGTTTAATTTTTTTTTAAAAAAAAAATAAATTTGGTAAAATGTTTGAAAATTAATTATAATTTGGAATGTATGTAAGTCAATTAAATTAAATTATTTAATTAGTATAATTTTTAAAATTTGATAAAATCATAAAGGTGTGCATCCATATTGCATTCACACATTCAGAAAATGCTTCATATACAAGCGATAAGATTTTAAGCAGCTAATAGCTTAAGAAAAAATACAAATTCTTCAAGTTTTCTCAGGACTAATAAAACTGATGGTGATTCCTTCAATTGTAGTCTCATTTCGCTGATTTCTGAAACATTTTGATGTATATACGGGTCAATATTAAAGTTTCACTACGAAATTTTGACCGTCGATAGTAATAAAAAAAAAAAAAAAATGTTAAAAATGTAATTTATCGAAATTAAATTAATTTATAAATAATACTTTAAAATAGAAGCTTCTAAAATATATTTATCTTCTGTGTTAGACAAAAAAATTAAACATTTCATAGCTAAAACAATATTGTATAGCATTCGATAAGTAAATATTATTTTGCAAATGCATCAATATTCGCCTGCTAATATATAGTTTTTTCCTTCATATAATACTAATAGGACGAAATTCCAATAAATTAAATTAATTTCAAACATTTTCTTTACATTTAGTAAAACATTAATTATAGAAATAATTTTCAACATTATAATTATATAGATAAATTTCTCGAATATTTTCTTCTTGTGAAAATGAAATAGTTAACCTTTTTGTTTGTTTTGTTCAAAATGTTTTCTAAAAAAAAAAAAGAAATTCTTCATAATTTCAACTAAATTCTAAATAACATATATACATAATGTAGGTTCAAATTTCTATAACCATTATTATTGTAATACCATTCAATTACATCTATAATTCAATATTGTCAGTTTTGATTTGTGGCACCCACAAAATTAGTGAAAAAATTTGTTTGTAATAAAAGACTCTGCTTCTGGTATGGGGATGAACTTATATAATATATAACATACTTTTATTCTCGTAATTTATATTTTTACCGTATCTATATATGTGAACCCCAAATGACC
Organism: Empis stercorea; assembly: GCA_949752835.1. Taxonomy (NCBI): domain Eukaryota; kingdom Metazoa; phylum Arthropoda; class Insecta; order Diptera; family Empididae; genus Empis; species Empis stercorea. Next base: position 48,790,757 of record OX457089.1, read on the forward strand.
GTTTTTTTTTGTTCAATATTATTTGTAACAATGCACATACCATAATCAAAATTGAACAAAAGTATTAATATAAAAACCATAGACACATTATATACAAAGAGTTTCATTTAGTTTTTATAAGCATAATATATAATTTTTTTCAATTAATTTTAGAAATTTTCTTAATAAATTGAATTTTGTTACACCATTTATAAAATTTGAAATAGAAAATTCAACACAAACTAAGTATAATATTATAAAAAAGACTATATATAGTAAATTAACTAAAGTCGGTTTTTATTCTTGAAAGTAATTTAACATATTGTCCGAAGGATATCAGGAAAATTGAGACTAAAAAATGTCCAATATAAAATTATATAAAAGTTGTCCTTAATTTATTTGTAAACTTGATCCAAAATCATCATTTCTCAATCTAAAATACGAATTGAATTTTTTGTCGACAAAAATGTATAGAAGTATATTCTTCAATCAGAAAAGTCAAAAATTCAATCTATATAATTTACACAGATTTCAATATATTGAAGTCTGTATGATAATTTATCACTACTAATAATTATGTACTCGTATATATATTATTTTTCAAAAATTATTTTCTTATTATATTGATTAAAAAAAAAAATTGTCCTGTCAACAAATCCCTAAACATATTACATTTGTCTATAAATATATTGTTCACTTATTATATGTGAAAATACATTACATAATTCGTATACTATGTATATAGTGTCCTTTTGCGAATTGGATACATTGTTATATTTGTATTTATTAATGGCTGCTCGGATTATCGTGATATTAGAAACACAATTACAGTATTATTATGTATATATATATATATATAGAACGAAGTCATCAGGCAAATGATAATATATATTATATCCTTTTAATTGTATATTAGCACAAGAGCTATATGAAGAAAAAAATTAAATAGAACATAAGATAATAAGTAATATTATATATATTTGTACATAATGTTTTTTGTCCCATTGTAGAGTTTTTTATTTTCATGTTGTTTTATAGTGCATTAGAATTTTGTAATGTTTGTTTTATACTTAATGCAATTAAATAAACAGTTGTATAGTTATCAGATGTGTCGCTACATTTATATAGTTATCCTTAATACCATAAGGAAACATTATACAGAAGAAATACGCAAATATAAGATAAAAAGTATGTTAAGAGTATATACAAAATTTCTAATATTATCGCAGTGATCTTAAATATACAATTAATATTTGATTTTATAGTATATATTTATAAGATGCTAAAAACTATTTGAAATTTAAATTTTAAGACAAAAAATATAATTTCTTTCATTATATTTAAGTATATAATGTATAATTGTATATATATAAAAAAAATATCAATTAAAAAATTAAACTTGACAGAGGAGTTTTTTTTTTTTTACCAAAGCTTTTTACTAGATTAAAAACTCTCGAAGGATATACACAAGAAAAAAAGGAAATAGTATATAGTACATTAAAAATGTTTTTACAAAACACGAAGTAGTAAATTTAAGTGCTGCTTTATGGTATATAAAAAAAATTTTTATATATATTTTTTTTTATTATTATTATTTCAAATGAAAATCAGATTGTAGAGGATGTGGTTACAAAGTTATATTTACCTTCATTACCTGGGCATTAAAAACAACAAATTCTTTTATACATTATTGTCAGTATAATTGCACAATATTATTCTATGGTCAAGATGAATTTTTTATTGCAAATTCAAAAATGCATTAAACATTATTTTTGTTATTTAATTTAAAATAAAAAATGCATTTTTATTTATAAAAAATGGTAAAAAATATAAAATAAAAATTGAAATATGATAAAAACAGAATTTCCAATCTGGATTTAATTTTATATATTTGATTTTTTTGTTATTACAAATTTATTTTTAAATTTTTGAATTTCTTTGAATTTCTTTTTTTTTTTTAAACTTATTACAGAAAATATACATAAATTTTAATCAGAAATTCAATTTAAAAATTTCTAGATTTATGTATAACTTTTTACAAATATGAAAATTATTTTAATTGTGGTATTATAATTTTGCCATTTTGGTTGAAAATTAATTAATTTATAAGAAAATAGAAATAAAGAAGTGAATATATTTTTATAGATTAATGAAAATTAAATTATTTGTCTGTCCGCCCTCGTCTGATTCATGAAATATTTCTAAAATTTGAAAAATAAAGCAGCGTTATGCCTGCCATAAAACTTTGAATAAAACATTTTCAGAATAATAACCAATGAAAAATTGTTGTTATGGAAAATGCGTTTACTGAAATTTTGCTAAATAGAATTTATAAAAAATAGCCAATACTTTGAACCTACTATGTAGTATTTCTGCTGCGCGCTGGCATTTATAACTGAAATTTATACTTTCAATCGTTTTTTTTTTTTTTTTATTGTTGGGAAATGTAAACGAAACGTGACATTTTTATTTTATTTATTTGTTCAGTGCAAAAGTGAATTGTAAATCGTTTATTAACTTTGCATGTCTGCATTTCCACCCACCCGATACCAAAATAAAACTCTTTAATAATTTATTTATTTTTCGAAAAAAAAAAAACTCGCTATAAACTCGTCATCCATATTATAGTTTACTTTTCAATATAATAAAATAAATATTGAAAAAATATTTATACCAATATTTCTAATTGTATACCACAAAATTATTTAAATTAAAGAAAAATCATTTTTAATCCAAGTTATTCAAAAAATTCAAATTTACATAAAATTTTTTAAAAAATTATATCTCTTCAATAAATAATCGAAAATTCAATGAAAATCATCTTACAATTTTGATGAGAAGAAAATCTATAAATTTTCTCCATAAATAAATAAAAATATCTTAATCGTATTATATTTTAGTTTGTAAATCTTATTTAAATTTGAAGTGATTTCTGTTCCACATTTGCCCAACTAAAATAAAAAATCTTAAGTTAAAGCCAATTAAATTTATATTTAACTTTTAAATCTATATTTTTTTTTTTATTTGCAAAGGATATAAATCCATAAATACAGGTATATAAAGCTTACCAGGTAAAATTATTGTGCATTCTAATGCCCTGAATACAAAGTATTCGTATAATTTTTTAAATTCATATTACAGAAAGGAAAATTGTATAATGCTTGCTTTTCATGTCAGAAGAATATTTTACATAAATAAAAATATTGCCGGAAATTATTTTTATCCAAAATTTATGAAATTTAAAATGACAAAATTGCTGAAATATAGTGAAAAGATTGAAAAATAATAAATACATAATTAATAATATTTTGTTTGGGGATAATTTTAAATAATAAACTTTGAGTTAGATAAAATATTTGTACTCAGGCACGATAAATAAATAATTGGGATCAGAAAAATTAGCAAAGGTGAAAAATGAAAATTCATTAAGGTAGAGAAATATTGTACCCAAAGCTTAAAAAAACCAATCATTTTGTATGACTGAAACAGAGATTGTATTTTTAGAAAGAAATGAAAAATATTCGAAATATAAGAAATTTAAAATTCATATTCTTTAAAAATATAAAAATTAAATTTCAATTAATTTATTTTTTTATTTTTTTCGTCTTCTTTTCCTTAAAAAAAACGAAAATTTTAACATAATTTTCTTTACCGTCATATAACAGCACAAAAGAATTTTGTTGTTTTCCTGTCATAAGGATAATATCCTTTCCTTTAAAACTCTGTAGTTATATATATTTAATAGAAAATTTCTTGTTATTATATGCGGGATGCCATGATATCAAACCACAAGTAAAAGAATCCGGCAGATGCCTGGAATATTATAAAAAAAATGTTCAGAAACATCTTAATCTTATTTTTTTTTTTTTTGTCTTCTGTTTTTTTACCTTGTTTTCCATTTTTCTATTCAAAAAAATATTTATAAGTTTTTTTTTTTTCACTTGAATATTTTTTTTTTTTTTTAAATTTCACATCAATCATTTTTCATACGAAGAATCCTTTTATCGTGCGTCAAAACAATTCCTAATTAAATTTAAATTAAGTATATAACAACAACAGCAGCAAAAAAAAATTAATATATATTTCAACAACGAAAATAATAAACACGAAAATTATATTTTTTCATTAACAAAAAAAAAAAACAAAATACAAAAATTTTCCTTTTTTTTTGTATAAATAAATTTAAAAATTAAAATGAATGAAAGTTTTATATAATAAAAATTTTATGAGACTTTGTGTAATAACATAATTTCCGTGTTTTATTTTAAAGCTTTACCACCCCCCAAATTCATTATTTCTTGCGTGTATCTATAATTGTAGGCAAATAAAAGAACATGAATGTAAAGCATAAACTCCATTTTTTTTTTTTTTTTTTTTTAATTCCATATCTTTAATTTCTAATCAAAGCTTTTTTAACTGTTTCATATTTTCTTTTTTTGTGTAATATGACAAAAAATAAAATAAAATTGTTTAATATAAAATGTTTAAGAATCGTTAATTAATTTCACAAAGAAATAAAAAGATGAAAAAAATTATTATAGTAGAGTGAATTTTTCAAAAAAAAAAAAAAAAAAATTATTTTATGAGCTTTAGAAATTATTACAAAGTCAAACAGATAATGTCAAACATGAAAATTGACACTGAAAAAAAAAATTTATATATTAGAAAAAAAATTTACATTGCAAATAATGAAAGATTTTTGAAATAATTGAAAAATTTTTGTAAAAATTTTTTTTTTTTACTACAATTAGAAATGTAATTAACGCTGCGATTACATTAGACATTTATGTCGGACATTTCTGTTACGACATTTCTGTCGGACACTTCTAATTTGACAGATCAAAATAACACGCTGGCGATTTTATGTCAGACTTTTCTATCTGACAAATCATTTGCAATCATGTCGTCAACAAGAAAACAACTAGCTATAAAAATATTAAAATTAAAATATATGGAAGATTTAGAAAAAAACCTATTTATCAAGCAGCCTTTTAAAAATTAACCAAAATGTTGCAAAATAATATAACAAAATTTAGTTTTTATCAAAAATCGCCATTTACAAATTAACAAAAATGTCAAAAAATTTCTACAAAAATTTGTGAAAAGTTGTCTGGACAGAAATCGTGATTTTTCTGTCGTGACAGAAATTCTGTCTGGTTTACACTAGACATTTTAAAGACAGAACATATGTTCTGCCCAAGAAAAAATCTAATGTAAACCCCAAATCAGTATACGGGTTGCTTCTTCTTTGATAAATTACAACTTAATCTCAAAAGATTCCTTTATTCTGGACAAGAATTCAAGTATCGATTACTTAAGTAATCAAACATACCAAAAAGCATTCTACACGAGGTCCGATTAGAGTATAAATTCTTTAAAGTTGATAACGACCTGCACTTGCAATTAGAATATGCAGAGCATAAATAGAACATTACAATTAGAATTAGAATTTTGATTATCTATAAAAATGTCAGTTCAATAATTTTACCAAAAAAATTCCACAATATTTTGATATCAATAAATTTAAAAATTAAATTAGTTTACTAACATTCAACATTTTGATTGTATCATTGATAATATTTAATTCCATCAAATTTGTCACAGTGTAAAACCAATTTCGTATATATATCTTTCTATTAGTTGTGTATATACATAAATATTTTCTTTCCAAGCATAATTTATTTATTTAAATAAATATTTAACATTTCTGAAATGACTACAGAAAAAAAAAACACTACAGAATTAACTCTTTTAGTAAATATAGTATATATTCATGAATATCCTTGTTTATTTATTAAAACTTATTTCCCTCTTTTATATATGCATTATAAATTCTATATGTTTATATGTTAAATATCCCACCCCAGAAATAACTAAAATTTCATCTCTCTCTACCTAAGAAAAAAAAACGATCTAATTTTATGTACTATACACAATTTTTTAAAAACGATTTATCACATTTTTAGTTTAAGAAAAATTTACATTAGATATAAGCACAATTTTTGTTTTTTTTTTCTTATTTTACAAAATTTCTTAACCAATTACATTTCCCTACCAACCTCCCCACCATCATCACACTAAATAATAACTTTCACCATTTCACACGTACACACATATAAATCTATAAAACAGAAAAATGTATAAATAATAAAGAAAATGTGATAAAAATTTTATGCAAGGATTTACACCTGTGATTTCCTTGGAAATATAAATTAAATACTTTCATCTGTCTTAAAGATATTTTCCCTTTTATATAATTTATTAATAAAATGGTTTGTATAAATATATAGTTAAAAATTTCATCTCTCTCTACCTAAGAAAAAAAAAAACGAAAATTTAAACAATATTAAAAAAACACTTAAAAACTAAACATTTTAATTTAACAATAATTTAAATTTATATAAAATTAAAATAATTTTAATTAGTATTTTATATACCGTATTATGTTGTTGAAATTATGTAAATTTTATATATTTTTATTATAATTATTTGATTTCCTTAAGTGTTGAATTTTAATTTAAAAAATTTAATTAAATGTGTATATGTATCTCACACAAAACAAATGATAATCACATTATTTGTAATTAATTTAAAATATATATAAATAATATTTAGATTATAAATATAAAGTTTAGTTTTTGATTAAAATATATTTATGTGTGAAAATAATTAAATTAGATATTATAAATATGAATAATAAAGAATATATTGGTATATGTCAATTTTTATGAGTTATATTACAAATATTTGACAGAGAAGTTGTCAGAAAATTATGATATTTTTCTTCTAATTTGACAGTGATGTACACATATATAGGTTGATTATGCCATAAAAAATATGATATATTGATCATAACATAATATGTAAATCCAGTAATCGTCAGTATTTGAATATATATTTATTATCCTTCAAATTTCATCCTTTAATACTTTGTAGTATTAATAGTTTCGATATATGTACATATAATATACTTTTTGAATATTTTATTTATCCTTAAAATTAAATAATATCGTCAAATTGTTGAAGTCACTTGGACATGAGATATTTTCGGGATATGGGCTCTAAAAATTCGTTAACCAAAGATAATATACAAATTTTAAATTGAGTTTGTTCTAATACTAATTATACCAAGTGGTTCTTAGATATAAACAAAAACATTATATCAGTGAAGAATATAACACATTAATTGAAAACTTACGGATATGTATATTGTATATAACTTAAATTCATTGCAAAATTTCCTGATAATGTTAAAGAAATAATCGAGTTATGTAAATATCTTATATAGGGAAATAATTGAAATTCACCCAGGATAAAACACATTTGGACAATAGTAAAACCGATATCAGATCATTAAATAAATCATAAGATATGAAACAGTCTGTCGATTCAGAGCTACAGAAATAATTTACATATATATTTAAATTATCTCTTGGCATGTGTATCATAATTTCAACTGATTGTTAACAGAAAAATTAAAAATATAATTAATTTGATTAAATTGATAAAATTTAATATATGAAAATTATTATCCATAAAATTTTAATTACCCAAAAAAATAAATTTTTTTAAAAATCATAATTATTTTATTTTGATGAAATCAATTATTATTTATCCTATACACAACAATCATTCTAAAAACAATTATCTCCAAAAAAAAAAAACGATTTTTTTTTTTTCACATCCAGGATTTACAAAAAATATATCCTGTTAACTGTTTTATCAATTTTAGAAAAACTGAACAAAAAAAAAAAAAAAATCTACCTCAAAAATTTTTTCAAATTCAAATCATAATTTTTTTTTTCATATTCGTCGGTATATAAATATGTAGTTCAAATATTATACAGGATTACAAAAATATTTTTTTTCTGCCAAACAATCTGCCATATTACTATATATGGAAAAAAAATTGTAATATCGATAGTTGAAATTGTATGCTGCAATTTCAATACGGAAAAGAAGATACTAGCAATTTGGGAAAAAAAATGCCCACCATAAATTGTTCTCCTATTACATTTGAAATTATTTCCAAATATATGTATAATAAACTTTTTCTGTATATAATTTCCAATAAAATAAGGACGATATAGAAAATATTAGATTTTCACTATAGAGACTGAAAAAAACTAATTCGAATTCATATAACTAAAAAAAAAAAAAAAATGAAAACCAAAAATTTTGAATTCCATGATGGAGAAAAAATTATGAACATTGATAAAAACTAGGACATTTTTATTTATTGTTGTTGTTACAGATGTGTGTGTGTACTGTGTAGCGTGTGGGTTTATATTTGGAAAAAATTTAAAATTGATTTTTGTCCAAAAATATAAAACTTTTATTTTAAAAAAAATAATAATAGGGAATTGATGCAATTTTGATTTAATCAAGTGAAATTGCTTTTTTCCAGGATAATTTCTTTTTTCTATATTTTATTTTGAAAAATATAAAAAAGTTTTTTTTTTTTTAGGATTTTTTATGACATTTGATTTATTACTATAGTAAATTTTTTATTTTTCATAGATTTTTTTTTTGTGTCGGGAATTAAGTAAAATAAAAATTTGTATAAATGAAAAATTAACAAGATTTGCATTAAAATTTGAATATTTTCATTTTTTTTTTTTTTGAAATTCAAATTTAATTAAAAGCTATTTGTTATATAAGGATTAAAATATCCTTGGTTTTCGGTTTTTTTTTTAAAAAAAACTTAAAATTGCATAAATTAATTAAGTTTTCTGGGTGATGCCCTCCTGGGTGATGACATTTTTCATAATATATAGAAATTTACAATTTAATAAGGTAAAATATGATGCAATCAGATTTTATTTCTTTAAATATGTTTTCCTCTATTAAGAAATTTATAAGCAATTCAAATGGCAAACTTTATCATAGTTAGATCACTGAAGGTATTCAAAGCTTTGTATATAGCCTTTCAGTTTTCCAGTAATATACTGACAAAAGTAAAGATGTGACTATATTGCATAGTAAATGTAAGATTGTTAACAAGATAAAATACTATTTTTCAATCATAATCATGAACTCAAAATTTGTAAAGAACAAATTAACAAATTATAATTCATGAAAGAAGAACTTATATAAATTTTGTCTAAAAATTGGACATTATTATTAATTTTTGCTATTAAAACAACTATACATATTTTATAAATGAAACTATATATATGCTAATAACTGCATATATAAATTTGCTAATTACATTTTGCATATTACTTGAAACATTAAAATGAAATATTAATAAATATTTTCCAAACCATTTTACCATTTCATAGTGCATAATTTTCTATTTGAATATTAATAGAAATATTTCATATATAAAATTTCCAATATAAATAAAAGCTCCCTTTTTATTACTCCATCTTCCAAAATAATAAAATATAGAAAATTATATTGTATAGTTATATAAAATTCCAAATTTTATAGTATCAAAAGCGACACAAAAATTATATTTGAAAATTCAAATAATATTGAAAAAGGTTACACAAGTTAATATAAAATATTTCGTGTTTATTATAAATTTGTCGCATAATTTCAAAATTTCTTATTAGAAATATATTTTTATTTTTTATTTTTTGAATCTCTATGTAATATTACAATATATTCCAAATCATTCTACTAAACTTTACTAAAAAAAATAATATATATTATTATACCAATTCACTATTACCATAATATAGCATTGAAAATTAATATAAAAAACCTAATAAATAGTTATCCTGTCTAGAGAGAAGTCTATCTACATAGTATTTGATAATATTGAAAATTCGCCAAACATCATGTCTCTGTCTTATGTAGTATATTTCATGCTACATATTACTTTTCCCATAAATATAATTTTGAATAAAAATAAAATTTTGCATATGGATAAAGAATTGGCAAATATTGAACTTTTATATACAATATTTAATTTTGTAGATAACCATATGGTTTAAAAGATTGATATTGATTGATTGATTGACATATATTTGATGATGAAAGTATATATATAGTAGCGGCTATACATATTGTATTTATATATATACTAGGACTAGGACTAGCTTTAGTAAAATATAAATTTTGATAATAACGAATACATATATAAAATATAATATATAATCTAAAATACAATAATTTTAATTATTCAAAATATTTTGAATTGGACATGGGGTTTTGTGTAATTTCAGGATAAACAGGGATATTCTTTTGTTATATGGTTATAGATTATTGTTCAAAATATTATACAATAAAATATCTTTAATTAATATTTTCCTCTAAATATAATAAATACAAATATAGAAGGATAAAAACCAAATTATAATTTTCATCTGAATTATTAAGTATAAATTAATTATGAAAATTGGAAAATTATTAGCAAAATAATAATTTTTAAAAAAATTGTTTTTATTACATTGATAATTTGTTGGATTTTGTTTTTCCTTGAAAAAATAACAAGTAAATTTTACAATTTTTGGAAAATAAAATTTGAATTTGTTTTTAAATTTTTCTGAAAAAATTAGAATAGCTAAAATTTTCAGTATGTAAATTTAATGCAATTTTAGAGTTCAGAAATCCTATTTTAATTTTAATTTTTGTTTTATTAATTATTAATTAAAAGGAAATCAAAATACTGGACTAATTTTGAAAATGAAATAAATTAAAATTATATTTGTTTTTAGTCAAATTGATTTATGAATATTCAACCATCAGAAAGCTTTACTAATTTGATCTTATATCAATTAATAATTATTTACATAACAACAAAGCATCTGGTGGATATTTAAAGAAAACCTTATAAAAAAAAAAAAAAGAATTCATACAAATTTATTTCTTGTAAATTATGTTAACACCAAATGTTCAATCAATTATATGTAAACAATTTGGTAAACATATAAAATATAACATAAAATTGTATATAGCCCATATATATATAACAACATTATATACAAAATAATCATTTTCTTTTGATTTCAATTCAAATGTGAATTGAGACTTGGAATTATAATGTAAATAAATATATAATCAAAATAATTCCATGGTATATAACAAGAAAACAAATTATTAAAACAAGAAATTTTTATTAATTTATTTCCAATTTTTTTATTTATATATAAAATTTTCTCTCTATATATTTACACAATTATATCTAATATAGCTATATAGATTTGAAAACTTTCTGGTTATAAAATTAAGCTAAAAATAAATATTATTACAAGCTATGATAAAGTAAAATGATTTTCTTTTAGTGGGTTATAGAAGAATGAACAAGAGTAAAACGAAAATCTAATAACGAATTGATTGGAAAATATTAATATGTATATATGTATATGTAATAATTTTGTATATAATATATAATTCTTCTTCTTAGAACAAAGATCTTTTTTTTTTTTTTGTAAGATAAATTTTAGAAATATATCTAGTATCTTTACACAGACTGTCAGACAGTTGAAGTGTATAGGCATTTAAGGTTTTATAATTAAATTAAATTTACCACATAAATCTAAATACTATATGAATTCTAAGACAAATTATTATTGTTGTTGTTGTTTTTTTTTTCAAGTCAAATTTGTCACTTTAAAAGTGAAATTAATCCTTTTTCATATAATGTTCGTGATAATTCTAATTATTCTAGTCTAAAGACAAATTTTAATTGTAATACATAATAGCAATTTTGAATTGAAAATTGACCATTAAAATTTTGTAAGATCTCCTGGCCCAAATTAATAACCGCACCCAAATCTTAATAATGATATAAAATATAATAAAAATTATTACAATTTTTGTATAATCTATCGAAGAAATTATGTCTCTAATCTTGCCTTAAAATATAAATCAAATTTTTATATGAATTATTTTTTATCATTATATCAAAATTGTTTAATTCATGATTTTACTTTGAATTAACAAACCCCATATACATAGTTCAACAACTAAATATATTTCGTATAATATTATTATATATATATATATGTAATATAATTTTCTAAATGTCCTTTACTTTATTTCATTTCTTGACCAACAATTCCTGATTTGATTATTTTCTATATATTTTGTTATCTTCATCTTTCAACATATATTTGTTTTTTTTTTTGTTGATATCCTGGCAAAAGGACCAATTTACACTCGAAAACCAATATAAATAATATATTTAACATATATATACATACTTATATATGTTGTTTACATATCCTTATTTTCTATAAATATCCTTCCAATCATTTTATATATTTTCGATATTTTTTTTGGTTCAACAAAATATTATTATTATTTTTTTCATATTATCTATACAGAAAAAATATATAAGTACATTTCCTTTTTTAGTAATATTTCTTTTTATTTATTATTATATTATTACAATATAGTGGAGTAAATTATCATCGACATGCCAACAATTGGATTGTATGCAACGTCATGCTGAAGGATGTGGCGATTTATGGAGTAAACAAGCAATTTTATTAAATGAAAATGATAAAATTGATAATAATTCTGCTGTTGTAATATCAAAAATATCAAATTTAACAAGTTCACCTTCAACATCAATACAACAACAACCATTATCATCATCAACATCCCCCGGAACAACATCTATAGTCAAAGGAAAAGGTATACCTGTGCCGGGACCAATAGCACCAATTGAAGTAATTGTAACAAAACCAATAACAACAACAACAACAAATGGAATAAATAATAATTGTAAACCAAATAAACCAAATGCCAAAACAAAACCAAATGATTGGGTTGTTATACCAGTATTTTCGGATATTGTTAAATTAGCTATTTCGGCACGTGAAGATTGTCTACAAAGGTAAAAAAAAAAATAAATAAAAATAAAATAAATTTTTTATTAAATAAATATATAAAAAAAAAAAATAATGAAAATTCTGATTTAATGTATAAAGATAAAAATAAATAAATAAATCTTTAAGATACATGGGAAAATAGATCGTTGTCGCTTAATTAAATTTATTTTTTTGATAATAAATGATTTGTTAGATTTTGCTTTCATTTTATGCTAAATAAAATATCGAACAAATTATCACAATTACAAAATTTCATGTTCAATATATATTACGATGAAAATTATGCAACGCGTAGCGATCGTTGTCACTATCGACAAATATTTATTATATATAAAATAAAATTGCATAAAATAGATTATAGAAATGATTACATTTATTGAATATCGACAATCAAAATTTGAAACTCTGTTCGGTTCATTATAGAAATTATATTTAAAAAAAATAATTATTGAATTTTGGTTAGTTTTGAATTTAGAACCAACTGAATTCGTAAAACGTGTTATATCATCGTGTACATACAACCTTAAAATATAAATTTATTAAATCCAAAATCACACCCACATAATATATGTCAAATCATAAAAATTAAATTGAATTTGACATTACTCTAGTTTTGGATATTTCCTTTTTCATCATAATCTAAATCTAATATTAATTTGATTTGGTATACAAAAAAAAAAGGAAATGCCAGAAGAAAATTTTTATATGCAATATCTTTTATATTAAATTTATTTCATTTTTGAATGTTTTAATTTATTATATGTGTAATTAAAATTTTCTTTCATTTTTAAAATTAGAAAAATATAGAAAATGTTGAGGTTTTCAAATAATTTCCTTAAGGGAAATAGTTCAATATCCGATTTCCGTTTCATTTATGCATATAATTAAATGTTTTCCAAAGCAAAAATGAAAATGAAAATAATGAAATTAATTAAAGGAGAACATTTTGTGGGTATAAAAACCAGTCGTACTTTATTCGTTCTATCCGTTCTATAATTTATATTATTATTTAATTCATAATTATTTTATTTGTATTTTATAAAAATATACCATAGGAAACTATAAATAATTCATTTGGAAATTTCTAATTTATTAATAATTAAAAATTCCATATCGCACTTCGAAAAATTAATTGGTGTCTCATTAACACCCCAAACATTTATGTTTAACAAAAAAAAAACAACTATTAAAAAATTTCATTATTTTTTTTTTAACTCAATAAAACTTTAATTTTTAGAAACTTTTTAATATCCTTATTATATTCATTCTTCGCATTTCAAACCGCAACAATAATAAAAAATTATATTTTTCGATACTTTTAGCGTTTGTCGATTTTTTTTTTCAAATTTCTTTGGATTTAATTTTTCTATCGTGTTGCATAAAACTTGCATCATTATAAGTTTTTGATGAAAAATCTTTCTTTCTTAAATTCTCTCTTAAAATAAAACTTGCAATATAAAAAATAATTATTATTTTGACTTGGCAAAGAAAATTTATTATGTATATAATAATTTTTCCTATAAGAAAATTTTTATGTTTGTTTTTGTATATTTTAAAACGCGATTTTTGTAAAGAAAAAAAAAACTTGGGGAATTTTTCTATTAAAAAAGTTTTATTAAGCCAGGAAAAAAAATAAAACTTTTTTTTAAAATCTTCTCTTTAAGCATTGAAAACTTTCCAAGGTATAATAAATATTTTTACTATTTAAAATATCCTTAACCCTTTCGCTGCCAATGCAATTTTCGTAAAACTAACGCAGCAGGCCAACACAACAAATTTTAGGTATTTTTTATTGTATTACGAGTTATATCGCGTATTTTGTCATAATATAAATAAAATTATTGTACGACATGCCAACTTCATTCCATTCTCTGTGCCACAATATGAAAGAAAAAACTTAATACAAAATGCAATATTAAAATTGACGACAATGTAAAAATATTTTTACTAAAGTTATCTCGTAGCTGGCCGTCTTGATTGAATTACTTAGTACACGAGATAACTAGTAGTTGACAGCGAAAGGGTTAATAATAATTTCTTCTATTTGCCATTTTTATTTTAATGTCTAATAATATAAGTATTAAATGTTAATTAAGATTATTATAAATATTATATATATAAAAAAAGGAGCCGGAAGAATTCATTTTCTACATTTTAAAATTTGCAAAAAAAATGGAATATTTTTTTGCAAAAGAAAAAGAATAAATAAAAGTTGCAAAAAGGATGAAAAAGTATAGTTTTTCATCAAAAAGTATTTAGTACCTAATTAGTTTTTGAAAAAATTTTATTATTTATAAAAAAAAAAAAATTTCTTTAATATTAAAAATTAATTATTTTTTGTTATTAAGTAGATTAAAAAAAAAAAAGTGTAAACAACAAAGTTTTTTTATTTTCTTGAAGTTTAGAATCAAAGAAACTACATTTAAATTTTTGTTGTGTGAAAAAAAGCATTAAATTTATTTTTTTTATGTTTTCTATTTGCTGAGAAAAATTATATAAAATTTTTTAAAGAAATAATGTGAGATAATTTTCTGTCTATGTAAAATATTTAAAAGGCTGAAGCCAATTTGATGTCAATTAAAGTTATCTATGGTATAGGAAATATATATATATAAAAAAAAAAATGCAGTCATCATTTAACATTTAATTTTATTTTATTTTCATAGAAAGAAATAATTTTAATTAAGGACACGTTTCATACCATTAAACATTTATATACATATATACATTTATTTATATTGATTTTCATCTCCAATTTTCTATATTTTTTTTTTTCTCAATTTCTTTATTTATCACATATAGGTTACCAAATGGTCATATCAACGTAATTGCATTCGATCGTTTGGCAGCTATCGTTGGGGCATTTACAAAACATATGAACGATGTTAAAATGTTAACATCAGATACAGGACAAGAATATCAAATGTTTTGTCGTCATATGCAATTATCAACATCCTTAAATGATTCAGGTAAGCAAAAAATTCGTATTATTTTTATTAACAATATTTCGAAAACTATTTTGTCTAAATACTTTTAATGTTGCGGTTTGTATAGTTTATAAAATTTGTAAAGATATTCGTTTCAGCAAGAGATTTTATACTGAGAAAATGTTAATAGTAAATAATTAAAATCAGTTTTTTCCTTAAATATAAAATTGATCATAAAATTATTCAGGTATGACAAATATGGGCAATTATAGGGAAGACAGTAATATCGTACTTTGTTGAACATTTTCCACCATATTATCTCAAAAGCATTTAAAATAACAATAAATTTAAATAAAAATCGAAAAAAGTCATACATTAAATAGAATTTTTAAATTATCAAATATAATCAATAATTTTTTTTAAACCAAAATTTAATGAAAGTCCATTACAAGTTTCATTTAAATTCAATTTGGTCTATAATCCAATTTACTTTAACTTTATAATTTTATATACATAAATCTTAATTTTCATTTTCGTACCACAAAAAGAAGAAAAAAAATTCGTAAATGATTCAATTTGGTGTCGTCAGAAAAGTTTTTTTATCCCTGAAAATCAAAATTTATTTACATATCCTACTCTATATGACTGTTTTGTTTTTTTGTGGTAAAACTATTGGATTAACATAATACAAAGTTAAAAATTAGTTAACCACAAAACTAACTAGAAAAGTTAAAAAATATAATGTATAAAATTATTTTCAAATAAACATATATACAACATACTGTTTGTAAAAAAATATGGTAACAAAATATTATGTAAATTCAAATTATGTTCCTTTTTCGAAATTTGATACATTAAAAAAGTAAAAACTTTTTATAAAATATGTAAATTTACATAAATATTTTGAAATTAAATCCTTCCTTACGTGAAATTTATCATCATAGTGATTTCAACATAAAAAACAAAATTTCAACATAAAAGAAAATTGTCTCGTTTTATTTCACTCTTTCTTAGTACAGAGGTACAAATGATTATAGGCATAATAATACCTGCAACCTGCAGCTTATTATTTTACCCATTATCATTATATACGATGATATGGAAAAACCTGAATGTTGATTATTAAATGAAAGTTGTAACCGAAGATGACCCATGCGATTATTGCTAGTAATGAAGTCTGAACCTCTGAACGAATTTGTGAAATTGATTTTAACTTCTATTATTCGAGAAATAAATGACGAAATAATGAATTGAAGCTTTTTTATTATAATTATTTTGAGACGTTGTTACTCAGGATAATAATTAAAGACAAAACACGAAAATATAATAAAGCAATTTTGTTATCCAAATAGAGTACGAACAGCCATCGAACTAATGTGCAGAGATGAATCAATTGAACCATCTCCATCTGGGATTTTAGTTGATTGTTCATATTTATGTAATATTGGTTGAAGATATTTTGGACCCTCGAATGTATCTTTTGTTTTTTGTAATCCTGAAGGAATAGAATTTTCATCGTTTATTTTTTGTAAATTCTCTTCTGCTGATAGATTTTCGATTATTTTTGAGTGATGTGCATGATTTGTCCCAATCACTGATATTAAACACTATATAAATAGAAAAACAAATTTAACAAATCATACTTTCTAAAATTTAGTAACTATATAATAAAAATTACGAAAAGTAACCAAATCATATTTTTCATGTTTTATTTAAGTTCACTTGATATTTCTGTTTTATTCAAAGTTATAAAAATATAAAAAGTTTAGGTGGAGATAATAATTCTAGCAAAAATCGATTGACACTAAAATTTATTAATCAAAAATTATAAATATATATACTAAAATTCAATGGGTGTATATATAGTAAATAATTTATTAGAAATAATAACTAATACTAAATTTATGTTATAGTAAAATAAAACAAAACAATTATGCTATAATTACTTGGCCATATGTTCATTATATATTTAAATCATTTGAATTACCAATTTAAATAATGTTATAATATGAATTGCATGTAGAATTTAAAAAACGAAATTATAACATATATTAACATATTAAATGAAATAATAATTAAAATAAATATGAACTAATGTAATACAAATATTTAATTGTTAAATATGGTATTTTATAAAAAGCTGCAATTTTATACCTGAAATATGTAACCTATGTTCAAGATGCAAAATAAATATAAAAAAATAGTAGCAATTAATAAACGAATTATATTCAATTCAAATTAGAAAAATGTTAGTTTTTGAAAAATCAACAATTTAGTCTGAAGATAGTTTATATAGCATTTCCAGTTCAAACTGAACATTAGCCACATCAACTATAGCGAGGTATCTCTATAAATTCATTTTGTCAAGCGAAATTCTATAGTCAAATCAAATATTCTATACATGGATCATTTTCTTGCACAAAATTTATACAATTTATTTTCGATTTGTAACCCAAATACATGTGACGACTTTCTCAAAGACACATTTTTTAGTTACAACATAAAATTCGTTATTTTTATTTATTTATTTATTTACAATTGATGCATATAACACGAAAATATATAAAGCATTTTTGTTATCCAAATAGAGTCCGAACAGCATTTGGACTAATCTGCAAAGAAAGCATAAATACACTGTATGGCATTTGAGTTGAAACATCATATACATATTTATGTGGTTGAAGATATTCTGGTCCTTCGAATACTTTTTCTTTACTTTGTAATCCAGAATGACTAGAATGTCCGTTCACATTTTGTGAATTCCCTTCCTTGTAAACTGATGATAGACTTCCGATAATTTTTGAGTTATGTGCCTGATTTGTCACAATGACTGATATTAGCAACTATAAAAAATATAAAATTATTAAAAAAAAAAACACTGAAAAATTTAGTAGAAACAACAAAAATTACGAAAGGTAACCAAAACATATTTTTCATGTTATTTAGCTAAATATTATCGTCTGATTAAATTAAATTTAAACTTTATTCACTTTAAATTTTTGTCTTATTATTATTTATTCCAAATTAAAAAAAAAAAACTTGGGGTGACATAAGAATTTTAGCAAAATTCAATTAATAATAAAAAATCTATACATACATAAATATTTAAATTACCTGTTTTTATTAACATATTACCAGAAAAATTGGAAAAAATATGAATATTGGCTTTCAATTTGTCTGTCGTTTCGGTTACACACATACTTTTTCACCTCTTGGTATAGAAAAATCAAATTAAGATATTGTCGAGTTAATAATTTCAGTAAAACATAATTTCCCTCTATATATTTTCACCGTTCGAATTACACTCTCTCAAAACCACCAGCACTAGTTAACCTTAAATTTGTTTAAAGTACAGGTAGGTAACTATGCATAAAGTTGTTTTTGAATTTCCGGATATTTGTGTGCTCTTTACAAACCCATGATTTCTTCTATAATACTTTTGAAATATTAAGTCGCATAAAAAAGATTTTTTTTTGTGTATATTCCAAGTATACCATAATACATGAACTGTTTTATTCCTACTGGTAGGTCATATTGTCTTTTAGACCTAGTCTATCATTACCATCGGTTATAGTAGGTAAGTAAATTTGTCAATCTAATCTTGACATCTAAATATTTAGATGAAAACGATTTATAAATTCAAAAAACAGACTGGTTAAAAGAATTATTAAACATGAAATTTAAATAAATAAAAATAACGAATTTTGTGTTGTTAATTTATTAAAAGATATATACATATGTATATATATTTGATAAAATTTATGATCTAATTCATATTCTAAATTATATTTTATTATTCAAATAACCCGATTAAATTTTATATAAAAAATCCGCCAATAAATAAAATTATTATAAAATTTAAAATATAAATTTTACAGAAGAAATCATGAAAATTATAATTCAAAAATATTGCTACGCATATTGGCAAAAATTGAAATGTAAAATTTATTATACTTTTTATCCAAGAATCGATCTAATGGCAAATGGCTGTATCGGTTGAACCTCTAGGCGAATGTCAATAGTATCTTCTCTCGATGGTTCTGTAGTTGTTGCTGTACTAATTGAGGAAGTTGTTGATAATTTTAATGATGGAGGGAAATATGGTGGATGTAAAAATTCATGTTGTTTAATTTTCGTTCGGAAATTTTCTGGATGTGTTCTTACAAAATTATATTGTTCGTGTAATTGTCGTGATGTCATCATATTATTATTATTATTTAAATATTGAGGTTTGGCCGAGTTATCAATAATATTCATTGACAACAACTAAAATTATGAAAAATCAGAAATAAATATTTAATAAGTTTGAATTGAATTACCAATAACGAAGAAGAAATAATTTTCATATTATTGTTTTATTTTATATGATGCTCAATTAGCGTGAGTAAAGTTTGACTTCTCAATTTAAACTAATAATAGTTGAGAACGATTTTAAATACATATTATCTTTGCCGATCAATACATTATGTATAACTGGCTTGTTAGGAAGCTTTAAATCAAATTATAAAGTTTAAAGTTTTCTTAAAAATTCTTTGCATTTAGTCAAATTTATTATTGTCATTTCTTTTGTAATTTAATAATGTTTTCTGATAAAAATAAAGTACTTGAGAAAAAGTAGTTATAAGATTTAGTTATGCAAGTATCGTATGAAGAGTGACAAGATTTATTGCATCATTTCGTATATAATATATCAAAAGGATAGGCATGCAGTCCAATATTTAATAGATAATAAACCAAACAAGAAATTAATCAATTCGAAAAGCGTTTATTTATATAACACAAAAAATAATTTAAAACTTAAAGTTTGTGAAATTTAAATATAATATTATTTTCATAATTAACTCAAAATTAATTTTTATACAAAATATTTATTAATTTAATTATTATAAACTTTGAGTAGTCAGCAAATAAATTACATGCTAAACACAGATAATTTATAAGATTTTCTATCCAAATAATGTACGAACTGCTATTGGACTTATTGGTGCAACTGTTGGTGCGGGTGCAAAAGGTTTCCGAGTTGATGGAGCTGGTAGTCTTGGTGTTGTCATTGGTTTTATTGTAGTTGTCGTAACTAATTGTTGCTGTGGAGGTAGATATAATGGACCCGAAAATGCACGTTGGCTTCTTACTAAATCATACACTACTTCAGTTTCTGGAAAAGCATAACGTTCGTATAACTGTGGTGACAGCTCCAACACATTATTTAAATCTTGAGGTTTTGCTGCACTGTTAATAACAAATACCACCAAGAACTAAAATTAAAATTAGTGCAAAATTATTTAATAATTTTATAATTAATAAAATTTAATTACCAAAATGAAATGAAAATAAAAATTCATATTTGAGCAATTTTTAAATATTGATTAAATGTTAAATGTTAGACTTTCAAAATAAAACTGATAATCTAAAAACCGACTTGAAAGTTTTAAAACCCCAAATCACTTCAAAAAAAATTTAAACTTAAACCAAATCAAAAATTTAAACTTGAATTTTCACAGAATTTGAATTTTTTTACTTTTATTATTTACGCAAAATTCCTTCTAATTGATTTTGATTCATTATTTTATTATCATTTTACACTGAATTATATTATTCCGGTGTTACCTGTTTCATTAGAAAATTTTGTAGTAAGATTTATGATCTATAAACACAAATCTTGGTGGGAACAATTGCATTTGATTGCTTTTAAAATCTTCAGACAAAATGCCTATAATATTATATATCACATAGTGAAATGTCAAAAACTTTGCCTTCAAATCTTCTTCCAGTTAGCAAACAGGATTTTTTTTTAATAATTTGAATAAATTATAGGAAAACAAGTGTGATTGCATAGTAGAAATATTTATTATCCAATTCACATTTTAATTTTTACCCTTGCCGATTAAAATATTTGGAAATATTTTAATTTTATTCTACCAACAAATTGTCTTTTAAAAAATTAATATTAATATTGTGCAAAGTCGTCAATTTTCAAATTATAAATATAATATCATGATCATCATAAATATATTAAATTTATTCTCCATACATTTTATTAATTTATAGGAGCTTTGAAAAATTATAAGAATTCTAAAATAGAAAAATAAAATTTAAATTTCTATTTTTAACAATCCAAAGGATTTATTTCCACCAAATATAAAGTCACAAACTATATTTAAATATACTGAATAGATTTTTAATAAAAATTCCTTAAAACTTTAGATAAGCTTTCATAATTAATTAAAACTATACATTTAAAAAAAAAAATCTCTTCACATTTTTCCTATCCAAATAATGTACGGACAGCTAGTGGACTTATTGGTGCAACTACAGGTGGAAGATATTGTGGTCCAACAAATGGAGGTTTGTGACTCGTTGCATCATCATTTATTTCTTTTTCTCCAAAATCATATCGATCATATAATTGTGGTGTTAATTCAAAAGTATTATTTAAATTTTGAGGTCTCCCTGCAGCATTAATTATAAATACAGCTAATCCCTAAAAATATTAATAATTAGAAATATTAATAAATAAAATTAATAAATATTTTAATTAACCAATAAAAAACAAAATATAATTTTCATATTAAATTATCTGATGAAGTTCTGACAAACTGTTTTGCGTAACTGATGCAAACTCAACAATTTATTTGAATTGATGAATAAACAGTTAAAAATAAAAATTTCTAAACTTGTATTTATTCTAAAAATACATAATTCATTCATATACCAAATTTATAATAATCAGGTTTGGTAAAATGGAATAAACTTTTAGAATCGTGCAGAAAACTTTTTTGTTGCTTAAAAAATTAAATTTTGTCGAATTTAACCGAAGCTTTTGATAAGAAAAAACTTAAAACAAATTTATATTAATTCATTGATCAATTTCACCGCGAATAAAATTACTGAATGAAAAAAAAATATCAATGATAAGTTGAATTTATACCTTGCTTAAAAACCTTGATACATTGATGATTCTTGATTCATTTGCTTAATTTATTTAATGTTTACACATTGTCGTAATTTTTTGGGTAAATAAACATTATAGCAAATTTTTGATTATAGAAATATTATATTAATGAATTTTTAGTTTATTAATGATTTAATGAAGTTTGGTATATGTAATCGTATATTTCAATTATACAATTTCTTTTATTCAAATAAGTGGTGGTGGTGTATATTCATGCAACAATTCGGAACACTTTCCGTAGTGACAAAACGGTTTTATATTTGAGATAAAATGGCATTGAAGCTTTTCGATGTTTTATTATAACTTTTCGATGTTTTATTATATTAAGTAGTACGAGTGCCCCGTACTACTTAATAATAAATTGAGGATCATTTGATATCAATATTTATATCAGCATTGAATTTTCAAATAAATTTATATATACCGTATTTACTTACTAATTCTTTACTTAATAATTCTTACATCTATCGCTGTACTGGTTTTTAAATATTTATGTGGTTCGTAATCGTAATAAAAATAAAAATATGTTCGCATTGGCACTGGCACTCCTGTAGTTTAACTTACCAGTCCCAAAACAAATATACACAAAATTATCATTTCAAAATGTTAATTAAGTTTATTATGAATTGATCTCAACATACCGGTTTTTTCTTATTTAATATACATACTATATTGAACCACCAAGACTAAAAGCTATCTTGAAGATTTAATTAAATATATTATGAAAATTCAATTTAACATTTAATTTGTTATAAAGTTTTCAGAAGAACTATTTTTTTTTTCTCCTTATTCATATTTAATTAGGAAATAATACAAAATAGTTTTTAGTTATTTATTCCTTTAAAAATAATTAAGTTTTTATCCAAGTACTGAACGAACGGCAAGTGGACTTATCGGTGCAACATTAAAAATATCACTTAATAAATCATCTAATGATGGTGTTGATGGTGGCTGTGTAGTTGTAGAACTTGTGAAAGTAGTACTTGTGGAGTTAGTTATAGGTTTTTCTCTAGTTGCTGATAATTCTACTAATGGAGGGAGATATTGTGAATCTGAAAATTCACGTCTAATTCTCGTTAGGGAATTATCTAGTTGTGTTCCTACAAAATTATAATGTTCGTGTAATTGCCGTGACATTGCCACCACATTATTAATATTATTTAAATATTGAGGTTTGGCCGAGTTATCAATAATATTCCTTGACAACAACTGAAATTATCAAAAATCAGAAATTATATTTAATAAATTTGAATTATGAATTACGAATAACAAAAATGAAATAATTTTCATATTGCAGCTTTATTTTATATGATGGCCAATTAACGTGAGTAAAGTTTGACTTCTCAATTTAAACTAAAATTAGTTGAGAACTATTTTAAATATACATTATGTATGACTGGCTTTGTAGGAAGCTTTAAATCAAATTATAAATTTATAATTTGCTTTAATTAAAATTTTAGATCAATGATTTTTATTGAAATATTTATTACATTTATTAATATTTAAATTTTTATGAATTGTTTTTATTATTTTAATTTTTCCATTTGCACTAATTTTTCTATTTAAAAATATTTAATTATAAAATTGAAAAATAATATTTGTATAATTCTGTTTTTCATAGTTTCAAGACAATTAATCATATTTACAATTTAAGGATATTATATTTATTGAATTTCACTTTTTATCCAAGCACTGTTCGAATCACTAACGGACTGATAGGTTGAATTATTGGTCGAGTAGATAAAATATCAAATCGTACTGGAACTGGAAGCTCAAATGGTATTGTTGGTCTTTCATAAAAGTAACCTTTATTATCTTGTTGTGGATAAAAAATTAATTTTTCTGGCTTATAAAAATAACTGAAGAAATGCCCATGAAACAATGGTTTAGCTATAATATTTTCACTTATTATCACAGCAAACTATCAAAATTTAATTTTATTTTTATATATAATTTTTTCCACAACATAAATTTAAAATTACCAATAAACATGAAAAAAGATTCTTCATGTTGCTACAAAATATTTTGAGAATGTTTACGTCTTTAACTCAAATAACGATTAAACAAATATTGGAAAAACGATATTATGTTTTTGTAAACCGAACAAGGCCATAGGTATAATAATGTTTCCTATACTAATTTTACAAAACAATTAATAGTCAACCTTACAACAGTATGTATTTAAAATTATGTTCAATTCAAAATTAAATTCTTACCGACTACCCGAAATCAACGCGTCGTACGATTTCTGTCAAAAATTTGTCATGCCCATATAATTTTTGATACGTCGCGTATCTTTAGCGTAATACAAAATATATGGGCATTGATTTAGGGAGTGCCCGTACTACTTAATGCTTTCGAATATAAATAAAATGAAAATTTTCCAATTATCATTTATAAAAAGCTTCGGAAGTTAAACCTTTATTAATAGATTTTCAAAAATGTATATTTATAATTTTTAGGCAATTTACTAATTTAGTAAAAACTACTTGAGGTATTTTGACTATTATTATTTTTATATACCAAAATTGATGCACCATTAAATTTTTATTATTTACTTTATGGATATTTCGACAAAAAAATATCAAATATCGTAGAACTATGTAAATCAAAGTGTTAGATAATAAACTCGTAATCGTAAATCACATATATCACAAATAATTTATGCGAGATTAGATTATGACACAATTTTTTATTTTAAATATAGGTGATCTATAACAGGTCTTCTTAATGTGATCAAATTTATAGTATTCATAAAATTTATATGTATAGCTAACATAAATTCTAAATATGTATAAACATTGATTTTAAATTATTATAAAACAATTTTAGGTTTCATCAAATAAATTGAAATGTATGTAAACTTAAAAATTATAGCTGTTGGTTGTTAGATCGCTCAACTAACGACAATATAATATACATAATTAAAAACAAATAAAATAATCAACCAGGATTTCCGCTAAGTCGACAATTTAATGAAAAAAATTGAAATGAATTTAGGTTTAATTTGTTATTAAATTTAAAAAAAAAACACTCCCTCATATTTCTGACATTTAAACTTTGTTTTGTTTTCCATTTGTAAGACTAAAATTACTTATCATCCATTTTTCTATCCAAATAATGGACTTATCGCTATCGGTCCGGGGACTACTGATTTCGGTGGTGGTGGACGTGTAACAGGCGGTCTTGGTGGTGCTGGTATTTGTTGAAGCTGTTATTGATGGTGGGAGATAAGGAGGACCTGCAAATGCATTTCGATTATTATTTGATGGTGGCTCTGCAATGTCATAGCTTTTGTATATTTGAGGTGACAATTCCACCACATTACTGAAATATTGAGGTTTTGCTATACAGTTAATAATAAATAAGACAAACCACTAAAATTATAAATAATCAGTAGTATAATTATTTGAAATAAATTTATTTATTTAATTACCAATGAAAAATAAAATATAATTTTCATATTGAAGTCTAAGCTGTATAAAGTATTGTTGGACATCCAAACTGAAACTGAAGAAAATCATTGGTAATAAGCAAAATTTATTTTTTAAATTTTCATGCTAGAATAAAGTTTACTAATTTTTAAAGTTGCATAAATTCCGGTTTATATTACATATAATAATACAAAACTTGTTTAATTATTTGTTAGGACTTAATGTACAGAAAGTACATTTAAAATTTTTAGTTATATTAAACGCAGCTTTAATATTATATGTCGAAAAACAAACTTTATTTTCAAACTAAATAATAAAGAACTAAAATGAAATTAAATTATCTAATTATTTAACACATTTCATCGCTAACAAAAAACCTGAATATATTTTACACTTTTATATTTTTTATATATCAATAGTCAAATTTATCGACATATTCTTTGTCTGGAAACCTTGATAATTTGTTGATTTTGGTTAAAAGTGATTCTCTTAATTTTCACCATAATTGGTTCGTTAAATAGAAAATTATAGCAAAAATAAATTTAGGTTCATTGATGGTTTTAATGAAGTTTAATGAAACTTAATAAATTATCCAAATAATGTTTTAACTGCTAATGGACTAATTGGTTGTGGTGGTGGTGCATATGCAGCTTTAATTGGCGTTACTTCTGTAGTTGGTGGTCTTATTGTTGGAATTTCAAATGGTATTGAGGGTCTTTCATAATGATATCCACCTTGAGATTGTAGTAATGTTTGTTGATTGAAATGAATTTGATGATTTTGTTGTTTATAATTTTGATAATAATAAGGCTGAATTGATTGGTGTCCATTTCCATTAATTTGAGAATTTTTTTCATAATTCTGATAATTATTTTCATAATGTTGTGGTTGGATATATGAATTCTGTGGTTGGTAATAATAACCATTTTGTGGCATTGGTATTCCTGTTGTATGACTTACAACCACACAAAAATACTATCAACAAAATTTACTTTACGTATATAAAATAACAAAAATATAATATTTACCAATAAAATTATAGAACAAAATTGCATTTTAAATTTTTGAATTCCCAATCGAAATTTGAAATGTGAGCTTCTTGAGTGCAAAATTATATCTAAAAAGAAATATTTTTACCACTGTTTATATGTTTTCCATATTTTGCATACAAGGTTGAACCAAATTAACCAATATTATAAAATTTATGTTTAAAAAAGCTTACAAAACTAAAGTTTTTATTTTTGACCTTATAGTATACCGGTTTTTAGTACTAATTATAAATTTAACTGCCAACATTATTATGGTTATTAAAAGTTTGTTTACCTTATAATAACAGCATCGGATAAGATTTACATTAAAGATATTTATTTTAGCTATAGTAACCTTTAACGTGGAAATACAAATTGTTCACTAATTACGTTGTTTAAGAAAATTTTACGTTAATGGGTATACAAAATTACTTAAGTTAATTTATGTGTAAGACGTACATAATTTCTAAACTATAATTTGCAATCCAAAGTTTGTACAAATATAAAAAAAACCTTAATTTCTTTGAAAATCTTCTATTTTTGTAAACTCAGCAATAGCTATAATAAATTTATAGCTATAATAAATTTTGCTACTAATTTTACAAAACATTTAATTGTCAACCTTACAACAGTATTTATTTTGTTATTATGTTCAATTCAATAGTAAATTCTTACTACTTAATGCTTTCGAATATAAATAAATGAAAATTTTCCAAATGTCATTTATAAAAAGCTTCGGAATTTAAAGATTTATTAACAGATTTTCAATAATGTATGTATATATATAATTTTTAGGCAATTTACTAATTTTATTAGTTTTATACCAAAATTGATGCACCATTAAATTTTTAGTATATCTTCATCATTTTAAAAGAAAATATTGCAAGTTTGTTGATTTCGCTTAGCTTGAAATTATAAATAATTTTTGTACAAAAATACATTCAGCTCAATTTCGCTCAATAAAGTATAAATCAAATAGCAAATTAAATTTAATACACAAATCATATTACACAATTTATATTTGTTTAGCGAAATATTCACATATCTTGTTATTTTTTATGGGTAATCTATGACAGGTCTTATACCTGAATCCTTTTTAATTCAAATTAAAAATTATTCTAAATAATTTTTTATGAAATAAAAAAGAGCCAATAAACACGTTTATCTCGGAACACGATTTTTGTGGTTACAACATTTTGATTTTCACAAGACAGCTTAACGCAGTTTAAGCTTTTTTCAAATTATATTTCACATATTTTTTTAACAATCATTTAATCAGTCGTTTAATAACAATCTCTCTAATCTATAGCTGGCTTATTAATAAAATTTTAGTTTGACTACTAAAACGAAACTGAAAGCTGTTCGTTTGCTAACGACTAAAATATTTACACAAGATTGAGTAGCTAAAGCTTTAATACTATACGCACAAATTATTCAAATTTTCAATATAAAAAAAAAATTGAACTTGAACTTTAAGAAATTATAAAGTTTTAAAACAAGTTTTGATTTATTTACTATATTTTATTGACGAAAATTTCTTGTCGTATTTTACAAATTTATGTTTATTTTATTTAACACTGAATAATATTTTCGAAAATAAATTTATGTTCCGGTTTTCGAAAAAATAATAACGATTAATTAGAAATTATTATAAAAATTATCTAATTTGTGTTTTATATATCTAAAATTAGGAAAAATTTTAAATACACCAGAATGTCAGAAAAATATATTAAAATTTAATTAATCAATAAAATGTTTACTTTTTTATCCAAGAATCGTACGAACTGCAACTGGACTTATTTTTTCAGGAGGAACACGATGTCCATATCCGGCTCCGTGTCCTCTATGTCCGAATCCATATCCATGACCTCTATGTCCGTATCCTCCATAGGGTTGTCTAGTCCACTTAGGATATAATTCTGTTGTTGGTGGAAGATATTCTGGTCCTAAAACAGATTTAATTTTAAATGTTTTGCAATCAATTATTACAATATATTTATAAATCTTCTTAGAAAGGTTATTGAATGTTTACCAATTCATATTTGTTAAGAGTATATAGACAGAGTGTCGAACCATTAACAGTCTAAATTGATTAATCATTTATAATAATTGATTTTAGAAATATTTACTATAAATTTAGTAACATTTTGATCCGAACTTTTGATTAGATTTCACAATTTAGTGTAATATAAAATTGTATAATTGGTTCGACATTTGGTAACACATTCATCAGAAAGACATTACTTACCTATAAATGGAGGTTTGGTGCTTGGTGAAACATCAGTTCCATCACTCATCTCCTCAGAATCTGAACTTTCGTTAATTTGTGTTGAAGAATTTTCTAATTCTAATTCAATAGCTAAATTTTGTGATTTTGCTGGTCTAATAATAATAAAACACACATAAGAAAGACATTACTTACCTATAAATGGAGGTTTGGTGCTTGGTGAAACATCAGTTCCATCACTCATCTCCTCAGAATCTGAACTTTCGTTAATTTGTGTTGAGGAATTTTCTAATTCTAATTCAATAGCTAAATTTTGTGATTTTGCTGGTCTAATAATAATAAAACACACATAAGAAAGATATTACTTACCTATAAATGGAGGTTTGGTGCTTGGTGAAACATCAGTTCCATCACTCATCTCCTCAGAATCTGAACTTTCGTTAATTTGTGTTGAAGAATTTTCTAATTCTAATTCAATAGCTAAATTTTGTGATTTTGCTGGTCTAATAATAATAAAACACACATAAGAAAGATATTACTTACCTATAAATGGAGGTTTGGTGCTTGGTGAAACATCAGTTCCATCACTCATCTCCTCAGAATCTGAACTTTCGTTAATTTGTGTTGAAGAATTTTCTAATTCTAATTCAATAGCTAAATTTTGTGATTTTGCTGGTCTAATAATAACAAATACGATCAAATACTAAAAAAATAATCAATATTCACAAATTATTCTTAATAAATTTATAATTTAATTACCAATAAAAAATAAAATATAAATTTCATATTTGGAAGATATTTTTAAAAATGCTGATTAAATGTTAGTAAGTAAATAGTTCGAGATCTAAAATTATACTAATAACTTGATATTAAAACGGAATTATAGAAAAGATCTTTTAGCACAAAACAATTCTATAATTTGCTTGGGTTTTTTTCGCAATATTCTAAACTTGAATTTATTCTAAAAATAAATAATTAAGTATAAATAAGAAATTACTATATACAATTAATTGTAGATTTTATAGTATTTAGTATGAATAAAAATTAGGAGTAACAAAAATACTTGTTCTGGGGGAACTACTATAATTTTTTATTAATAAAACGTATTTGTCGGATTTTATTTCATTGCAAGATTTCCATAACGAACCAAAAATACAATTAAAAACGAAACATCGATAAATTGGTTTTTATAGTTTAATTAAATATAGTATATAAAATTTTATTAATTAAAATTAATTAACACATTTTTTTTAAAAATTGTACAATTTGTTTTTAAAACTTTGTTCAAATTCTTATATTAAATTTTTTAATTTGTTTGAACAATCATTTTACAATAAAAACTATTACAGTTTTTTTGAAGTCTAGATCTAAAGAGTTCTCTGGTTTATTACCTTTTAATGTTTTTTATGTCGTGGTATCGCTAATGGCATTCCAATTGCTTTAAATATAGCTCGAAATGGTTGTGGATTTATAAAAGATTGTGAATTTTTGTCATGCACTACCGTCATTTGTATTCCACTATGAAGTATTACAAAACACTATAAAAAAAAATGATATATACATTATAATTATGAAAACTAAAAATTATAAAATATTTATACTAAAATAAATAGAATTATCTTCATTTTAAATAAATTTTATATAGACTAATCTCAAGTTGAAAAAATAGACTGATATATTTTTTTTAAATTTATCTTAGTTTTTATATAGATATTATCTGTGTAATTCTATTTATTACTTAAAATAATTTACCATAACTAATGAAAAGAGACATAAAATTTGTATATTATAAAATCTATGGCATATGTGTCACAAAATTTAAATAAATCTCAAAATATATACTAATTGCGATGACAAACATGCATTACTTCATAAGTAATATTTGGCATAATTTGAGGAAACTTAAAAAACAATATTAGTTTTTTTCTTTTAATTACACGATCTAAACTTAGGGGCGATTAATTTTAGAGTTTTCATCACAATGACTATTGTGGTAGCTAAAAGCCAGTATTTAGACTGAGATGTTCTAATCAGTGCACAACAAGCTGCTTGCACAACTTTCGAAATAATTTATTTGTATTGAAATACACGTAATTTCTGTTATGTTTTAGATTTAGACATTGTTTGGTTCTAAACTACTATTTCAAGTAATAAATATAACATTAATTTAAAGCTTTTTCAATAGATTGTATAAATTGAAATGTTTTTCTTATTTTATAAGCTACAATTTCAGTAAATTATCAAAATTTAAAAACCTTCATTTCAACGATTACATTTTGACTAACATAACCTCATGAATTACACTACAGTCATTTAGACGGGGACAATTTTATGTATGAGAGATACTGTAGTAAAATTAACATCACCACTTACGAGTTTTATTATACTGCTTTTCTGGATATACATACTTAGATTCAATTATGCCACTAAACTAAATTGAATAAGCAAACTTACGATGTAATGCATATATAGTTGCAATCGATTTGCAATTGAAATTGAAATAGATAAATAAGTATACATAGATGATTACAAATCTACAGAAATTGAATTTTTTATTATTTTTTAAATAAAAATAATTTCATTTAATTATTTTATAGCAAATTAAATTATTTGTCATTTAAAACAAAAATCATTAATTTAAGTATTTCATGGTTTTTTTTGTTGTTGTTGGGTAATTTAAATAATAAGTAATTAGTTAAAATTATAATTCTATCATTCCAATTTAATATGGAATTATAATTAGTCTAAAATCTATGAATTTCTAAAAATAATATACAAAAAAAAATATGTGGCAGTTGTAATAAAATGAACTTACCTACCCAGGGCTATTAAATTCTACTATATACAAAATTAAAATTTTGATTTCATAGTTATTTATTTACTAAAATTATTTTTCACAACCTTTAAATTCTGTTTATCTTCTTTACCACAAAGCCATAATCCATCTATTAGCATTATAAATATTAGATCAAATTATGCCAATGTACATAAAATGTCAATGTTTTATAGGGTGGCCATCAACTGCTTATATAAATGATTAATATTTTATCAGTCGTATACTCAAACCGCAAAAAAAATATTAATTTCATATTTGTTGTAACCTATGATTAAAAAAATGTAAAAAATATACATACCTAAAAAAAAATATGTAGCTAGAGATATCCGGGGGTCATTATTAATTTATGCTAATCTTTCCATCCGTTATCTAATATTGTGCTAAATATTTGAATGCGCGTTAACATTATAAAAATTATGTAAAAAATCAACATAAAATTTCATTCAATATTTTTACAATAATTTTAAATAATATCCGCATAACAATATTTCATTATTGCAAAAGAACACAGTTTATTGTAACAAAAGTTATATAGATTTAAAAGACAAAAATGTCAAAACTAAGAAAAATCAATCCAACAACAATAAAAAAGCATAATTTATAAAAAAATTAATAATGAAATAATTTATTAAAAAATTAATCGTTATAATGAAATTTCAGGCATGTGACAACGAATTTCGTTTACGTACCATCTTTTTATTTTTATGGAAAATTTATTCATCAATTAATTTTTTATCATCGAAAATTTAATGAGCATAGACAGGTTTTATGTTTTAAAGAATGTAAAATTAATTCAAAACATAATTTACTAAAATATGTGAATAAAAATTATATTGTTATTTATCATTTTTGCATAATTTTAAAATACATTTTTGTATACTCAATTTTATAAATATAATTTAATCGGTTAATTTAATTGCTTTCTTTATGATAATGATTAATTTTTGTAATGGAAACTTTTCAGTTGTTGGAATAATAGTTTCATACTTAACTTAAAAATTAAATTAATAATAATTGTAAAATTTAAATTGTCACCGTATTTAATCATAATTTCATTTTAGTCTTTTAGCTTTTAGAAAATTAGAAACACATAAGTTTATGGTGAATATTTAATATACCAAAATATAATATAATTTACGATGAATTGTGCAAATAGAAAGTATTCAAATTATTAATTTTAAAATATAAATTTTTTTTGTTATATATCAAATTTTTTCTACATGGACATTTTTCTATACAAAATTCAAAAAAAAAAATAAACTAAAATATTTAACGTTACTCTAAAAAGGACCTTGAACATATAAACAAAATATAAAAATGCTGAAAAAAAATTTCAGTTTTAGTATTTCTATTGATCGGTCAACTTAAATTTAGTATTAATAAGATTTATATAAAATATTAAGAAATAATAGAAAATGAAGATTTGTCTTTTCTTGGTAAATAAATTTAAAAGTGATATTTTTTTTCTTATTTTTTAACAATTTTTGGATTAAGTTATACTAAAAAAATTTTATGTAATATAGTTTTTTGCTGGTATTCTGATGCAAATCAATGCATTGCCACAAAATTATAATTATCAACCGTCAAATTCATATTTAGCACCACAAGCATCAGAATATCAAGATTATGGTGAAAGTTATCAGGAACAAGTTATTATTCATCCAGCACCACCACCACGTCACAGTGGTTATGATTATCCAAGGCCACAAAGAAGAGGTTATGTAATTCAGGCACCAACTACAACGGAAATACCAAGTGTAACATATCTTCCACCAGCACCAATAAGTCCATTAGCTGCTCGAACATTGCTTGGCTAAAATTATTGTATATACTATTTGAAATTATACAAAAAATAGAAAGAAAAGTTATTTAGTTTTTTAGAAATAATATTATACCGGACTAATAAAATTTGCTTTGGAAAAAATATTTGTTTTTTGATTTTTCGTGATATTTTAAATCATTATAAAAAAAATCCTAGTTTGTGCACTAAAAGTTTAAACATTTATAATTTATTATGACAAAGTTTGGTAGACTTGACTGTTCTTAAATTAATTTTAATACCGAAAATACAAAAGGACTTAAAGCCTAAATATAAAACGACCTAAAATCTAAAATTTATTGTTAATATAAATTTAATTTTCTTAAAAAAAAAAATGATGCTGTGGAAAAAATCTAATCTTAATGGCAAATTATTGCAGTTTACAAACCATAATAATGTTTTTCCCACATAGAAGTCTAGACTTTAGTTTGATTTCCCAAGAAAGCAAGTTATTTATTAAATTTGAATTCTAAAGCACAGGGCAGCATGTAATGGCATCTAAACTAGTTGGTAAACTTCTGTCTGATGTTACAAAATTTTCAATAATGTCAAGTTGTGTTTTATTTAGGACATCCATTTTTATTGTATTATAATTTTCCTACTCGTTTTGAATTAAATATTATATTTTTCAAGTCTTAATTTATTTAATATTCAAAATTTATGAAATTTCATAAATTTTCGTCAAATTTAATCCGAATAATTACAATTTATATTTCGTACAAAAATTTATAATTCAAATTATATTGTTAAATATTAATTAAATAATTAATTTAAAATTAAATTATTTATATATTTAATAACAAAAAATATCTCACTTTATTAAATATATAATATATCACAATCAAATAATTATATTTTTAAATAAATAGTTAAGAGATAAAAACAAATTATTTACTCTGTTTTTTTTTTTTTTGGTAATATTTTTTTGTAATTATTTATTTAATTATTAATTTAAAATGAATATACAATAATCCAAAACATGACAAGTTCTTTCGAATTCGAATTATTACAAACGACATGATTTCTCATTTTCATAATTAAATTAATTTAAATAAATAAAATAATTAATATTATTATTTATTAATTCAAGTGCGAAATTAATCTTCCATGTTTTTTTACAATAATTTTTTATTAATTTATTATTTTATGCTATAAATTATGAAAAATTTATAATTTAAAAATGAAATGCAATATACCAAAAAAAAAATATAATAATCATGATGATATAAATTATAATTTTAAGTGATAAATAAATGGAAAGGTATACAAAAACATTCAAATATTTAATGTATATCATAAAAAAATTGAAAAATTTTAATATTTATATAATTTATATCAAAATGAAAGGACAACTTAAAAAGTTTCCAGACATCGAATACAAATAAAATAAGTGCATCTTGTATAATACATTGAGGATATATAAATTGTAGTTAATATTCTGAATTTAATTTTTCTATAATTGTTAATAGTTCGGTCTAGTCTAAATTACTCTAATTGATGTGAAGCCTCTCATAGATATTTGCCAACATTTAAGAACTACATAAATTGTAAATAAGCTTTAATTGATGTCAACAATTGTACTCGACAACTATCATTTTTCATAGTTGTACATATGTAATTTAATTATATTTCAAATTTAAAAAGTATATTATTATTTAGTTTAGTTACTATGTTTGCACAAGTAATTAGTCCAACAGTTTCCACAAAATACCTAAAAATCTTGTACAATATTTATTGTCAATTTCAAACAAAATAATTAAATTAAAATGTTTAAAAAAAAATAAACTCCAGAAAATTTATATTTTATTGAATTTCCACTAAAATAATATCAAAACAAATAAAAATATTGATTTTAAATTTGTACAAATAAAATCAACATGATGAATGTCGCATGCCATAATGTGATCACGTTTTTCGATTTATGCAATATTAAATTTTAATACTTCATATTGTCCTTTTTTATATTTATGGAAGTCAGCTGGTTTAACTCTAGAGTAGCAAATTGTTTATTTTGTTGGAGTGTAGCTATTTTCAATATTATTAAAATGAAGAAATTGCAGCTTACTGAAGCAATTTCTTTATTCACACATGAAGAGCACCAAAAATCCATAAAGTTTGGTCAAATTATGCAAAATTTTGTAGAATCAAATATCTTATTATTACTTGCAGTAATAAATAACTGAATTACTTACTCAATGCTCTTCAAGTCGTCTAGTGCTTGGGATTTAGTTGTGTCCAATTGTATCATCGCTCAGCGATTTCCGAACCAATTGTTCATATTCGGCTCGGACAACTTACCTGAATAAAGGCTAAGAGTTCACATTTATCTCCGCAGACTTTTTAGTAATGTTGATGTTCGTTTCTACAAAGTATGGCCAAATAACTATCACTTTTTCTTAGGATTTTTAATTACAAAGTATGTCCTTCTGTAAATAGAAGTTAATGTTACGATTCAAAATTACATTCTGATGTATCGACTTACGAAAAAACAATATGGTCCCATATTTTTTTACCATAGGATCGTTTATAAAAGTAATTTTAAAAATTAAATGTATTTTTTATGTTAAAAAAAAAGAAAGAATGATTTAATCAAATAATTTCAATAAATCGTAATTACAATTTTTATTTATTATTTTATTTTATTTTTATTGCGTAACATTATAAATTGCACTTATAATATTTTCACTTGTATATATACACTTGAATCATTTTTTACGTAAAACCACGTAAATATAAAAATGGTTATCCTATCCATCAGTGAAAATATCGAAAAAAAAATAAATAAATTAAAGGAAAATTTATGACAAATACTTGAAAAATAAAACGCTAAGCTTATATAAAAATTATTTTCATCCAATTTAAAATTCATATTACTTTTATTTTATATTATTTATTATTATTATTATTTTTTTTGTGAAAAAGGATATTTATTTCAGTACTTAAATTTCAATAAGTAAATTTAATGGAAATATTGGCAATAGATTATAAAAAAAAAAAAACAAATTAGGAAATCTTTAAATTCGCACTCTTTTCAATTGATTATACATAAATTTTGTATGTGATCCGTTGAAAATTTATATTATTATCTATGATAACATCAGTTGTTAATGGTGGGAATTGATGTATAAAAAAAATATATATATATTTTTGACATTTTTATAAATTTTCGTAAAAGAAATATGATTATAAAATTGATTTGTGTCAGTTACTTCAATTATAAGTCTCTAATTATATTAATATTGAGCCTACAATAAGTATATATAATTTTTGGTTGAGGTAAAATAAATATATATATATATTAGTTTATCGATTATAACTTATTCAATCTTAGCTAAACAATGTCAAAAGTTTTATTTGAGTTTGACTTTGACAAAGTTTGACAGTAAATTTATTGAATTTTCTAATTAAATTTTAATAATCACGAATTTGATTTATATATGACAAATCATAAATCATATTCGTGATCTTAAATATTATGTGGTAATAATAGCTGCGTTTTTTTTATTCCTACTCTACTCTATAAGAGTGGAGTATCTGTATGATTGTGTTGTACATAACTCTACATAATTATTAAGAACTATGTACGTAGTGTAAAGGAAAATTAATGGGAAATTAAAATTATTAAAATTTAATTTGGTAACTATAAAATTGTAAAGTAAAGCTACTTCATTGCGTATATTTGAATATTGAAGTTATTTGGCCATACTTTGTAGAAATATCAACAAAGTGGGCGAAAATAGTTCAATCAATTCTAAATCATATTTTCCTTTTGCTCTACATCGTTCTTTTATTCATTTTATGTAGAGTAGACCAGCGTAAGAATAAAAAAATACAGCTAATATTATGAATTATGTAATTAAATATATTATTTCAACAATACCCTTAATTTCCGGAAATTCCCTTTAAAAAAAAATGAAATAATCGATTCTAAATATATTTTATATTTAATATATTAATTTATTTGAAAATTCATTGAACTTGAAGTACATTTTTCTATACATTAAATCGTTAATTCAATTTGTGCTTTGTTTACAGCTAATTTACGATAATTGCTCTATAATAAATTTTTATGTAAAATGTCCTTGTTTTTTTTTTATCTCAAGTATGCATGTCCTTGAACTCTATAATTAAATTTTCCTGTTTTTTTTTTTTTGTAATACAATTTACTTTAAAATATTTATATAGTAAACTTACATCGTAAACATTGTTACATCGTTGATTGCGAGTAGTTAGTATATAAATTTTTAAATTTTACTTTGCATATTAGAAAATTGAAACTTCCATTTTGTTTTTACCTTAACTTTTAAAAGCATTTCCTAGTTTTTCAACTCAATAACAAAAAAAAATAGTGTATAAAATATTGAAGGATTGAAGATGATTTTTTTTTTTGTTGCACGAAAAGATTTATTGACCCATAAGAGTGGAATAAAGTTTTGTTTTTATTGACAATGGGAAAATTTCATCACATCATATTAAGTTTATTTTTCACTAAGTAGACGGAATTTTTGTTTACTGATATTCCAAAAGTTTTAACATTTTTGTTAAAAGATAAAAACTAAAACTAAAAAGTATTAATAAAATCTGAAACAAACTTTAAATTTTTTTTAAAGTTTTGTTGTTATCGAATTTTCAAGAGTTTTCATTTTCACGTCAGGGATTGATTTATAATGTTGACCTTATTTTAATGAATGTTTTGTTTGAAATAATTTAAAATTTGACAAAATATAAATTTTTAGTTATAAAATAAAGGACATCATTAGTAGTAGAATTTTCCAAATTATTAAAACTGCAATTGAAAAAAAAGGCAACATAAAATTCTTGAGATTAAATAGATTATAATTATGGAATGGCTAAGTAACAAGATGTTCATTATCTTCGAGAATTATTAAACATTATTCTGAAACATTATTGATTTTCAAAAATTTTTAAGTGGGTTTTAAGTAAGTTTTCCAGCTCCCAAGGATGGTAGTATTCTAGTTACCCCGGATGGGATATTATATACCTGCGCCATTGTCCCTCATCTGCGCAGAGAATATAAATCCTTTATTTCGTCCTTGCATAATCGTTCATATTTTCACATTTTCACAACTCTGTGTAAAATTTCAATATTTCATTGACCTGTTTACTGATCCCAGCACCTTAACTCTATATTCACAAATTAAACTTTTTTTTAAATTATTTCTTATTCCTGAAAATTATTACATAAAACTTTTTTCGAAACTAAAACTTCAATAACTTTTAATCTCTCCCATTAACTTATCAAAATAGTTAATTAAATTATTAATATAGTTGAAAAATAATTTCTATAATTAGCATAAACATAATTTCTAAATAACTTAAAAATATCATAAAATTTCATAAGTTAAACAAGAAGAAAGTTTTCTTTTAGTATAAATTTGTCGTTTTTTTGTAAAAAAGAAAATATAATTTCAGTTTCAATTACTTGCATATACATTTTTTTTTTATCCTTTTTGGAACCTTTTAGGATCTAAAATTCATCAAAAATTTAAATTATACCCAAAAATTATACAATAATTAAATAAAATTTATTATTTAACATAACTCAAAAAATAAATATTTTCTCTTTACTTTTCTCGTCAATATAAAATAAAAAAACCCCCAAAAATTGAGTCTCCACACAAAATTTAATAAAACTTTATTTTTGACTTAAACTTCAAAAGTTTCTATACAAAAAAACAAGAAGAAATATTTTAAAATTTTT
Source organism: Empis stercorea (assembly GCA_949752835.1). Classification (NCBI taxonomy): domain Eukaryota; kingdom Metazoa; phylum Arthropoda; class Insecta; order Diptera; family Empididae; genus Empis; species Empis stercorea. Next base: position 48,830,469 of record OX457089.1, read on the forward strand.
CTTCTTTGATAAACAGAATTTTCTGATGATCAACTTTTTTTTTATATAAGTACCCAAATAGAAAAAAAAATATTATTCATTAAATTTTCACTAAAAGATAAATATTTTCCCTCAATTAAAACAAATCACTGCCGTACATTATAAAATATTTTTTTATGAAAAGTTTTTCTTCATTTCAACTATTATTGCACATCTAATATGAAGAAATTCTCTTTTTCCATTTTAACCAAATAATGAACTTTTTAATGTACACATCAAAACTTTTAACAGGAAAAAATTCGAAAAATCGAAAAATCAGAAAAAAAAATTCTTTTCTTCAGGAAACTTAAAGGAATCTGGATGTGGTGCAGTCGTCACCTGTTTTTGTCAGATTCTTTTCATCTTTTTCTCTATAACAACACAAAAAATTTAAAATAATATTGAACTTTTTCTTCCATCTTTTAAAGAAAATAATTTAAGATTTTCATTTATAGACTTTCGATTGACAATTTGGAATGCAATAATGTGTAAAGGTGTTTAACCCGAATGCACGTATTTTCATATTTTTCCAATATATATATATACACTTACTCTTTATGGATAAATAAGGATTATAAGAAACCTAAAAAAAAATGAGGAACAAAAAAGAATTATGAAAAAAAAAATAAAACTTTTCCTTTAAACTTTTTCCCTTTAAACTTTTTTTTTCGTGTTCAAATTTTTCTTCCTAGATGATTTTTATGTTTTTGGACAAAAAAAAAACGTATAACAAAAACGTAGACCATAGATAAAATAAATATTTGAAAAGTTAAAAATTATATGTATATATAATATTTTTGTTTTGTATAAAACTTCGATAGAATATATAAAGTTTAAGTTGAAAGTTTTCACTATAAAGTCAAAGTAAAAACTGGAAATAGAAAAAAATAAAAAAAAAATTTTGTGGATAGTTAACATCTTGCAATGATGGTTTTTTTTGTTGTTGTTGTAGAACCAAAATGAGAAGTTTTATCAAACCATATACAAGATGATTTTACACATTCGATATGTGAAATATTTTTAGTTTTTTAATTTCGTTTTCGCTACTTAGAAAAAGTGATAGACAAAAAAAAAATATATAGATAGGACATAAATATGTGAAAATTGATTTTTTTATGAAAAGCTTAATCCAATATTTGTGCGAAAGAAAGTTTTCTTTAAGAATATTTTTAATAAGAAATTTTATTTTAAAATATTTGAATTGAATAATTGAATTTTGGAATTTTGAAGAGAAACACAAAAACTTTTACAAAAGTTTCTCTGAAAAGTTATTAAAAATTTAAAATGAAAAATATATATTTATTTTAAAATATATTTCTTTTATCAATTTATTGGTAACAAATATCATTTTATATAATTGACTATATTTGTAAAAAATTATCCAGTAATTTGAGTAAATCAAGAAAAAATCCAAATGAAGTTGACCCAAGTAAATATTAAATTAATTTTAAGAGTCGAACTGAAATTGTTGTTGAGGTGTTGTGGTATGATGATAACGAATTTAATCTAGCTATGAATTTGAAACCCTATCATCCAGTTCATTTCCTCATCAAAAGTACCTGAGTGAGTTGTATGGTTCCATATCAGAGTCTTTTTTATCAATGAATAAAATGTCCCCTTTTTTCATAAAAATAATTGTCATAAATAATATTGAATATTTTAGTTCATCGATTTAGGATTTTACAATAAATTTTACTTAATATTTATAGAAAATAAATTATGATTTATTACAATTCGACATAAAAATACGTAAACTATTATTGCCATAATAACTACATCCTAAGATCAACTGGTTATTATCGACAAAAGTGAACTACAGCTTATTTATTTATTTATAACATTTCTTTTTCCCTTTTAGTTTACTTTTACATGATCAACATTTTTCATTTTCTAAACTCAAACGATATACAGACAGTCTCAAAAGCATTTTCAATTTTAATCTCAATCTTTCTTTTGATATAATAAAAAGAGTTAGATATAATAGAGAAAATATTTAAAGAAAATGTTTCGAACTTGTAAAAAAAAATCAACTTAAGCATAAATAATTTTGTACACTATCAAGAAAACCTGCCAGACGAATTGTAAATTTAAATTTAATATGATTATTTCTGTACAAAAATTATATACAATTTTCCAATTTTCCTATCTATAAGATGTTTTTCTAATAAATCCGAATTAAGTACCAAAATAAACTTTTCTTATAAAAAAAGTTCTTTGCTTTAACAATTTTTTTTTTATACGAGTATACACACATAACTACTTTTGGTTTTGAATGATGAACATTAAATGATTATTTATTTATACAAGTTATATATATATTATATATATATATCTATTTTGTATATAAATAAATAAAAGTTTGTTAATGGATAAACAAAGTGTCAAATGAATTATGTTGTTTTGACCTTTTAAGTACTGTAAATGAGATCTTTATTTATGTAATAATATTTATTTATTTGATATTTTCTATATTTTCTATATAGATTTATGGTATATAACCAGACTGTTTTTTTTTTTTTTTGTTTATTTGAACTTTGTTTTTGTATCAAATTTGAACATAAATCTAAAGATGTTTTTATGTAATTTGTAAATAAGAAAAATATTAATGTTTCTTTATTAATATCCGAAAAATTCTTTATAAATATATTTTTGGAAATTATATTTTTGGTAATATAGTTAATATAATTTTTATTTAATTTAATTTCAGTAAATTTATATTATAGAAAATATTATTTTAATATTTAGGCAAAAAAAAAAGTCATAATATTATTTAGGACATTTATGTGTGGATATTAGTCTTTTTTCAAATCAAATTAAACTTTTCATATATTTACAAATAAACAAATCTTTGAATTGAAACTAAATTCGAAATGAAATGAATAATGTGTAGTCTCTTACTTAAACAGATGCCGATAATTTCAAGCTAATAGTTAATTATATGTTTAACATGATCTGCTCGTGTTATCTTCAGTCCAGTATAGTTGTGATATCATACGAGTTAGATAATCGGTAAACGAATATGGAAACATATAATTATTTGATTTTGAAATAGGTAGATTTGAAAACGACTAATTTGAGTTAGAAAATGATTAATTTGACTTGTAAATGAGCAAACTTCATTAGTGACGTCCTTAAAATATCAGAAAAACTAATTAAAGAAATAATCACTCTTCACAATTTCCAATGTCCGCAATATTTCACAAAAGTGTCAATAATTTGAAATATATATGTTATTATCCAGTTCAATGAAATTTTATAAAGAAATCATATTACGAAACTCTTGAAATAATATAACCACAAAAAAAAAAAAACAATATTGTATTTACACAATTTCCTTTTATATAACACAAGGCAAAAAGGATATCAATAAATAAATAAATCAATTTTTTTTTTTTTTTACATTTTTAGTTTATATTCTTATTTTGATGTTTATTCCTTTTCATTAATAATTTATTACTGTGTTTACAATTTTATATAAATTACCAGCCTCAACTCAATTTAAGGTTAGGTTAAATCTATACACAAACCAAAATCCTAACTAAAAATCCTGTATATAAACATAAAATTTATTTGAAATATTGAAAATAAAAAAATGTTTTCTTTCTCGCATTTTGTTTTTCCTTTAAATTAAACAAAATTTAAAAAAAAAAAATATTTATCCAATTTTGAGAAGTAAAATCAAAATTTCTGAGAATCAAAAAAAAAAATGTTTTATAACGAAATTTTCTTCCTTTTTTTCGATTATAAATTAAATATTAATCAATATTTCAAAGTCTTTAAATAACAAAAAATTTCATTAACGAAAATTTTGGTGAAAAAGTTTTATATGTTTACCAAGAAAAATAAAATCATTTTCTTTTTATTAAAAAAAAAACACAAAAATCCTTGAAAAATCAAAATCTTTAAAATTTTATACTTATATTTTTATATTTTTTACATTGGGAAAAACCACAAAAACACCCAAATGTAAATTTTCATACATACACATATAAAAACCACTATAAAATTTAGAACTACAAAATCTCAAAAAGATCCCATATATAAAATTTTCTATTTGGATCCTTGAAGTTTTGTAATTCTTCAAAATCCGTTTTTCAACTATAGTATACATACTACACTTCTGCTAAAAATCATATAAATATTCAAATGATTTAATTTTCAAAATTCTCGTAAATTGTTCATGTAATATACATTTTCATATTTTTATTATATGCTCAACACTATTTATAAAGTTAAAATTAGAAAATATCAAATTCAAAATTTATACATATATGATTAAAAAATTAAACTTTGTCATAAAAACAGAGTCCTCACATATCCAAAGATCATATAAAGCATATATTATGTATGTGCATCTTTATCGCATATTGGCATCATACTGGTACCAAAAAAAAATATACATAATATATTTGCATAAAAAGTGGTTATGATTTTACAAAAAAGACAACTATTAAATTATAGAAAGATAGAAAGATTATTATGATATGAAATGAATTATTTTTTTTTTTTTTCATATTTTTCTGATTAAACTTAATATTTTCGGTGATGTATAGAGATTTCTCATTAATAAAATGCATTATATAATAATATGCATCGTGTCTGTTAGGTAAAATGAAATTTTTAATGGTATATAGTGTATGATGGCATTTGTGAATGAATTGAAAAGAAAATTTTCTTATGGATTTATGATTTTTCTCTATGAAAACATTTTGAGATTAAAATCATGTGTAAACTTAATACCGGGATCGTGTATCTGATGTATATATAATGTTATGAATTCATAATATAAATATTTTTTTTAGCATTATATCGTTATCGTATTGACGTTGTCGGTACAATATAAAATTGAATTTCTTATCAAATATTATGTGGATTTCGAAAGTTTCGAAATATAATATGAAAATTAATTTCACTCGATCTTGTCAATTATAACAAAATTTTCACAACGTTTGTGTGATACTCGTAGAAAAAACAAGAATAATGTTTAAAATATAATTTGAAATAAATTTGATTTAATCAAAACATTTGTTAATCAATACAGAGTTCCATCTGTGTACCATTTTTCCCTTCAAACTATACCAGCAGGTTTAAATTTCTGTACAAATTCTGTACAATTTGTCAAGTCAAATCAAATGTCTTCAAATTATTTTTTAACATAAATTTTGCCGGAGGAAGTTTCATTTTTCTGAGAAAATATGATCTTGATAAATCTATGATTTCACTCACAAATTGATTTTATGTTACAAAATATATAGCAAGCAGAACTTCTGAATTATTAAATTATGGTTTCTCTATATTCTATGTACTATGATAAAATTTTAAAGAATGTTTGCATAAATTTTTATCGTTTAAAATTTAACAATTTAATTGCATTATTTAATTAATTAATTTAAGTTTACCATAATTATTTTCTGTTAAAAACTTTTATTAAAAACTTTATTATAAGCTTTTCTTAGTTGTGAAATATATAGAAAAAAATATAATAATATAAAAAGGAGTTTAAATGTAATTAATTAAAATAATTTTTATCTATAAAAAGTTTCCATTTATTTTTAAAAACTTAAATATAAAAAAAAAAATTTGATTTCTTCTTTTACACGCGCATTTTCTTTTTTTTTTCCTTTCAAAATAAATTAATTACTCTAAAAGGACGAATTATAATTAAGAGTTTATTGCTATAAAATTTGATCTCTATTAAACTGGTAGCTTGAATACTTTTACAGCTTTCATTTATTATAAAGAAGAAATTAAATAAACTTTTGAAAATTTACTAGAGAGTTTAGTTTTCATTGTATAAATGCAAATTAAAATCAAAGTTTTTTTATTTTTACGAAATTTTCTTTATCAATGATAAACTTTTAAGTTTAAAAGTTTTTTTTTGTTAAAATCGGTAATTTTTATTTACATAAATTTATACAATTTTTATTTTTAAATAAAGATATAATTAAAAAAATAAAGTTTTAACATTATTATTAACGAATAATATAATAAAAATTAATGAATTTTCTTTTCGTCAATTAATAAATTTATTTTTTCTGTAAATCGAATTTATAATTTCCTTTGATATTATTTTTTATATTAAAATCTAATACAGAAAACCAATTATTCATTAATATTATTTTGATTTTGAATGGTTTGTTACAAAGAAATATCATATCCTTTTTTTAAAAAAAAAATCCTTTTAACTTTTTAACTTTTAACAAAAAAAAAATAAATAAAATTATCTATAAATAAACTATACGACAAATTTTTTTATGTAGAAAACTTTCTGACTATCATACAAGAAAAACTAAAACTTATCAACAAACAAAAAACTTGAAAAATGATAAAGAAAAATTTCACAAAATTTCTTAGATGATTTTCTAATTTTTTTTTTTTTTAAGTTTTCAAGTGTTTTTTTTTTTTATTTTGTTTAAATAAATTAACTTGTTTTTTTACTTTAAAAGATTTCTAGACACATGGAACTTTTAAATTTCCAATTCAACTTACTATATATATTATATATTTTTTGCAATTTACTAAAAAAAATGGAGAATGGGAGAAATCCTTTTTTTTTAAAAACATTTTCTTTTTTATAAATAAATCTTAAAATTAAATTAAAGATAAAAAAAATATTTAATGAAAATATTTATACCAAGAAAATGAATGTTCAATTTAATTTTACTACATACCCGAATTTGTTTAAAGGATACAAAAATATTTAGTGTATAGATAGCAATTAGAAAAACATTTTCTATATCATTAAACAAGGTTACTTGTTGTTGTCCCTCTGCAGTGATGATAAATTCACAGAAATTATAAAAAAAAGTAAAATTTTTATGAACAATTTCATATGAATTATCAAATATTAATTAGGGGTCCGAAAGATCAAAACTCTCGACGTATTTAATCCTTTTCCTTTTATAAATATAAATTATCTGTAGTAAAAATTCTAATGCTATACTAGTTGTTATCTGTCACTTTTACGTGACAAAGTCACACTTTTTTTATTAACTATTTAGTTGTTTTAATTATGGTTCTAAAATCTGACTATATTAAAAATTCAAGATTCATGAACCTCGATTGAAAATTAAACTTAATAATGCTATGAGCAATCAACGCACAAACCAACAATATGACTTTAATCCTATGTATATTACAATTATACATGAATAAATATTTAAATTTGTTGATTATTTAACTTTGAATTTTATTATAATACTAATTATTTAACTAACCTTAACTATAATCATAGTATAATTAGATATATATATATAAAACAAGTAAGTATATAATAAATTCAGTCTAAAACTGACCTTTAAAACATTAAAAACATTTCTACATTATAACAATACTCATAATTAAATTAACATTAGTGGGTAATTACATTTTTATATGTATAGTATTTATATTATAATTTTATTTATGATCCTTAACAAGGACCTCGGAATATTGTTTAAAAAAAATCTTAACGACTAACAACAACAAATTAAAAACCACAAAATAACAACAAAGAAAATCCGTTTACATGAAATTAATTTTATAATTATTGTTAAAAAAAAATTTGGACACATAAAAAATGAAAAATTTATGCTAAATTATTTTTTTTTGTAGTATATAAAATGATTCTTTATTTCATTATTTAGCTATGATAATGTTGTTTTAACAGAGTTTTATAAGTATTTAAGATTATATTGTTGTTGTTTTTTTTAGGTTTCCTCTCTTTTTATATTAAACGGATTATACTTTCTATTATTCATTGTACGCCTAATATTACTTTATTTAAAGACCATATTCCACTTAAATTTTCAGTTTATTTAAAGTAATGTATACATATAAAAAAAAATGGTAGATATTATTATTTCCCATTTAGAGAATATCCTTTAGAATCGCATATCCTGGATGTAGTATATTAAATAAATAAAAAGATAGGAAAAAAAAATAAGTAAATATAAATATAGTAGAGGGTGATTCAGAATTTAATGATATATTATTATTTCCTTAATGAGTCAATTATAAATTTCAAATAGCTACTAATGCTTATCATCTGTGATTAAATCCTTATAAAAATGTTAAGAATTTTATTCATTTACTAAAATGAATTTCTCAAATTGTTATACTCTTATTTTCATGACTGAAACTTTGATTGAATTTATGATCTACCCCAGTAATAGATTAAAAATTATGTTATCGCTCTTTTCTCTATTAACTCTAAAATAAACTATAATTTTCCTAAAACCAAAATTCATAGTAGTAAATTATGAGACACTGTTGAAGCACGTTCCAGGAAGCAGCCTTCATTACTTCTAAGTAGTCCCCCTACTCCTTAATTTAATCATTATATACGAAACAATTCCATCAATATAGTAAATCATCCGGTATTTAATAAGTACTTAAATTATTTCCTAAGTAGGTATATTTTTTTTTTTTTGTGTATATTTTATAAGATACCACAAAAGGACTCTTTAATATAATAAAACAAAAATCTTCCTTTATTTTTATATTTAAGTTGGTAAGTAAACAAAATATAAAACTAAAAATATATATAAACATATAGATTATTCTTTCCGGATAAGCTTTATATACCACCATCATCAGTTAGTAGAGCATAGGAGACTTCTGTGTAGCCACTAGCAAGAAAAAAATAAAAATTATATATATTAAGAAGTGAAAAGGATTCTCTGAAACATGATGAGATGATTTTCCACTTCGTTACATTTTATTATTTAATACACAAGATTTACTTATAGTTAGCAGGGAGGATTGACTTTTTTTTTTTACTCCTTTTTAATAAATTTTTACAAAAAACTTAATTTTTGTTCGTTTTGAATGTGCGGAGGATGAATGTGCGGAGGAATGTTTTTTTTTTCTTTCGTACGAAATGTTGATTTATTTTCACAGTTCTAAATAGGCTGCCATTTTTAATACCAACCAAAAAACAACAACAAAAATGAGAAAAATAAAAAAGTTTTGTTTATGGAAAAAAATTTCCTTTAACGAAACTCAATTAAAAGTGAATTAAATTCTCATGATTTTATTCAAACAACAAAAACCAAACAACAACAAAATATAAATTTGTTTAGTATTAATAGAAAAAAAAAATAAAATATGTTCAAAGTCGAGATTATCTTATGGTGAAAATTAAGGAAACAAATTAAAACTTTTTTATATTATTAAACTTTATTCAATGAATTATGATTTTATTTAAATGTTTAGCATAGAAAAGGAAGATAAGAAACTATGGTTTGCGTCTGAAAATAGTATCAGGTGATTAAATATAGTGGGAGGGGAGACATTCTCGTCCTTACAGCAGAAATATGTATGTGCTACTGAGCAGTAATATGCTGGTCAGAGCTTTAATGAATAAATCGAAACTGGATAATGTAGTCCAATATTGGTTGATGTGAACTGGGATATAGTATCAGTAAAATCCAAGAAAGAACAACAAACAAAATGGGAAAAACAGATAAATAAACGCAGACAGAATGAAAAAAAAAACGTGCAAAATAAATGTCGAATTTCATTCTTGTTCAATTAAGTTGTAGACGTGGACTTGTTCAATTAAGTAGTTCGATCCACTGAATTGCAACTCTACATATTAAATTGTATACTAATTTATCTGATTGAGCGACCGTAAAAACGATAATAAAATTATTGCTTGAATGAGGAATTTTTCAATATTTTTTTTGTATTGATAAATTAATTTAATTTTTTACTATAAAAATGTGTGATTAATAAATTTCTAATTACTGTTAAATTAAGCATAAAAATTAATTTACTATAAAATATATAGTGTAAATATAAATTATATAGATTAATGATTGAAATAAAAAACGTCAAAAAAAATCAATTATGGTGTTATCTTTACCAATTAGAGCTAAAAGTATTTTCATTAAAATATCATTAAAAAAAAACATTTAAAGCTTTTAACAAAAATGAACCCAGGTTAAATTTAATTTTGTTGTTTTTTTTATTGTACATTTAAAGGTGAAAGGAAATTTTTTTTTTATTGAAAATTATGAAAAATAAAATTTTCATAGCCAGAAATTCAAAGTTTTATTATTATTATTTTTGTAAAGTTTTCTTTTCGTTATACAAAAAATAAGTGAACTAAAAAAATTATTTCTTTATTATGCTCTGCTGCTGATTCTATTGTTCTTTAACGCATAATAGAGTAAAAATAATTATGTATATAGTAGTCAGTTTCACAAAAGTTTACCACCACAGCATGATTCTTCAATAGATTTTTTGGTGCATTTTTGTAAGCCAAAGTCATATTTTGCCATGATGAATTTTTGTAGTTTTTAGCCATACTAGGATTGATTTTTTACACATAGACATTTTTGGGAAACTTCATACCGCAGTGGCGGTTTTAACAATCGGGGAGTCGACAGAATTCACGGTTCGTATAGAAGTAAAATACATCGTACTATTATATTATTTACGTATTAATACGAATTACTATTTGTAGCACGCAGCACACGTTTACACTTTGAGGCAGGATATTCCATATTTTCGTTTTGTTATTGATTGAATTCCATTAATTTGGAATTTGGAAAGAATTGGATCGACTATTTTCAGTAGAATTTCTATAATCTATAAAATCCTTTACGTTAACATGAATTGCAAAATCTGTATCTGTATGAAAAATTATTTCCAAATTTGATCTTTTTAATGTAAAATATAATATCATGCCGACTTAGCACATTAAAATATGCACCTGATCATAATCTTTTTGTATGTCGAATTTGTCTATTACATACTATGAAAATCTATTATTGCTATATAGAAGAAAACTCTTTGATATAAAAAAAAAACACCTTTCATACCTAAAAAGTTTATTTAAATTTTCATATTTATTGAAAGAATATGAAATCCTCACATAAATACTTTCTTTTTTTTTTATATTCCTTTAAAAAAACATTTGAAAAACTTTTATATCTCTTTTTTTTTATCTTTAAAATCATTTTTGATCCTTTTTATGTTTGTTTATTGTATGTTGATATTTTTTTTTTTTATTGCAGAACTTATGATGGCATCTTTTGACTGTGAAGAACCAACTCAAGCTGAAAAACTTATGTATGATTTAACATAAATGATATATAAAATCATTCTTTTTTTTTTTTCATCCTTTGTTTAAGTATTAAATATATATAAATGTTTAAAAGGATTCAATTGAGCACAAGCAGAAACATTTTATATTTTATAATAAAATAAAAAATGCAATAAAAAAAATTATGCAAAAGAAATGAAAATAACTGTGCTAAAATTTCAAAAAAACAAAGATACTTGTACAATTCTGGATTTATGTATCTTCAAAGGTGTCATGACATAAAGGTATTTGATCACAAAAGCCATCATAATCGTTATTTATTCTGAATTAAATCGCGGACATTGAACAATGAATAATTATAAAAATTCCGAAAAAAATTTTTATTGTTTTTGTTTTCTTGGTAATTTAATTCTACATGTTCAAAATTTATGCTTTAATTTTAAGGGGAAAAGTTTAAGTTTTTCCAGTATTGTTAAATTGTTTGCATACGAAAAGGAACTTTTAAACTATATACATATATCCTTTATTTTGTTCACATATCGTTTTTATAATCGATTTTAATTTGTTCATAAAATCATATGCCAACAAAATAGCAGATAAATAAATTTATGTATGATCGAATAAAATCGGATATAAAACGATTATGGCTTTCTTTATCTCATGGCACCTCTTACAAAATTTATAGGAAAAATTAGTTTTTTGTCTGTCACAAAAAATTTAACTGCATTAAAAATTAAAATTATGAAAATGTAAATATAAATGAAAAAGAAAATTTAAAGAAAATAAAATAAAAATTAATTTAAATCTAATAAAAAATTGTTAAGTTTTTAATTTGAAAAATTTATATAATTTTTGTAATGAAAATTTGTTATTTATGGAGGTAAATTCACGAAACATAATATGTTAGTTTGTGAGAGAAATTGATTTATATCTATACGGTGACTTTCACTAACATCTAATCTCAACAAATTGGAGTCAGTTATAGGTCAATCGTTTGCTTAACATAATCTATTTTTTTCCAATAATCTTCGAGCTGATTTTTTATGAAATATTTCATAGTAATCAATTTTGCAAAGGATACAAATAAAAAGGATACATTAACCAACTATGTAGATTGATATTGCAAAAAAGGAACTTATACTTAAAGAAATCTTCCATAAATTTTAACATACCCTAACCAACCATCTACTAAATTGAAATATATATTTTAGTTTTATGAAATTTCTATAGATCTAATTTTTCAAAAACTCATATAAATGCTTTGGGAATTTATCATTTAATTTATTTATTTTTTTTAAAAAGATAATAATTTTATATATTTTTAAAATTAATTTTAAAAATATTTTCATACTATTTTTTTAAAAAAAAACATCAAACTATTAAAACCTAATAAGAAATTAAGAAATAAAATAAGAAAAATCTAAAATATAGAAATAAAATAAAATAATATAATTTATAATTTAAGAAATAAATATTTAAGTAAATGTAAAAAAAAAATCGGAAAAGTTTATAAAGAAAAAAAAATAAAGAATTACGTTAAAATAACGAAAAACGAACAAAAAAAAAAATTAATCGATAAAAATTAATAAAGAAATTTTTATATAAATTAATATAAAATTTTGAATTTTTTTTTAGTTTATGTAGAAATGAGAAATTTAATAATAAATGGTCAGAAGATTTATTTAAAATTGTCAATAACAAAAGTAAGTTTTTTTAGATATATTCATTCACAAATTAATTGAAAAAAAAATTCGAATTCTTTTGATTATGACGACTTTAACATTTCAAAAAAAATAAACAACAAACATTATCTTAAAAATTAAACTTGTTACTGACGTGATGGCGATATTTGATTTAAATACAATTAAAAAATATCTTTAATACTACAAAGGCAACAGAAATGAATAAAAAAAAAATCTTAATTGTAACTGACATTAAATTATCTCTTTAATCCAATTTATCTACTATATAAAATAATAAATATTTTTTTTCTATTATTTATAAAAGTATTTTCCCTGCTGGTGTATTTTAATTAGAAAATGAAAGGTAAATTATTATTTTTTTTTTAAAAAAATAGAAGATTTTAAAAGGATGAATAAATAAAATGAAATATTTTTTGAAAAGAAAAGACTTTATTGGTTCTTTTAGGAAAAAGATAATTTTTATAAGATAATAAAGTTAAATAATAATAATATGTTGCATATTCAATCTATGATGGAAAACACAAATAAAAGCTATAAAAAAACTATGGGTTTTTCATAAACACAAAGAACAGGGACGACCGGCAGACACCTATTAAGTCAACCAGTCATGAAAAATATAAATTTTTAAAAACAATAATATCAAAAACATAAATAAATTAATTATTAATTATTATTATGTACATAACAGAAATCATTTGGTTGGTACAACGACAAATTAATTAAATTATAATTCATCTCTATATCCCATGGGAATGATACATGCTCAATCAATCTAATAGATTTCTTTTCTAAAACTATTTATACCATATTTTATTTACGTTTAAATGTTCCAATAACATTTATTTTAAAATTACCATCATAAAATATATATTTAAAATGATGGAAATTTAAACATACATTTTATTAATTTTATGTATACATATATATTTTTTAATTACTTTTTTGTATAATTTATTATATTATAATACAAAAAATAATACACGCAATACAATTTACATGTTTACCTATAGTGGTCTCATTAAATTCATAGTAAATGGTTTTGTTTGTCATCGTTCAAACCAAGAAATTATTTTCAATACAATGCACATTACAGTTTAATTGAAATTTGTAATTATTTTATTACATTATGAATATTTATAAAAAATAATAATAATAAAACGCCTTATACATTTTTTATAATACATATATTTATATATTTTAAATTAATTAATATAAATTATTATATAATGTATTATATTCATTTTGGTTATATGTATATATTTCAGAATTTTCGCAAAACATGATTTTAATAATTTTCATTTTCCACCACGTGAACTGTAAAGACAGAACCATTTTTGGACCACATTCTTTGAATTATAATGATTTATAATTAAATTAAAATCATGTTTTTTATACTTTTTTGTATGTATATTTTGGAAAAAGTGTTTTTAAATAATTTTGGAAAATTATCAACTGTAAGTATTTTGTCGTTTTGTTGTCCTGATTAAAATATTTAAATAAAAAAAACGCTTTCTATTACCTATGATTTTACATATTTAACATAACATATTTTCCAACAATTTCTTTAGATACACGTTCTGGATCAATAGTTATAAAAATTGGTTGAATTTCTGGTTTCATTGGTGAAAACTTATCCATTACGTATGATTTTTACCTTACTTTTAGAGTATATATGTTACGGTGAATTCGATTAATCTGGTTATTATACATAATTACCGGAGATTATGCAAACCCACATACAATATTGGGGAATTTAATGAATTGACTTAAATTTGTTGAATATACCGGACATTATGAATATTCTCCGGTGCCTATTGGTGTCTTTGATAAATGAAATTGTCAAATATACAATTTCACTTATCAAAGACACTGGAATAGAAATTAACCGATTCGCGTTTAGAAAAGTTATTGCTAAACAAAACTAGAAGTACTGTAGTTTATAAATGTAGTGCAGTATACCAATTAAACAAAATAATTTTAGGTTTCTGTCATTGTAAATACTATAACTATAATAGTAAATAAATACAATATTTATATTTATATGCTAAAGCCTAAAGTGTTTTTTTTTTTTAAATATTAAAAATAAACATTAAATTACTATATTTTGTAGTGTATACAGTATACTAAATAATAAGAAGCATGGAACAAATGAGAAAAAGTTTTAATAAAAAACTATTAGAACTAATTGAAAATAAATCGGGGATACTGTTTTATCACAAAAGAAAATTATGTAGAACTAAAGAAGGTTATATCGGAATTAAAACAAAAAATTACCGGTAAAACTCCAGCAGACTATCAAAAAATTAAACGGTATGATATAATTAAAGTAGGTGATTGTGAAAAGCTAATGAAGCTATGTTTGGTTCACCAATTAAAGTTGGCCTCAAAACTTCATGGCTTCCCAAAGAAGTTGTTATAAATTTAAAAGCAGAAGAAGAACTTCAAATCGTATTAAATAAATTTGAAAACGAAAATGTGATTAAGAGCAAAACCGATATTGAAAATTTTACAAAAACTGTGGAACCAATTAGTAAATGAAATTGAAAAGTTAAAAAAATCTGATAATAACAACAAAAAAGCCCGAGAAAATGAAGATTTAATAGAATCTAGTATTATTGTGGCTAAAAAAATACAAATAAATAAAACACGTAAGTTAGCGAAAGAAAATCTTGAAATATAAGCTGATAAAATGAAAACCTTATCAATTTTTTTTTCTATTTTAATTTTTATTTGTGCATTGAAATTGATATTAATTTTTTACTTATTTTTTATTATTTTTAATGTTTATTTTTTATGAATTTATGAAATAAAAGTTATTTTGATTTATAATTTGGAATAAAACTTGTTTTATTATTTCATTTATCAAATCCACCAATGGGCACTGGAGATTATTCATAAACTCCGGTAAGTTTGATAATTATATGAATTCACCTATTAATCGAATTCACCGTAAATTATACATACTTATTCAGTTTTTTTCCAAAAATACTTTTAAGGCATCAAGTTTTTTTGTTTCAGAAAAATTCGCTTTAAGAATTCACTGATTAGATATGGCACAGAAAAATTATTACAACAATTATAGCATCGGTCATAATTCGGCAGAAAATTATAGCATCGGGAGAAAACCCAAAAGACAATGAATTAATCTCAAAGCACAATTAGAAGCAACTTATTACCTCAATCGTGTTTATCTGCCAAATTTAATACAATAATTTTACTATGCATGGTAATTTTCCAATATTATAAAATTAAAATTTTTCTTTTTAAATTTCTCATTCAATTAAGATTCATAATATCCAATATTGAAATCTTTTCACTTAATTTATCAATTGCGAACATTTTATATGATATAATTAATAAGGTGGCAAATTTCTTTGGTCTACAATTACTACTCCAAAATTTATTAATCATTTTAATATTTTATTGAAAAAAAAAAAACAAATTTAATTTAACTAACAATTATTTTAAACTTTTATTGAAAACATAAATTTTAGTCTCATACTGTCTTGGTTAAATTTACATTCTGTTAAATATCAAAATGCGTTTAATATTTTTTATTTTTTCAATATAATAAATATGTATATATTAGCTAGCGAAGTGTATAATTCTGCATTGTTTAGAATTTCTAAGCATTCTGTATAAAAAATCGACAAATTTGCCAAAATATAAAATCATAAAGATCTCATAAATTAATCTCTAGTTATCAGTGTTGTAATTGTGTGTATCTTCTGATATTTTTCGTACCGAATGAATTTTGTAAAATGTTCTTTACAGTCTTCGGTCTTACATGAAATGCCTAAACAATGTACAAAATTTTCTGTACACTATATGCCTTATAGTTTTTGACATTATATAGAATACATAAGCATTCTTTACAAAGCAGAATTATAACCCTTACCGCTAGCATATAAAGTTAAAAACTAAAATATATATAAAAAAAAAGTTACCAAATTAAACAAAAAACACTGTCAATAAAAATGGTTCCTAGCTAAACCACGATTTCTTATTCAGTTTATTCCATTTAGCAATATTTATTAATATCGAACTGACTACTTGGTTTTTATCCTTATTTTGACCATAATAATCAACAAATTCACCATCAGGATTTACTAAATACATAATTATAGTATGATCAACCTAAAAAAAAATATATTGTAAAATAAATCAAACATTTTAATAAATTTTTGTAAATTTACAATGTAGTCATTATCAACATCTTTGGGTCCAGCACTGAAATAAACACGGAATGCCTTACAAACAGATTTTATTTGATCAACAGTACCAGTTAAACCAAGAAATTTTGATGAAAATTCTTTAACATATTTTCCAACAATTTCTTTAGAATCACGTTCTGGATCAACAGTTATGAAAATTGGTTGAATTTCTGGTTTCATTGGTGAAATTTCTACAAAAAAACAATCACAAATTTAAAAAAAAATCAAGTATAATTAGATATATATCAAATTTATATAAAAAAAATTATATTTTACCAAGTTCATCGACAACTTCAGACATTTTTTCTAATTCATCTGGACAAATATCTGGACAATGTGTAAATCCGAAATAAATTAAACACCATTTACCCAAAAACTCTTCAGAATTACGTATTTTACCAATTGGATCCATTAGTTCCCATCGACCACCTATGGCTGCCTTACCTAATTGACGTTTACGTTCACGCAATTGTGCTTCTTCTTTTTCATTCTTTACATAGAGCATAAATCCTAGACCAATTGCACCACCAACACTAATTACCGCTAAACTTTTCCATGAAATTGGTCCTTTACCTTTGTCGGGTGTTGATTTTGTAGCATACCGTAAAAAATTTGATCTAGCTGGAAATTGTTTTAGGATAAATGACTTTTTGCAAGTTGATGATATCAAGCGAGAAAAATTTCGAGATGACATTTTTACTTTATGGTTAAAAAAATAATATTAATCCACCAAATCCAGCTAAAATCCAACCAACTGCAAATGCAAATCCAATTGAAGTTGACTTGACACTTCACACTTGACAATTCGGCAAAATTAAAATTTAAACAGAACAGAGACATCTAGATATGAAAAATTCTACTAAAAACTGCGCTTATATTGGACTTTCCTTTATGAGTAGTTCACACTGGCGTTCCTGAACAATTGCTATTTCGCAAGAGACCACAGGAATAATTTTTCTACGAAATTTGCAAAATTGCATATTTTTAGGCACTCCTTTTTTAAATTTCATGTTAACTACTGATCAATAGCCCTGTAAGAACAAAACATATGAATTGCACTGGTTATTTCATTACATGAATTCACTAGTTATGTCACTAGTGCAAGGAACTGGTATGCTTTTAGGTGAATATACACCAAAACCACACCAGTTCCGTGCACTACTTACTTCACTAGTGCATGGAACTCGTTCCTTCACTATATGGGGAAATATATGCTGACCATTCATATCGTTCATTGATAAAAGTGGTGAATTTTTTCTCCGAGCCTATATTGAGTTCATAAGAGAATTCACCAGTTCCATTCATCAGGGGTAATATAGTGAATTCGCTGGTTCTGTTCTTACAGGGTATGTCTAAAATTTTCGATAACAAAACTGTCATAATTTGGACATTTCAGATCTGTCATCATCCGCCATCCGGTCGAATATTGAAGCTGCGGTAGTGAAAATCAAATAAATATCTACAAGATATTTTTTATAATAAAATTATTTAAAATAATTATAATACTGAATTAAAGATATATTAAAATGACACTTTATCATTTTGGTAACTGTGTAGCATTAGTTTACGTGCCATATTATATGACCTATAAATATTCTGGATTGTAAGTATAAATTAATTTACAACTGCATATTTGACTTGCTCTTAAATTTAATGAAACTGCCCACTATGTAGGTCAGAATATGGAGCATTTTGGAAATGTGTACAAGCTGGTGGAATTTACATATTTACCCAATTATGTAAAATGCTAGTACTAGCGACATTTTTTGATTCAGAAATAATATCAACAGCTGGAAATTTCAATTTTCTGGGAGTAAATAAATCTATATATTTAATTTAACATAAACCACTAATTTTCAAAAACATTTTTTTAGGAATTTTTACGTAGTAGTATTGATGTGGCTGATTTATTAGGTCTAGCATTTATTCTATCACGTATACCAGGTAAAGGACATAGTAAATTAATTACAGCTGGTCTTGGATGGGCAACAGCTGAAGTAATTTTATCACGTGGTATTATGTTATGGGTTGGTGCTCGTGGTGCTGAATTTAGTTGGATATATATACAAAAATGTTTAGAATCAAATATATCATTGATTCAACATATATCAACAGCAACATTAATTTGGTTATTTACACGACATGATCTTAATAAAAACTTAGTACCACTTGTTACAATTTTATTGGTAGCAACAATTTATAAAGGTGTTTGGTTAGATGGTATATTACAAGTTTTAGCTGTTGGTTCATGGTCAACAATTGCATTTAAATTTTTAATAACAACATTTATGGGTTTCATATCATTACACATTTATTCCGGATTAGCTCAACAAATTGGTATTTAAATTTAAAAAAACAATGATTTAATTAAATTAAATATGTTTAATATTGTTATGGTTTTTATTTATAATTGTAGAATTAAATTAAAAAAAAAACGAATTAAATATTACTTTTGTAAGTAAAGAATTTATGTAAAATTAATTCAGTTTCTGAATTATTTTTTCACCAATTTCAATATGTTCAATAGCATTTGTATCTGGGTTTTTTGTAATTTTAATATACTGATATGCAGAAAGTGCTATTTAAATAAATATAAAATGAAAAGTTAAATTTTATTTTGATACTATTATATTTATATACCACCTAAAAGTGAATTAAACGCTACTGCTGCTTCACGTTTTGTAGCATTTTTACATAGAACATTCATATCAATTGGATAAATCTCTTTATTCCAAAAATTGAAAAGTTTCCGAATAATTGCTTGAAGGTTCCATTCAGAGCTGAAATTCGATCATTTGAAAAAAAAAAAATTAAAGTGTAGAATTGCAAGTGTTAATTACTAAATTTTCTTTTTTAACAAAAGTCCAGCTTCTGTATCCTCAGGATGTGAATTATTATTTAAATCTTCAATATTTTTAAAAAAATCATCATTAACATTTTTCAAAATTAACTGGAATTAGCAAAAAAAAAATCGTATATTATTTCTTTTTAATGTAACAAATAAAAAAAAGTGTACCTCAACGTTATAATTACTACCTAAAAAATTATTTTCTTTTTCAATAATTGTATTATCGATTATTTGTATTAATGGGAGATTTTCTTGTTCTGCTTCAATTTGGATGTTTTGCTCTAAATTTTGTATATGATTTCGTTTGGTTTTTTTATTTGGTGGTTCTACAATATTATCTATATTTAAATCTAAATTTTCATCAGTTGGTAGACCCAATATTTCAGATAACATATTTGTATCGATACTCTTACGTTTCGTTACAAGTTTTCTCATATAATTTTTAAGAAGTTCTTGATTGTTTATTCTATAAGATTTTAATGGTTCTTATAAGTTAAAAATATAGTGATATATAGTGATCAGCATATACATACTCTATACATGGTTTATTCAATAGATTTTTAGCATTTTTGAAATTATATTCATAAAATGTAATAGCATCATCAATAGGATTCTAAAAAGATTAATAAAAATAGTAATTTTAATTATAAATAAATATTTATTACAATATAACTTACAATACATCTTAAATTTCCATAATTTGTAGTTTGTGATTTCATTGTAACTGAATCCAATTCAATTAATTTATCAATTTTTAATTTTTTTGTTCTTTTTCGTCGTTTTTGTGGACACATACCATCATTACTTTCATTACATACATTTTCTAAATTTCTTTTAGTTGCTTTTTTCTGAATTTCAATATTATTATTATCAACTAATTGAGTTGTTTGAGTATTATTTAATTCATCATATAAATCAATTTCAGGTGGTAAAGATGGCAAAACCATTGAGTTATTTGGTGTTATTTGATTCATAGTTATTTCCTAATTAATTGACAAAATAAGTGTAGTAGATATTTTTTTTTGTTAAATTTAAAAAAAGGTATATGTGTAATATTTACATTTAAATTTTCAGAAATATTTTCTATTATCGTATTATTGTTTATATCATTTGTAGAATTGTTAATTTCTTTTGGTAAATTATTTAAAAAAATTCTGCAAATAACAAAATGGAACACGAAAAGTTTTTATGATTAATGCACTTATACTTATATATAAAAAATATGCTTACTGATCTAAAGTAATTTCATTCGATATGTCTCCAGCTCTTATAATATCCATAGTAGAATTTTCTTGATAAAATAAAAAAGAAAAATATTGAAATATCAAAATTGAAAAAATATAATCCATATTTAATATGAACTAGTGCATAAAATAATCAAAATGAATATTATAACTAAAATATGGAATTATTATATCATTTGCGATTCTATTCCATTTTCTACAGGCTTGTTCATTTGGGAGGTGGTATTTATATTTATAACATGAATTTACCATCTGTATTGATAATTGATTGTAAGGTCTGGGTATCATTTTCCTGGTTATTTACTTCAGAAAGATTTTTTTGTACGATTTTCTCATTTTTATTTTTCTGAGCTAAAAATAAATTAAAATTATTATTATTTTAATTTAACTTAAATAATTCTTAATAGAAAAATCTTGAAATATTTAAGTTAGTGACTGAGTATCTAATGCAAATTTAATTTATTGAAACTCCTCTCCAAAGCCATTTCATTTTATTTAAAATTTGTGTATTAATATTCAACTAATTAAAAAAAAAAGCTTTGGAAAGAAATTATTAACAGTATGCAGACCCAAAAAGATAGATAAATATAATGTTAAAAAAATTACACATAGCAATATATTTTTTTACATAATTTACCATCATTATTGCATACATCAAATAATGTCTTTTTTCCAGAAATAATATCAATAAAATGTTGTGTATCTTCATTAGTTAATTCATCAAATAAATCAATTTCAATTTCTTTATTCCAATTAATTTCTTTTATTGTAATATCATCATTTTTACTAATCTGCTGTGTTGGAATATTCAATGATAAAATATTCTGTTCAGTTTTTGTTGATGTATTTAAAAATGATTTTGTTAATTTATTTATTTCAGCAACTGTAATTATCTCAGATCTTGTATCTTCAGTTTCATTTAATAATTCATCATTTTTAATATTTAAACGTGTCTTTTTACCAAATCTTGTATCATCATTATTTTTATCAAAAAAATTATAAGATTCACTGAAAATTGAAAAAAAATCAAATTTACTATTATATTTTCAATTATAGTTTTAAATTTTAATTCCTACCTAAGTTGTTTAAACGGTGTCGAAATATAATATTTATTTAAACTAAATAAATTCTTCGTTTTGTCTACAAAGAAAACAATTCAATATATGTAATTCATTAATTAAACCCTAACTAAAAAAAAAATACTTACCGTAAAGAAATTGAACTTGTTGTTGATAAATAGAAACAGTACCAAATAATAATTGTGCAACAGTTAATAATGATAAATTCTTTTTTGGATTATGTGATTTATTTTTGTATGTTGCTAAAATTTCATCACTACAAAAATTAAAAAAAAAAAAAAGAAAAGCGATTGAAAATATTTGTCAAAAAAGTCAAAAGTTAATTAAAAAATTGTCACCATAAATTTGTAATTTGTGTATCTTCGACATCTTCACGTTTAAAATATGCACGAAATGCTTTTTGATTTGTTGCAGCTAACCAGCATTTGGCAAAACGGCCATTTTGATGAATTCCAAGTAAATTTGCATCAAAATACATTTTTTATTTACAAATATTATAATTTGCAGATAAATTATAGAATTAAACAAAAAAAACAAACTTTTCAAGTTGAATTAATTATTTTTTTTTTTTTTAAATATTGAAAAAAATTAACAATTAAAATGACAATTGGTCGTATAACGATAAAACAAATGGATTAACGTATTCGGGAGATGATGTAATTAAGAGAAAATTTTTAACTTTACTAATCTATTTGGTAATAGGTGTCGCTAGTTATGATTTAAAGAAATTAATATTTATTTTGCGGTGTGAGAAGCGAAATGTTATAAACATTTTATTTGGCATTATTTAGAAATCAATTTACACAGGAAAATATAGAATTTAAAAGATCTTTTCTACATAAAAATAATTTTCATTCAAAAATATCCTGTGCATCCTTTTTAAATCAAATTCATATATTTTGTGAAATATCAAATAGGAAAAACTTTAAATGCCGATCTTCTCTTTGGAACTTGATTTTTGCAGATACAACATTTTAACATATCATATAAAGTAAACTGAAATAATTATTGATCACTTTCAGCATTTTCAAATTTAATAATTATTTTCACTAATATAACTATTAAAATTAGATTAATTTATTATAAAAATTATTAATAATTGTAATAAAAAATTTACATATTTAAAAAAAAATAACACTTACTTTTCTTCTTTTGAACCAGACAATCAAAAATTCAATAAAAATAATAACTACATGCAAATTTTGCCAAAAAAATTACTACAATTTAAATTAAATTTTTAATAAAGATTATTGATTAAACTGTAACTAGATGCGGTTTAATAAATCAGGAAATCAATGTGTGTGTTTTTTTTTTAAGAATGAAATGAAATTGTTTAAAATTTTCGTAGTAAACGAAGAAATAATTTTGCTTTCATTCATATATTTCATTCATTTATTAGCTTTTATATTATTTTCTTAAATTCCGAAGCAATCAATTGATTCAGCCCATGGCAATTATTATTATTTTCAAATTGGTCTTGAACAATTTTTATTTATATTGTGGAAAACTGTTATATGGTTACTACAATATTCTTTTAACTTTTTCAAAAAAAATTATAAATACCATTATAAATAATGTTTTCAATTTAGAGATTATTATTAATATATAAAAATATAATATAAAATACAGTACATATTTCAATATTTATTTCCAAAATCAAATTTGACCAGTTTATATAAGGTCCGTCGAATCTCATTTGCAGTGATGGATTTTTACAAACAAAAATTAAATAGAAAAACTGTTAAAATCATCAATTTGTATTTTGGATAAAAAAAAGTCGTACATATAAGAATTTCAGTAATTCAGCAAAAAAAATTTCCAAATCTTAAGCTGATATTCCTGGGCTAACTTACAATAAACCTTTTTTTTAAGAACCGACAACATTACCATAAAACGAATTTCTTTAACCCAATGTCCATCTCACCAAGTCATTAAAATATAGAAATATAAATAAATTTAATAATTAAATTGATAAATTTATGTAATCGATATTTGTTTTATTATAATTTATTACTTATTTTATATATTTCTAATTTTTATCATTTTTATATATTTTGTTTGTTTTAATATCTGTTTTTGTATTTGAATTTTTATTTTATATTTAAAAACCAAATTTAATTAAATTTTTAAGATTTATTTAATTTTTTTTTTTTTGTTATAATATAATTCTATCCCCATGCGCGTATATAATTTACAATTTGAATTTTTTAATTAATGTTTTTTTTGTTTTGTGTTTATTAATGAATTTATTATATAATTAATTATAGTTTTATTTTTAATTAATTTTTTTTGTTGTTGTTCTGATATTTATGTATGTTGATGTAAAATTTATAAACATAAGATTTTCAAATTATATAATTCTTAAATGTATTTTTTATAATGATTAAAATAATAACTTATTTTAATTTGTTTCTCTTTTCATTTTATATTTTAGTGATTATATAATTAATATATATATAATTAATTTTTTTTTTTCATTCTTTCTATATAATTTTATGAATATAATATTTAAATGTTGTTTTTTAAAGTTTTTTCTTTTTATCAATTAAATTTATAATGTAATTAATTATTTTTATACACTCTTTTTTTTATATATATATTTTATTTATGGGGGATGATGATAGTAAAATTTATGAAATTTTAATTATAATTATTATTATTATTTTTATTATATTTTTTAACAATTTTTCATAATTTTTATTTTATTTTATTTTCCTATCAATTTTCTTAATGAAATATTAATTTTTTTTATTTAGTTACAATTTTTTTTAATTAATAATAATTAAAATTGTTAACATAATGGCATTAAAAAAATAATAATTGAGAATTGCTAAATGATGATTTATTTTATTTTAACTTAATTTATTTTTCAAGTATTTTATAAACTTGAATTAATAATATTATAATATTGAATGTATATTTGATAATTTATAAGAAATTATATTTAATTATATCCTGTAGTAGAATATCGTTTTTTTTGTATTTATTAAAGAATTTTATGTTTGAAAATAATATTGGAAATTGTATTACAGCTGCCACAAAAAAAAAAAAATTATTTAAATATTTTTCTCTTAAAATTTATATTTTTTATTATGCTAAAAGATTCATTTTCTTATTTATTCTTTATTAAATTTGTTTTTAAAAAAAATTGTATATTGTTTCTTTTTAATAAATTGCTTGCAGTTTTTTTCCCTTCTATCTCGTTCTTATTATTTTTTTTTTTTTTTTGTGATTTTCTAATTAGTTTTTGCTATTGGGATGATTAAAGTATATTAACTATAAAGAAAATTTATAGGCTGATATAAAATATGATGACAGTGTGTTGGAAAATTTGTTTAAATTAAATTAAAAAATATAAGTGGCACCGCCAGCGGTTAAAAATTTTTTGTGTAAAATAATAATTTTCTATAGCAAAAGCTTTTGGACCAGCCAAGGGCCATTTTTTTTTAGTTCAAATTGATTTGATTTGAGAATAGATTTAAATGATTTTGAAATAATTACCAATGAATGAGATAGAATGGAATTTTGTTTATTGGTGTTTTTTTTTTATATATTTTGTTAATTTTTAAATTTTTTTTATTTTTTTTTTAATTAATCAAAATTTTAATTTGTATAAAAATCGTTTTTTTTTTTAGTTTTAAATTGAATAAAAAAATGAACATTTTTCTTATCACTTTTATTTAGTATCTGTTTTTTTTTCTTTTGGTAAAAAAAGGTGCTGACAAGTTTCTACTTAATTTTTTCTTTTTAAATAAGTTTTTTAAAAATTGCATTTTAATGTTTAAATATAATTTTCAATAGTTCATTCTATTATTTTTTTTAAAAAATATTAGTTTATTAGAATTTTAAATGTAGACTACACAAATATAATATAATATTTTATAACTTTTTATTGTTCAATATAATTTGTTGTTCCTAATTAAATGATTAATAATTATATATTTACAAAATTTTATTTTATATTTTCTGAATTATATTTAAATAAAAATATTTATACAAGACGTTAACATGAATTTTGATTACATTTTTTTTTTAATGGTTGAATAGTTGAAAATGGAATTTTAATTGAACGGAAAGGTAAAATTTAAATACAAACTTTCAGAATTTCCAAAAATTTGTATCGACGATTGATTAAACTCATAAGATCATACTGAATAGTAGTAAAGTAAAGACATTAAAAACATAAGTCTACAAATAATAACCAATTGTATTAATTAGTCCAAATACAGAAATGGATTATAGTTCGTTCAAAGAAGAACTGTGCATAGAGGAATTCTTCAATTCTCTAATAACTTTTACCAAATTAATTTTTTTTTATTTGACGACAAATTACATAAAGTAAATGAACAAAATAAATTATATAAAATCATAGATCATAGATTATACAGAAAATATAATATTCTTATTTAGAAAGAATTAAATTTTTTAATTTTTTTGAATTCGAAATTTCTTTTCGAAATATTTGTGGGATGAATTGGCTCTTTATGGCTTCAATAAAAAAAAAAAAAAATCGTAAATAATAATAGTAAAAAAAAATTATACAGAAAATATAATATTATTAATTATAATTTATTATATTCTACAAAAATTTTTTAACATTTTTTTTATGTATTTGCAATATGTTTTTCCATTTTTTTTTATTATTATTAAAGTTTTTAATTTTAAAATACATTTGTAAATTATTCGTTATTATATTTATTTATCTTTTTTTTTGTTTGAAATACCATTTAAATAATTATTTTTCTTGTTGGTAATAATTAGTTTTTATTTTTTTTATAAGCATTTTCAGGTCAATTTCGTCTTTTTATAGTTCGAATTTGTCTTTAAACTGAATTATGCCATGGAAATATCATATTAGACTTATTTTTTAAAATTATTACATATATTTTGGAATTATACAAAGAATGAAACCGAAAGAAAAGACGAATTTGAACTTTAAAAATTTGTATATATATATTTTAAATAAGACAAATTTGTACTGAAAAAAAAAGAAGAATTCGACCTAAAAATGTTATATAAGTATTAAATAGTATATGTCAATGAATTTTCTTTTTAAATTTTCTTAATTATAATTTTTTTAATTTATTTTATATTTATATAATTTTTTTTTGTTTGCTATTTTATTAAAAATTTCCAAATTTTATTTATGATTATTTTTTTAACTTAAAGCGCATCTACTATTTTTTTTTTTTACATTTAGTTTGTTTATTTTATTTCTTTTAAAATGGTTTTTATTTTTCCTATATGTTACATAAATAATTTTATCTACTCAATTATTTCAAAATAAAATTAGTTAGGAATAAAATATTTAAAATATTATTTGATAAAGTAAAAATAATAATAATAAAATATTGGAAGAATAGTACAAAAAAAAATATGATAGAAAAGTTAAATATATAGAATTATCTTGGTCAAAGACTTAACTGGGATTTAAATTTAAATAGTTTAAAATCCATTTTTAATATCATAATTATATTTTTATGTAGATTTTCTTGTATAGAAGATATTAAAAAAATTAAGTTTTTGGATGAATTTTTTATTAAACTTATTTGTTTTATAATAGAAATATTGTTTTTCAGATTTTTTAAGACAACATTTAAACAGTACAATAAGTAAATTTGCCGCAAAATCCAATGACGGATTTTCGACAAGAATTTAAATAATTTTCAAGACTATCTCCGCGGTGACAAGATATTTTTTGTATATAATCCAGTTTATTGGAAATATATAACTTCCCATAAATAAATTTAATCAAGTTAATTTAGTGTGCCATTTGAAAATTTAATAAAAATTAATTTAAACCTCCTCCTTTTTCGAAACATATTACCGCACAAATTTATTACGGATATACGAAAATTTATTACAATTTTCTATGAAATCCGACAATAAAAATAATGAAATACATTTATTAGGTTGTCCATCAATCGTCTAAAAAATTTTAATCATTTAAGTTTCGTATCAGACAAATGATGCGAAACGAAATTCAAATGATTTAAACTTCGTAGATGGTAGACGAAATTATTTATTAGATTAAAATAAATTAATTAAGACATCTAAATTACCTAAATTTCTAAGATGCTAGAATGTTGTTAATTCATTTTTATTAATGATTACTGCTTAATATTAATTAAATATTGCTTTATTTTTGTAACACCAAATATAACTAAATACAATAATTAATGAATTTAATAATTATTTATTAGAAATTATTCAAAATACTTTTTTTATTTTAGAAAATTTGTTTTTTTTTTTTTAAATAATTGTATTGAGCTTTTTTTGATTTTTTGTAATGAAAAACTTTAATTTTTAAAATCTTCTATACAAGAAAACTAACGGATTTTTTGTGTATTTTTTTTTACAAAAAAAAAACGAAAAGATTTTTTTTATAAATATCTTTTTTTATAAATGAGTTTTTATTTTTGCCTTTATTTTAAAATTTATTTTATTTTCCTTTTTATATAAAACAATTTTTTTAATTAATATAAAATAATATTAAATATGAAATAATATAATAATAATAATAATTTTCTTTTAGTATTAATCTTGTTTTCGATTTATTTTTGTTTTTTATTGATCTTATGACATTTTACTTAATTTTATTAAATTAAAAATTCTTTCTTTCTGTATTAAATCATTATTTTTTTTTTTTTTATATATAATTTTAAACTTTAATTTTCCTTTTCGAACAAGAAAATAATTAATTTGTTTGTTGTTTTTTTTTTTTTATTATTATTTATTTTTTAACTTTTTAATGAATTTTATTTAAAAAAAAAAAAAAAATTGTTATCCTAAACAAAAACTTTAGCTAAACCATCGGCACCAGCTGATGCAATATATGGTTTAGTTGGATGGAAAGCAACATCAAATATACTTTCATCAAATTTTTTACGATGTGCTGTTATTTCTTGTACACATGTTTTATTATCTAAATTCCATAATCGTATTGAACAATCATGTGAACCAGATAATAAATATAAACCATGTGAATCAATTGCTAAACTAGTAACTGGTTCTAAATGTGCTACCATTGAATGTATTAACTGACCAGTTGTATTATCCCAAAATCTAATATGTCGATCTTCATGGGCTGTTATTGTTATTGGTAATGTTGGATGACTAATTACTTTATTTATAAATTTACCGTTATTACCAGACATTTCTTGTGTTGCTTCTAATTTTATTATTTGTTTACATGTTTCTGTATCATATATAATACAATGTGCACTATTATATGCAACAACAATACGATCTAATTCATCTCTAACAAAATCAACACTTGTTGGTATACCATCTAATTCTGATATATATGTATTTAATAATGGTACTTTTGTTATTGGTGACCATAATTTAACAGTTGAATCAGCTGAACATGATATTAAATTACCTTTTGTATGATTTACAGATAAACCCCATATTGCATCTGTATGACCATCAAATGTTAATTTTAATACATTTTGATCATAACAATCATATGCATCAATATTTGAATTTGGTAATTTCCAACAATTTATTTGACCATCTAAACCACCTGAATAACATAATTCACCATTTGTTGACATTGCTAAACATAATACTGGACCATTATGTGCACGAAATGTATATAATGGTTCAACATCTAAACTAGCTGATTTTTTAGCTTGTACAGTTTTTTGTAAATTCCATAATTTTAATGTATGATCTTCAGATGCTGTTATTAATACTGGTTCATCTGGATGAAATGCTAATGCTCTTACACCATCAAAATGTGATCGTAATGTATATTTAGCATTCCATGTTTTACGATATACAGAATCCTTACTACCAGTTGTATTTGGTACTTCATCAGCATCATTATTAACAGTTAATTGGGCTAAATCACCAAGTCCTAATGAAGCATCAACTTCTTCATCATTTGTAATTAAATTACGACGATTTGATGAATCGGGATTAGAAAATCCTTTAAATTTGATAGGAAAAAAAATATAAAATTAATATTAAATTTTTTTAACAATTTAAAATCTTAAAAATATTTAAAAAAAAAAATTGAAAATTAAAAATTATAAAAAAAAGCATTTTTCGCTTCTTCTTTTTTTCCATTAAATTAAAAATTATATATAAAATGTTTTTTAATTAAAAAAGAGAATAAGAAAAGCACCTTCAGTCAATAGATTTAAATCATTTAAAAGGTCCTCAGCCTCGGCGTCAACATCTTGAATAAAAAGAAAAAAATAATAATAAAATAAAAATAAATATTTCAAGCGAAAAATATTACTCATAAAAAAATGATATAAAAAAATTAAAAAAAAAATAATATACAAAAAAAAAAACTACAAAAACTTGAAAAAGTGAAGGTGTGTTCATATATTAATTAATTTTATGTTTAATTTAAAAAAAAAAAGCAGCTCAAAGAAAACTATAAACTAAATAAAAATTAAAACTATGCTAGAAATAAAATAAAAATCAAGGATCGAAGCCAATTTTTATTTAATTTTTTTTTAACAAAAAAAAATATATTTTTTATTAATTTTTATATATTAAAATTTAATTATTTTTTCTTTTTTCTTTTTGTAAAATAATAATTGTATTTTATTGCTTAATTTTGTGATAATAAAATATGTTAATGAATTTTTATATATTTAAGTGTGATAATTGAATTTCTTAATATAATAATAATGAAAAATGTGTTAAAATTTCGATTTAAATTGAAATTTCTATATAAGTGAATAAATGTTAAAATGATTTATAAAATAAATTTTAAATATGAATTGTAATATTCATCGTTATTAATCTGTGTACAAAAATAATTTAAATTATTAATAGTAATTATAATTCCGCTTCGGTTAAAAATACAATCAAGTAAATTCAAAAGAGAAAACTTTGTTATAACTTTTTTTAAACATTTTTCAATTCTGTTTGCATTATTTTTATTATATTCAGAGCGACTAAAAATAAGTTAAATGTGCTATTTTACTTCTTATCATTCAATTGATACTTGATCGTACTAATGAAATTACGAAATCGATCTTATTCAACTGTTTACGTAATATTAATATAATAGTATAACCTAATAGTAATATTATTTGATAATATAGTAAAATTCTACTAAGTATAAGCTTAAAATTCTGATTGTAAGATCAATCTTAAAATTAAATAATCTATTTTAATTTTTCTATCAAATGTGTTAAAAAAAATCAAAAATTTAGTTAATAATTGGAAGACTAAAAAAATTCTACATTTAATATAATTAAATTTCATATTAAATAATAATATACATAATTCTTTTTTTATTCTACTGAATACTGTAAAATGTAGAATAAAAATTTGTCATTAGAAAATTTTTATTAGAATTTTTAATTTTTTTTTTGTTTTAATTTTATATTTATAAATTTAAAGTGAATTTTTTAAAAATAATAAATAAATTTAAAAATAATTTTACCATCTCCCATAATAACATCTTTTCCTTTATTACGTTTTGTTGTTTTCATATCAGAATCTTCATTAACACCAGTCATATCTAAATCATCAGATATTTCATCATCATCAGACATTTCAACATCTTGTCCTAAAAATTCAAAATTAGCCATAACAGCTTCTTCAGTTGAATCTAACATCATTGATGTGTCACCCATTTGTGATTTTTTAGCTGGTGTTCGTCTACCTACAAAAATATATACAAAAATTTAGTTACAGCAAGCGACTAAAAATAATATAACTTAATTTTATTTACCTTGTGATTCTGATGCTCTTTTATTATTTTCATTACCATTTATATTTGGACTGGCATTTTCTTCTTGTTCAGTATTATTATTCATACCCATTAATGATCTAACACGATTTGAACGTACATCAATTATTGTTTCAGTATAACCAATTTCTTGTAAATATTGTCGTAATACTTGACGACCTTGTCGCCATGTTGTATTTGATACTGAACTATATGGTACTTCAGAATCTGGTACAACATCACTACCAATACCAATTGAATCATCTGTTGGTGGTTTAATATCATTTAAAGGTGGCGGATCACATCCAAATTTTACACGATGTAATTTAATACGTTCCTGTTTAAGCGCATATTCCAACATTTTTATACGTCGTATTAAATCTGATTTAACATTTTCTTGTCCTTTACGTTCACCTAATAACATTGCTATACGAGCCTGTAATAAAAGAAAAGGATAAAAATTTTAGTTTCCGGATTTTAGATAAAAATTCTAATATTAATATGTAAAAAATTTCAATTCACCTAAAATATTTCTGAATCAAAAATTTGTAAATTGTAAATCTAAGTAATATAGAATGGAATTAGTAGAAATTTTATCTTTTATTACTCATTATTAGTAGCTGGTGATTAGCTGAGAAACTTCAGAAACTTTTCATATACAATTTTTTTTAAATAAATTTATATTTCCATATTACCCCAAGTAATTTTTAGAAAAATCATATAAAAACATGGAAATGGAAAATCCCATAGTGTAATTTGAATTTTTTTCAATTTAAATATACAAACGTGTCTACTATTTGTAACATTTTATTTTACTTTATTTTTAGTTGAATTTGATAAACAAATAAAAAATTAACACTCCAAAAAAACTTATATTTAAAAATTAATTAATTTACTTAATAATAAAATAAAAATATTAAAAAAATTCTAAAACGCCCACACTATTAAAAAAAAAAATTAAGTTTATGTTTTATTTATATTTTTTGAAAGAATTTTCTTATTTTTAACGATTTATTATTATTATTTATATTTACTATTATACTTTCTATAAAATACGATGCAATAAAATATATACGTCCTAGACCTTAACGTAACACTATGAATACATAAATTTGTTATGTTCTTTTTTTCACAAGATAGAAAAATTAATAAGGAAAATATTTTAAAGAAGAAAACAAAAATATCAGAAGAAAATATTCCAAAAAATAAACAACAAAAAAATTTTGTGTTTTTTTTTCGAATTCTGTTTCTTTTTTCTATATTTAGATTCTCATCAAAACTTAGTTTTAAAGGAAATTTTATTTTTTTGATTTCCTCAAAATTGGAAAAACCCTAAAAAATAAGATAAAATACAATTATAAATTTCTGTAAAAAATGTTTTAATTGTTAATAATTTTCGTAACGAAATGAAAAAAATTCTAAATCTTTAAGAGAAAAATTCGAAATTACTTTTGAAAAACAATAAAAACTTGACATAATTTTTCTATTCTAATGTGAATCAAAATGGAATTACTTTTTTTAAAAAAAAAATATTTTAAAAAAATCATTGCACCTTTTTATGATGAATTTAACAAATATACGTTATACCGTATATATTTTTTTATTATTATAAAATCGAAAAAAGTGAAGCGTGTTGTCATTAAATAGAAAATATAAATTTTAATATATATAACAAATGCAAAACAATAACAAAAAACAACAAAATTTCGTGACAAAAGTCAATCGTACTTAAATTTATTTAGGGATTTTTATTTTTTGGGAAGTTTTATTATTGATAAACATATTTTTTTTCTACTTCTGTTCTGTTTTTTTTTTTGGAACTGAAAAAGACTAACATTGTTAAGATTAAAAACATTTAAGTGTTTTCATTTGTAAAATTATAAATTTTACTACCAATTTGAATTTATTTATTTTTTATCAACTGTAGAACTACCTAAATTATTGTAGGATATAATTTATTTGTTTAGCTTTTTTTTATATTTAATTAATATATAATGGTATTTTTATATTTAATTAATGGTACGATAATTAAGTTCATGTTATTCCAAATTGAACAAAATTTTGGTACTAAACTGACTGAAGAAATAGTGTAAATAAAATCAATTGGAATTTTACCTAATGGATTTAAAATAATCGCTGAATTATAAATTAATTAATTTTTATTTTTAATTTATTGATTGTGTATAAAAGCATTTCTTATTCTTATATATTGGATCATGACACTCACATTTCACATAATAGAAGTTTCAATCAATTCATATTTTAATTCTCTGAAATTTACAAAATTTACTAAGCATTTAAAAAAAAAAAATCTAAATGATAAGCAAATCCAATTTTTTCAATAATATTTTAATATTATATTTTCTGTTTACACATTTAAAGGTCATTCTTAAAAGGAGAAAATTTAACTCTAGATTATTATTATTTTTTAAATATACAGCATATAATTATGTAAATGTAATTAAATAATCAATAATTTATTTTTTTTACTATTTATTATATAATGAAAATTATTTAGCTAAATACTATAACAGTGAATAAATAAATAAAAAAATATGCTTAGTAATATATACCTAGCATAAAAAAAATGAAGAAAAAGTTCAATTGAAAAATGTTAATACAGAATAAATAGTTTATGAAATTTTGTTGTTGAAAAAAAATTAAGGAATTTGTTTATTATCTTAAAATATTTCAATATATACTTTCTAATTAAATATCCTACCTCCTAACGAAAATTAATATTTCTTATTTCCATAAATCTATAATGTACATCATGGCTCCAAAATGTATAATTCAGCATTTTATGGAAATCCTAGTCATTTGATATATACTCGAAATTTGACAAAGTATAAACTCAATTCATTATCTCTTGTTGTATATATATTTTGAATACCTTCTGGCATTCGTGCATTCTCATACCTAACTATAATTTAGTCAATTCAATTGTCTTTACTAAGAGTTCTCGGTATTATAACAATTCCTTAAATATTGGTATACTACCCTACGCCTAATAGTTTATACACTAAATCCTATTTTGAAAATATGCCTAGGAATTCTACCAAATGCGGAATTATACCGATAACATTTATAAAAAAATATTCCTGTATTTAAATACCAGTTTCTTCCTACACGTAAGAAAGACATAAAGTTAATATAAAAAGTTAAAGGTTTTATTTCATTTTTTTTTTTTTTTTGCAAACCAGATTTTCTCTTTTTTACATTTTATATATTAATGCGTAACATTTTTTTTTTATTATATACATCTTTAATATTTATATATATTAATCTACCCTGTTAACAAGATATAAATTATTAGTTTTCCTCAAAATAAATACAAAATTTCACTTTACATTAACTGTGGCGTTACAATTCGCAATAATAATATAAAAATTATTTATTAATAAATACTTATATACATATACTATATTTACTTCTTTTTAACCATTCATTCAGTCAACCAAAAATAAAAAAAATAGGTATAAGTATAATTTTCTATTTTTTAAAAATATTTTTACACATGTTTACGCGCAAAGAAATTATTAAAAAAATAATAATATTAGAATAAACACAAGAGGTAATATAAATATAATATTCTTCGAAAACAAAACAATATCCTTTTTTATAGAAACGCACAAGAAAATTCAGCTTTTTTTTTACTTTACCATAAATACGATCTAAGTATTTTGAATTTTAGTCTGTCAGTCAGTATTATAATTGGAGAATAATATTGTATAAAAACAAATGAATCTAATCAAGCTGAAATTGTAATCATCAACATCTAACCGAAGAAGCTAAAAATTAAATGTCTGACATTATTTAAAAAATTGCCTTTATAAGTATATAGCATTTTCGAGTCAAAATAGTCTTTTTAAATTTCAAATTAGTCTTTTCAAGTAAAATCAAATTAGTCATTTGACAAATTTAAATTAGTGTTTTGTGTGTGTACGAGACTAATATGATTTTTTAAAAAGATTAATTTGAAATTTAAAAAGACTATTTTGACTCGAAAATGCTATATATAACTATTATTTTTGAGAATTATAATTTAACTCCTCTTTAAATATAATTTTAGTTTCAATCATTCTTTCTCATCCTTGACATTATAGTGATTTTAAATAAATTTTAATACGGAATTGTTTTATTTCTGAATTACTTAATGTCCTATAAGGAAAATGTTGTTTGTTGAACGAAAAATTTCAAACCATCAATTATAATGAATTCTGCCAAAATTTAAATATTCTGTTTCCGGATAGTAAAATAATTGCTTTTGCAAATAAAAGATAAAAATATTCTACAATGTATTTTGGTCGTGTTATCAAATCTGAACAAATGTTTATTCATTTTGTAAACAGAACATTTATTTGCATATCAATCTGAATAATTCCCCCCTTCAGTAAATTCTGTGCCGAAATTATAAAATTATTAAAACAAAAATAGTATAATTAATGTTACACAAATGAAGTGTCACAGCCTTAATTCCTACAGCGAGTTTATAAAGAAATAAATTATGAAAAACTGTAATTAATGATAACCAAAAAATGTTTTTTGTATACTAAAAAAATATTCTACTTTGAAAATATTAATTATTCATAATACGAAGTTAAGATTTACCAAACACAAATGTTCTAACAATAATTTATCTCACCTGTAGTTCAGCTCGATCAACATCCCATTGTGATCTTTCTAATTCAAAACGTGAAAATTCATGTTGTATAAAATGTACTATACCAGGAATTGTATATTGTGGTGTTGTTTGTTGATTATTTTGATTATTACCAGTACCACCTACACCACTACCATTATTACCAACATCATCATTACCACTATTATTACCACCACCACCACTATTACCAGTACTACCACCTAATCCACCAGCACCAACTGGTTTATTATTAATTCCAGTAGTTGCTGCTGAATTTGTACCCATTTGATACAATTGTTGTAATTGTTGATTTTGTTGATTCAGATTAAATAATTGATTATTTCTATAGCCACTATTATAAGATGATGAAGTAAATGATGATAATGATGATGATGATGTAGTATCGTCAATATTTAATTGTTTAATAGCAGTTGTAGTAGAACCACAATTACTACTACTACTATCAACTCCACCACCTTCTTCTTCTGTTTCTTCAGTATCAATTTTTTGATTAATTAATGATGATGATGATGATGATGATGCACAGCCAATAAATCCAGCATTACATTCACCAACCAATTGATGTGAGAAATTAACTGATAAAGAATGATTATCCATAATATATATTAATTTTTAAAATTAGTATATAAAATGACTAATAAATTATTTATATAATATATAATATAGAATTTTATTTTATTTAAATATGTAAACTAAAATTATGGAAATTATATGAAAAGAGGAATATAGAATTGAAATCCACTAAACTAAAGGAGAAATATATATAAATCGAAAATTTGTCAATAATGAAATTTATATAAGAAATTTATATTTATTTATATTTATATAAATTAGAAATTAAATTTTTGGAAAAATTTTAAAGAACGTAATATACAAATTGAAATACAAAATTTAGTGATTTTTAAAAAAAAACCTCTTTCTCTTCTTAATGTTTTTTTTAAACCACAAAAATTAATGTGAAATTTTGATTTTATTAAATTTTATTGAAATTTTTTTTACTAATAATAAAATTCACAACTTTTTTTTTTTAATCACTGTTTTTATTTTCACTGTTTTCTCTGTTAAGTATAGTTTTTTTAATAGAATTATTTTTATTTAATTCATTTTTTCATTTTTAAATTTATATAAATAATTTAAATAAATCAATTTCCTTCTTCTTATTTGTACTTTTTTGCCTTAATTTAAAAAAAAAACAACAAGAAAGAAACACAGGGAAAAAATAACAAGAATTTTAATTTGGCTCTCATGTCAAATCCACCATTTTTCTACTACTAAAAATTTCTTTTAATTTTTTTTTTTTTTAAACCAATACTATTCTAATTTTTTGTTAAAAAAAAAGAATATTTTTTGTGTAAAAGTTTGTGTGTACTAAAAAAATAATTATATATATATAAAAAAAAAAGATTTTTCATATTGTTAAAAAAATAACTTCACTGAGAATATTTTTTTTTTATTAACCCATTTGCTATAATTTTTTAAATTAAGAAACATTTATCATTCATCGAATCCAAAAGGTTCCAATTTTAGGGATTTAAACAAGAATTTCAAAATTGGAAATTTTTTTTATTAATCGATTTTAGGCAAAAAAAAAATATTGATAGGAAATTTTTCATATTTGGGTTTGGTGTTTATTAAAAATGGGTAAAATAATTTGATGGTTAATTTTTTTTGTATGCGTGTTTGTGTGTGTGTGTATGAGAAAGAAGTTTTTTTTTGTTTGACAAAAATTTTTTTTAAGGAAAATCAATTTTTGAGGAAGATGACTTTTTTTTTCTTATTTTATTTTTTAGCTTGAATTTTCGATTTTTCCACTTTTCAATGGTTAAAATAATATTAAAATTAAATTTCTAATTTATTTAGATTTATATAGGAAAATTGCACAATGTCAGTTTTTTTTAAGACATTTTTTTTTTGTTATACCCGAAATGGGATTTCTTTTCCGGTTTGAAACGAATAAGAAAAAAAAGCATTTTTTTATGTTTGAATTTCACTCACTTTTGATAACTTTTATTATATTTTTTTCTTAATTTTGGAATTAGTTAAACTTCTTTTTGATAAATAATTGAAATTATTTGTTTTATTAATTACGTTTTTTTCTTGTAAAAAATTAAACTTTTTAGTGCACTTTACCGAAAAAAAACACCCCAGTAAATATATATATATATTTTTTTAGTACTAAAAAACTTTCCCAGTTAACAAAATTTTTGATGTTTGTGTTCTTTTGTGTGTGAAAATTTTTGTTTTGTCAGCATTTTGTCCCCAATAAACAAATAGCTATATTTAAAATTGTTAGAGGAAATTATTTACAGAAATCTGAATGATACATTTAAATTCTGAAAGAAACTTCAACAGATGGCGATACGCATATATAATATTTTTTTTATTATATATTATCGCCAAGAATAACATCTTGGTAACGTAGATTTCAAAATTTTTTCATATTTTTAGTTTTAATAAGCAAAATAACTAAAAAAAGTTTTTTCTCTGATTTGCTTTGTACCGCCATCTGTTTGTAAATTTCCAAATTTTTCGTAATAGTCGGTAATGTGGTTCCATTGTAAGAATCTATATAGAAAATATCTATACAAAGTGAATCTCAAAAGTCATTCAACACGTTTCAAATGATATTGGATAGAAAATAAAATGCGACCAACTTAATAATTATAATTACGGATTGCACTTATGAATATGTGATCTACTTGAAACTGAAGCTGTGCAATTATTATTTTGTCGATTCAATTTTAATTCGCCTAGCTTTTATTAGTAATCGTGTATCGTGTTCCAATTAGCTAAAATTTGCACTAAGGTGTACTCCCAAGTAGTAAGATTAACAATTCTAGTTTCTACTCCGGAGTTTCCGCGAGATATCCCAGGAATAGTTTTTCTACAAAATTTACAAATTTGCGTATTTTTAGGCACTATTCTTATATTTTAACTTTAACACTTAGAAAACCAGTACGCATTTAATTTCATTCGCATTTTCATTTACTTACCAGAAACTTTCGAAAAGTTATATCTCTAACATGAGTTTCAGGGAAAACTGCAAAATTAAATATATGTGACGTTGAGTGGCGAACTAAGCTAATTAGCGATCAAAAATATTGAAGTCCCCCTATTGATTGGTAGTTAACGTAAGATTTAAAAGTAGTGCCCAAAAATATGCAATTTTGTAAATTTCGCAACAGACCGTAAGTTTAGTTTTTCTACGAAATTTACAAAATTGCATATTTTTAGGCACTATTTTTTAAAATTTTACATTAAGTTAGCTATACCAATCAATAGGGGGACTTAAATAAATATTATTATCATAAAACCAAACCACAAACCTTTTATTTATTTAATTTAATAATTTGATTGAATTAATGGCATGTTAATAGGTTTGTGTACAAATAAATATATTAGTAAGTACTCGGAAGTAGATTTTAGCGTTCCATTTAATGTCGGCTTCTGAGTACTCAGGTACTGCTGGAGTACTCCAAGGTGCAAATTTCAGCTAAATGGATATGGAACACGTAGTAGTACCAAACTAAAACTAATAGGCAAATAATTAAGTGAATGTTTTTTAGCCCAGGCACGACCCATTTATATTTCCATAAAGCTAAAGCCGATCTTCATTCAATATACATATTCTTATTAGCCACGCGACGACCCAAAAGGTTTCAAGTTTAAAAATAAAATAATAACGAATCGGCTTTGACTTCAAGTCTCCAAGTAGCAACTGTAGAACTTTATAGCGTCGTTTATAAAGTAATTAAACATCATGGTACCATTGTTTTGCTTAGAACTTTTTGTTACAAACTTAAATTTGCCGATTGATTATTAATATAAAATAAATATCCATTTGTACAAATTGAAAAAGTTACATATGTGTTTGTCATTTTACCTAACAATAATTATTTACAAAACATGTTTATTGTATTTTTTTAAATTATTTATTATATTTATATTAACTATCACAGTCAAAATTATTATGTAATCATTCTACTGTGTATCCAATTTATTTTATGGCATATTCCAAAAATTAGACACCCTGTATAATCAATTATTATTGCCGATATTTATTATTATTTTCCGGTAAAAATGATTGCAAACTATAATATCGATCCGAATCTTTCAAATTAACATTTGTTACATGTTGAAACTGACATGGTGTTGATATTTGTGATTTTAGTGGCAAACGTACAGGTTTAATTTTCTTCTCTTTATTCTTTTTCTTTTTATGTCCTGGTATATTTAGTGATATATTTTCTGGATCACTAATTAATTTTTCTAGATGTTGCCATAATTCATTGGCTGCATCATTCGAATCAAAACTGAAGCCAATAATTTGGCAATGATTTGATGATGAACGCATTGTATGAAAAGATGGACCAACTACTTTATATTCTGACAAATGATCAATTGTATCTTGCCAAAGTGAAAAGCATGTACCCCTTTCAGCTAAACAATATTTAATTCTAGGTGTTGTTCTTGATCGTGCAATTCCTTTATCATATAAAATTATTGGTATTCCTGTGAAAATTAATTTCCAATCATCATCATTTTGTCCCATATTATGATAAAGGTTTGCTAAAGATGAACTAATAAAAATTTCTGTACCCAAACCGCCAAAAAAACATTCTATTTGATTACATTCCTCCACGGATATGATCTCATTAGGTATTTCATCTTGTTGTTCTTCTGATAAACAAATATATGATTCTGTATTAGTTTTTTGTTGATTTTGTGATTTAGTAGATGGCCAATTTGGATTTATTTCTAATTGTTCTGAAGCTGTTCCCTCTGATGTGTCAGAGGCAGGAACCGAATCATCTAGAGAATTCAACCGTTTTCGGATTCGTATATTTGACATTCTGCAAAAAAAAAGAAAATTAAGTATTATAATTATTATTTTTTAGGGATTAATTTCTTTTCAATTAATATTGGAAATTAAATGGATATATCAGGATATTATAGAATCCTGGATATATCTGAAATTAAAATAAAAAAAAACTTGATATCAATTCAAAATTGATATCATTTTCATAATAATGTATTATAAGTATTTAAAAATACTTATAGGGAAATTCAAAATACATTTAAAGAAAATTCCATTATGTAAATAGGAGGAGTTATAAGACTTTATAAATGTTTTGATAAAATTAAATAATATATTTTATGAAAATTCTTCAAATTAAAATTATTTCGATAATTTTCACATCCAATATTCTTTTAATTCTTTAATGTTTCATCTTTTTGTTTCGATGGATGCATTATTTAACCTAGAAGCTATAAGTGATGACATGTGTGTTTACTTAGAAAAATCCGATACAAAATATCTAAACTTTGTGCATTAATTAATTTTTAATTATGATTTATATAAATGCAACAGATTTTAAAATAAAACGAAAAAAAATAAGATAATTAATGTTTCATTAACAGAATTACATCTATAGCTAAGATATCATTATATGATAGACAAAATATGGCTACTAGTCCAACGTCTACTAGACTATTTTCCAGAAAATATTTTAACAGACTTGTGTGAACTTTTTAAACAATCACTCTCAAATGATATATATTAACTTTACTAAAATATTACGATATTTCTCGAAAATTAATAAATTAATATATATTATTCTAAGTCTTAAAATGTCGAAATTTATTCAAGTTTTATATAATACCTTTGCTATATACAAAGCTAATACATAATTCATTTTTTTCACACTATCAAATAATTTTAACATTTGGAGTTATAATTTGCTCCCAGAAACAAGTTTTTTTGCTTAGTAATCTCTAAAGTATTTATATGATCTTACTTAATGGTGTCGTGGTAAGATTAAAAGGTATAAAAAAAAATCGTTAGCAACAAATTTAAAGAAAGAATTTGATGATTTTGTAGCTGAAATATATCATCGCAATAGAAAATTAATAATTAATTTTACTAATTAAATTTTGTCCTTTTCAAAATCAAATTCGTAATTTTCCAAAGTTTATTTTCATCTTGAAAAAAGACAAATTTGAATTGAAAAAGGCTAAATTTAATTTTGAAAATTTGAAATTACTTTTTTTTTTATTTTATTTTGTATAATCCTTATATGTAATATGATTCGTATATCCTTTTTTGGTAAGTTGTTGAATAAAAAAAAAAGTAGTTTAATATTGAAAGAAGTTTTTTTTTTTATAAATTTTTAATGATAAATTTTTAACTTTATGTTAATCACACAATAATTTATAATTAATCCAATGAGTAATTATTTGTTTTTTTTTTTTCAAAAAACACAATATGTTTTTTCGATTTTTATAGAAATTATTAAATAAACATAATTTTTTTTTTTTAATAAATTTTAAAACACATTTTATTTTTTATTGTTTATTCAGATTAATTATAATTTTTTTTTTCACCATAATTATTTGAAAATTTCAAAACAATTCGAAAAGTTTATATGAATATTCGTGTGAATATTTCATTTTTATAATTTATACAAAATTTGTAAATAATTTCAATGAAATTATTATAATTTTTTTTATACACAAAAAAAATTTTAAGAAAAAATAATAATATACATGCGTTCACTTTGATAGATTCACGGCGAATAAAATGTAAAATGAAAATGAATTTTATTTAGTTGGATACTTCGTTTAAAAAATATTTATAATAATTTTATATATAATTTTCTCTTTCAATTTTAAATGGGTAGAAAAGAAAATGTTGCTTTACAAAATGTTGTACAAAAAATTATTGCAATAATGTTGAGTAGATTGGAGCAATAAATACAATTTGTATATTTTACTTGAATTAGCAAAAAAGATGTAGAAATTTTATTTTTGAAAAAATACTAACTTTGTAGTTTTTGAAAAAATACTAACTGCATAATCATCTTTTATATAATATCATTTTATGAAATATAACATCATAAAATATTTTCCAATCTCACAAAAAATGTATCTTTATCCATTAACAAGAATAATGAAAAATTGTTTCTAACACATTTTGAAAATTATCCCAGTTTTTGGTGAGAGAAAAAATGTTGATAGAAGCATAAATATATAAAGAAACTTGTTTGTACATACTATCTGTGCTAAAAGCTACTGGAGGAATGTTAAATAAAATATTTTTTAGAATATTTCAATAAAGTTTGTTAGGGCTAGGTAGGGGCTAAGGTAATTTTATTATCATCAAAATAAAAAGAGAATTAAAGAAAATAAAAGAGAAAACTAAATTTTGGATATAATTAAATTTATTACCTCACTATATGGTCTATGTTTATTATTTATTTCATTAAGATTTCGTTTTTTTTTCTAATTTTATTAATCAAGCGATTAAATAAAAAGCTTTTAGGCAATATATATGAATGAATAT
The DNA here is from genome assembly GCA_949752835.1 of Empis stercorea. Classification (NCBI taxonomy): domain Eukaryota; kingdom Metazoa; phylum Arthropoda; class Insecta; order Diptera; family Empididae; genus Empis; species Empis stercorea. Next base: position 48,874,315 of record OX457089.1, read on the forward strand.
TTATTTGGAAATGACTATCTATAATAATATTACTTTAATTATTTTTTGGGTATACATAATACAAAAAAATCAAATAATTTGCTGAAAGTATGTACACTAAATCAAAAATACCTCAGCCGGAAATTTAATATTTTTTTACATAATTCTATAAAATTAATTAATTTTTGTAAAATAATTTTTAATAACTATATAAGCTGAATTAATTAAAATTCATTGAAAAAGTGAAATAATTAATATTATACATATAGTTAAATTAAATACAATAAATTGGTTGTAGACCCAAAATTAAATTATTTTATTAAAAAATAATTAGTATACTTAAGAGAAAATACCATTAAAAAATTTACATTACAAATTATTTGTTTTACCTTTTTTATTTATGAACCACTAGCTTTTGTTAAATGGTTGAATAGTTTTAAAGTCAATTGAATCAATTTCTATGGTATATAATTATTTCATACTTTTATGATCATTTTTCATCATACAATTTAATTAGAAAATATTGTAAACAAATTAGAAATTTTATTTGTGTTTAAATTAACATTTAAAATTATATTTTATAACTTTATATAGTTTAATTTTTGTCATAGTATTTAGATTTAATTATGAAATTGAACTCAATAAATTTATAAATGAGAAAATAATATTATTTACGATTTACCTATGTAATTTATATGACATGTTATGCTTTTATATAATTTATATAGTTAATTGGATAATTTTATTTATAAATAAATCACAAATGTTAATTAATTATTAATTAATACTTGTTTTTGAGATAAGAAAATAATTAAACAAATGTAGTAAATAAGAACAGAAAAAAAACAAGTAATATCATATGTAAAATATATTTTGTATATAATTGGAATTATTAATTTGTTAAATAATATTAATAAAAACTAATTTTTTGGCTTTGCTTTTTATTTATACAATATTTTATTGGTATAAACACGGACTCAAAACGATGTGATAAGCTATATAAAGCTTTAATTTATGTGTGATTTAATTTGGCCATAAAAAGGAATAAAGTTGTTATCTTTTATTATGATCGAAATGAATTGTACATAATGTCATATTGTATTCATATATTTCTGTCACAAAGAGAGTAGTAAAAACCAAGCTTTTACCAATATTTTTGATGGAAAAAGTGAACAATTCAATTTTCATCTTTGAAATGGGACTTAAAACCATGAGGATGAGACCTTATGTCTGAGTCTGATATTATTTGGTGAAAAATTAGAAATGCACAAAAAATTAAATATAAGACTGTATATAATTTGACTTTTCCTCTAAGTACCTACTTTATTACTTGGAAATTCAACAATTCATTGGTTTCATCCAAAATTTATATTAAAATTAAAATTAACATAAATTCTTAAGTAAATAAACTCAGATTAGTATGAGGCAAAAAATCAATATTATTACATACGAATACATTATGCTAAATGAAAATATTCTTTAGTTCACGCCATGTTATCAAAAATTTGAGCTAAAGGCCTAAAGTCAAATAAGATTTATATGTTTTATGCGCCTTTTAGCTATATATATATGTATGTAAAATTCATAAATCTTTCAATTTAGATTCACTAATGAAATTATTTCCATCATAAAATCGTTATAAGATAAGTTATCAATGAATTAATTACATTATTAAAAAGGTAAATGTAAATTTTTATAAAAATTCATTTAAATAAATTCATTTTTAAAAAGATGACATCAAATTTTTTTCAAATGAATCAATTTATTAATAAAAACGAATAAAAACGTGTTACATTTGAAGTTTACGAGTTTCTATACTCATAATATTTAAATTATATTATTAATCATTTTCTTGTGGTTTATAATTTAATTTAATTTAATAATATATTATTCAAATAGTTAACTCTATGACACAACATAATATTACGTGGAAAAATTGCAATTTTTCTATATAAAAGCTAAATTATGTTTATAGATTATATAGAAAATATTTATTATACATGCAAAAAAAAAACAGATCTATGATGAGATATAAATTTGAATTAAAAAAAAACTATCTTTGATGTAAAAAAAACTCATACAAAAATTTAAATTTATTTACATGAAAAATATGTATACATATATGTATTTTAATAATACCGACAACAGAAAGATGATATGAAAGATTTGACATGTAAATATATAAAATTAAAATTGTGAGAAATATAATTTTACTCACGTATTAAAAGTTGAACTGGGATTTTCAGCTTATGATTAAATTAACATAATGTGCACAGTGCATTTAAAAAAAATAAGAAAATATATGTTGTGAATTTGTTATATTTGAAATACACAAAAATTATTATTGTTAATAAAATGAAATTTATTAGCACTCGTTATTATCTAATCTGACATTATTTATTTAAATTTTTTTGTATAAACAAATTCAAGTTTAAGGTGAGTCAAAAATTATACATGGGTTTGTTTATATAAAATGTTTCACATTTATATGTTTGTTTCCGATTAAAGATATATAATTTAATTCCATATAATAACAAGTAATACTAAATTTATAATTTAAGACGGAATAAAATTAATCAAAAGACAATTTTTCTTGTGTTAATTTGACCTACATAAAGAAAACTTAATTGTTAAATAGAAAATACAATTTATTAATCTTGGTCTATAGGCAATTTTAGTACATATATGAATTTTACCTTACTATGTTTTTCATTATCTTTATATATATATATGTATATGTATAGAATTTTGGGTTTGATTGACATATTTGATTGGCATATGTCTACTATAAATCTTTTCATATCTTTTGCTATTTATATCGCGTTTTAATAATTAAAATTGAACAAAAAACTATACACATTCGTAAAATAACATTTGGCAGTGAATTAATGTAGAATAAGAATTGAAAATTATTGATTTTATTGTTCGTTATGAACAAAATATTGTTGCGAGTTCTAATTAATGAAATTTATAATTTTTTTAACTTTCATTTTAAAAATGTTGAAGACAATGTATGTGTATGTAGCAGTATGCTCGTATGAGACATCAGTCGTCCTCGTCTTCGTATTCGTTGATACTAACATTGGATATCCGGTTATTAGTTATCGGAAAAATCAGAACAAACACGATCAGGGTATCGGATAATTAATGTCTCTTTGATTAAAATTATGTGTTCATATGTAAGAAAATATAAAATTTTAAGTCACATTATAGATATCCTAGAACAAGATGAATTGGTCGAACCACTGCTATCAATTAATTACTTATATCAGAGTTTAGGTAATTTAATATGAAATATCAAATGATTATCGATAAGTGAAAATATCAATTAGAAATCTCATTCGAAAAGAATATCTAACTTACCTTCATTGATTCATGACATAATTGTGATTTCTTTTTGAATGAACGACACTAACAACTATACACATTCTGTTTACCTCATAAATTAATTTGCTATTAAAAAATTAAAATTCAATTCTAAAAAACATTCTGAGATTATGATAATTTCAAAAAATTTACTCACATTTGACGGTCAATACAATAAGACATTATATTAAAACGACATCAAAATGACTTCAAAGTGACATCATCACATCATACATCAATTACAATTTTTTTTTTTTGACCTTTTTTGTGACTTTTTTTTTGTAAATTTATGATTTCTTATTTTTTTTTTCCTTTTATGATGATTCAATCTAAAGTAATGATTTTTCTTAGTTATTCTGTCGGAAACTTTTAATTGTGTGCTTCTATTATAGAGAAATAAAAAAAAAACAATTTTGTTTAGAAAGATTAAAACGTGCAAAAATTGATGCACACTTTACTAACACACTATATACAAGGAAATAAAAATGAAAAATTGTACTAATTATAATTTATTTCCGTAATTAATTCATGGGCTTTTATAGAAAACAAAATTATGTTGTATATATAATTATTTCTGATTAAAATATTTTGTAAAGTTCATTACATATTTTGTTTTATTTTGTAATAATTTTTTTTAGAAAATAAAAAGATTTTATTGTGATAGAAATTATTTATATATAATTTTTAATAGTACAAGTTATGTTTTGAAATACTTAATCGATTATAAATTATTTATAGAATTATTACTTACTTACTATTTGCTGTATGTCATTAATAATTTAAAATTAATGACATTGACATACAGCAAATAGTATACAGAATAGAAGTTAATAAACCTAATAATAACATCCAAGGAAAATTGAACAGAAGAAGATATTTTCAACTACACAAATTTATATAATATATTGGAAAAGTTGGAAGAAAATTTAATTTGCCAAAAATCAAACATAGTAACTTAACCAAACATATGTTTTTGTGGTGTAAAAATTAAATTTTCTAAAAAATTGTCCTCTATTATAAATTTTTAGTTGATATATACAGTATGCAAAATCCGTATTCGTACATTTTTAATTTATGACATTTTTTAATTTATTATTAAATAATCATTGAATAATGAAAAATGAAAAGTACATTCGTTTTTTTTTTTTTAAATTTATGCTCCATTAATGTAATTCATGATTTCTTCCAGAAAATTATGCATGACATTTGCAGTAATGGACACACTTTTGTCTTTAAAATAAGGGTGTACGACGAATACGGATTTTGCATACTGTATATATTCTTCTGTTGTGATATTTTGGCGTGTGTTTGGTTTGTATACTATGACTTCGACTTAACTATTTTAATTAATTTAAATTTAGACATTAATAAAGAAAATTTTCTAATTTAAAAATTCATAAACTGCTCTACTATAAACTTTTATTTAAATATCACAACGTTTTCAATTAAATTAAATGATTTTTCTGCAGTAATTTAGTACTAATATTGAAAACTTTTTGCTATATAAATTTTTTTTGTATCTGGAATAATTGTGTAAAATAGTTTCTTATATTGATCTGTATAGTATCGCAATTCATGTAAGAAAAAATCATTTTATAAGAATGGTTTAATTTAAAATATCATCGGAGGAGCATTTTAAGTTCATATTTTTCTATATTTTTTATAGATTCAATATTCTTAGAATGTTTGTAGACAAATTACTAGTAGAAAACATTCCTTCCAAGAAATATGAATACATATCAATAATTAAACCAAATAATTAAATGTTATGTTAATTCCACTTTTTTCTTATACGGTGTATTGCTATAATTAATTGATCTCCAAAATTTAATAACCAACCAAAAACAAAAATTATTTTGTAAATTTCCCTGTTAAACAACAAGAGTCCACAAGAAAAATACTTGTTCAATATTATTATAAATTACATTTTTTTATTATATTTTTTTATGGACCTTAATACTAAAAAAAAAAACACCCATAATCAACAAACTCTTTCTTTAACACCCGAAGTAAATTTTTATTCATTTTTTTTTTTTGGTTTTCTTTATATTTTTTTACCTTTAGATATTACCAACAGGTACAGTATAAAAGTAATTTTACCTTTCGCTTTTTTTTTTCTTGCACCGTTAAAGTGTCAATATCAGAAAGAAAATTTACCGCCATATGCCGTGATAATGGAGAAAGTAAAAAAGCAAAATTATAATAATTTTTTATATATGAGTGTACACAAATAATTTATATGCAAATTAAATTTATATACCAGGATAAATAAAATAAATCTTTTATAATATTAAAAACGATTTAATATGTCAAAAATTAAAGTTTACCTATATAAAAAAAAAAATAGATAACGTTTACAAAACGAAAATATTTTTTTTATATAAATTTTGAATGTTGAAACAATAATTGGAACTCCGTACATCGAATTTTATAGATTTCAATTTATAACTAAAAAATAAAATTAGGATTGATTAAAAAGTGATTTGCAAGTTTTTACTATACTTCCTCAACATGAATTTTGGTATATTGATTTTGGCTTGAAGGCTTTTACTTGCTGGGGGATCTGTTAATATTTTTTTACATTTAAACATATTTAATTATACCAAATTTATTTGAAATAAATTGAATTTTTACATAGTAATGGGAGGAAAATCATTATTTATATGATGTAGACAAGAAAAAATTTCATCTAACTTGTTATGGACTCTTTTTTTTTTATTATTCTTAAATTGGATATGAAGCTGTTTAAAAAAAAACAGTAACAGTGGTTTAGTGTTGTATAAGCTACAGAGCATAATTTGATGACTTGTAAATGTTAACCACCACTGAGACTATTTTCAAGTAATAAATATTTCATTATGACGAAGCAAAATGACACAATTAGTACATCCAATTTGTTAATATAGTATTTAAGTTCTTAAAACCTCTAATGGCCTCTCTCAACGAGCCAATGAAATCTATTACGAAGAAATGTCACTGTTACAAGGCGTTGCATTGCCAAAGCAAAGAAAGAAAAATTAAATTTTATTGAAGTAATTTTTCGTGCCGAGTACCTATTTTGAGATTAATGCTGATAACATATCGATGGCCCCGAATATTACTATCGTACGTAAGTACAAAGCAATTGCTATTTGACTTACGAACGATAGTAGTATTCGGGGCCATCGATATATGTATTGTTGTATCTATTTTGACAAATATTTGCGTTAGTTCACATACAACTTGCTTATTTAGAATGTATATCAAATCAACATTTTATTTAAATTTTACAGAGCTTTTAACTTTTATAAATGTGTGCCATTTAAATCTGGTCCCAAAAATCCAAAATATGTATACAAATCACAAAATTGATCTACTTTACTTTACCTACACAAGACAAGATATTGAAGAAATTTCTGTCTAATTTCAAATAATTATATGATTATGATTTTGATATAATAATTTTTTTTTACAATTGTAATTTATCCATTAATTGATTTATGATTTGAAATTTTTTACTATATACAACTTCCAAAAACTTTACTCTTTTATATTGGATATCGTTATTTAATATATAATTATAATTTTCAATATTTATTATATAATCCTAATATATTTATTTTAATTTATAATTTTTGAAAGTATACAAAAAAAAAAACAGAAAAATTGAAAAATATGTAGATCAATAATGTTCAATTTACTGAAAACTGGATTAGTTATAATAAATTTACAACAAAAAAAAAAAATCAATTTATGTAATAAGGTAAAAATGGTTTATTCGTTTTATGTATATAATAATGTTCAAAAAAATTACATACCACAAATTTAATATCTATAATAGATATTAAAAATATATTTATATGATTATGATGGTTTTTGTATATAAACTACATAAATGTTTCTTTTATAATTTATAACTATAGACATTAAAATTTTATAATTTTTGTTATAGGTTTGGATATTTAGTTTCTTCTTGTTGCTGTTTGTTAATTATTTAACTATAATGAAAAATAAAAATTAATTATATATATATATTTTTTTTACACAATTTTATGCTTGAGGTTTCAAAAATATATAAAAAAAAAAACATAAAATATCAGAAAAATAGATTTTAATTACCTCTCTGTGGGCTGTGTGAATTTTTGTGCAATAATAATGAATATTTATTTTTTTTTAGATAAAAGTGAAAAATAAATAAATGTTTTAAAATTAATATTAATAACTGGACATTAAAAATGAAGAAGATGTAATATCATATTTTTGGCTATATAGCAAAACCATCAAAACAATTGTGGTCATAGTTTAAAAGTTTTTGTTTTTTTTTTTTGTTTAAAATTGTGGTCAAAGATTAAAAGTTTTTTTTGTTTAATATTTTATAAGTTTTTTTTTTATTTTTTTCGTAATTTTTGGTTAAATTTCCATTACAATTTTATTAGTTTTAATAACTATTACAAAATTATAGATAATATTTTTTTAAATGCCCTGTAAATCTAAACATACTTGGATTTTCTATGAAAAAAATGCCCATATGGGATATGACGTCATAACCGGATAAAATAACGACGATATTAGCACACCCACAGAACACAAACAAATTATTTATTAATCATGCAAAAAAATTGTATTCTCCATTAATACAAATTTTTTTTTTTTTAATATTATTGAATTAGAAAATTAATATTAATCATTAAATAATTATTAACATAAATAGTCATAAAATTTAAATTAAATAATAATAAAATTATCTTAAATCTAAGATAAAATAGTAATAATATTTATTTCTCATTATATACAAAATACAAATTATAGATTTCTTAATCTATTCGAAGCAAGGAAATATTATTTCATATATATCCGAATCCATGACAGTTTCTCGAATAGAACAATAAGTCGAAAATTATAATTTGTCGAAATCAATGAAGAAAATTTTATTTCTCAACCAATTAGTTATGAAATATTTATGTGTTAGTACTTATTATCGTTTTCGATAAATTATACTGTTTGACAGAAAATACATTTTCGATTAAATGATTTAAAAACTAAATTTTTGTTATTGATTTTAAATATATGTAGTATTTGGTATACAATATTTTTCAATTCATATCTCTACGTTTATCAAATTCCACTAATATTTGAAATCATCTAGAGAGAATATTTATTTAAAATTGACTAATAATAAATTTCCCATCATTTGAAATTGAAATATATTTATATATATTAAATTCGAAACTATATTTGCATATATTTAAAATAAAAATTAAATATACAACACCATTTTTACATATATAATAAATTTATGAATGAAAGTTCAATTAATGTCAATTGAAAATCAAATATTTCAATTTATGTATAAAATCGACATCAGATAAAAACTTTTATATTTTATTTGAAATATTTCTTTAAATTTCTCACAAAATTAATTGCAATTCAATGAACTATTATTATCTTTAAGAAAAAATTTTATGTAAATATAAATTTTAAGTTAAATAAACAATTAAAAAGATTGTTTGCATTTTGTTTAATATAGTTTGATTTAATATAAAATATTTTTGTAAAGCAATTTAATCGGAAAATTGGTTTAAATTAATTTATTATAATAATTATTGAATCTGTTCAAAATTTGATCTCTCAAATGATTTTGCAAATCTGCATGTAATGAGCGTTTTATTTTGTAACTGCAACATTATTTATGATTTAATAATATGTACTACTACTTACAATAATTACGAATTTAATTTAAAAGGATTCAGGATATTCTGTATAGGATGTAAAATATATTTTTTTTAGATGTATATAGAGCTTTAAATTTTCTATTTCTTTGTAAAATTACTTTCTAAATGATGAGACATTTACAACATTTCGTTTCTCACACGATGTAAATTGTAAATAATTGTGAAATATATTTTTATATTATTTTAAATACTTGTTGCTAAACATAAACCAAAAATTTCTCTCAATTTTATTTACAATTTAAAATGTTTATAGACGTACATTTTCAAATTATATATGTTGTAAAACTCAACTCATAAATTTGTAACTTTAAACTGCAAAATTTAATACCTACTTAATTTATGTAAGTAAATAACAACAAAAACTAATCACAAAAAAATTTCCATCTAAAATTAATTAAGATTAATTTCAAAAATTTTTTACTATCCTTTAGCTATAAAATTTTTTCTCCATTTGTTTTCTTAATTAAAGCTTAAAGTGCCAATAAAAATTTTGTGACTAATAAATTTTAATATATTGTATATTATTTAAACTTTTATTATTCCTTTCAACATTTTGCCATTTTTTATTTAAAAACTTGAACTAAATATTGATTTATTTTGTAAAAATGACGAAAAGAGATTAAATAATGAATATTATTATTCTATGATTTTTTTCTTTCTTTTTTTACATTTCAATTCCTACGCTACGCGCGTCGCTTCATTAATGTTGCATAAAAAATTTGCTCTAAAAATCCATAAATGTCTCGTCGGTTTCGGTTTGGTTTGGTTTTAGTTTTTGTATATAAATACAATAAATAAAAATCAATTTTATTATTTATTTGACATTGAAAATTAGTCAAGCTAAAGTTTTTTTTTTGTGGTTTGAAAAATCTTAATAAGTTTTTTTTATTATTATTATTTTATATAAGCATAAACATTTTATAACAAATAAACATATTACATTGTTTTGATTATAATTTTAATGTTTTGAACTTGCCTTATTTTTGTTTAATGTTTATTTTATTTGTATATATAAATTTTTTTTGAAAATATTATCAAGAATTTAAAAAAGTTCAAAAAAAAGGTCTAATAAAAAGATGATATTGCAAATAACAGGGTGGTATATGTTTAATGTAAAGAATAGAGTTGTTCTCAAAATCTAATTTTTTTACTTCAATCAAATTCATCCTGTATAAAAAAAATTAACAAACAAAAAAAAAACTTTATGGTGACAATCTTTTTTTTTTACTTATGAATTTCAATCAAATTAATGTTTCAATTTGTGGTTGAACAATTTAAATTTTATCTATATATATTTTTTTTTGTAGTATAAATGTACTAAAATTATTGTTACATGGTCAAAATTAATTTTCAATTGACATTTTGTATTTTATTGAAATTATAGAACATTAATATTAAAAAAAAAAACGATTTTAACTCAATTATTTATATTTTTAAAAACAATAAATCAAAATATTGACACTAAATTTTTAACACTTTTTTTTTGTTGATGTTGCAGAAGGTCGAGCACAACACGACAGACGTTTTTAGATTAAAAACAAAAGAAAAAAATTAATGCTATAAATTATTATGATTATTATGCAATTTATATTGTTATAAATAAAAAAAACATTATAATGAGATTTTTTTTGTTGTTGTTGTTGTATATAAATTTTATTTTGAAGAAGATCTAATAAATATAAATAGAAAAATCGTGACTTTCAAAATCTTATGAGAATTTTTAACTATGTATGTGGAATAAAAATGTAAATAATATAAGCAAAATTGAAATTAAAAAAAAATAAAATTGGAATTAAAATCATTTTATTGGTAAATTTATTCCTTAGCTAGAGGCAATATATTTTTTTTTTTATAAATTTTTCAATTAATTTTTTAGCATATGTATTTTCGAATAAATTTAATTTGCATATTAATTTCATTATGCCTTCCTGACCGTCTGTAAGTCTTGGCTGTTTACAAAACTTTTACATTGTTTACAAACCAAATTTGAACTATGATGGACAGATATTACTGATTCAATTCACTAGAACATTTTTTAAGAATGTTGTTAATTGAAAACGTGTTGGCGTTGGCGTACAAGGAATTAACAGAATTTTGAATAAATAATTATTATATTGCTTTGCACATTTTTTCTTACAATTTTTTCAAGTTCAATTAATTGGATGATTAAAAAGATTTGTTTTTTAATAAACATTTTTTTTTATATACTCAGTATTTTTGAGGATTTGTGCTTTGTAACTAAATTTACTATATTTCTCTTTAATATTAATTGAAAAATTAATAGAAAAATTGGTAAATAGAAAAGTAAATATACTTGGGTCTCTAAGTAATTGTTATATTGACAAAATCATTCAAATGAGCCGTTGATTTTGAAAGTGTGGTAAGTCCATTTTGTGAATAAAATTAATTAAACCTAAATTTTATTACAAATTCATATAAACTTTATCATTTTATTCAATTCACAATAAATATCTTTAATAGCTGTATAAATTTGTAACTAGTAATTTTATTTGGTCAATTATATTTCAAATGCGTTCATTTCCAAAATGGGAAAAAACCATTTTTTTTAAATGGACTTGCCCCACTTTCAAAATCAACGGCTCAAATGATGGATGTACAGAAGAAAATTACAGAAAACGGATTACAATATCAAACTAACATCTAAATACTCCGAAGAATGAAAGCAGAAGCTGGTTTAATCAATGAAAGGAAGTTAAGTTTTTCTCGGCCACAAAATGACAAATAGCAAGTAAAATCCTTCAGTAAGTGCTACAGTGGAAAATAAGTAAATAAGTAAGAACCTATATTTTCATGATTAAAAAAGCCTAGTTCAAATTTTCTCGATTAAGCATTCTATTAGCTGCGCTGTCAAAAGTCCACTCCCGGTTTATGCTGTCCTGACCAACCTCCGCAACGGTAGCCAGGGAAAAGTAAGACAAATTCATTTAAAAAAAGTTTTTTTTACTGGATAAAACACTTTCCCATCTATGGTATCATTTTTACATTTTTTTCCATGTTGGCTCCATTGAAGTTGATTTGAAATTTTTTGTGGTAATAATAATTAGTGTGTCACACCCAAACAGATATTTTCACGCTTTAATATAGAACCATTTACATATATAAAATTAAATTTGTTGGGGCTAAAAGATAAATTAATTTCCCAAAACTAAAAAAAAATTATAATAATAAATAAAGGTCATTAAGTCAACAAAATTGTATATACCATAAAATGTAATTCATATTTTAATATAATTTTTTATATAATCTAAATAAGAAAAAAAAATATATTCCATGTCATATTTCTAACATTAAAAGTAAATCATGTTTCGTTTATTGAAATCAAGGTTAATGCCTAAATTTTTATATGTTAACTCTTTTTATATAATGGAGTAAAAAAAACACAATGTTTAAGTATATTTATTTAGAAATTTTACAAGTCATTTCTCTAAGGAGGTATACCCAAACCCATTATATAAGTTATAGACAGCAAAATTATATTATTGCACTCCCATGGTTTAATCAAAATATTTGTATATCTAAAAAAAAGTTTAATAATTAAGAGTAAATTATTTTTCCATATTTAATAAAGTTATGATTTAATTAAGAGATCAATGTCATATTTAACATACAAAAAAATTGATACTTAAAATAGTTTGAATTACTAATGAGTTTTAACTCGTTTTGAAGAGATTTTAAAAACTTAATCACAATTATCGGAAATTTAGTATATAAATAATTTTACTTAATTAAATTTATTGTTGGATTTATAAAATTATAGTTTGGTGCGGCTAATTAACCCTAATTCGTTGTACAGGAAAATATGAAAAATTTTATTATATGTAAAATTGAGGACATGGACGACATATAAAATCATTAATGAATTAATTTTAATGAAATATTTTAAATCCAAATTTAATGCACAAACAATATGTTACCACAATTTAATATAAAATTTAAGTTTGATAATTATTATTAATGATATTCAGAATTCTCCTTTATAATATGTAACTAACTTTGGTTATTGGTATTTATCAATGATTTTTACAAATTAAAATTTGTAATTAATTTTCCAGGCGACAATAGTGAATTCCTTGTTTCAATGTTTTATTGAAATATATTTAGAATTTTCAAATCAAATTTGTCATTCATATTTGGTCTTTTTCAAAATAAAAACTGAAAGATTGAACGAATTTGATTCGGAAAAGGATAAATTTGTCCTGAACATTTTAATATTTTATACAACAGCCCAGTAAAAACATCAACAAAAGACATATACCATTTATTAGCGGAGTTTTTGAGAAAAGACCAATTTAAAATTGATATATTAAATGTACACATAAGCTTCTATACTACGGACAATCCAAATCCAAATATATTTATAATTTTAAATAGAAAATTAAAAAAAAACTATTAACAAGAAAAATGATTAAGTATTTTAATAAATTAAAGTTTTCTAACAATTAAATCATATTTTCACATTGAAATATATTTTCATATTTCTATTTTGAATTACATAATTATAATTTTCAGTTTTCAGTATCATAAATTTTAATATTTAATCTTTATATATTAATTATTATATTACAGAGTCTTTAAATGGATTTGAGTCTAGATTCAGATCATGTTTATCATTAAATTAAATATTTATATATTTAATGTTTATTACATAATATATGAAATATAAGATATTTGTTTAAAATGGATTATCATATATTTTATTAATTTACCTAAATAAAATTGATACCCTCATATTGTATAAATAAACTTTTAACATAATATCAAAATTATTAATTAAATTGGTATACAAAGGTAAACCATATACAAGGATTTTTACATAGTAAAGTAATAAATAATTGATTTTCTAGATTTTAATTGATATGATACTTTTAATATTAACTAACTGACCTGGTACAAACTATAGTTTTATATTGTGAGAAAAATTATTTACTTTATATTTAAATAGAATTTTTAATTTTTATTAATGAAAATTAAATAGCATAGGAAATTCTGAATAATTTTGTATTATAAATAATACTCCTAATAAATATTTTCAAAACCACTTTAACAAGATTTAATTTATACTTTAAGAATTGCAATTTGAATGAAATTATATTTGTGTATCTGAATAAATATATTAATAATAATGTCTACAATTTACTTTTATTTGCCTCTAAGCATTTTACTTAATATTATTTGTCTAGATTGAGATTGAATATATATAAAAAAAATTATATGTTATTACAATGCCAAGGAAAAAAGAAACTTTCAAGTGCAGCAACAAATCTCATTATTTGTGTATAAATATATTAAAAATAAAAATAAAATGAAATGAAAACTCATTGACACTGAATGAAAATTATACTACATGGAATTAGTATCAGAATGTCATATTTATATACATATATATATATATATATATATATCAAGTTAATTTACATGAATAAATATTGTTTATTTGTTATTTATTTCTTGTGATCAACTACATTTTAATATTAGTCAGTATTTTTTCATAAGAAATTATTAATTAGCACGATTTTGTAAATTAAAATATACATTGTATAGAAAAATTTGAAATCAATCTTATGTGTATTTTAAGTTTTATTAATTTATCGATAAATTTCAAATTGTTCAAAATAAATTTTAATTTTAAAATGTTTAAAAAATAACTTGAATATATTTTTAAATAATTTATTAAAAATTTAATTTTCTATCTAATATGGAAAATTTTACAATTTTCTATAAATGATTTACTATCTGTTCATTTTCTAAATTTAATCTTGTTATGGTTTTTTACCTTATTTATTATCCTTCAATTTAAATTCTTTATCAAGTCTAAAATATCCATAGAAAATTTCAAATTACAAAAACTATATTTTTTTTTTATATAAGAAAATAACCTTAGGTAATATTTCTAATTAAAGCACAAAAAATTAATCTATACTAGCTAATCATTATAATGGAAAAATAGGTAAAATTATACAACAATTTAATTTTTTGGAGCCCTTAGAGTAAATTTTGATATTTTTTGTTAGTAAATGAAAATTATTGTATGTAGAGTGAAAAATGTTCGTTGTTTTTCACAGGTGGGTAATTTAAATGAATAATAACCTTATTTTTATACATGGTTAGATAATAGATGATATTAATATATATTAAATTTGCATAACTATAATAGGATTTTTGGTTTAAAATTTGGGTCATTTTTATTTTATAATTCAATTTACCTACTTGACATATTTTAATAAATAATTAAATTATTAATAAACTTGAATTGAAAACTATTTTTTATATCAAGAAGAAATTAATCGCTGCACATTTAATCACTTATATTATACCAAAGTTTTTTTGCTTTATTAAATGATTAAAAAAATCTATAACCAGTAATAATAATTAATTCCATAAATACTTAATTTAAAAATATATTTATAAATTTTGTTTAAAGTGACATCTAGCAGAATATCTTATAACTATCAACATTTAGAAATTCTACAACACCATCTTGTATAAAAAATAAAATACACATTCAAGTCATAGCTAATAGTTTATTACTATTAACCATAAAAACCATAAAAATATGTGCTAGTGCTATAATATGGATTGAAAACAAGAAATATTTGCGTTAATAGCAGCCATAAAAAAATTGTAAATGACTTGACTTGAATATGTAAGTTTTTATATAAGATGGTGCTGTACACTGTACTGTATAAATTTTTAAAGTGCATAGTGCTAAGATATACTGGTCGATGTCACTTTTCAAAATGGTTTGAGTATTGCAAATCAGAATAATTTTGGTTTGAGCATGAAATCTGTAAATTTTCTAATAAAAACCGTTTAGCTGACTACATAATTGGTATGTCCTACAGCCATGTACCTCGTATGAAATCATTGCTATATTATGTAGCTATAATATAAAATAGTATACAAGTTGGTAATGGTCAGAATGACCATACTCAAACTGGAATAGTTGCGGCATAGTACAATTCACACTAAGTTTCCGCCTGTATTTCTGTATCACAAGTGAACAAATATCTATATCAAATATATAATATAATTTAAATTAATGTTATCATCATTTATGTTTTATTTAAAAAAAATACATTTGAAGGTATTTTAATACAATTCAAATTCATTAAATTTCTTATACCAAACTTTTCAATTTTAAACAGAATAACAGATTGCTAAAATAGTAAAAACTACACAATAAATGTAAAAGAAAAATCTATCAATTGCAGTTGCCAAAATAATCCAATCATGTTGAATTGATCGTAATTTTATACATGGTGAAATATCAGTAATTGGATGTTCCTCTATGCTACCATTATTGTCTTGTAAATCTTTATCACCAGATTGTTGTTGTTCGTGATGTTCCGATTCACCAGATGATGATGATCTGGATGAGGTATTCAAATTTTTTAAACAAAATATTACACCAATAACTCCAGTTAATAAATTTCTAATTGATTGTGGTACTCGTCGTTGATGTCGACCAGTTGACATATATATAACAAGCACAGAAATGATCATTGAAAATGCTACCAGAATTAATGTACTGCTAAAGAATAAAACTGGAAAATAATAAACATAATCATAAATAATAAAATCGACTCTGTTAAAAGATATGATTTTAATTGTTTGTTAAATTTGCAATCAATTTAATGAAACTCAAATGTGATCTGAAATAACAAATAAACAATTGAATTTTAGAAGAAATCTTTTAAATAAATTTTTAGGTAATTTTGATAATCGAGCATCCTTAAATTCTGGTCCATATTTAAAGAAAATTAAGAATAAAGTATAGTAAAGGAAAGTATCAGAATTTTTTTCAACTAAACCGGTACAAGAAATATTTCTAGGACAAAAAGTATTCCCTCTAGGGAACTGAAATTTTATTATTCATCATAATCTTTACTGCATTAAGTACAGTTGTCTTCGGCCTGGTATCCTTCCCCAATAATATAATCTGAAAATTTCGAGTCACTTCACTGAAGTTCATTTTTTTTAAATGTGTCCAAATAAGATAGTTTCCGAAAAATTAATAATTTTCAGTTCTTTTGGATAGTTTATATATTGAAATCAAACTTATAATGGAAACAATATAGAGCTTTGATCGCTATTCGAAACAATATAGAGCTTTGATCGCTATATATTAATATTTATTATAAAAGAGTAATTAAAAAATGAAATTATTTAATTTATATATCTTACCAATAAGCGGTGTATTTTGTGCTAAAATTGGTACCATCTGTGCAAAATATATTAAAAATCCTGATAATATAATTGCATTAATACCATTTAATACAATTTTTTCACCACATTGTGGTGGTAGCCAAAAAGATGATAATACCATTATAATAATACATGATGCTGGTGTTATAATTAAAACTTTATAAATTGGTGATCTACGTTCAATAATAAAATCATATGTTATATAATCTAAATTATATTCTGGATCTGAACCAATACCATGGGTAAAATTTTTAATATACCATTCATTATTTTCAACATAACGTTCAACTTCATTATGAAAATCTTTAACTTTTATTTTTATATCCTGTGAATTCCAAATACCCAATTTCAATTGACATTTTTGTGTATCATATGGCCATAAATGAAAATTTAAACCACAAAAGACATTAAATTGAAATGGTGGTACTCTTAAAATAGTACCATCTCTAAATGCAATAATCATAGTATCACCATAATTTTCATTATTATTTATTGATGCACTATTTAATGGTATTAATTTTGGTTCCCATATTTCATTGCCAGCAAAATTAATACTCGATATATTACCATAATCATCTGGATTCCATTTTAATTTTTTATCAAGCCAACTCTAAAATACGATAAAACATATTTTTTTTTTTTAAATAAATTTCAATTTTATTATTTTTGCGGATAAATTTAAATTATATATATACCATACGTAACCATCCATAAACTGAAAATATTCCTTGTTCTTCATTTAAATTAACATGTTTAATAGCTAATCCAGTTGCTATATCAATTGGTGAACCATCAATATGTGGCTGTGTGAATTTATCATAATTTACCAACAAATCACGTTTCAGAACATCGTTATGAGTATCATTCCATATTGATATAGTATCATTATTAGCTACAAAAAGAATTTTTTTTTTGATTTTTTTGGTTTAACAATTTGTTTAATTATATGATTTAAATTGACATTTAAGAAAAGAAATATGTTTTATTATTCTATTGTAAAATAATTTATGCAAAGTATGTTCATTAAAATTTCACTAAAAATTATTAATAATAGTTTATATAGCAATAATGATTTCAATATCAAAACTTTAAAATGATAATAAAAGTTAATTGAAATTAATAAAAAATTTTAAAATTTCTATTAATCTACGCAAATATTTACAATTTAAATCAATTTCAGTTCTAAAATTAGATTTAATTTAGCAAAAAGATTTTTTTTTTAAATTTTCGAGTTATTTTTTCAATAATATTTTTTTTTTTTTGGGTTGTGCCAAATTTTAAACTGGAAATTTGAACATTGGTATATTTTTTAAAAACAATTTATGATTGGTCAGTTTTTAAATTAACATAATAATAGAATAGATTTTAGTTTTCCTTTTAAATTTTTGGGTTTTTACATGGAATAAATTTAATTTATTAAAACAAATTTATTGATAATTCGCGACCTTAGAATAACACAATAAATTTTAAAAATTTATTGAACATACTTTAACATTTTTTAAGAATTTGGCATCTGTATTTATATTACTTTCAGTATGATCTTTCTGTCTGTACCATCCAACCATTTTTCTATCTATTTTCGTTTCGTACATAAGAGAAATTTTTAAGTTGTATGTATACTTTTTCCTAAGTTTTTTCCCATTTATTTTAGTAAATAAGGTGGTATTCTATGGTGCATATTCGTTTATGCCAATTGTTTAGAATACTATTAATCCTTTCGTTAGCTTTTATTTTATTTTAACCAACTGAGACAGAAACCAGTCGAAAATATTAGTGTTTAGCTAATGTTGCCAAGTTCCTGACAGTAGGAAAAACCATAAAAGCCAGTGCAAACATTGCAGTAGGTATTAATTTACTTTAACTTATCAAACATAAATGTTGTTTAATTTATTAGATTTAAAAAGAATTTCGGTATTCAAAATTAATAGAGCAATTTTCTATTCATAATTGTACAAAATATTTTACTTTTAAATTGATTAAATTATTTTGAAAATATGATTTAAAACAAAAATCGTAAATATTTAATGTAATCTGTAATTAACATTAATTAATTTATTTAAATAAGAAATTATAGTGAAAATAAATACGTTTACTAAGTTTACTTATCTACAAACAAATCATAAATTTTTCTTAAATTATAATTTTCATCCTCATTGATTTTATTATGAAAATAAGGAAAACTTAAATCAAACTTACTTGTCGCCACAATATTAATTCCATTTATTGTCACAAAAATAAGAATAATTAAAAATTGATAACCGGAAATTAGCAACATTTTATTTTAAACTAAATTATATAATCTGTATAAAAACAGTCCTTAAAGTATGAAATTATTTTCATGTGTTAATTCAATACCAAATATTTAAAAGTTATCACGACCACGTTTGAAATCATACTAAACTATTATGTGACTACATAAGATTTATGATAATCTAAATTTATTTAATGTAAAAAGATTCGTCTTTTCTTTTTAATCGAATTGAAAAAAAATATTTCCATATTTTTATTTATAAGAGGTAATTGAATTTGTAATTGATATGATAAATAAATTATTCACAGTGGTCGTTTAAAGTAGTTAGTGAAATTCTTTTGTGAAATCTAATCTTTTAATATTATACTATGAAAGTCACAGCCATTTATTTGCTTCATTTTTGACGACTTTTTTAGGTGCTTCAATAAGCAGATTTTTTTCAATATTTGTGTCACATATTTATCTAACACAACACTGTAACACTGTATTTCCGTTTATAAGTTGTATAAGTCTCTTATTATAGTATAAGAGCTCGAGTTCGAGCATCTACTATATATAATTAAAGTAATTGCCACAAATTATTTGTACTATTTCTATACGCACGCGAAATGCTATCAGCTAACAACTAAACATGAGATAAGAATTCCAGCATTATTGAAATCGATTTTACTTCATATAGTAAATTTTTTAGGAACCTCTAAAGGTCAAGTTATTATGATAGCCCATACTTATGGCAGTAGTACCCTTTGGGTTAATTTTACCCAGCTTTATTGCATGTTTTTACCCATCAGCCTTATTGTATTTATAAATAGATTTTTTGATGGATCTCATTCTACAACTTCACACAATTCTGATTTACTTATTTTGAAAATATGTTTATTAATAATAATCTTAAAGAATATTCAATTGTTCACTTTTTATTTAATAATAAATTTGATATACTTTTTTTATGCCTTCTATAGTTATAGAGATGAAGATTAAATATACATACAAAAAAAAAATAGAATCACTCTTTTCACTTTTTTATGATTCAATTTAAATTTCTGTAAAAAAAAAAATTAATCTGGCAAATTGTTGGTTTCCAACATTGATATAAATTTTATGAAAATAATGTTTAGTTATAATTTGGTTGTTAAAGTGATCAGTCCGTCATATCATCCATCCAGTAATCCAAAGGGCATAAAAGCAACATATAAAATTTTGCATAATTAAACTATTTTTTTTCGTATATTAAAAAATGTCCAAGTGTCCTAGGAGATTTTTAATTGGTTTTATTATATATTTAATAATTTTATTAATGGATATCAGTTCTGCTGATCGAAGAGGTTTGCTATTGAATTAGTTCTTATGTCTTTGTCGAAAAATAAAAATTTTCGTTTTTTGATTAGATTTTCCGGTGTAATTTGCATTAATTATGTTAACAAAAGAATTTATTTATGTTTCTTTTTTATTTGAAAGTGAACAACCAAATGATATTATCTCATTGATTTTTATTATAAATTTTATAGTGTTATAGAATAGAATACAGAAATTATTATTATAGCAAGGTCCTATAGTGTCTAATTGAATATAAACATAAATTTTTAACAAAATGAAAAATATTTTGGAAATTTTTTAAAAATAAAAAGAAATCAATAAATTTTTAAGAAATTTTTTTCAAATTTATCAATTTTATGTCTGAGATTAGAACCACCGAGCTCGCAATTCCTTATTTTTGAAACATACTTGAAAATTATGGTGATTTTTTTTTTACTTGGATCATAAATTTCGATGTTTTACGTTTAAATGAATTGATATTTCTTTTCATTCATTTCCATTACATTTAATTATTAATTTAAGCATAAGGAATCCTTTCATTTAATAATCCGGATTACCCGATAAATCCACACAAACTAAGAGATTTAAATAATTAAAAGCTATACTAAATAAAATTACAACAATAATAGTAATTAAGATTTTTTTAAACTTTCTCTTTAATACAATTTTTCTTTTATATAAGGAATTAATGACGGTCATACTTCTATGGAAGGTAAACTTCGTCATGATTTATTACCACAATATGTTCGATCAATTATACCAGTTTTACATGATGAATTAATCAATATAACTATGGCACTTCAGATGAATCATTTTGAAATTATGGAACAAACTGGTGCAGCATTACTTTATGGTCAATTACGTGCCGTAAGAGAAATCAATTAAGATATAAAAAAAAAAAATTCGATAATTTAATTTCAATTGAATTTTTAGAAAATTAAATTAATTCTATTTTTTATTAATTTTTAGAATTGGTTTGATCGTAAATTAAAATGGAATAAACAAGATTATGGTAATATTGATACATTACATTTATCATCTGATGATATTTGGATACCAGATTTAGCATTATATAATTCAGCTGGTGATAATTTAATTAATTTTCATTTTAAAGGATATTGTAAAGTTAAATCAAATGGTCATATTACATGGACACCACAAATTATATTAAAAAGTTATTGTGATTTAAATCATAAACATTGGCCATTTGATAAACAAACATGTAGTTTTATAATTGGTTCATGGGTACATCATGGTTTTCAAATAAATATTAGTTTAATTGATAATAAACCAATAATAAATCAATTTATTGAAAATCATCAATGGAAAATAATTAATTCAAATCAATTTCGTGAAGATAAAATGTATGAATGTTGTGCCCAACCATATCCATCATTTACATTTACATTTGATGTTGAACGACGATCACCAATGTTAAAAACACTTATATTAACACCAGCATTTTGTTTAACATTAATGTGTTTAATTGGATTTTGGTTACCACCACAACGTGGTGAAAAAATTATATTAATTGGTATAAATATTTTAATTTTATCAATTTTTATGTTTTATTTTATAAAAAGGATACCATCATTTGCTAATCATATACCACTTATTTGTAAGTGTATAACAAAAAAATTTGATTTTTTTTCTTTTTAATGAATTTTGAAATTAATTTCTATATTTTATTTTATTTTCAGTAATATTTTACACATTAACTTATGTCCTTTTAACCATATCAATTGTAATATCAATTCTAATGTTACTTATAACAAAATCATTAAAAAGTTGTAATAAAATTCCACAAAGTTTAAAAAGGATATTTCAAAGTAATTTTGGTCATATTTTGGGTGTTGCTGAAATGGGTAGTTCAATTAAAGATCAAACTGAATTAAAGGATCATTTTGAAGATCGTAAATCTGGTGAAGATAGTTGTTTAATTAAACAGGATAATTATGAAGATGATTGGATTATGTTAGCAACTGGAATTGATAGAATATTCTTTTATTGTTATTGTTTAGTTTTTATATTAATGACAGCAATTTGTTTTATATAATTTTGTGTAAGATATTTGTGAGCTTTTAAAGCTTTTATATCTATAATCAAACTTACCAATTTTATATCAATAAACATGAGGATAAAAATTTAAAACATTAAAATTTAAAACACTAAAATTGCATTTTTTATTTACAATTAATTTCTCGATATAACTTTTTTTTATTATTATTATTACTAATTTTACTTAATTTCTATAGTAAAGATTATATTCCTTAAATAAAATATTTAAATTAACATCATAAAGTAACATTTTACTGTCAAATGAATCTTTTTACAATTCAAATTGATTCTTATCCATAAAAATTTAAAACATTTTTTTAGATAGAATTAAAAATGGTGTTCCAATTAAAACAAAACCAACCTTTGGCAAAAGTACAAATTGTGACTTGTGCAACATTTAATTTGGGAAAAGCCTATAATTTAAATTGCAAAAGGAAGAATTTGACATGAAAAAGAAACTACTACTTATATATATTTTAAAAATAATTAAATTACCGCAAAAAAAAAAAAATTGTATAACAATTACAAAAAATTTCATCGAAAGATCAGCACTAAAAATTATTATATTTATAAGTAAATCATATTTTTTTTTGTTTTATTATAAGTATACTAAATTAATTGTGAGATCATTCAATTTCCATATTATAAATTTACTTACTTAAAAATTAATTTCTAAACATTAAAATGTTATCCTGATTATAACAAAAAAAAAATGTCAATTTGTATTCTAAAAGTAACCACACAACCGTCACAAACTTTTACATTTATAGTACATATTTTTATTACACACAAAAATAATCTTCCATATAAAAAAAAATATGTGCAATTAATGTTCACAGGAAATGACCGAACATTTAACACCCATATTTTTATTTTTATTTTACAAAATGTCCACTAATTAACAAGTTTTTTTTTATTGCACAATGAATTTTACTCAGCAGGATGTCTTAAAGAACAATTTCTATATAATATTATAGGATACCCAACTATTTAGCTTACTTAAATTAGTAAAAATGGACAAAAGGATGTACTTTTAATTTAGGGTGGAGTAATTATTGTTATATAAATTATAGGCTGCATATGATCACTTCTTGTAATTTTTTGTGGAATTTACCATTCGTGGTATGCGAAAAAAGTTTATTATACAAATTTGAATTAATTTTTCGAGACTAATTTAAAATGGTTTTGAAAACTTATTAATGAAATATTCCTACTGAATTCCGACATAAACAAGAATAAGGACGACAGTTTAAAATATTTTGAATTTTGATACTCCATACTAGACTTTCCAAAGTGTGCAATAAACAGTCCTAAAGATATGAATTAAATTTTGGTTAATAAAAATCTTACTTATTTATATGTACAATATTTCATATTTAGAAAGCATTTAAGGAACATAAATTATCATGAGATGAATTAAAAGCTAATTTCGAAATCTCTTCTGTTCTAATTGTTGCCATTATTATTATATGAACTATTACTACTACTACTACTGCCATTATTATTACGAGGTGGATCAAAATTTGTTGTTGATGGTGGCAATGTATATGGCCAATACGAAGTAGGAAATAATGAACCACTCGGTACAGATGTAGATGTTGTGATTGGCGGTAGTGGTGGTAATCCGGATGAAGATGATGTAGATACAGATTGATGTATAAAATTACCAACACCAGATTTTGATGGTGATGTTGATGCTCCAGATTGTATTGCACTTGTTGAACAATAATGTCCTAATCCACCTGATGTTGTAGTTTGAAGTAAATCAGTTGCCTGGATAGTATGATGAACTGGATGAATTTGTTGTACCTGATGATGATGATGGGTAGGATGTAAATGATGATGTGGATGATGATGATGATGATGTTTATATGTTGTTGTACTTGCTGTTGCTGCTGATAACATTGTACTAGCAGCATCACAACCTTGTGCTTGTGCTTGACATGCAGCCATCAAACCATGAAAGTCAAATTTATACGCATAACGTTTACCATGCACTTTGGTCATTATATTTTTATCATAGTAATATCTGCAGATAGAGTTAAGAAAAGAAAAAAAAACAAAGATGAAATCAAACAAATATTAAATAA
Source organism: Empis stercorea (assembly GCA_949752835.1). Taxonomy (NCBI): domain Eukaryota; kingdom Metazoa; phylum Arthropoda; class Insecta; order Diptera; family Empididae; genus Empis; species Empis stercorea. The sequence continues at coordinate 48,899,313 of OX457089.1, forward strand.
CAAGTTTTAGTTTAAATAATTTTCTGAGAATTTTACTGAAGATATATATAATATTGATCATGTGGTGTGCGCATTTTAATGCTTGTTTAAATATACCAATTTATTGTTTAATATTTAAAGCCGGATTTTCGCGAAGATTTCTTTATTGGGAAATCAAAAATACAAAAAAAAAGAAAGGTAAAAATTGTTTTGCTTTACTAGGAAGAATTTGAAATTGTAATAGGATGAATCATATATTTTTGTTAGTTTATGGATATGGTGATTGACTTTGTATCTTCATATATGCGTATAACTGGAATTTAACAAAAATGAATTAATTCACATTTAGTATACAATGTGATGGTTTAGTAGGGAGATTGGGAGGTCTACAAAATGTGTATATAAATGGAAAGAAGATGAAGAGAGGTAAATGAAAGAATGTATAAAATGTGCTAAAAAAATGGGTTTCTGAAGAATTTCAATTCGATAACAGCTATTAAAGCAATTTGTGAAATAAAAATATTTAATTGATTAATCATACAAGCATTTTAGAGAGCGTCAATTGCAATTTTTTTTTATGGTTTTTAAAACTATATAGTAGAGCAATTGCACAGTGATTTTATGCTATATTTGTTACAGGTTTCTTAATATGATTATTTTTTCTACTTCTTTTCAAATTTATAAGTTATTTTTTTTTTATATAATTTTTTTTTCATTTTTTGTTTTGTGATTTTTATTCCATTTTCAGTTTCTCAAAATAAAATTTATGTTGTTTGTTATTTTTGATAGTGCAATATTTGAAAGAAGCAAAATTACTTTGAATTTTGTAGGTAGACATAAACATTTCTTAATAATTTCATTAATTTTAGTCTTTAAAGGTTGTCTAAAAATTCAAAATAAAATTTATTTTTTATATCTAATTTTGATAAAATACATAAATATTTTGCCGAAAAGTATTTTTTTAACGAAAAACAACAAATTCTCAGAAAAATTTTACAAGAACACTAAGATTTTTTTGTTAGCCAAAAGAAATACATAATAATGCCAAACTTTAAAAAAATAATTGTATAATATTTGCATAAAAATAATACTAAGAAGTAAAGTTAGTAGTTGTTTTATGCACAAAACATATTAACACTGAAAAAAATCAATGCACTTGCAACAATTAAGTTTAAAATATTAAATAAAACATTAAAAAGCATAAAATTTTGCTAAATTCATTTCCCCACAGAATGAAGTTTCTTAATTTAAAAAAAAAAAATTAAAATTCTTAAATTATTCCATAAAGCTTTTTCTATATTTATTAACCATTACCAAAAAGCTTATTTACTCTATTTATTTATAATTTCCAGTTAAACACACAAAATATAAAGTTCATACAACAACAAAAAAACTTACCTTAAAGCTCTACTAAGTTTATCATAATTCATATTTGGTTTAGCTTTCCTCTCACCCCAACGCCTTGCTACTTCATCTGGATCAATAAGCTTAAATTCACCATTTGTTCCCTCCCACGAAATATATGCTGAATTGGACGAATCCGCCAACAGTTCTAATAAAAATTGCCATAATTGTATTTGTCCTGAACCCTGAGAAACCAATCGGTGTGAAGCAGCATTCAAAAGTTGATATGGATCTGTCGGGTTAAAAGAACAAAAAAAAAAGTATTATATATTAAAAAATGGGGGAAAAAAGTTGTTTTTTTTTTTGTGGTGGTTACATAATAATTTTTACATTAAAAAAAGTTCTATTTTTGGCAATTGGAAGTTTAGGTTTTGTTTTTTATTATTATGATTGTATTTTAATATTTTTGAAATTTTGTGATTCTGCGGTGTAAAATTTATGAAAAGAAATTTAATATTTTTGTGTTTGTCGAGTTTTTTAAGATGGCGAAGAAATTTCGAATATATTTGCTTTAAAAGATGGTGGTTATTTTATTTATTTGTTATGAACGTCGTCTGGGTTATTGTCAAGGACATTTTTTTAAATCATTCATTTTCGGTTGGATTTAATTTTGAAAAGATAATAAAATTGTGGGCAATGTGAGGTTTTAAAAATTTTATGTCATGTGTGGATTTAATGACCATAAATTTTTGGTTAAATGATAATAGAAAATTTAATCAATTGCCCAATTTTTTGAGATATAGTTTATGGTAAAAGTCTAAATGGATTTTTTAATTTATTATTTAAATAATTTATGAAACTATTTCAATTAATTAATTAAATCATTTTCTTATTTTGTGGAGCTAAATGGTTGTAAAAAATTCTTTGTCTGAAAAGTATTAGCAATAAGTAAAGTACAAGCAAATACGAGGCTTATATCAGAAAGTAGAAGGATTAAATGAGACAAAAATGAGGATACAATTATACGGGTCATACTGTCACCTGAAAACTCGACATATTAATTTTTAGTAACTATACATAAATTGCATTATGGACTAGGAAGCAACGAAGGACTTTCACAAACTACTAAAAAAATATTTTGGACAAAATCTAATTCAACCTTTTGATGTTTCATCCAGTCCAATTAAGAACATCATATAAGATTACATTTTTAAATTTTTCCAGGAAGCTCTAAAATTCAATGTACTAGAACAATAATTTAATATTTTAATTTTGTATTTTATTTTATTCAAGCAATTAAATAACTGACTGTTTAAAAACTAAATAATTAAATTAAAATATTATTTAGAGATGATAAATTCATTTTATAGTTTATAAAATTCATTTTAATTTCCATATTCTTTAAAAAAAATGATTTTCTATGTAAAATTTTAAATATATTTCTCAAGAAATTTTATTTAAAAACTCGAATTGAATGAATAATTGTAATAATTAATAACGAAATTGAATAATATTCATATAGTATACACTTAAAACGAGCATTATTAAAATTTCTCATATATTGTGAATTCATTAATGAATTTTTGTACTCTGATTCATATATTTTAAACAGTATCATTCATATATTTTTATTATTTGCCTATAACTATAAATAATAATTGTTAAATTAATAATCAATCAAATAAAAGGATATTATATAAATCTAAAAAACAAATCATTTGTAATAAATTGAGGAAAAAAAATATAATTTATTTTAATTTTGCAAAATCATTTTCTGATTGTGATTCATTTTTTTCTTTAATTTAAGTAAAAAACACATTTACGCAAAAATTTATTATTTAACATAAAAAAATTAATAGATCCCATCAACTAGACTAGAATGTATGAATGTATCACCCATCACCATCTGAAAATGATCCCATTAAAATTTATATATATATAGTGAAAACTGTGTTAGTGACAAACAAACCTATTATATTGCAATTAAATTAAATAAAAAATAATTTATAAAAATAATCTTTTTCCTAGAATTTTTAACTATAATTTAAAATATTCTTGTCTATAGTATTTTATTTAAATCATGTTCCAAATCACATGAGAAACATGAATATTTTTAATAAATTTATAATAGGACAATAATAAATTTGGCGCCATATATTTTTAACACGACGGTGGCGACGTCTATATCCGTTAAAAATAGATTTTTAGAAAAAAAATTTCAAAAAAGAATTTATTCAAAAAAAAATGTTTTTTTTTTTTGTTTTTTGGTTATTTCTGTTTACCATTTCGATTAAGTGGGTGGTATTGTACATATATTTAGTTAACAATTTTTTTAGACTGATTCATACCTTTAAAATTGGTTCTCACACATAAATGTGAATAGGAAAAAAAAAACGAACAGAACAACAATTATTAAACCACAAATAATTCATTAGAAAGAAAAAAATATTCAACAACATAATTTTTTTTTTAACGAATATTTTTTAACTTTGTCGGATTTTTTTTTTATTTTAAATATAAATAAATTTTAAAACAATTTATCGAAGAGGATTAAATTTGCGCTATTATTTTTTTTTTTTAAATATTCAAATAATTTTCAGACAAGTTTTTGTGTCATAGTCCACCCAATAAACCAGCATAATAAAATATGTAAATAGTATAGTGACGATTACGAAATATAATTCCTGGAATATTTGACTTTAGAATATTATTTTAATTTTTAAATTAAGAGAAATATGAATATAAGAATATAAATCAATTTATTTTTTTCGGTGATAAATGTGAACAGAAAATTATGACAACGAATTTATTATAATTTAAAAAAATTTTTAAATAAATATTTTGTTGATTGGTGTTTTTGGCGGGGAGGTGTAAAAAAAAAAGCATGTAAAACAGATGTCCTGGAAGTTCTGAATGATTTATTAGTCATGTGAAATATTGAATTTTCTTGAAAAATGATTTCATTAAAAATATTAATTATAGATTTAATTAACAAACTTGTAAGTAAGGATTTTAAACTGATAAATATCGGGCAAATATTTCTATATTTTTAAGTAACATGAAGAAAGAGTCCATGTGAAATTAAAATTAAAATTGATTCCTGGTATAACTTGGGCAAATTAAATGATTTTTCAATTCTGTTTGCATTATTTTGTTATATAAATAAAAATCTCCGTCGATAGACACCAAATTCACAAATATATTAGCGAATATCGATGTTTTACGCCAAAAAATGGCAAGGGGTTAACCTTGTGTTTTTTGTCGTAAAACGACACCAAAATAAGTGAATTTTTGGTGTCTCTGGACGGGGAATTTTAATTATAATAAGAATATCCAAACCAAAACACTCCAATATAATCAATTTTTAAGATATTGTTCGTTCTATTAATGAATCCTTACTTTAGATCAAATGTTTTAATTACGTTTCATAAATCCTATTTTTTTTTTCATATTTCAAATAATTTTAATTAAATATTTTAAATATACCATTATAAATCATTGGTCTTGTAGAATGAGGATGTGGATGATGTGGATGATAATGATGATGATGTGGTTGTACTCGTACACCAAAACGTCGATTAAAATCTTCAGAAAGGCGCCACATTACGCCCATATCAACACTGACACTCATTATATCAACCAATCAAAAGCTTTCAAATAATTTAATTATAAAATTCCGCACTAATAAAAGTTCACCACAAAAAAAAGTAGTCACCCAAGATATATAATTACTTATTATTTATATTAATCCGAAAAAAAAAAGAATTCCACCGACGGAAATCTTCAATTTCCTTAAAACACAAAAAGGATCTTTACAAAAAAATTATAGAAATTTTTTTTTTATATATTTAATTTTTACAATAATGATGAACCGGTTACTTCAACAATTCGAAAACAACTGTTCAAAAGGAAGGAAGGAAATATCCTTTTTGTCTTTTCACAATTTCTATTCTTTTTCCGTCGTCCTGTGTACCAATATATATAGACAAAAACATATATAAGAAATAATTCGGAAAATTTCGTTTCTTGTTATTTTTTTTTTTTTTTTTGGTTATACCACAGGCAAAAAAAGGACATTCAACAGTATAGAGATAATATGGTCGTACATAATTAATTCCACCCCAAAAGTAACAGGCGTGATTGAACATATGTATTGTAAGAATGATTAACTTTTAAATCTCAATAATATTTACGATTTTTACGTACTATTGTGAAAGCAAACAAACAGCACAAATCAATGTTGTTCATTTGAATTTTCGACGATACCAAAAAAAATTGGGGAATGGATATATTTGGTAAATAAAAATGTTGTGGGTGCAATGAATATATTTACTCGTCATACAAACCAACAGAATTACTATATATTTTCAGTTCAGGCGATAAATCGTTCTGGAATGCACCCCGTCGTGACCTAGAGATTTAAAAGAGGAATTAACTTTACTGTAACAAAAATAAAAGTAAGTACAAAAATTTTGTTTTTTTTGTTTTTTGCCTTCCATCACAAGAGTATAAATTTATTCTAAGCGATGATATGAACGAAGGATGAAAATGATATATTATCGAAGGATTATGTTATATTTTAGATGAGCACATAATGATGATCATTATTTAAAAGCAAATTATCATATTTATCTCATTTATTATTTTCCAAAGGATATTTAATAATAAGTAATAATAATACATTTAGTTCTATCTCCTGTAAATGAGGTAGAAAATATAATGAAATTATTTATTTTTATTAATATATTTATTTAAAAAAAATAATTCTATAATTTGTGATTGGACAACATCGACTCGTATAGGAAAACTGAATTTACGAAAAATTGAAATTATTCATTAATTATTCTATAATCTCAGCATTTACCCAACATTTTAACTGACATTCATTTATTTTACTATCCTAAAATATTGGAAATATAAGTAAAATTTGAAAAAATTCCTAGCCTAAAAAAGTCAAAATAAAAAACTTTCTTAATTAACTGATTTTCAATTATTTTGACTAAACAGACTTTAAATTACTTAAAGAATTTTCATAGCTTTTGAGTATTTAACAATCTTTTGTTATATGAAAATTTCTTTCAAAATCCATTTTTTTTTAATAATAAAAAAAAAAAGGAATCACTTAAACCTTAAATGTCACCACAGATTATTTTAATATATCAATTTATAATTTTATTGGCTATTATGTATTTAAATTATGAAACCACCCACTCAGTTTAGTTTTGTTGTAAATGAAAATATAAATTCTATAAAATGAACAAGAAAATCTCTTAACCCTTACCCTTTTTTTTTGGTTGTTGTTGCTGTTTAACTTTGTTTAACAAAAAGTCACAAGTACAATAATAAAACTTAACCCCAAAATAACAAAAAAAAAACAATCTCTTTTCCATTTATGTGTGTGTTGACTTATAGCATCAAAACATCTTAAAAGGACTTCATTTGAAAGATGAACGAAGAAAAACAATATATTTGAGGGGATTTTCAGTGTAAAATATCAAAATTTCGTTATGCCGAATTTAAAATTGCTCGATAGAAAAGTGACGGGTTGATGATTGTGGAATATTATCATGAAGAAATTAGTAATTCAGGACTAACTCAAGATGTCAATATAAATTTTAATCATTATATATTTCCTCCTTGCTCAATCTGACCGCATATAATTTCTTAATTGATTTTGATATTCCATGATTCTTCCAATTTTTCATATTCCTTTTATTAGTATTTTTCTTGGGTGTACAGGATCTATGTCATTCGAATACTTTTAATAACTTGAGAATTTCACTTTTGGGATTTAAATATCTGCTGAAGTCGTTTTCTGTCAGTGTCCTTTTTATTTAAAATCCATAATATTTCACTACTTTTATTAGTAGCGATTTAATTTATGAATTGAATATTTGATTTTCCTTAAATGATTAAATTTTGTATCATTCATAAATAAATTCGACACTTTAAATTAGCCAAAAAAAAATTTACAAAAATAAAATATCCTTCAAATGATCCTTGAAATTCGATAAAATAATTTTCGTACAAAAAATTTATCGAAATACAAAATGATTTCTTAGCTACATAATAAAACTGGGAATAGCATTAACCACCTGCTAGTATACTGATATACTAAAAATATATTCATTGGATGGAATAGATCACAGCATGAGGTCAAACTAAATTTATATATTAGAGGTCTACATAGAATAATCATTTTTCATCTTCATTTCTACATAAAATATTCGCGAAATGACATAGAAAAGCCTAAAAGGATTTTAAAAGAGGATTTGTGAAGACATTTATTTGTTTTGTTGAAAAAAAAAATAGTCAATAAAATTCAGGAAGGAAAGTCATTATAAATATCAGGAAGGAAGGAAGGACGGAAGGAAGGATGGATGAAAGGAAATTGAGGTGCAAAAAAGAAATTATTTATTTATTTATTTCATTTTTTTTTTATATTGAATTTCGTGTTTGATAAAAAAATCAATTTTAAATTCATTTCAGGATTTTTATTTTATATAGATGTGATATACCGCAATTTAATTTTTTATTTGTATATTTTTTAAATATCCTTGACGATTAAACTTTTAAATATCCTTGACGATTAAACTAAGTTTTTGTATACAAAATAATAATAAATCCTTTTTTTTCAGATTTTCATATAGTGATTACAAAATGTCCATCTAGAGAATCCTGTGAGAACTATTAAATTTTTTTATCATGATTTCACGAACGTTAAAGAATAATGGGGGAAAGTTATAGGGAATTGTATCTGAAAATATAGAGAAGTAACAAGTAATGAGGATGAAAATTGGGAAAAGATTTTATCATTTAAGTATTTTATTGACTTATAAATGTTATGTGAGGATTTTTACTATTTTTTCATTGTTGTTACAAGGTGCTTAAAAACGATAATTCAATTTCCACATTACTAAATGATTTACTTTTACTTATAGTATTATAAGTTGTTATCAATTCTTAATTTGAAATTTTGTTGAAGATGAACTATTAAAATTGACAGTAATCCTATATAATTATTTTCAAAGGAAGAAAATATTTTTAAATCACTGTGTACAATTCTTATTGTATATACCTTCGTAAGGATTTATTTCTTTTTCGATAATTCGACTTTAATAGTTTTATTTAAAAAAAATATATATTTGGTTCGAAATCAATTCAAATGATACCGTCAGGGATTGTTTTTATCTTATTTTGCACAAAAATAAAAGAGTTAATTTATTTGATCCTTTTAATCAAGTAAAGAAATTGGTAAAAAAAAAAAATAAAATAGAAAAAAATAATCAAGATTTATCAACAATCTTAATTAAGAGAAATTGTTTTCAATTTATTTTTACACTTAATCGTAAATCGAATCACTATCCGAAATCAAATTGATTTTATGACAATTCTCAAAATCTTATCGCGATTATTCTATATATTTTGAATATTCAAAACTTACCTGGTTCATCATCACTTAATAATGTACGATTTTCTCTACCAATTGATTGTAACATATGTCCAAAATGTTTTGTTAATATAATACCATTTGATTTTGAACCAGCACATACCCAAAAATCAGCAACTGTCATATCACATAATTCTTTACCAGTTTTTGGGAATCTTGTTAAATCTGGTTCAAAATCAAAATTAAATTTTTTTGTTATCCATTTAATCCATTTTGTTATATCATCTTCAGTCCATAAAGATGGATCAGTTGGTACCATAACTAAATTATTGTCATCATCATCTGAATTATCATTTGATGATTTATCTTTTTTATGTTCTTGTTTTGTTTTGCTATTATTATTACTATTTGAATTACTACTATTACTATTATTATTATTACTACTACTGTTACTACTACTTGTACTACTATCACTTAAAGTTTTCCTTTTTTTCGATGACGACGACGTCGTCGTTTTCGTCGTCTTTTCCAAATTGGTTTCATTTTTTTGTAAATTCGTCCTTTCATTATTTTCTGAATCATTCTCATGCATATCTTTATTTAATTTTTAAATAATTTTAATTTAATAAAAAAAAAGTTATTTCATTTTCACATAATTAAAGAAAAATATTTTCACCATAAAAAGATTAATAAAAAATATTTAGATTTTTTATGGTTTAAAAAAAAAATTTACACCAAAAATTGGTTAATCTTGTCACCATTTAAACAGAAAATTTTTATATTAATTTTATTTTTATATATGCAAATTAATTAATTTATATTTCAAGAAAAAAAAATCACCCTGAATCAGTTTATAAATATGAAAATTCTTAGAAAAACCACAGTGGTAAGCAGATAAATTAATAACAAATTCACGTCGGCATTTAAAACATATTTTTTCTTTCAAAAACGATAATTTTTTTTTGTCAAATTAAATGTTGACCATTATAAGTTTTAAGTGAAAATTTTTAATTAATTTCTTTAATATAGATAAAAAATTTATCAAAAAGAAAAAGCTTTGCGATAATTTTCTATTTTAAGTTTAAAAATTAATCAATAAAATTCACAAATTTTAGCTTGTTAAAATTAAAATTTAATATTACAAACATTTTACCAAAAGAGATACTAAAAAAACACACAAAATGAATCATTTAAATTTCCATGAAATTTCACCATAAAAAAAGATCAATGAATCAGATTTTTATATTAATTAAAAAAATTTTAAAGTAGTTAAAAAATGTTAAAGAAAATTTGTTTTTTTTTATTATATTGAAAACTTCAATTTAAATTTACATAATATTTTGAAATTTTGTATAAATCCTTTTTTCAAAAAAAAACAAACAAAAAAAAATGAAGGATCAATCACTTTTACAATATTCCTCACAAATCACTTTTAAAACTATTTGATTATATTTTCCGCCGGAATTTTTTATTTCCTCTTTTATATAATATGAATTTTCGAAAAACCGAAATATGCCAAAAAACAGGATCAGTTCCGACAACGATCAGTTCAATTATGATTAAAGCTTTTTGTATAAATTAATGATCAACTTAATAACACAAAAAAAAAGTTACCAATTTACAAATTTTTATGAATGAATACTAAATTTCGATTCATTCTCTGAGAGAAAGTCAAATATAGTAGAGCATATCGATCGATGATATTAAAAGCTTAAGAGTTTTACCTGGTGGTGTGTCGTGTGTGTAGTAGTGGAGATATTTCTTCTTGCACCTTCTTCCTCACTCCGTAAAGGCCATTATTTCTGTACATGTGATCAAAACTAATCGTGAGAATTTTATGAATGAAATTTTATACATGTTTCCCCCCTTTTCCACGTTTTTTTTTATAGTTAGATAATATTTTTCTGCTCTTGGCGCATATTTTTATTTGCTTAAAAAATTTGTGACGTATTTTTCGAATGACTCATCGTTTAGCAGAAGAAAATATGAAATTTGTAGAAAATTTAATTTTTGCTTAAAATGTGAAGCAGAAATCGTGTAAGTGTGGAGATTCCGAACACTTAAGTTATTCTACATTTTAAAACGTTTTTTATAGCACCAAGATAAGAAAATTACATCAGGTATTTAAAATCGTGCATTTTTAGAATGCGCCAAAAAAAAATGTTTGTTGTGGACTTTTTGATAATGAAACTAGAATTTACAACAGGAAATTAATAAAGCTTTTTGCGCATAGTTTTGTATATTTATAAAATGATTATAGTGTTGTAAATTTTCGGGTACATTTATTAACCGATAAACAGGTGGTGGTAATTTGCGGCGAATGACCGATAAATTAAATAATCGTTAGTCTTTTAATAGTAGAAGGAGAATTTTATCAATAAAATTGCTTGAAACTTGAACTACATAAATATAGGTACATTATATTAGTTTTAGCTATTATCAAATTTGTTTTATTTATAAAAAATATGCAATGAATGAAACATGGAAAAAAAAACATCTTATCAAAGATCGAAAAAGTATCATTTCCTGCCTGTCATAAGCAAAATAAAAGTAAACTGATTAATTGTATAGAAATAAATGAATAATATTTCACTTTTTAAAGATTGTTGTTATCTCCTATCAAGGTAAAAATTGTTTACCAAAAAGTTTTTTTAAATTTTGCTAAAAAAAAATTTATCATAATTTATGAATCATTATAAAATGGGGTATTTCTAATTGTAGCGTAATTTTGAAATAAAAAATAGTACATATACATATATATTTTATTGAGTGTATTACGGATCTAACTTTGATAATTTCGAATTCAAAATAATATTATTTTGAAGTGTGTCATGGAACTTATAGTTATAATTAAATGAATTGGTGGCGTCTTAAATTACTAATTCATTAAAATAATTAAAATTCACTTTCAGTTACGATTTATAAAATTATTTTAAATTATTTCGATTTGGAAATTGGGGTTTTTTTTTATATAAATTTAATTCGTAATTTTAGTTTGGTGATAATTTCATAATGAATTGACATTCATTTGTACGGTGGAAGCTATCGCATGTATTAATGTACTACTATTTTGTTGTTACTTTTGGGTCCAGAAAACCGATAACAAGTTATTCATGGAAGTGTTAGAAATATTTCAAACTTTATCAGGCTTAATCATATATACATAGTAACTGGTAGCTTAGTGGGTAAATTTTGTGGACTGTGGTTCAGTAGGTCAAAGTTTCGACTCACGATGGAGGGGCATCGATAAAGTAGTCAATTACGAATTCAACATAAATATTATATCTATATGTATAATGAATGTATCATCAAAATTTTATTCATCAAATAATTTATTTCAATAATTTTATTTTAGACTTTCAAATATAATAATTAAATTACCATATTTGGTATTAAGCCTATAATTTTTTTTAACCTTTACTATTTCTAATCCCAAAAATACAAAAATTATTGAATGAAAAATTCATGCAAAAATATCTCTCAATTCTTGGAACTCATCATAGATCTCTGTTTTTTTTTACAATATCAAAAATTAACAAATCATTTTAATTTTAATGTATATTTTTTTCCTGGAAATTTTCGCTAATTCATAATAAATTTTGGAAAATGATTCACATTCCGAATTTATTACATGGGAAATGGTATTTGACCCCCATAGCCATATGGCCTACAATTTTTTCATAAAAAACAAATTCATCAGCTATAAAAAAACACAAAATATTTTGGCACACGAATTTGAAAAAAAATAAAAATCCATCTAAAATTTCAATCAAAATTTTAAGAATTTTCATATAAACATTATTATTACTCATTGTAGACATTTTTTTAAATAAATCATTGTATCATATTATTATCAGCTGGAAATAATGACGTAAATTAAAAAATAAATAAAAAGATGAAAAAAGTTTATTCATTAAAAAACATATATTTTTTATGTACTTTACTATTTTTATTGGTCGAGTAATTTTGTACAATAATTACACGAATTACGATGACGAATACAAAAAAAAAATTCATTCAATGTTTTCTCGGTTATTAAAAAAGTTAAAAATAGAACTTTTAAAAGTTTCCAAAAAGAGAGAAATTTTAATTTATAAGTAGCAAAGCTTTTTCGAATTTCATATATATAAATTTTCGAAAATAATATTTTTGATTTCAATTAAAATTTGTTTGAGAATGTAAATTTTTTTTATAAATTGAAGAATTTCAATGGAAAAAAGTACTTGATCAGAATTTATTTATGGTATATACAAAAATATAATGAAATTTGGATAAAAATAAATTTTATTGATATTTATAACCAAAATCATATTTTTGTTTATTTTGTTGGTTAATTTTGGTTTTTTTTTCTTCTGTGTGTTTGGGGATTTTGACATTGTGATTAGTTGTTTAATATCAGCATCAGAAATTATGGGGTAGGTCAGTATTGGCAAAAAATACAGAACAAATGAAAATAATCAAAAAATAATTATAATATTTTCAGTTGGTTTGACTCATTTGCGAATTTTATTATGAAGTCATAAAAAAATTATACTATTCTATTTTTATTGAAATTCTTGGTAAGATTTGTAAAAATTTTATTTATAAATTATTTTCTATTTAAAAAAGTTTGAATAAAAAACAGAAATTATAAAATAGGAAATATTATAAAATAAGCAAGAATATCATGGACTTTAAATTTGTAGCGCCAGGCGCTTGTATAATCTATTAACAAATTGAAGTTGCATTTCAAAATTTCCATTGCAATTTATATACGAGATATTTTATATGAAATCTGTTTCTGACGAATCAAATAAATAATTTACTAAGTAATTAGTTAAACTTTCTTCGAATTCACAATTACCCAATAAAAATAACAGTGGATAAGAAGGACATTTAATATAAATTTCCATTAGGCGATAGCTTATAAGGCTTGGTAGATTCACGGCCAACTCATCGCTATCATTGATCTTGTTCTAAGTTGACTCAGCTCAAAATTATTATGAGTAGTAAAATTTACATTGATGTGAATTTAAGACTAGAAAAATTGGCACCGGTTGAGTCCAAATTGCTGACAACAACTGATTCACTCCTAAGGATTATAGAATATATTCAACTTAATAACTTCTTCTCTTCAAAGTAATGATCTAGACTAAATTATATATTAAATTAGTTCTAAATTGGAATTGAAATTAATCCGAAACAACACTTCGTAAAAGAGGTAGATATGTGAATATGTGATTCTTAGTTCATTTTAGTACTGAACGTAATTCATAGTAACATTGTCGTCTCATAACAGAGTCTAATCGATCTGACCTATATATATACTATACTACTTCATATTTACAATTAGATCTCATTTCAAGCTGGAGAACTTAATTTATAAATTCTAAAAAATAGATTTAATTGAAAATTAGTGCAAACATCACATTATAGGAAGTAAATAAATGTAAAAACTTTTACATAATCTAAATATTGGCATCTAATTGATAATATATTGACCTTAACATTATGCGCATAATCATCTCTATAATAGTCACATATATTTTTTAATTTCTAATCATGGATTTTATTCGCATATTAAAATATTTTTTAATCTATATACTGCAATAAATCTTTTGATGAAAGATCTTTTGTCTCTTTACTATGGCCCCAACATAAATTTCAACTCCGTCTCTGAATATCTATATATATTTTCTCTTCTTCTCCTTCTTTTTAATACTCAAAAAATTCAAAAATTGATTTATTATAAAAACCATGTATATAATATTAAATCCAGAATAGAACATTTTAATTCTTCTTTTACTATAGATTTTTAATATTTAAATATTTTTTTTTTCCAGATTTTAAAATTCATTCAGTCTGTTATCGCGTTCGCGTAGGCTTATATTTGCCCTTTCTTATCACTTTCTCTTGTGTATATTAATGAAGAATGTACTCTTCAACTCCTCTATACTATATATAGTTGGATTATAAGGGAATGTGGTCAGTGATAAAGTATCCTAAATTAATAATTTATATAAGGATTTTATTATAATAAAATCTAAAACTAATTTTCTGTATGTAACAAATTAGCCAATTAGAGATTTTGGAACAAGATTTGGGAAACAGAATAGTATGACAAAATGTACTAGGTGCAAAATTTGTACTCTGCATGACAAATTACCATAATAATATAACTTGGGAACCAATATAACTTGGGAAAAATTGAGAAACTAAAAATAATAAACATAAATATTTGAAAAATATTTTATGAAATAAAATTCTATATAATAAATTGAATCTCAATAAAGGAGAAGTGCAAAGAACTCTACTGTAGTTGTTTGCTGTGCTTCACACGATAAAGTTGGAATTATAAAAATCTAAGCGATTTTATTTGTTTATTAGTTTTTTTTTTTTGTGATTGCTCTTCAATTTCAATTTCAATTTCAATTTTTACTGAGATAATTTTAATTATAATTATAGTTCGTATATACATATAAAAAAGTATATATTTAAATGAAAACATAAAAATTAATTGTAATTTTGAAAATATTTCTATATAATTAATAAAAAAAATTTACAAAACTATATACTAAATATAGAAAAAAAAAATGGTTACATTAAAATTAATATTCAGTTTTGCATTAGTTTATATTTATTGTGGTAATTTATGTTTCTACATATTTCAATTATAAAATATATTAAATAATTTTTGTGGTAAAATATTTTTTACAGTGTCCATTGTTAAATCTTGTGAAATGGATCAAACTCAACATGGTTGTCGAATTGATAATGGTGCATGTACTTGTTCATTTGGTTGTAAATCAGAATTTCGTTATTCAAATCGTAAAGAATGTCAAGATGCTTTAAAGGTATATATAATGAAATTTAAATTTAAATTTAAATTGTTATCAAATTCAATTTCGTCTTTTTCTAAATCAAATTATGATCTTTGGAAAAGATGAATTTAATTTGAAAAAAGATTAAATTGTTTTATATAAAATCACAAATATTATATTAGTCCAATTATATGTATAACAATATAGGGTACATCAAATGATGTTTGTAGTCGTAAACCATGTTTAAATTCTGGTGGATGTATTCAAGTATCACAATCACCTGGTTATAAATGTCGATGTGAAGGTACTGGATATTGGGGAAATCGATGCCAAAGACGTAAAATATTTTTTAAATAATATAAATTTCTTATTTTATGAATTATCTTTATATAGAATGTCCTGGACCAGATCATCGTTTAGATTTTTTTCCACATGAATGTATAGTAATTTGAAAGCCATTATGTATATAATTATTAATAATGTCAAACGCAATTTAATTGATATACACAACATAAATATATAAAATTAAATTTGAATTAGTATCATTTATATAATTATATATTACAAAAATGATTTTATATAAAAATCAAAATAATTTTTATCATCAACAAAATTATATTATTTCAAATGGAACGACGACGGTCAGATTCGATTCTCTTTAAAAAAAAAAAATCTTTATTAAATAGATTAGTAATAATAAATATAATATTAATTTTAGTGGCACAACAAAACTTCTTTTTTTTTTTTTTGTCTTTCTGTCAAGAGTTATCAGCACATAATGAAAATATTAAATACATATTATATAAATGAAATTCTCTAAAAATAAAAAAACTTGTACATAAATAAAAATGAATAAAAAAAAATATAAACTGATTTTCTTCTTTGTATAAAAATATAAAAATAGTTTGTTGTGTTGATTTTTCGTTTTCTATGTTAAGAAGAAATATTTATTTTATAGTGTAATTAAAAGATTTTTTCAATAATTTTCCACTTTCATTTGGTTCATTGGAGTTTATTTATAAGTGATATTTCTTATTCTTATATTCTGTTTTGTGTGGTGCGGATGAATCGATGGATGTATCAGTCTAGTGATTAAACATCATTCCAGCATAAATATATTAAATTGTAAAGTTTTATGATGTAAAATGTTTGTTTGAAACTTGATTTTAAAATAAAATTGAACTTAAATTGATTAGCAATAAGTATATAAGTGGAGAGTGGCTTTATTTGTTGATTATGTGAATAGAATTACGACCATTTTTTTTACATTGAAACGATCAATAAATTTATTTAGTTTATAATTTGTGTTTCATAAAAACATAAATTCAATTTAAATATACTGACTGTATAGTTTTAAATTTCTTGCATTTATAATTGCCATATGCGAGTACTTAAAAGCTTGCTAAAATTTAGAAATACAATTATATGATTGAATTTGGTATGCCAATAAGTAGAATATGGAATTTCTATCACATGTGATTATAATACTTAGGAAAAGAGACATTACTCAATTGGGTTTCATCCAAGAGTATTAAATAATTTTCTGTTGACAAGGCGATATTTGTTATAGTACTTCTAATCGCAATCAATTGCATTGATTATTTGATATGATTATTATAAATACTAATGTTTATAATGTTTTGATCTATTATAATCAAATTGGCTGTCCATTCATTCCATACCAGTAACAATCAATCAGCACTGAGGGAACTAACAGTGAGTTAACAGTTAATTAACGATGTGACTAAAATACTATCGACATCTTTACGACATCTTTACTTACTTACTTAATAGTAAGTAAAGATGTCGATAGTATTTTAGTCACAAGGTAAGTATGTAAAGATGTCGTAAAGATGTCGATAGTATTTTAGTAACATCGTTAATTAACTGTTAACTCACTGTTATTTACCTTTTAATATTTTAGTTAACAAAGAACCATTATATTTAACAGATAATTAACAGAAAAGTTACCTTAATCATTAAATATTTGATAACATCCTTCCGCAAATCGATAAATAATTGTTAACAATTTGTTAATGATTTTTGTTTCAATATCATTATGCAATTATTGTAATTCATTTCTTAACTTTATCTTGTTACATAAAATACTTTTTTTTTTCAAATATGCATTTTTGAACTTAAAATTATTTGCCCAATAACAGATTTTAATATCAACCATATCCGGTTAGGAAGCGTTCAGAAAATCTACAATTTACCATCCACATATTTTTTCATGCTTTCCAAATATAAAAAAAAAACAAAATCTGTTATTTTACAAAGCCACCTAAGAGTATGCAATTATTTAAAATTATTGAAATTATAAAAATTCTTTATTATTCTTTTTGAATTTAATATCAAAATTAAGAATAATTTGAAATAAATGTTATAAAGTAAATAAATAAAACTACAATAATTAATCATAGTGATAGTAGGTAGTAATTTTGATTAAAGAAATTTGAATAATATTTTTTTTCCATAAAATAGAAATAAAATATTTCGCGATTTAAATGATTAAAAATATCAAATCATAAATTAAAAAATGTAATAATCTACAATTCGAATTTCCTGTTAATATTTATGTAATTGCAAATTTGTAGATTATTGTTAAAAAAAATTAATATTATTAATTAGTCTAAAAATAGAAAATATTATATAAAATTTATTAACAATTTTATAAAAAAGCAAGTGTGCCAAAATAATAAACTGTTAAGCTTAAGATAAATTAATTTATTGTTTTAAGTTTATTGTTGTAATTTATAACTTTATACATTTTATCAAATCTCTTTTTAAATATTAAATTTTTTGATCCGTTTAATAATGAATTCAGCAACACCCGAAAAAAAAAATACTTTATACTCCTATCAAAACCCCCCCGTCAATTTTTAAGCTTTTAATTGAAATTTTTATATGAAACAGAAAAAATTATTTAATTGAGATAATAAAAATTTTCTAAATTATTATTTACAAAATTAATAATTTACGCTTTAATTTCAAATTTTTTTTTTATCAATATTTTAAAATTTATAAAAAAAATGAAGATTAATCATAATAAAAAAAAAAAAAATTTAAATAAAGCTACAAATGAAATATCTGAAGCGTTTTGAACATTGACGAGCCTCCTAGAAAAACACTTCAAAACTAGTTTTCAATAATATTATTATTTGTTTATGTTTTGACAAGCATATACATATTCGAACGTCATTATATAAAACGTATGATTTGAACTTGTTTTCAATTCGTTGAAAATGATCAGTTAATTATTTAAATTTTTAATTTGTTCGTGAAATTAACAAAGCTGATAATTTAATAATTAATTGATTAAATATATATATTTTTTTAGCATATTTTAAATTAGTATATATAGTAATTAATACTTTAAATTAAAAATTAACTAATTAGTTAATTAAATTTAAAAGGTTATTGATCCATCAATTAAATTAATATTTGTTCGATATTATTTGTTATTTAGGATGAATCGACATAATGAGTGAACCATTATATGCATGTGAAATACTATAAATATAGTAAATGCAATCACATTTTAAGGCTTGTCTCTAATTTAATAAATAGACAAAAATATGTAAAGTAACTTTTCTAGTGTGATAGCAATGTAAAGAATGGGATCAATACTCGATAATTTCAGAAAAGTAACTAAGTAAAGTAATGTCCCACAATGTAGAAATGGGGATTGGTCCTGTGTAATGACAAATATGTAAATGCAAGAAAAATGAGAATTTTGTCTTATAAAGAGGACTACTTGGAGAACAGACTTTGGAGAATGTAATAAAGAATGGTACACAACTTTTGTGACGAAGAAACGCTCCCAGAAACTGGGTTCGTCCTTCCAAAGTAACATCGAAAACTTTATTGTACTTTTCTTCCGCATAATACTGGAATTTCTTAATACCTCGACTATTCTAGCATATTAAAGATTAGTTACTAATTTCGAGGACGCTAAGATTACTTACTAATTTCGAGGACACTGAGCTGATCATCATTGCCAAGCAAACATCTCAATACCAATACGCAATACAAATCTATATTTAAATTAAATTCTGGTTAAAGTTAAAAATATTTACATATGTATTTCTTTCGACAAAAAATGTTTAATTCAAATATATATTTGAGCCAACAAATTTTATATTTTTTCACCCTGAAAAGTTCAAAATTTTTAATAACATTATTTTTTGTATTCTATCTATGTATTTTATTTTGTATTTTCAAGTTCAATCATCTTCATCCTAATAACAATTTTTTTTCTAGTTTAAATTTTGCTAGCAAAAAATAGAATAAAATATGGAATTAGAAATCTTTGATACAAAAATTGAAACATTTTTTTGTTGAAGTTATTTTTGGATTTTTTTTGTTTTGTCACGCAGCACGCCAGTTAATTCAATATTTATATTTCAAACAGTTCGCCAGACACAAACAAAATTTCATTGTTTTTTTTTAAGTATATTTAATAAATTCAAAATTTACAAAATTTTCAAAAAAAAAATTATTTATTTATAATTTAAATTTTGCGGAAAAAAAAACTTTCAATATTTACTAACTCAAAAAAAAAGCCCCAATTGTGAATATTATTTGCTATCAATACCAAAAAAAAATATGTAAATATTTTTAAAATATTTTTTAAATTGGAAAATTTTTCTTTTCGTTTTTTTGAAAAATATACAAAAATGTATTTAACAATTAAAAAAAAAAAAAAAAATAGAAAAATTATCGTTAATTTTGGTGTTAAATATTAATTTACCATATCTAAAAAATATTAATTAAAATTTTTAAATATTTTATAATTATGAACCGTCGTGGTATATGTACAATTAATGATTATGATTATTTGTTTTGCTATAGGCGAAAAAAATTTATAAATTATAGAAAAAAGAAAAAAAAAATGTGATATTTAAACAAATGGAAATTTTGTTGTTGTTGTTAAGAAATTCCAGTATTTTTCCTATACATAAATTATTATACATATTTTTCTAGAATTCCAAGTTCCAAGGTGGTTTAAGAAGGTTACTGTCTCCTAATTTTTAATTCATTGATAAAATATTTAATTTTTTTGGCAAAATTAAAAATTAATAATCAAAAAGTTTAAAAACAAACTGTCTTTTTTAATCACAGATTTCTTCATTAAAAACGCTCGTTAAATCAAAAAATCACATTAATCCTTTTTTTTTTATGTCTAAGATAATTTCAAGTTAAAAAAAATATTCGTTGTTTACAAAAATATTTTCTATAGAAAATTATTAAACTTATCTTTACACGTTTTTGTATCTTTTAAAAAATTAATCTTTTCACTATTATAAACTCTTAGATTTCTTAAAAGCTTTGCTAACATGGAATAAATATTTCTATCGTTTTTTAAAAATTTTGCAAATACTTAACAGGAATTTTTGTACATTAATTGTACAGACTGTCAAAAAACTAAAATTAAATGTATATTAAATTTAAGGTTAATGATCTGTTAAGCTAAAATACAAAAGCTTAAAATAATTTGCTGAAAAATTATATATTAAATAAAGTAATTGACCTTATATAAATTAAAATTTTTAAATAACCAGATCATAGAATCTGCGGCCTTTGTCGAAAACTTTCTAATCGATAATGTGCTAAAAAAAAATTCTTTAATCCTTCTTATTATTAATAATAATTGATAGTTTTTTATCAAATAAAATTATCATCATTAAAAATATATAATAATAATAAATTTAATCTATACTAAATTCATAACATTCAAAAACTGATAAAAGCGCCACAAAATATATTTGTAAATTGATTTCGTACCATCCAAATTCAAGCGCCATAATTTTAAATTAATTATTATGTATAAATTATAAATTTTTAATAATCTGGTGATGGCGTGGCGCCTAACAAAATTAATTTATGCAAATTATTTTTGTAATTAAAATATTATTATGTATATGAATAATTAATAATTTTATATAAAAATATATTAGTTAATTAATATGGTAGAAATTCATATATAAAAATGAGAACGAATAAAAAATATATGTGAATTATGGTTTTTGGGAAATTTTTTATATGCAAACATTTTATCTCAAACCAATTTTATCGTAAAGCATGTAGTTTTTATCTATAATTCTGCGGTTTTTTTATTTGCGCAATTTTTGAATTCTTTTGACTAGTGTAAAATTGCGCAATTTTTGGAATCTATGAATAGTGTACGATTTAAGTTCATATTAGGATATTTCAGAATTATGGTTAGAAGGACTGAAAACGAAACAGAAATTCTATTTATCAATATTAGGAGAACAAAAATATATAGGATCGTTGTTGAATTTAATCAGCAACGATAAAATAATTTCCGATAAAGTTTTCCCCGGTAAAATGCTTGGCAACCAAATATAGAAGAAATATATCTACAACACAATATGCTATTAACAATAATGAATTTCATCTTGAAATTCTTTCAGCTTGTATCTTTTTTTTACTTCGTAATTTCTAATAATTTAATTATTTATTATTATAAATGTATTTTTTTTCACATTTTTCTACAATATTTGAAAAATAAAAATCATTTTATATCACGTTAAATTTAATGGCAAACTAGACTTATTGACCACGTGTTTTTTTTTTGTTATTTATAAAAAGTTTTGTGGCGCAGTTTCATTATATAATATTAAATAATCTTTTATGGACATATAAATATTTATGTATGCATAGCTAAGCTATGTAGTATATAAGTAAATAAACAATTTTATGTAAATAAAAGCAACAAAAAAAAAATGAGTTAAATAATTTAAAGCTTTTTTAGATATGAAGAATATGTTTAGATATTTTGATTAAAATTATAGATATTTGACATGAAAGTTGACTTTTATGGGTAGATTTTTGTTTATTAAGAGATAATACTTATATTATTTTATTTTATTTATACATAATACATAAATGTAGTCAATAATTAAACACCTTAATTATAAATTATTACCATGAAAATATTAAAATTTATGTAAATGATGAGATGGACTTGAACTCGCCGCGACAATATTTTTATTTATGGAGCCAAAAATTTTTTGATTAGATGGACAAATTTAATTTCTTTATTAATTTTTATCTGTTTATTTGATCTAACGCAACACTATAAATTTAGTTTACCCAATCAAAACAGGAAATACACGCGAGCAATAAAAATTTGACCAGTTTACGTGGAAAAAGTTATTAATCTCGATGCGTTTTTCAGAAAAGATGTTAATAATTTAGAGAATTATTTAAAAATAAATTGTAGAATATTTCTAAACATGGACATTTGTCCATTTCCAGGACTTTATTACCATATGTCAATTTAAGATATGAAGAATGGCTATGGCAGTAGTAAAACTTTCAAACATTGAAAACGAAATCTGATCCGTATTATTTTAACATTCTAACTAATCGTTTTTCTATAGAAAATTTTCTAAATTACAATTTAATATAAATTTAAATTATAGTATATATTACATAGTAATTATTACTTAATTAGGAAATACGAATTAACCTAAATTAATTTCAAATTACAAAAAAATTATATGATGTAATTTTGATAATAATTTAATGTGTAATTTGTTTATAGTCTATCATAAAATTTTCTATTTAAACAAGTTTTATTTGATTATTTTTTTTTGATAATATTTGATTATATAGTTTCACTATTTTAGGTCAGGTTTTTCATTACAAACTTTAAAACGCAATTAAAATATTTTCGATTGATCAAAAATGATCATTAAAAAATTATTTGAATATTTTAAATTAAAAAAATTGTAATTGATCTCATATTAATAGTTACATAGTTGTAAGAAGATTGCTACAATGTATTTAATGTTTTTTAACAAATTCGAATTAACGAATTAATATTTGTCATGTACAATAAATGTTTCTTATTTGAAATTGGTCTTTAGCGGCTCATGGAAATATGCAACGATCTTGTATTCATAACAAAGTCATGTAATTAGAATGTAAGTAATGACAAATTGTAACTATAATGTCTATAAGTGGATTATTGTGGTAATCTTGTAAGATTTCGGTCTGGGTAATCAAATGTAAATAAATTTTAGTCTCATCTTTCCATATGGATATCTCTAACTATATGATCCTTCTATAAGAAACATATGATTTGTTTAGGAAAATGCTTTGTTAAGGTTTAACTGAATTAGTTTTGACAATGTTGTATATAAAATAAAGGGATATCTATTATATAAAACCCTAATGAAATTCAAACTAATCTCTAATTACTTGGAAAATGCACGGCCACCCAAGTGATCTTCCTTACTAAATTCTAATTTCATTTATCTTTATGTACAATCATTATGTCCAACAAAATTTTCTAAATTTCAAATTACGCAAACAAATTGTACACTAAAATTTTCAGCTCATTCTAGAACCATTTAAATTTTTCCCATATTACATATACAAATGAATTAAATATCATAATTTGCAATTAAAATAAAATTTTGATAAAATAATTGAGATGTATATCAGAAAAATTGAAGGCCGACCGATAACCTCTATTCTTTATAATTCAATCAAAAAAAGTAATACGAAATTCATTGCAACGAAGAAGAACCAAAAAAAATTGATAAATAAAACTGACATTCAAATAATAATGAAAAAAAAAAATTATAAATAAAAATTTGGCTTTTAAAACAATTGAATAATTCAAAAAAAATTTACCCACACCACCCCCCACCCCCCAAAAAAAAAATAATAATCTGAAAAAAATATAAAAAATCTAAAATACAATAAAATTCCAATCTTCAAAAATTATTCCAGAAAATTTTAAATTATAAAAAATTGAAATAAAAACAAAAACGAAAAAAAAAAAATATTCAACAAGAGATTTTTTTTTTTGTATCTTTTTTCGAGAATTTCTAAAATACAAAAAAAAAAAAATTTATAATTAAAATATTATTTAAATATACAAAATTCAAAAAAATATATAAAATGTTTCACGTTCATTGTACTTTTTCAATGAAATATTTCAAGAAAAACACAAATGTATATGTAAATATTTTTTCTCTTCTTTATTTTTATTTAAATTTGAATAATTTTAACATTTTATTATAAAATATATATAAATTTTATCCTTGTAAAATTTTAATTCTGCTACTGGATTGAAGACGTCATTACTAAAATTGATTTGAAAACTTTTTTTTGTAAAAATTTAATACTAAATCAGAAAATAATAATAAAAATTTATAATTTAAAGCTTTTTGTAGTTAGAAAGTAACTTTAATTTACTATATAATAAATTAAAAAATTATTAATGACAAGAAAACAAGGAACCAAAAAATTTTGAGAAGAAACAAAACAAAAAAAATCTTAAATTAATTTATGAGATAGAAATAATTTCTTTTGATGATTATTGGCACGTGTAATTTTTATGAAGCCAATTAACCTCGAACATTTTTTATTTTTTAATTTTTTCAAAATACAAAAAAAAAAAGAACCACAATTAATAAACAAATAATTTACTTAAGAAATATTTAAAATTCGTGTGCAGACTGACTGACGCATCATAACTTCTGAAATTTTATTTTAGATGGAGAAAAATTAAGTAGCTACACTTAATTATTTCAAAATTTAATATTTAGTTTTGGTTAAATATTAACACTTACACCATGCAAGATCACATTTGAAATGTACATAAAAAGATTATAATGAATACGAAGTTTTGGTTACCATTTATTGGGTATTTAAATTGAATTTTCACTTGGACTTGGAAAGAAGATTTGATTTAGGAAGTGTACAATAGAGATGAAAAAATTAA
Source organism: Empis stercorea (assembly GCA_949752835.1). Taxonomy (NCBI): domain Eukaryota; kingdom Metazoa; phylum Arthropoda; class Insecta; order Diptera; family Empididae; genus Empis; species Empis stercorea. The sequence goes on from OX457089.1 coordinate 48,924,592, forward strand.
ATTTAAATTATTCCATTCACTTACTATGAGTAGAAATAATGTAATGATACTAATTAAGCTTCTATTCAGTCTATATATATTTTCATGGGTATACTGTCTGTATTGTATAAAGTCTGTACACTTAAACTAAACTAATCTAACATTATCAAATGCTGTAACTATTCTCCTATTCCTCACATAATTAAATGAAATTCAGATATAAATTTGAAAGTCTTAATTTTTTCAGCTTGGGCTTTCTAGTTTCTGGACAAATAAAGTACATTTTTGCCTTTCTGGCCTGGACATGTAAAATACCATCGAATGACATAGAAAAGATATATTTTCTAGTCAAAATTCTGTCCTTAACATTTCCCCCTGTAATATTTCCTACAGGTATTCTTAAATCTGATTTCAGATAGAAACATCGATGTGTCTGCCGGAAATTAAACCTACATCCTCATGCAGACCAGCTTCATACACTATACCACTAAGCCAATTCTGAAATTTATGAATTAGCCAATCTATAAAAAATTTCGGTCGGAAACATTTCCGTATTTATTCCGGTTAAAGTTTTTTTTTAATTATCAAAAATCAATAGATAAAACTCCTTCCTACCTCAAAATCAATTAAAATATTATAATTATTATACGTTTAAGAACTGACTTAACCGGATTTTTCATAAACTTTCCCATATATATAAAAAATTCATAAATTATATTTCAAAAATCATAAGCTTCCTAAATTTAAAAAAAAAAAAACATTTTGGTCAACCTTTGATCTTTTACTGATTTTTGGTGACGATTATAAAAAAAAGATCAACAGAAAAAATGTCCATTTTTCGAAATTTTTAGCATTATCAACAACTAAACCAGCTGATGATGATTAAAACGACATTTCACATTACATCATTTAAAATTTTTTTTTGTTATTTTTAATGGAAACGATGATAACTTCAAAAATAAATATACAATTTATTTATTTTTGCAAAGATATGCAAAAATTAAACAAAATATTTTTTTAAAATTTTACATAATTTTTAACAAAATTTTTTAAGGGTACTTTTACGGTGGGGTCTGTATACAATATTTGACATTGAAATTAATATTATCACGAGATTGATATTCCCAGATTCTAACTGACATTTTTATATATTTTGAGTTGGATCCAAATTGGGGAAAACAACACAGAAGAATCTTCTATGTTAACGTAAAAAGGTAACAAAAAATTTCTGACCTTTAATGCAACTATTCTAGAACAGACCTTAAACATGCAAAACACTGGCATTATATATGGCATAGCAAAGCAATGACGCCACATGTTAGAGCTGACAACCACTACAATGGATTCTAAGATCACGATCATGAATGCTTGATATATCTCTGCCATTATCCTCTATAATCCTCCCTCTTCGAAAACCAACCAAACAACCAAAGGAAGGCCAAAACTCATGATGATCTACAGCGACACGTAATAAAGTAAAATTAGTTAGTTTTGGTATATAGAAAATGTTTTATTTAAATTGAAAGAAATTTCGTAAATTTCAGTTCAAATAGAAAGTAAGTCATTTATAATGCAAAAAATGGTAAATCCAACTTATATTTACTCAAATTAATCATTTATGTAGTTAGAACAATTGATTATCTATGTGTTAACTTCAAAACTGCGTAATTTGTTATTAAAAATTATTGCACAATTTTTTAAGGAATTTTAATGACAGATTTTTATTCAAATTTATTTAATAAAATTAATTGTTTGGAAAATATTTTGTGAAAAAGTGTGTTAAGAAAAATAATGATCGAACAAACATTTTTATTATTATTATCAATAATTTATACGAATTTTCTAACATGGCAAAAAAAATAAGTGTGAAATAATTTTGTTTGAACAGTTTTGAAATTTTTTAATATGGGACATCCCAAGAAAAAAAACGTAATTTTTTATGCATAACATTTCTTTTTTTTTTCGTGGAAATTTGAAATTATGGAATTTATCAATTAAATAATAAAAAAAAATTAAAAGTAATTAAAATGACAATAATTATTGTCCAAACACAGCATAAAAAAAAATTAAGAACTTTTCTGATGAAATTTATCCAAAAAATTTCAAAGAATTTTTTTTTTGAATTTATGTTAACAACGCATTTTATTTTTTCACATAAAATTTCTGCGTGTGTTTATAAACATAATCAACAAAAAAATGTTTTTTTTTGGTGTGAAGAAAAGGAAAAGTTATTTTAATAATATTTACATTTAATAAATTAATTTAAATATTTTAGGTAACATACATACATATGTATATGATTTGTTATTTATGTAATAATGGAGAGAAAATATGATGAAATATATTTTTAATCTTAAAAACAAAATATATTTATTACATAATAATAATTAAAAGAAGTTTAAATTATGGATTTAGTCCGGTAAACGTAAATTTCTTATCGTAAATCTTTTGGATTTGTTTATTCCAAAATGAAGATTTTGAATATTCTCTATCTTCATGTTGATTTTAGCATATATACGACAATAGCTCTATCTCCTATAAATAATTGGTAACATTATGGACAGTGAAATATTATATTGTCAATTACTTCGACGTTTAGATATTCATGAGAAAACTAATACTTGATTATGATAGTATTAATGCAAATAGCATCAAGGAAATCTTGTCCAATTTGCTTTAATCTTGTTCGTGAAAGACCTTCAAAGTCAGAAAATGTACTATTTACTTGGTCGATTCATTAAACCACAAATTCTATAGTTGGGAAAGAGTGGATCTGATAAATTGGCAAAAAAGATAGTACAAATATTTCTTTTAAAGTCAAATCGGTCCTTATTGATAATTTAATAGCATTTAATAGCAATTAATTTAATAGTAATGTACTAACTAATATGTTTACACTATTGAATTAAGGATTTCATGAAAAAATATTTTCTCCTTTATCATAGAAATAAATAATGTAAGTCCGAATACCCAATAAAAATATGTGTTTGCATTCCACTTGACCGTAACAATTGCGTTGTAAACAGATTTGCTTTGTATTTTACAAAAAATCGTAAATTAATTTTGACATTTATATTTGCAATTAATTAAAAGTTATATAAAGTTTAATTATTATAATATATAAAGGCATGTGTTCACCCTCAATCATTAAAATTTTTTTTTATATCATTCCAACAGCGCAGTTTCTGTTAAATATGCGCAGTTTATCTTGCAATTTGATCCAACACAATCTGTATCTGTGGACTATTTGCTATTTATTATAAATAATATATATGTATAACATGTATGTTATGTATGTATATAGTTTTAGTATGTATATTTACATAAGAAAAAGTTTTAAAATTTTATGTACATATTTCAAAATTGCTAATTATAATTCTTAAAACGTTTAAAGTAAATAAGATTTTAAGTAAGTTATAAATTTAATATAAAATGATTAATTTTAAGTATAACTAGAAACTGGAAGATCACCGTGCATTAATGACATTTCCATAATAGGAGAACTATAACTATGTATACCGCCTCTGGCTAATAAATTCATCCTTACCCTACAGATTTTACCAAGAAGATATGATTTAGTATATTATTAAGAGTAGGACCACGGACCACCGGAAGCTTACATTTATGCTAATACTTCATTATGTGAGGTCGTAGAAGTACCAGCTCACCCTAGTCAAATTTGTACTCTTTCCAGCTCCAAATAAAATTTTACTCTTTCCAAATTTTCGAAATTGTTTGGCAAATGGAAAAAATATCAAAGAGGATCAATTATAATTTTGAAAAAGATCATTTCGGTTTCGAAAGAAAATTTGTTGATTTAAAAAAGGCTACGATCATTATATGATTCAAATTCACTGTAAATATAATTTTTTACATAATAAATTTAATTCTCTCTAATTTTCTTAATCAACATAATTTTCTATTATTATTTTTCCTAACGATTAGTTTGTATAGAAAAGTATTTTCATCTTTTACATTACATGAAATATTTAAAATATTTTCGAAAAATTTTTTTGCGTTTATTTACATTTACCACCAAAAAATTCTTTCAAATCGCAATATCATTTTTATAAATTGCGCATTTTACATTTTCCTTTAAACTTTTACACGATCATCAAACTTTTGTTCGGATATAAAAATAAATTTTTTGTATTCCAAAACCAAAATTTTAGTCACGATAATTTTTAATCAAGTGTCTAATAAATCTGACAGACTGACATAATCATTTTTTTTTTTTCATTCCCATAACATGTAAACAAGCTAATATTAAATTACTGATAATGACCAATAATTCTTTAGCTTAATTATTTACAGTGTAACACATTAAATTGAGCTGGAGACTTTTTTTTTGAAATTTTAGGCGCGCAATTTCAGGTGATATCAGCAAAAATTTCAAATCTTTATTGCAGCCATTAATAAATTATGATTCTTTTCAGTATAAAATGACTTTTATATACTCTCAAAATATTAATTATTATTATAGAGTTTTAAATTTCAGATAATTTCTATTTAAAAAAAAAAAATTATAATCAAAATATAATACAGCAAAAAAAACGTATAATCAGCACGTTTTCACTTTTGCCACCCATTGAAAAATGCGCAATTTCCGTATTTCACTATCAAAAAGTCGATTATTTATTTTGTATATTTTAGTTTTATTTTTTATTTATTTTTTTGTGATCGTTCTATGTTCGTGAATTTTATTTAAAAATTTAAGTAAATGAAAATAAATAAAAATAAATATTTTTATTTTAAACATGTACGAAAATATATTTTTTAATAGATCAGTTTTTTTTATATATACATACATACATATGTACATATAAATATTTTTCTTTTTAGCTTTAATTGCAACAATTTCGTGCGCTTTTCTTTTGCTTACGTAAACAAGAATATATTTATGGTATACAAAGAAAAAAAAACAATTTGTTGCGGCGTGCGGCTTATGCCGGCAATAAATTCTTTAATTTTTCTTAAAGGAATGAAATTTTTGTATATATTGAAGGCGAAGGCGTAGTAAGAATAATTTATATATTATAATTTTGTAAGGAAGTTTTTAGCACGTTCATTATATAAAAATATATCCAATTTAATTTAAATACATAACACGATTTCGTAACGTTTTTTTTTTATATTTAAAATATTGTAATTTTAATATTTGCAGCGAATTGCATCATTCATATTAATTTATTAGTGATCTGAATGTGAAATTGGACGTTATATTTGTCAATAAATTAAATTATCATATTTCGGTTTGGAATTATAAGAACGTATTGCTTTAGAGATGTAAAATAATATGTCGCATCGCCACTAAATCAACTGAGAAATAGTATTTTATTATTTATAAAATGAAATCTTTGTTATTTCCACCAAAGTCATGGTGAAAACTTAATTTAACAGCTGCAGAATTCTATTGAAAATACTGGCAAGTATAAGTAATTACATGAGAAATGAGATATTATTTGGAACGATACTGGAGGTCCAGTGAAATCAAACTAGATAATCCCGGCAGGATAAAGTCCATCCATAACACAGTGTTCAATGAAAACATTGACTCTAATTTGAATTATGAACCCTCCTCCATGTTTACAAATGATCCACTCCGAGGGGAAAAAACCAATTTGTCCTCTTATAATTTTTAATATCATAAATTAATTTATATATGTATGTGACTAGAGTTCACGATAATTTCCAATAAACTACGTCAAATATTCTATATTTTTACGAAGAAGTCTTTCATCATCCACATTTTCTAGGAATATTAATGATAATTTTTTTTTATTTTAAATAAATTTAATTTATAATTTATCAATAATAATTTTTTATTTTCTTGTTTTAATTTTTATAATTTTAGAAAGTTTGACCTAGTGGTCAATATATAAATTTCAAAATCACTTTTGGCAGCAAAATCAAAATGCGTCATAGGAATTTTTTTTTTTTTTTTAATTTTGTACAGAATCAAAATAAGCTTTTTTTTTATTTTCTTTTAATTTTGAAGGTTTTTTATTTTTATTTTTTTTTTGTTAATCTAATTAATTTTTAACATTTTAATAAACGGACAAGTAATTTACCTTTAAACTATATTTGTAATTAATATTATTTATTGCATCAGAAAAGTGTCATTGATCTTTTTGACATGGTCTAATATAATAATTAATAAAAAAAAGCAAGTTTTTGGTTTTTTGTTGTTTTGATTTTTGTAATAACAAGAATTTATGTATAAGATGATGGAACTTTTTCGTAAATTTGATAATATTTAAAGAGAACATTCTTATCATTTAAAATTAAACAGAATAAAATATTTATTAGTATAATTGAGTATCTCTTAGCCATTTTTACCTTACCAAATTCATATGCTCAACTTATTCCAGTAAATATAGTGAGGTATGAGGTATCAGTCAAAAACAAGCAGAAAGGAATTGTTAAAAATCAGTTTAGTCCTATATAAATAGCATTTACAAAGAATACACAATTTTTTGAAAGCTAGAACCAAAGGTAATTCATTACAGTAAATAATTAACCCCACAATTTATGATAAACCCTGGCAGTTGCAAAGTATAACATTTTACAGGAATAACCCAATTACAATTTCAGACTTTGCTGCCAAGTTTTCAAATATTATTGTTAAGTTTTGAAAATGTAGCATGTAGCAATTAGTCATAATACTTGCACAGCTGCACAGTAATTTCGCCATTTTATTTTCTTCATCTTTGTCTCAATACTCCATTCCGGTGACTACTAGTGACATCCTCAGCCCTCTTGCACACTGTCTTCTCAATACTCTTGTTACTGTGAAGTTAGTTTTCCAATCCGGGTGTCTTTTCCTTTAACAAAATATTGACTCTCGATTGGTCCAATTGGTACTATCATCTATATTCGTTTTTATGACATCTTCGTGGAAATTCGATTATCAGGTCTATAGTATCTATAATAAATTTTAATTAAAATGATTCATTTAATTATAATTAATAATAAATCATCTGTTTAAATATTAAAAACAATTAAGATGACGAACGATTATTTTTACTAAAAAATTAATTAAATTTACTATATAGGTACTAAGAAATTTTTATTTATTTAATAAAATACTACATAAATTTATCAATAATTTAAAATTTAATTTTTCTTTAAACAATAATACAATTTTATCAAATTGTGCAATCTTAAATAACAAATTTAATTCACAATAATAATTTAAGCACTAAAATTGTATTTACAAAATAAAATATAAAATTGATCAAAACAAAATTTTATACTAAATTCGTAATTTTAGTATACATACACATGTATGTATTATAAAATTTGCAATATAGTGGAAAATTGTATTTATTTCTAGACAATTTTGTTGTAAACATAAATCAAGGTTATTAATGATAAAAACAAAAACTTTGTAAATTTTTAAGGGCCCTTCAATATTTCCAAACGATAAAAGCACAACATTATACATAAGTTCATAATCTGGTTTAAAGTGACTAAAAAATCTATAGACTGTGATATAAAATATTATACTTTGTAATCAAAGATTAATTAATTTAAGTAAATTAGGAGCCACGGGCATTCTTAATTCCTTATTTGAAAGAGTTTTATATAAATTGTACAAAGCATCATTCTTAGAGTTTGATGACGATCTTCTGGCTTGACTTTTTTAGTAATATTAAACTTCTTGTTTGGTCAGAAGGAATTTAGTGCTGCACGGTTAGTTTCATTAATGGAATAAATTGAAGCCTCTGCTACAGTAGACTGACTAATAAAATTTCCAGGTAAATTAAATTGGTAAATAAAATTGGTACATTTTCAGGACACAACTTCATTTTCTAATCTAATTTGTTCTTTAGTTTTGAAAAACTATTTTATACCGAGATAAAAGATCAAATTTAATATTGAAAGTCTAGGCTTAACTCATTTTACGTCTCCCTCACCACATTATGTTCTCAACTCATACTAAATTTCAACTCATACTATAATATTTCAAAGTGCATTTTTTAGAAAACAAATCTTGACCCTTGACAACCTAACAAAATTTAATTTTTTTAAACTGTCCAAGCTCGAAAAAGACTTCTATATTATCTCTAACTGAGTCAAAAACTTAAATCATTCTTGTCTACATCTAATATACAATACAAAATTTTAATTCTTACCTAATCTCACCCCATCAAAATATTATATAACCAATCATGTTGTTTATTATTATATGTTTTATGTTCCTTATCATTTAGATGCGTAATATAATAATTATTATTTATATTTATATTTTAAATTATTTTATTAATAAACAAGAAATTTAATTCAAAAAAAAAAAAATCGTAAACAGAATGTAGTCGTAAACGTGTAATTCACCACGCATCTCAGAGCACGTACATTTTCTTTATACAATTTAAAATAGCTCAGGGACTATGAGCTTTTTTTTTGTTTTGTTTATAACAAACATAAAAATGATATTTTTATTTTTTTGAGTTTCCCCGGTGATCTACATTCGAAAGAAGAAAAACAATTGAAATTTTTCTACATATTTGCATTTTTTACTAATTGAAAATAAATAATCAAAATAGTAAATAAATAAAATTTAAATTTAAATAATTATTCAAAAATACAACATTCTTTAAATTAATCAATTATGTCAGTTAGATGCATAAAGCATTTAGTAAATTTTTCATATTTTTCGATTTTTTTATTTAAATTGAAACGATTTCCAATTCATGTAAATAGCTTTTTGTGTACTTCGTTCGTAAATTATATAGCAATTAGGTAAATAAAAGTATTTTTCTAATTTTCTGAAACACAATTTAAATGTGTAATCGATTTCTAACTTAAAAAATTATTTTATTTAATTTAATGCCTTCTGACTTTGAAAAACAGACGATTATAATGTTAAAGGGGGGTTTAAAATCGTAATTTCTGAAAGAATATGCTTCCTGTCTATCTCACATAATATTACCATAAAGGTGAGACCAGTCAGGTATAATAAAACGTAAACAAATAAACATTTTATTTATTATTCATTCTATGTAGTAATAGTTTAAGCATAAATAAATATCTAATATAAATCAAAAACTTAAGAAAAATTTGCATGTGTTATAAAACGATCTTAAGGCTAATTTAAATTTAGACTCTGCTCTGCGCGACTTTCATACCTATACAGAAGAAAATTATACATAATTTGAAATTTATGTATCTGACGTCACACGCAAATACGCAAAAAGATTTGTTGTTTTATGTGGTCAAAAAAATGTATGTATATTTAAATATTATTTTTTTTCTATGTATATTCAAAAAGCCGGTCAAAAAAACATAATCAGGCGATGTTTTTATATTATTATTATTATGTATTATATTTTTTACTCAAGTATCTTAAAGCTCAAATGAAATAGTAAATAAAAAAAAAAGTTATGTAAATGCATGTTTGATAAATAATGTTGATAAATGTGTTTGTAATTTATTTACAAAAATTTTCAAATTTTTGTCTAATCGGATTAGTTGTTATCTATTAGTTTTGTTATGAATCTTATTATAATTAATAATTAATTAATATATTTTTGTTATTTTATAATTATTTTTCATAATTGTTATTTTCTAAAATAAAATGCATACCTGTATCCAAAAAACTTCTGTCATTCCGATAAATTTTGTTGCTCTATATGTTGGTATTTTTAGTCTTGCTAGAAAAATTGTTAATACCAATTCTTCCTCACGAGAATATTTAATATTCTTCATTTTTGTCGTTGTTGGTGAAGTGTAATGATTGATGTTTGGTTGAAAAATCTACAATTTTTATGCAATGATGAAATTTTATTAACATTTTGACTAACTTTTTGTTACTTCAAATATGCACTGCACTGCACAAATGTTAGACTAACTGCATCACTTTACCTGTTAAGTTTCATACTCTGACCCCACCAACACCATACTTAGTCGGTCTTCTCCCAAATTCAAATCCTTACTTTCCTTTGCATCATTTTAAGTCCAAAGGTTTGGAGAAATACAAATTTGAAGAAAACCTGAAAATGTTAAAGTCAATAGAGAATTCGTAAAATATTTTCATTAAAAAAATGCTGTTCAATGAAAACTACACTACAAAAATTAATCATTTTTGAAATATCAGCTAATATTAATTAACTTTAATTTCGCAAAAAAAAATCAATTCCATGATCTTAATAGGTTTTTTTTTTGCTAAGTACTAATGTCAACGATTTCAAAACCAATATAATATCATCTAAAGTTAATTGATGTTCCTAATATATAAAATCCTTTAATGTGGAGATAAAATTTTGTGACCTAATTATAAAACGTTTTCTTCATTAATATACATATTTTTTTTTAATTTGCGGTAGATTGTAAAGTAGTTCACTATCAGATGAACTTATCATTTTGATAATTCAAATTTTAAACAAGTCTGATTATTTTACTATTTGTATATTAACCGCAATATCAAATATGTTGTATACATGATAATAGTCAGATTATTTTACAAAAAACATACTACATAAAATTCAACTGGTTTTGATAATAATAATATAATAATAAAACAAAAACAATAATATTTATTATGTAAAAGAGGACAAGAAAACATATCAAAAATCTACATAAAAATTTTGTTAGTATTTACACAAGTATCAACAACAGCAGATAAAAAAAAATATACATAAATATCAAAACTTATTACTCACCATTTTTTCGATTTTAAACTTTAATGTATTTTATTTAAGTACATATATCTAAAAAGTATGTAAATACAATTTAATATTAAAATGATTATTTCGCTTTTATTACATATACCAAGTCAAAATATTCAAACATTTATATAATTATTTTTATTTAAAATTCTTAAATTTCTTATATACATAAAAAATATATACATATATTAAATGTATATAAGCATATGCCTAGAATTTAATCTATAGAATATATTATAAATAAAATATCTATAAAATTATTATATACAATATATGTAGCTAATGTACATAAGCTTTTTTTTAAAGCTATAAGCGACTGCGCAATTTAATTTCAAACATTGTATGAAAAAAAAATCATTTATAAGCACGTCAAGATTCAGTTTCAACTTTAGTTCAAGTATAGACGTTAAACACGAGTGAACCCCAAAGAAAAAAAAAATATCTCAAAGAACAACAAATAATCTCAAAATCTAGAACCCAAGAAAATAATATTAAAGTGTTCAAAAAGTTAAAGAAATTTTAAATAAAGGACGAACTTTTTTTTCCAAAAAAAAAAAATTGTTATTATTAACATTAAATAGTTTTGTGTTTAAAAGTAAAAATTAGTAAATTTTTGAAAATTTAAATTTTGCAATAAATAAAAATCAATAAATAAATAATTAATAATGTCTGCATCACCAATGGCTAGACAAGTTTGTTGTAGTACACAAGCACAATATATACCAACTAGAAAAGTAATGCTAACTGATGCATCACAATTACCAGATACTTACTCATCAACACCTGGTGGTACTTTATATTCAACAACACCTGGAGGTAAATATATTAATTATTAATAATATAATTTTTGAATTTTAAATAACCTATATTTAAATATTTTATTCTCTCCGGAAAAAAGAATGTTGAATTTGTATTTGTTTTGTTATTATGGGTAAAAAATTTCTTATGGTTCTTTGTTTAATCAGAAATATTTCATATTTTTTGCTCATTTTGTTTTGTATTTTCAATTTCAAACAAACAAAGATCAATTTCAAACAAACAAAAAGCATTTATGATTTCTACCACGAAATTAATGACTGAAAAATTAAATTAATTTTGATGATTAATAGAAAAATTACTTGTTTTTTTTTATTGGTTAAATATAGAAGAAAGAAATATTTGTGGGTTAATTTTAAAAGTTTATGGGACTAGGGGACTAGGAATAATAATTATGGGACTAGGAATAATCTTAAATTCATCTTTCTGATATTTTATTGTAAATTTCTTATACCTATTTCAATTTAAAATTGAGAATTTAATTGAAAATAAATTAAACAAATTTACTTAAAAATATAAATTTTGTATCTCAATAAACCAATTATGGTCCATATTATATTGAAATTTTACATAAATTTTAAAATTATAATTCGAAAAATTGTCAAAAAATTTGATCAAAATACCTGAACTAGTTTACCCAAAAAAAAATCAGTATTTCCTTAAAAAAATCTTAAAATAGAACAAAAAAAAATATTATCAAAAATTTGACAAGATCAGACAAAAATATCAAGACACAAATTGATAGTAAATTTTCATAAACAATTCAACACATGAAATAGATAGTAAACTGAAAACTTTTAATTATTTCGATAAGAAATTATAAATAAATAAAATATTGTTCGAAAATCTAATTAACAACATTTCCTGTATATACTCCAAAAAAAAATATCTAAAATTAAATTTTCATTTTCTTAAAATAACATCAACAAAATTTGTTTTTTATTTTTACATAATTTTGACCTAAAAACAATTTTGAAAATTTTTTTCTACAAATTTAATAAACTAATAAAAAAAACCTTGACAGTTTATCAGTCATTCAAAACTAGCTTTTTCCGGTTAAGAAGAAATTTTTAATGTTGGCTCTTTTTGTCATTTAATTATAAAAAAAAATCGTTTTTTTTAATGTTTTTGACCTCGGAGTTTCAAAAAAAAAAATTTGGTTTTCTGATAAAGTTTTTTTACTACGCAGATAGAATTTTGAAAAAATTATTTGTATAAATTTTTACCGGCTGCAAAAATGTTTTTATATATTAGATAATTTTTTTTTTAATATTTTAAACGCGCAAAAATTTCCAAATAAACATAAATTTAGTTTTTATGTGTTTGAAAGAAAATTTCAAATTTTGTTGTTTATCTAAAACATGTGATTTTATTTTTGAAAATTAAAATAATGAAATTTTCTATAAATAAATTTTATGTATAGTATACATTATTTATTCGCCGGCCCCCTAGGACATGTAATATCAAAATATAAATGCGTTAATACCCCCAGCAATGAAATTGGCACAAGCTGAGATGGAAATTTTTATTTTTCTGAATTTAATTTTAATTTTTTAACAATTTTACCTTTTCCGTAATTCTAAGTAAAAAAATTCGGCGGAATTTTTTTTACAATTTTCTAATGGGAAAGGCAATTAGATTTCAAATCAAAATTTTGGTGAAATGAATTTTTTTGAATCCGAAATGTTGTAACTGCGTTAGATGCATCCTTTTAGAAAGTAATGATAACGGGAGATAGAGAACTTAAGGGTCTACATATTGAATGCATAAAAAAGGTTTAGATTTCTTATATAAGAAACTCAAAAATAATTTCCGAATGATAAAATATTTAATTATATTTCAATTTTTTATATAAAATTTGACAAAAATTTTAATGGTAAATTTTTTATTTTTTTTTTTGTTTAGGTACCCGTCTTATTTATGAAAGAGCTTTTATGATGAATTTAAAACAATCACCATTAAGCCAAACACCACCATCAAATATACCAAATTATTTGATTAGAGGTCAACCAAATACACCAAGACGTAAATTGGTACCAGCACCAGCATCAAAATCACCACCAAAACGTGATCATCATGATGATCACTTATTTGAAATGGATCTATAGACAAAAAAGCACAAATATTATTATGTAAAAGAAAATCCTGCCGGAAGATCCTTTTTTACTAAATTACAAATATTTTGTAAAGGATTTTTTTTATGACTTATCTTAAAAAAAAAAACAATTATTTTTAGTTTTAATTAATTTTTAGACAAAAAATCTATTTTTAAAAAAAAAACGCAGTCAAATAGAATTTAAGAAGAAAAAGAAATAAAAAATTTTAAGAGTTAATAATTTCAACTGAAATTTGATTATGAATTTTTCCTTAAGAAAAAAAAATTTTATATCAAAAATATTTTTTTCCGAAATTTCTTTTTTTCATTTTCCAAGAAAAAATTAACTCTGCCAAAAAAAAAAATTAAAAAATATTAAAAATTAAAAAAAAAAAAAATAATCAAATGATAAAATTTTATTTCATGCTATTAAAAGAAAATTATTTTTTATTAGTTGATAAGATTAAAAAAAAAATTAAATTTTTATTTTTGTAAATTTATATTCAGTCATATTGACTTTCACATATTATTATTATTACATTATATTAAAAAAAAATTACTTAATTTCAAAATAAAATTTCGATTAATTTGAATTATCACAAAATTATGAACGATTAAATTTTCCTTAATTCATTTTAAATTTCCAAAAATAAAAGTTTTTGTTTAACATTTTCGGATATTTGGTTACGTATGACAATTCGAATTGGGTATAATTTACACACTTAAATTTTGTCAAAATATTGACAATCCTTTTATAAAGTACAAATTTTATAACCAATTGGAATTTTAAAAGGACCAAAATTGACCAGAAAATGCTAAATAATTTGATTTTTTTTTTATTTTAATTATTATTATTAAATGTGATATTTGAAAAATTCAAAAAAATAAATGTAAATATAATAAAAATTTAGAGTAAAAATTTTAGATATGAAAAATTAAATTTATAAATTTTTAACATTAAAATAAAAAAAGAAAAACTTATCATTTTTTCCATCTTTTAAATTAGAAAATTATTTTTAAAACAAATTTTAAATTATTTCTTTTAAGTAATATAAAATTAAAAATCATGTTCAAAAAATAATTTAATATTTTTTCCACTTATAATTTGAAAGAACTGAAATAAACAGAATTTTGAAAAAATATTAAATTAAATATAAACTACAAAAAACATTAAATAATTATATAGGTTAATACAAATAAATATAAAATAATTTGAAAAATTTAAATTATGAATTTTCTTCATTTTTAAACGGAATAAAACAATTACTACCTTTTACCATAGAGACAATTACTTTTGTTTCGATGCTTCTACTCAATTTTTAAGGTACAATAAAAAACCATTTAAGTAGATTCTGACAATAGAGATTTCAATCTTTAATTTCATATATAGAATAGAACACAAATATCGGACAAAGATTTCTCTATTTTTAAGCAACATATGGATTAACCTAACCTTGTAAAACATTGACATTCTCCAATATAGGTGAATTTGATGTCTATGGACGGGGAATTTTATTTTATAACAAAAATCTGACTTTCCGCTTTCTCCAGCCATTGAAAATGATGGAAATATAACTAAAATTCGTCTTAGAATCCCTATATTGGATGATTTATGTCGCTGAGAGGACCAAACTAAAGAAACTACTCTGTAGTAAATTCTGTTTGACTGAGACAGTTTCGATTTCGCGCCAATATGTACTACTAAAACTAGACGAATTTTTCTTTAAGAATTCTTTTCATCCTAAAAGTAAAAGTGGTATTGAATGGTAACAGCTTGTAGTAAGAAAAACTGTAGAATAAGGAAATACAATATACATAAGTATAATAACATTGCGATTATTGAACGAACTAAAGTGAAAAATATGAAAATGATCCTATCGCTATGCGCTATCCAAACTATAAACATTGAAATAAGATATAAAAGTTCTTTAAATATAGGCTGACTTACATTATGCTGGTATATGTCATAATCATAAATAGCTTGTTAAGTCAGCGCCTGATGCCAGCAGCATTTAGTATCATTTTATATGTTATCTAACATCCTACCTACAATCCTCAACAAGATAGCTTTCAGCGGAATATAATTCTTTTAAAGCCTCGTAAGATCCAGTTTATTTTTTCATGCTTATTATGATGGACATAAATTCTTGAATATAAAATGATTTTTATATTAGTCGCGTTTTATTCAATTGGGTCTGCTAGTGCTAACACGTAAAAACAACAACAACATAACCCACATATTTATCAAGATCCTATGATCTATTGATATGTTTTAGATTTAATATAGCAATTTACGAACAGATGGCGGTGTAATCGGTTAGTGCCTTTTTTTTTTTTTTTTTAAACAAATACTCTATAAAAATTATATAAATTCGAATAATCTTCTAAAAATCTTTGGCGCATCTGTTGGAATTTCTGTGTAAATTTCTTATACCTACATAGATGGCCCAGATCGTTTTTTTCAAAGATGATTCTACCTAACCCAAATTGAATAAAACGCAACTAATGTCATTTTGCTTCATGTCAAAATTCTCAAAAGAATATAGAAAATTGCTTTAAAATTTTCTTTCAATTTTCCTTCCAAAAATTTGTTTTCCCTCTCTAACACGATAGAAAAAATATAGAGAAAATATCGAAAGTTAAAATTATTGAAAGAAAATTATACTGTGTGGATAGACTCTACGTAAAATTGTTTTTCACCATTTCATGGTGAATAAAATTTCTACATTTTGGCATTGGCACAACTTCTGACATTTCAAATATTTGACAGTTTTTCAGTGACATTTGTATTTAATGGTTTTCTTTTCTTGATTCATAAATTTCTGGGTTCGTATTATTATCCTTAAAAAACCCTTAAGTCATATTAGAAGTAATAAATAATAATTAATTAAATATTTATCTTAAAGATTAGAGCAATGCCGGATCAGGATGGTCGTAGCCCAATGGCTCGTTTTGCTAATTCAGTATCTAATGTAATTGATGGACCAATAACATGGTTTCGAGGTAAATATATATTGAACTAAAAAAATAACTAATCAAATTCTTACTTGAAATTTAAATATAGAAAAATTAAATTTTAATTTTTTGTTTTTAAAGTTTACCATAATTTGAAGATAAATATTCATTACATAATTTTATAACCTCAAATCTAACTATAATATTTTTTTTAATTTTATTATATAGAGTCAATTGTTCTACCAAATCATCAATCATCATATCCATGGTATCATCAAAAATTTCGTCGTGTACCAACCATTGACCAATGTTATACTGATGATGTTGTTTGTCAATTTGAAGCTGATCAACAATTCCGTCGGGATCGTATGGTTGATAATGAAGTTTTAAATATATTGAGACAACGTTTTGAAGATTGCATTTTATATGAAGCACCAGATCATAAAATAAAATGTCGTCAAGTATTAGATCAATATAATAAAGCATCAGAAAATTGGTTCATCAAATGTTAGTATCGAATGATAATTTTAGAATGAAATATTGATTTCTAGACGAGATTCTTCGAGTTTCGACTATATTCATCTAATACACAGTTGTTACTTGCCGAGTCTCTGCTGAAAATCAGATTTGATATCGTAAAATTTTTAAAATTAAAACTTTTATTTAATTTTTTTAGACGGTGATTTAGGAGGTTATACTAATTCTAGATCAGCATACATGAAACAAAAACATCGTTTAATTTGGGAAAGACGCCATGGAAAAGTTGGTTCTGGTATGAAAGAAGAAAAATAGAGAGAAAAAATTTTGGTAATAAAAATAAACGTGATTTTTGTTTGATAATTCTAAATCGAAAACCAAATAAATAAAAAAAAACTGTTGTAGATAAATATTTAACAATTAAAAATTAGATACATTGTTGATTTAACTATAAAGTTTTATTAATAAAAATCGATAATGTAAGCTAAAATTAAGCTTAAATAGAATCTGTTTAAAATAATTTTCTCTCGAACCTCTATTAGAAATCTTTTCTTCTACCGTTCAGATTCAAATTATCGTTTTTAATAATTGAAAAATATTAAAATGATAGATCTTTTATAATGATTTAATTGAGGAATACTGTAAACGTTTGGTTGAAATTATTTTAATTAAACACTTCATTTATATTATCATTTGTTTGAAAATTTTATTTAGTTTGAAAATAATTTTACAATTAAATATATAATTAGAAAAACCGAGTTTTTTTTAGTACAATAATGATTTATTATAAAAAAAGTAATAATACATTTGTTTATTACTTACAGTCTTATCAAAATATTCAATTCGACTAATTTTTATTGCAATGAATTTTGATCAACCAATCGATACTAATGGCTTATTCAATATACTTTTCTTAATTTTATCTAATGCCGATTGAGTTCTTTCTTTTTTTACATTAATTTTCTTTTCACCCAATGGTATCATTGTCATATCATGTAATTGTCTTCTAAATATTTTATAATATTGTAATACTTGTGGATTTGCCCATACTTGTTTACCATCAAAATCTAATATTCTAATACTATCTAAACTTTTTGCTCGACTCAGTGCAACATATGCTTGACCAGCTTCAAATACTTTTGATAATGACATTTCAACACAATCTAATGTTAAACCTTGTGATTTATGTATAGAAAATGCCCATGCCAATTTTAATGGAACTTGTCGACGTGTTATCACACCACCATTTGGTGTTTTAATAATCCATTTTTCGGTTTTACATAAATATTCTTGATTATTTTTAAATCGTACAATTGGTAAATTTTTATCAAATTTACAAACAACACCACGTGCACCATTTACAAGACCAGCTGAGATATTAATATTTTTTAATAACATAACTTGTGCACCAATTTTTAATTCAAGTTTATATGGAGCTTGTACTTGCATATCTAATTGTTTTCTCATTGTATGATCACTATCTTCAGCATTAAATATATTACATTCAGTTGTTAAATTATTTAATTTTGAATTATTTATGGAATCGGCATCATTTGTATGTGAACATAATTGTGATGCTAAAATTCCATTACCTTCAATTTTTTGTTGTGATGTTTGACGTAAACGATTTGTTATTACATCGTTAACATAACCAATTCGAATATGATTTAATATTTTTACAAATTCGGGATCAGATTGACGATGTACTTCTTTTAATTCGTAAACAACTTGAACGCATGTTTTCCAAGCATCAGATTGAAAACAAAAACGTTTAACATTTTGTGAAACGGAACTACCTGGTGATAATTTAACTACTGGTGGTAATTGTAGAAAATCACCACATAGAATTAATTGTATACCACCAAATGGTCGATCATTACGTCGAATATTACGAGCAACTGCTTCAATTTTCTGTAAAAAAGACCATTAAATTTTTTTTTTATTTTTTTTATCTATGAAATTTATATTTACATCAAAATATTGTCCATCCACCATTGAGATTTCGTCAATAATGAGTGTTTTACATTTTCTCCAATTTTGTCCTGCATTTTTTGTTGCCATATCAATGCAACGTGATAAACCAGCATCACCACTTCCAATACCAGCAAAAGAATGTAATGTAACACCACCAATTAAACAAGCTGCAACACCTGTTGATGCTGTTGCTATTGTTGAATCAGGCGGTAATGCTGAAATAATTTTCCGTAATAAGAAACTTTTCCCTGTTCCAGCTGAACCAGTAAAGAAAATACTTTTTCCGCTAATACAAGTTTGTAAAACATCTTTTTGTTCATCACATAATTGTAAATTATCACTATCTACTAAAGGTGATGATTGATAAAGTTTTTTTGCTGCTGGCAATTGATTATTACCTTTGCCATTCGATGCTTTTAATTCATCAAATCGCCTTTTTTTGGCTTGTGGTGGTGATGGTGTTGTTGTTGTTGATTTTGATATTCCAGCCGCTTTTCTAGCCAATATCATTTCTGCTGTTGTTATTGGACTAATTTCTTCAAATTTACTTGGTTTACCAGATAGTAAATGGGCACGTATTTTATTTTTTAATACAGTTTCAGTTTCATTTTCATTCCCCGATAATTTTATGAACATTGTTCGTAAAAATATAATTAATGTACTTGGTGGTGCATTCGATAATAACATTGTACATCGTTCAGCTTTAAATGTAATACTAGCTTTACCTTCGGACATAAATTTTTTATGAATCATAACATCTTTTAATTTTAATTTAATTGGTTTCGTTTTCTCATTAGAAATTTCTACAAATACTTCACGTATTTCATTACGAACAAGTCGCTAAAATTAATTTTTGTAATTAAAAATTTTTAATTACAAATTTATTTATTTTTAATTACCAAAGTAGCTACACGATAAACTAATTTTCGACCTGTAACACCTGCTGCATTTCTCCATTCCATATTTACAGCACAAGTAACAACAGCTTCGCTTAAATCCATTTTTAATAATTAATTTTAAATTATAATTTATAAAAATGGAAAATCCTCCTGAATTTTTACACAACTTGCGACTTTCGATACTTTGTTGACGACAAGAATTCTTAAGAGAAGGAAAAGGCGCCATAAACGAAATTGTACTGTCATGTAATTTCGATTTGAAAATAACATGACTACCAGAAATATCCAACATGTGGCGCTGGTGTGGTTATAAAAATTTCCCTAATTGAATTTTATACAAATAATACTTCTAGATGGCGCTCAAAGATTTTATGGAAAAAATTCCCTCTTAATCAAATTTCCCAATATTTTTTTTCTCTTATGTTGGTAGTCTTTTCTGGTCCTGCCAATGCGAAAATAAATTTTTGACATGTGTGCAAAATCTGACAAAATAAATAATTGTTGGCAATGCTTTCACATATCAAAAAAAAAAATACTGTGGAAAACTGTCAGTTTTTGTAGTTGAGTTGTTTGTTTGCGATCGTGTAGAGAGATTCGTGTTAATTTTAGCGCTACAAAAAAATACTCAATAAAAATAAAATGATTGCAAAATAAAATAATAAAAAAAAGGCAAAAAAAAAATGTTCACCGCATAAAAGAAACACAAAAAAAAATATTTTTATTATCGTCGCGTTTCGGTCTTTTATTTAAATAAAAATATAAAAAATAATATTCTTTTTTTTTTATAATGTGAAGTGTTAATATTTTTTTTATTGTGATTAGAATTTTTTTTTATATTATTTAATTCTAAAAATAGAAAGAAAAAATTTTTTGCACAGTGAAAAAAAAATGGCAAAGAAAATATATTTACAAATAAAATTAAAATAGAAAAAATGCAATTTTAATAAAAAAAAAAAAAAGAAAAGCTTTTTATTTAATCAAAAATAAGAAAAAAAAAATGTGTACATAATTAATGTACAAAAATTCTAAATCGAATTTTGATATTTTTAAAGTGCGGGTGTGTCAAAAATAAAAATTAACCAAAAATAAAAAAAAAATTTCGCAAAAAAATGTTCTAAATAAGAAAAAAATTTTATTGGAAAAAAATAATAATTTTTTAAAAGTGACGCGAAACTTTTTTAATAATTTGTTTTGCTTTTTTTTTGCTTGTGTGTCTCTGAATCAAGTTTTATATTTATTATATATTTATTTATTTAGACAAATTTTTTTGTTGTACATTCGCCAAACCCTATTTTTATCCGTTTCTGTGTTGCTCGACATTTTTCAACCAGAGTCGATTTTTATATATTATCGCAAAACAGAAAAAATTATATATTTAAATATTCAGAGCGTCTTTTCACAGTAACCAAAATTGAAAATGATTTAAAAATCACAGAAAAAACATTTAACCGGGTATTTTTTTTTGTTGTTTCGCGAATTGGTTTGGTATATAAAAATATATACCTGAACCTCACTCAACCCAATATTATAGAAGAAAAACACACAACACAACGATACATATTTTTTTCTTGTGCTCCTCCAATCCTTCTGGGGTTTTGTGCTCGCTGATTTCTATCTGTCACACAGGAAAAAAAAAAATTAATAAGAACAGAAAAAGCATAAAATCAAAAAAAAAAAAAAATAATGTGGAAAAAGAAGAAAAAAGTTTATGAATTTATATAATTAATAAAGAAAAAAGAAAAAAAAAAGAGTTTTTTTTAAAAATAGAATTTTTATAAATTTGTCATCCGTAAATTTATTCTGTGTGTTTATTTTGATAGTCAAATACAAGTGTAATTATACTAAAAATAAATTACAGTGCATTTAAATTTAAATATAATATTAAAAAATTATAAATCTCTCGAAAAATTTCACACGAAAAGCAATAATAAATAAAATATTATAATTGGAAAATATATTTTCTAAAAACACTGCCCCAAACAGTAAACAAACAAAATAATTCTATTGAAAAAAAATATTTCAAATTTTAATAATATAAAATTCTCGGTTAATAATCGTAATTTTGTATAGTGTAAAAATTCAAAAAAAAAAAATTGTTCTTAATACCTATCAATATAAATTATTTAAATTTAACTTATATATTTAATATAATTATAAAATGTCAAATATTTTAACTAATTATTTAAATTTAATAATTAAAATAATCAATCAAAAAGAATCATTATTACTGTCATCGTATCAAAAACAAGGATTAACTACAAAACGAAAGAAAGGAAAAAATTAATATTTTCATTATATAAAAGAATTTGCAAAAAAATGTTTAATTTGAACAAAAATAAAATTATGGATTTTAGGATAAATAATTTTAATACCTAATATTATTATTATTTTTTGTTAATTTTAAAAATTTTTTTTTTTGTAATTATAGAAGAATTATCTATTATTACACAACAAAAAAAATTAACAAGAAGGAAATTCAAACTCATTGAAAACTATACTACATAAAAATATTTTTAGCTGGTCTATAATTTTGCGCCGAAATTCAAGTATATATAAATAATATATATTTTGGAATTTTAATTAAAATTGGAATTCGGAGAAATAAATAATAATATAAAATAATAATAATCGAAAACTTATAAGAAAAATAAATAATAACAAAACAAAAAAAAAAATCGTCGTCGATAACGAGAAAATTAAAAAAGTGTGTGTTCATTTTTTTTTTTTTTTGTTTATTTATAATTTCGGGAATAAAAAAATTTGTTTCATCTGTAAAACAAAAAATTGTAGAATTTAAATTTTTATAGTAACATAAAAATTATTTCCAAGTAAATTGGAATTTATAATATAAAAAAAAAAGAAATTATAATTTTGTATTTTTTAGTTAGCTGAAAGTTTTAACAAAATTTTTAATGTTAGAAATTATATAAAAATTCTAAGCAAAAAAAATATGTTTTGCTTTAACATTATTAATAAGAAAAATTTATATAACTTAAGCCAAAAAGTTGACAAGAAAAATTAAATAAATTTTCTTATTTTTGTTTTTTCGTTTTTTCTTTTTTTTTTTTTGTTCGTGTCATAAATAATATTTAATATTTTACTTAACTTATATTTAAGTTTTTTCTAATAAATATTCTTGAAAAATAAAACCATCACTAAAAAAAAAATCATGTTGACACAGAAAAAAATATTTTTTATAAAACTTTGCGTGTTTTAAAAGCAAAAAAAAAAAAATTAAGTATCTTTAAATAATTTTTTTTCAATTTGTTTTTTTTTTTTTTTTTTTTTTTGAAAACCGACGCAACGTGTTTAAATAGAAAGAAAATATAATTAAATATATATTTAAAATAAAATAAAAAAATTAATTTTGGATATTAAAAATGACCGAATTTGTAACACCACAATTACGTACTGTACTAAAAACGTACCAAAATAGTGCAACAAAAAGTCTACAAGGACCAGGACAATCATTATCTGTTGCAGCAGCTGTTGCTGCTATTACACATCATAATGGTGGTGGTGGTGGTAATAATAATAATGGTACAATAAGTCCAATTCATTGTACACAAATAAATAATTTAAATAATAATAATATTAAAAAAGAAATATTAAGTTCACCTGAACCACAATTACATGATCATATAAATAATAATAATGATACAATATTATCAATAAATAATAATTTATCATCAACATCATCAACTTCAGCATCATTATTATCACCAATAATAAATATACAAACAACACCATTAGAATTATTACAACCAATATTAACAACATCAGATACTGGACGTGGTGAATTATATGAAACAATATTAGAAGGTAAAACAATTGGTTGTTTTTTATTAGGTGGTGAAATGCGTTTATGTTTACCACAATTTTTAAATAATGTATTAACTGATTTTAAATTAGATCAAATAAATCGTATATTTGATGATTTAAGAATATTTTGTTCACAATGTACACCAGAACAATTAATGGAATTTAAATCAGCTAAAATATTACCAGATGATGTTAAAGCAAGTGGTTTAATAACACGAACGGATGCTGAACGTATTTGTAGTGCATTATTACATCGTTCTGAACGTCGCTGTAATATTGATGATTTACCAAAAGGTTCAATATCATTTAAAATATATCATCGTTGTTTTGGTAAATGTGAAGGTATATGTACACCAGATTTATATACAATAATAAAACCAGCATGTATAATGTGTTTAGAATGTAAAGGTATGTTTTCACCGCAAAAATTTGTTGGTCATGTACATCGACAACAAGAGAATCGTACATGTCATTGGGGTTTTGATTCTAGGAATTGGCATGATTATTTACATGTATCATTGGATATTGAAAATCGTGATAAATATACAAAAATGTTAGATGAATTATGGGATTTGGAACAACAAGAAATGCAATTAATTAATGCTGAAGCAACATTAAAAAGAAAGGTAAGTTAATAAACTATAATTACTTACTTACATTAATTTACTATTTGTGCCAAAAAAAATGATCTCTGAAAACTTAATTTTTATACATATATATAGCAAAATAAGAATTCTAATTCAAAATTTCTAATTAATTCATTAAATCTCGTCCCCTAAGTCTCGAAATTAAATATTCCACCTATACTTATATATATATACTTAAGACCCAAAACAAAAATTATCTACACGTGGTGTGTTTACCATAAATAAACATTTAAACAAGAAACACTAAATCTTTTGACCTTGACAATTCTCCATAGACGATCATAGTAAATGTACCAATCGAACAATTTTTCAAAAAAATAAAATAAATGACAATTCTACAAAAGAGATTTTTATAATTTACTTATCTCTTTTTTTACGAATTTCGTCCACCCTAAGAATAGAAATACTTAAATAGAATTAAAGTAAAATTCTCACATTTAAGATTATTTATTTGATTAAAAAAGAAAAGGTCTTAGTACACTGAACCCTTCTATTTTGAAATTAAATACATATCTGGAGGGTACAATGCGTAAAAAATGAAGAAGCACCAATTATTATAAAGGTGCTTATTTTCTATTTGTCTGTTATTATAATTGTTTGAGGTATACAACCAATTTATTCAAATTAGCTATTGAAACTCCTTTAAAATAATTTAAATACAATAAAAAATATAATACTTAAAACAGACAATAAGCGAAAAGTTCTAATAAATAATTATATATATATGCGGGGTTTGTTTAAATTTCAAAACAAAATTTAGGTATAAAATTTCGATTAATTTTTCGGACAATTTTTTTGGTCTATATAATATATTATAGATAATGATATAGTTCTCTTAATAAGCTTTGGAATTAAGATTATATTTTTAACTGGAAGTTGTAATTTACTTAACATTTATACTTACTTATAATCCTTAAATGTCCCGCACCACAAATTAATTCTAGTTAATTACAAGACATCTATGTCCAAAATATACTTAATATTTTATATAAAAGGATCCTCTTGATCCGGTGAAAATTATGCATCAGGCAACAGTATTCTCTGTAGAGTTTGATTGGACATTGAGCGAGTTATATGATATTATATATGTGCTCTAATAATTGATGAATATGTCTAATGATTGATTCACTATACGTCTGAAGCTAGAAAATAGGTAAATCCGTAATTTATTGCATGGAAGGTACTATCCAAAATTCACATTCAATTTTAGGTTGTGGTAACCAAATATGTTACAGCACAGCTCTAATGGAAGTAGTTTTCTAATAAAAAATAGTCAGTGTACTGTAAAATATGAAATATTTAGGTACAAATATTGTTACTAGCATCAGGTGGCGCTAAATATAACAAATTGGACTTTTCCAAAATCTATCCTCATTTCCATAGGTAAACGAACTGACAGTTAATAAATATTAATAATAATTTCCAACAATTTGTTGTTGTTTTGTTTCCAACTAACCATTAATTTTTTTTTTTTTTGTATATTTTTTCGTTAAAATCTCTCATTTCCATATAATTTTACTGCTTATCATAAATTCTGTTAAAGTTCAGGCAATGTTATGACCTGTTTTGTTATTGTTTCTGTATATATATATAAATTTTGACTGCATTTAAACTAATTTCAAAGCCAGGCCTTTTAATTTCTCAAATTTCATTTCAAGACTAATTTTTATTGTACATAAATGAAAATGAAATATTTTAACATCCATTTTTATTTATTGTAATAAATCAATTTAATTTCTCATGGAATTTTCTTTGTTTATTATCATTTTTTTTTATATATTTCTTCATCAATTTGTATATATATTTTTTTTTTACATTTTGAGATTCAAATTAAGATTTATTTCGATTATATTATTAATTTGATAGTTAATTCAAGATTTTTATATTTTATTATGTAATTTTTCCTTTTGAGGGCGTTTTTCCATCCATATTTAATTTTGACAAAGTAAATTTTTGTATGGAATTTTTGTTAGGGTTAAATAAATAATATTAATTTTTTTTTAGGTTAATAAAGGTCAATTCTGTGATTTGTACAATCTTGATTTTAGAATAGAGAATATATATTCGAAATTTAGTATTATAATTAGAGACAAATTATTTAAATTATGTATTTTACTTAAATTATATAAATCATTCATTTCAAGTTTATCAGGTTCTCGATTTACTGAAATTAATTGCACTTAATGACTAATTATCTTTCGTTGACAGAAATTTGCAGATATCTAATAACATGACCTTAGATGAAATTTAAAAATGGCCAAATTTTGCCTTTAATTTGTCGATACAAAAAAAACTGTTTAAAATCCTGTGAATTCAACTTTATCATAACCATTAAACCGACATCTACATTTAAATACAAATTGTTCAAATATTTATTGCCACTGGTAGAAATTCTCTTCAATTTTGAAGAACCTTTAATTATACTTACCACATTTATATTTTTAATTCAAATATACAACAAAAAATTAACATTTTCAATTTATAAATTCTAATCAAATCAGAAGAAAATTTTAACTTTAAGGATTTTTGTTTCGTTTTATTATTTTATAAAAAATTTTCCTTAATTTCATTTGATCCTTTATTTTATAGCTATATTATACTTTTCTATTTTAAGTAATATACAATTTTATAAAGTTTCATTCGTTCAATGACACTTTCACTATACGTACACACAATATTCTCAGACATTATGGTGTCGTTTTTTATTGCGCATACTTTATAAATTATCATATAGATATGAACATAGCATAAAATATGTTAATGTACCCAATATTATACCAGAGCTGTTAACTGTTACTGTAATGTAATATAAGTATAACTAAAACTATACTATAGATTATTACCATTCTTCAATTTTTCTAACGTGAACTTCAAAGTCTTCAATGTACGATATACTTACATAATAAAAAAAAGCTCTTTCTTTTATATTTTATCTATTTTTTGAACTTTTTTTTTATTGATGAGGACTTTGACATTTTAATTTAATCCTTTCAAAAATTGTTGTGTGTGTGGGAAGTTTGTTTTTCTAATAAAAAAAATCTTAGTTTTTGTCTTTTTTTATTATCCTATTTTCAAATGATAATAAATTTTGAAAATACTTTTTATTATTATTACTTAAGTTGTTTTAATTTTATCAATAATTTCAATGTTCTTTGAAAAAAATTATATTTTTTACTGAGAATAATAATGAAAAAAAATTTATGCTGAGAAAAGCATTTTTAATATAAAACATAAATTAGTGTATATAACTTACAAATGTAATTTAAGTAATTTTGAAATCAAGTTCATTAAATCTTTAATTGAATTGAATAGTTTTTTTGTAGTATAAGTGGAAATGTATAAGTAGAAGTTATAATATAAATTTTTACTTTTTTAGAAGGTTGAATAAGTTGAAATTATTGAAAAGGTCCTGACAGTGTACAATGATGGTTTCTAATTGGCTGACAGTTTTGATATACAAAAACGCTGAAGTTTTATCAAATTTATTTTGAAATTTTAGACAAATTTTAGTTTTGATACGATGAACTATTAATCTGTTGGTGAGCCTTAACCAATTTAAATGGACTTTATAATTGAGAATCTGCGTTTACTTTGATAAATAATGGCAAAAAGCAAATATCTAGCTAGGTAACGTCTGGAAATAAGGAGCTTAGACTAAATAACGAGAAAACTTAATAATTTTTAAGGTGATTCTTTTAATAGTAAAAATTTTAATCTATTGCCACAATTAGTTACCTACTTTAAATTTAAAGAATAATAATTTAAAATTTATATAAATTTCATTTTCTTATTTGTTTCCCATTTTATTATCCATAAATTTTTTTTTACAGTGTAATACAAAACTTCCACTATCACATCTACTTATACAAATAGTTAACCAAAATTTTACCATTATATATGGTAAAATATTATTTATGAAGGTCTTTCCCGTCATTGAACTCATTAATGATAATCTTTCTGCTGAACTGATAAGGTTGTCTTTTTTTAAACATTTTATTTTATTGTCACTTGGAAACCAAATTTTTTTTCTTGTTTGTTGTGTTAACAAATTTTTGAAGGTAAAATTTAAATTTTATATGTATGCACTTTGGTCAATGCTGTATGGCTCTCCAATCATCATCAAAAAACTATAAAAACAAAAAAAAAATTTCCATTTTTATATTAGTTGCAATTTTTACATAACCTAATCAATTTATTTTATTTGTCTTTTTCTTTGATTTCATCTGACGAATTTGGAAAAGTAAAAAAAAAAAAAAAAGATTTTTGAAATTTTTTTTGGGTTAAGTGTAAATTTAAATATTTATAATTTATTTTTATTTAATATTTTTTTTTCTGGGTAATAAAACGCACAATAATAATTATTATATAATTTTTGTATATATATTCATATTTCTGTTTTCTTGTCTTATGAGATTTTATAATTAAGGTGTGCGCTCGAGGTGATTAGAAGAGAGTGGTTCATTAACCGCAAAAGCAAATATATAAAAATTTAACAAAAAAAATTGATATTGTTGCATATTCACTTACAAAAATTTATGTTAACATAGCAAAAGAAAATGTTTTAAAAAGTCAAATTGTGAAATTAGGAATTAAAAATTCGCAGTTTTTTTTTTTTTTTTGCAAATTTCTTTTAAAATTATTGTAAAAAGACAAGGTCAAGTGTGTAAGAGTTCGGATTATGTTGAGTTTATGGAGAGTTGTATTTGAATCAAATTAATTTTCTTATGTACTTGCGTATACTTACTTATTTAATAGTACACGCCGTATTCGTTAGAACTGATTCGTTGTTTAACTTCCATTAATATTTCCTAGTATAGTGGTTGTCCCAGTACTCGACATAGTTAAGGGCATTATTGTCTTTCAAATCATATAAAATCAAAACGATTAACTTTTTTGGGTTAATTTTTTTTTCACACAGTATTATGATTCATTATCTTTTTAATTAAATAGTAAAATATGCTTAATTAATGATTATAAACACATAAATCGGTAAATTACTTTAAAGCGAAAAATGACCCAGTACGCGACACATCGAAAAATGCAGTGTCCCAATTGGCGACATAGTCTTGTCCCAATACGCGATATACATAATTTTACTATTTAAGTATATAAAAATATTATTTTTGCATTCAAAAGAATTGCATTCAATGCATAAACAAATTTAATTACTAATTATAATATATTTAAGTATAATAGGAACAAATAAATTGCTTAGAAGAAAAAACTTTAACTATACTAGTTTGAAGCCAAAATTATTATGAATAACGTATTAAATTTTATTTCGACCGTTTTTGAACCTTATTTCCGACCGAATTTATTTCCGATTGTTACCTTCAATATAATCTTAACGTCTATGTCGTTTATTGCTCCAAACATTTATGACTATTTTATCTGTCTTTTTTATAATTTAAAAATATAAATTATTTACTTTAAATAATAAAAAAATAATATTTAATTGATCTCTCTCGTGCACCAGTATGCGACATATATGTCGAGTACTGAGTCACCATAAGAAAATCTTGTCCCAATAGGCGACACCGCAATTTTAATTAATTAATTAATATTTTCAAAATTAATTTTACATAAAAACAAGCTAGAAATATGTATAATATATAATTTAAAATTTAGCATACAATTTTTCTCAAATTTTAGTTAGTTAAAATTAATTTTCTTAAAACATATTCCTTAACGAATCACACAAGGAAATTATGGAAAACACTTCCGATCACGATGTTGATCAACATTAAGTGAATTTAGTCACAGTAAATTAATTCCTTTAGATAAAATTAGAAGTTAATAATGTTTCTTAAGCTTTAAACTTAATTATAGTGAATAAACTTTTCACTAAAAACATTAGGAATCCTTATTTTAAAGGTTTTATCACGAAACGGTCGAGTACAGGGACATATGTCGCGTAATGGGACATTCACCCTATACCTAGTAGAATAAGTACTAGTAATACCAACTGAACATTTCCCTAAATACAGATAAATGATTCAGGATACATGAATTTACAATTTAATTGGCAACAACACATTAGATTAAATTATAAAAATTATTCAAAATTAAATTACAGAATTA
The DNA here is from genome assembly GCA_949752835.1 of Empis stercorea. NCBI lineage: Eukaryota > Metazoa > Arthropoda > Insecta > Diptera > Empididae > Empis > Empis stercorea. Next base: position 48,955,007 of record OX457089.1, read on the forward strand.
CTTGCATTTCACAAGACCAAACTCAGCCATAAACAAATCAAATACAAAATTTTGGTGTTTTGACTCGTATTTGCGAATTTAATTTCTTCCAATACTATTGTTGCTGATAATATTTTGGACGTTCACGGACGTGCAATGTGAAATTTTTATATATATATACCCTATTTGTATTTGTATTTACTTACTTAAGTATATATTTTTTTGGCAACCTTACAAAAATACTAAAAAAAAAAAATTTCGTAAATTTTTAATTTGCTTTTAAAAAAAAAATTCTACAATTTTTATTATATTTTTTTTGGGATATTTTGATGAGTAGGAGAATAAGTATGACCGTTTATATACGTTGTTGCAACATTTACTTAAATGTTCAAAATTAAATTGTGAAAATGCCTATAAAAATGTAAAATTCCTAAGAAATGTTTTAGTATTTTTCAATGTTCATAAATACTAAAATTAATTTTTCTTAAATTATAAATTAATTTCAAAAATTTGTTATAAAATATCAAAAAATCAAAAAAATCTTATAAATTCTTTGATTTTTTATTTTTAATGTGACTATGGCGTAATTTTTCCGAGAAAAACTAGTAAGTATAGTAACCAAAAAATTTGGTTGGCACCATCAAAATTCACTAAAAGAAAATTTGAAATGACAATTTTTTTTTTGTTAATTTCTGTGCCAAGAATTTTTTTCGGTGAACTTTCAAGTATTTTTTTTTTACGAAAAAAAAAGAAAAAAGTAATTTGAAAAATTTAAATTTTTTGTTTTGTGATTTTACCTGAACCAAAAAAAAAAAATACGAAATGATTCATTTTTAATTGAAAATTTTGGTTAAAAAGTAAAGATAATTGCTGACAACAATAATTGATTCCACTAGAAAACCATATTAGCTTGACCAAACTACTTATGCAATAGATTGTCGGAAAAATATTTACTAAAGAGGGAGACAGACCTAGGCTCACGCATCAGGCTGTTTGAGCCAAAAGAATAAAACGATTATATGTATTTGCCTAACATGGTTTCTTCCTGCCCTACAAAAATCTATTTTCTTTATTAAGTATTTGTCAGTATTCATTATTTTGCCAGAGATACTTACAATCATCTTCATCTTATTTTCCAACGATACAAAGAAACTATAAATAATATTTAATAAAATTGTACACAAAATTTTTTACTAATTTTTTTTTCTATTTTTCTTAAAACATAATAAAAAAACGATGAAAGGTCAAATATTTCAAAATATTAAAAACATAAAAAAAAGTTGAATAAAATACATAATAAACCACAAGCTTATCACTGTTGTCCCCGAGACCATTCATAGTTACATTAATAGTAAATTATTATAATACTTTTTAAAGAAAAAAAAAATAACTGGTGGCAACACGTTGTGTCTTCGTGGTCATCATTATTATTTAACACTAATTGAAATATATTGTTGTTTTGTTTGGGTTAGTTTAATATCTGAAGAATGTAACCATTATCTTCATTCAGTACAGATACAGACAGACGAAAAAACTTGCATAATTTTAGCTTGACTTTATTAGAAGACAAAATATGAAAAATAGAAATTTAGACCGTTACCGTGGCATGAGGCCATCGGTCATAACGCCATCATGGCTTTATGACTCACTTGGATCATAAGGCGATCTGCGTGATTATGACTCACTCGGTTGGGTCTTAAGGCCATCTGCGTGATTATGACTCACTCGGTTGGGTGTTAAGACCATCTCACTCGAATGAGTCTTAAAGCCATCTTTATTTAGACAATACAATCTGACTTGTAGCAGTACAATGTCACTTAAAGATAGTTTTACTATTGAACTCTGTCACACGCGCAGCATTTTTCCGACACCTGTCTATGCTCAGCATTCTTCTATTCACTACATTCTTTCACTCTGGATTCCGTCTTACATTTCAGTATACATATTCTCTCAAATTTGATGATGCTGTGCAATTTCCGGTCCATTTATAACCCTTTCGATGTTTTGTGTTTGAATTCGTAAATTTGAGCTTTGTGCTAAGAATTTCTGACACTATTATACTCAGCATTGGAAGCAATTAATAGCAGTGTCTCCATTACAGAGAAATTTATGGTTCAATCCATATAAAATTAGCAGGTATTACTTAAATATATGTCCAATTTACGATATTAAAGTCATTGAAACGTTTATCATTGAGCCAATTTACACGAGTATGCTTATAGGCAAGAGGGTATGAAACGAAGAGAGAAAAGTGCTGCATGCATAGGCATACTTGTGTAAAGAAGCAGATTAACATTTTTGCAGGCACAACAATATCACAGGCTTTAGCTGAATTAAAGGCACTTATCTTTACAATTGAAATACTCCCAAAAGCTTTAAATAACCTCTTAATTTAATTTTATATACTTATACAATTCTCATTGTGATATTAATAATTTTCCTAATCTTAATTAATTTTCGTTATTATCATTATTTACTCTGTACAAATAATTAAATAATTGAAATAATATAATAATTATTTATAAATTTAATTAAATATTTACAAACTCATAACTGAAACGTGCATCAAATATGAACAATTCTGCTCTTAGGCTAGACCGCTAGACGATCAAATTGTGTAAACAAAATTTTTGTTTAATTTATTTGAATTGAATCATTAAACATTTTTTTTTTGTGGATCTAATTTAATTTTTTTTTTTGTTCAAATATCGTGACTGTATATAAACACTTGATATAAATTATTGATAAACAATTTTTTTTTCCTTCTAAAATGTGTTGTTTTTAATTTTTAATGTGTGAAAGTAAAATTTTAATGTGGAATTAGAATTTTGAAAGCTGATTGCTGCGTTCCTTCCTTATTGATTGAACTTTTCTTATCATTAAAAAAATTAACCACATGTGCAGAGTTGATTATTTTTGTTTGTTTTAATTTGAGATGATAAATAGGGGAGGGGAGGGGGAGACGTCGAAATAGTTTATTTTTATGTTTGCTTTTTTGGAAATTATTTTAAATTTTTTTAGAAAAAAGTTTTTGAAAACTTGAATCATGGAATTCATTTCAACAAAAATTATAAATTCGCCACTTTAATCGACAACTCAAATACGTTTATTCTATATGGAAAGTCAGTCAGTAAATTGTTAGTTAGGTTAGTTAGAACCCTGGGTGTTCTAAGGTCGCCTAATAAATCAATTCGATGCTTTTTTGCTTCAACAAATTTTCGTTTAAAGCTTGAACTAATCTTAACCAAATTTACCACTTAAATAAATTTGTAATTATAGTTAGAATTTTGGTAAACAAACCGCGAAAAAAATTGTTATTGTTAATCAAAGCTCTGGGTAGTTACCTAACTCTTTAAAAACAATTTAATTTGTTTTCCAAAAAAATTTTTTACTTTGGATTAAAACAAAAACAAATCCAAAACAACAAAGTTTTTTGTTGTTGTTTGCTTTTACAAATCTCTTAAGTGTTTCTCTTAAAGCTTATTTATGTTCGTAAAAAAAATTCAATTTAAATTACAAATTATACGTGAAAAAAAGCTCATTTTCAGTTACTAACTCTAAAAAATTAACATCGTCCAACTTAATAATGACCAGAATAGAATTTTTAATATAACATATTCGTGTATGAAAAAAACACGTTATTGATTTATAAAGCAGACGACTTGATATTTTTAACTTTTTTTTCTGGTTCCCCATTGCCGTCATTTCATTTTTGTAAAACTAAACAAACCACTTTGTTTTTTATTTGAGTATATATATGAAAGATATTAAGCATAGTACGGTAATGCAAGTATATTAAATATACTTATTATGATTCAACAATGTGCAAGTCAAAGAGTTTGTTTAAAAAACGAAGGAAATGTTTTATTAGAAGTTAACTTGATTATACTCGGGAACGATAGATGCTAAAGTTACTCTTCACATCAAAGTTTGGATTTACTAACAACATTTGTTATATCCTTCAATAATATAATTCATCTTGAATCACAACACCGTAACATTTTAATTCGCACAATTGGGACTTTAATCGATAGTGTTAACTTTAACTTTTATGAACGCTAGCGGAAAAGCCAGACTTCGCACAATTGTAGTTTAGATTTTTTTTCATATACTTAAGTATTGTAAATATTTCATAAATTCTTATATGATTTTCCACCAAGTTTTTGCCTCCCAATATTAACATTGTCTAGCGCTGGCGTAAATTTTTTAACATTGTTGAAAGTCAGCGCCAGCGTATATTTTTTGGCTGCCGTAAACTGCTGGTATTGTGTTCGCTTACATTGATTCCCATATGTTTTGAAACTTTTTCAAGTTAACACAATCGATTAAAGCTGTAATTGTGCGCCGGCCATAAAGAACATGAAATGTCTGCTCCATCCACAACTCAAAATGGATTTGAGGGCTTAATAATCAGCTTGAGTTAATGCAGTCGATAGAATACCAAATATACTTATTTCGTTTATTTTACAAAGCTTAATATGGTTTGCAATTTTCGAATTTGTTTATTTTACTGATAAACAAACTCTGCTATGAAATTCATTAGCTAATTTTTTTTTGCTAATATTATTTTGTTTTAGTTTCAAAATAAATATATATACTAAAGTTCATATTGCTTAACAAATTTTATATACCTCTATACATGTAAGCATTGTAAAGATTTTCAGTTTTATATACTTCGGTTTTTTTTTTTTTCAAATTATTTTTGTTGCCATTTCCAGTTTTTTTTTTTTGTATATGCCACACTTGACTAAACAAGCATTGGTGGCCTTGGCTTACCGCATGTCGCAATGCATATTGTAATAACAGATTATATATGTTATAATGTACGAGCAAAAATAACATCAACAGCGGTTGAAGAGGTTTGAGGAGTTTTTATAGTGATTATAGAGAATCAAACTAAAAGTTGGCTGGCGGCTGGTTGAGATTAGGTTGTGAATATATATATATATATTTTTTTTTGGTTCGTTGGGAAGAGGGTGGTGAAATGAACGGAAATTTTAAAATAACATATTTTTTTTTTTGTTACATTTTGTATTGTTTTTGTTTTATTTTTAATATTTGAAAGATAGTTTTGCTTTTTTGTTGTGTATATAAATTTTAGTTTTGTAGATTTTTTTTTCAGTTTTAGTTTAGTGGTGACACAGAAGATTTTGGTTTTTTTTTTTTTTGCTGAATTTTTGTTTTGTGTGTTGAGAGAATGTATACACGTATATAAAATAGAACTTTCAGATATACATACTTATATAGTTTCGAAATCTAAAATTCCCCGGTTATGATGATTAAGCTTTAAATTAGAATTCAATTTCGTTAAAAGAATTCTATTTTTTGTTTTGCTATAAAAAGAATTTGATTAGCGTAAGAAAGTAAACAATAATTAAATATATTATATACAATGTAATTAAAATTTTGTATTATTTATGAAAATTATTCCTTCATTAAATTATTATTCTGAAAAGTGATGAGGAGACATTAAAAATTGATATATAAAAGCATTTAACGACAAGTCCGGATGAGATAGCTTATTTAGAGAGTTGTCTGCCCTGCTGCTCGAAACTTGCATGTGAAGTCACACACCCTGCCCCTGCATCATAACTATGGACGGCATGATTAGTAGAAGCATATTCATCAATAATAACCGTTACAGAATCCTGTGAGGTCAACTGTTATATTTATTTCTAACCATCATTTATTCTCCTTTTTACTATACTCAATCTGTCAGTTTACACGAGTATGCCTAGCCTATGCGTGCAGCACTTTCTCTCTTTGTTTCATACCTTCTTGCCCATAAGATTCTCTGCGTTTCACATCCTCTTGCCTATAAGTTTTGTCGTGTTGTGATGTAGTGCATATACTCGTGTAAATTGGCTCAATGGCTTTTTTTTTTATTTAAATACGTGTAATGTGCTTCTTTTTATACAATATTTCTTTCAATTGACATTAATTCTCTACATAAATTTCTATGTAAAATATCAACTAAATAATTAATAATATAAATCGATAAAATTTTATAAGTATTTAAATAATTTCAAATGCCATCCATAAACACATTGTCAATTTCTATAACATTTAAAATGTCAAACTGCAAAACAACAACAACATACAAAAATCCACCTCCATCTTTCTTTTCTTAAATATAAAATAAAAATAAAACATGGCATAAAGAATTGGCACAATGCCGAACCAAAATTTATGTACAAAAAAAAAAGTATTACCGCGCCGCGTTCATTTCGTTCCGTATACAAAACAAAAACAATTTTGTATATTTCAATATAACCTCACCTTATAACTAACCTCCCATAAAGGTATATGCTGTATGGATGGATTAAAAAAAAAAACAGAGTTGTGAAAAAATATCGCGCAAAAATGAAATATAATGAAAAAAAAAATTGAATTTATAATGTTTTTTTATATTATTTTTCTCTCTACGTCACACTTTAATAGCTGCTGGCTTGCACATTTATTGCCGTCAGTCAACCATGAAATTCCTATATTCCGCATATTCATATACAAATTTTTTTTTTAAACTGATATTTTGTAGCTGTGTTATAGCTATATAACAGTTTTATAGGTACACTATATAGCAGGAACTCATGAATAATATATTTATATAAATTGTCAATATTCTAGCTATAGTGCTGCTCAGTTCATATGTGCGGTTTTCTATTTTTTTTGCACTAAAAGATTTAAAAAAAAAAAACTTTGTATATACTTACTTATTCTTTCTTTCGAGCGTTTCGTATTAATAGAACATTATGAAAAAAATCAAGTAGCTGCCAGAAAAATATGATATACTAAAAGAAAATTTTATTATTATTAGAAGATTGCTAATTTTTTTTTATGTAGAACTAAGTATAGCGAGTTGAATGTGCGATGCGAGAGGAGATTTTTAAAATTACAAGAAAATTTGAAAAACAGGAAAACAAAATCTTTGAATATTATTTGATGTTTTACAGTCATATGATGGATGAACGACTTAATTATCTCAAAATAGTGAAATAATTTGTTGTTATAAGTGTTTTAGTTGCATTAGATGCTCATTTCATTTTCAGCTCTGATATATCAATGCTTTCAGTTTGCAGTTCACTGAGATTTACAAATATATGTTGATCTTAAAAGGACTCACAATTATTAAGGTTAGTTAAAACAGACACACGTTCTGGTAGATCTCAGAGATATCCCTGTCCTGTATTGGCAAAACTGTACAGGTCGACCGAAACGTGTGTGTGAATACACCTGCTTAGTGCAGAGTTAAGGAACATGTACAGGCGACACCAGAATTATAAAAAAATCGCTTTGGTGGCCTGCACAGACATACTTCTGAGGTCCACCTGAACTTGTGTGGCTGTCTTTAAAAAAATCCAACTCAGAAAGTATGGTCATGTTTTAGAAGGCCTAAAAAATGTTTCAAATTCCAATAAACATCTTATACGAACATGCGCTGAAATCAGGTAGATTTATCGACAATCCAGGATAGAAGATGTTGGCTATGACATACGAGGAAAGTCAGGTTATTAAACCATATATTGGAATTCGTGGAATTCACTAGGGAGCACTTACATTTGTGGAATTCACTAGGGAGCACTTACAACTTAGGATGCACTGAGGCTATGGTAAACCGAATGATGAAGCCAGAATGCTAAAAAAATTATTTTGGTAGATGTCGTTTATGTCATTACAGATGTGGTTTATGTCTGACAGAAAAAGAAACGACTGAATACTGAACATTTACTCTGCCAGTGTGAAACAGCAGCAGGCAGAAGACTCAGTCATCTAGGACAGGGTTTTCCCAACACAGATGAACTGGCCGACATGGCCCCCTTGCACATTTTGAAATTCTTCAGGTCTATTCTAGGGTATAGGGATAGGGTTAATGCAGAAAAGATCTATCCAGGTCGTGGTGTTCAGATCACACCCATTTAAGAAAAATTGATTTCACTACAAAGTAATTCGGTTGCAAATCATATTTATATAAAGGATTCAAGTGTTTTAAATAAAAATAATTTTAATTACAGCTTTAAAAGAGTAAACAAAATAATTAATTATTTCTATAAGTATATATATAAGTAAATATTGTTAGATTTTCTAAGAATTTTCTCCATTATAAGTATATAGTGTTTACCTTTTACATAAACTTATCTTACCATATTAACTATATATTTGAATTTCTGTTATTCCATTTTTAAGTATTTCTATAACATTTTTCTGTTTTATTTCCTATTTATTCTTTTGTTATAATACGATGACAATACGTACACTTCAGCTTTTTTTTACATGTTCCTCAGATCTGCGTTCTTATAAATCTTCCTTGTATATGTATATTATTTTATTGTCATTCGTTTGAAATTATTGTAGGTATACTCCTATAATAGAAAAAAAAAACATTTTGCATTGTTTTCCGAACACTCAACCTGATAAAATAAAAATAAGCTAAATCAAAAATATATAAAATACGAAGTGATGTCCCAATAATTTGTGAGTGCTTTTTTGAAATGCTTTTCTGTCTGTCAGTTCGTCCGTTGTATTCTTTTCCCGAGAATTATTTATCGTAGTACTTAATTTAATAAATTTCTGACAGTCCACAAATACTTTGGAAACCTTGACATATTAAGACTCAAACGAAAGCTGTAGAAATTCATCCGGCAAACAGGCGATAAGTGATTAAACATATTTCAGCTTTAATCTTTAAAATGTTATTTATAATTGTAAATATTTACACTCCTGCGTTAGTATATAATTAATATTAGGTTGGTTGGTTGGTTGGTTTAAGTGTCGAGGTTCGTTCTCTACGGGTGATCCTCCAATTAGCACTATAGTGCCTTACTAGAAGCAGGCATAATTTGAAAATTAGAAAAAGGTATTGAAAGAATTATCAAATATTCCGGTAATGGACTTACTAATGTTTGTCAAGGGAACTAATTGGCTACAGGATGTTGAAAACTATGAGGAATACATATGAGTCAAATAGTGGCAAAGTGGTTGCAATCACTCTCTTCAACTAACTAACTAACTAGCACTATAGTGCCGTTTTAATACCACTCATACTCGTCAACACTAAAGGTAGGGTCCGTTTTATACAATACTATAATTAAAGCTTCTTCCACTAGAGAGCACTACATTATATCTTTATAATGAGTATTTTTAATAATAATTGAAATATAATGTATGATAAATGTGAATTAATTCATGATAATACCACAGTGTTGTAAAGATAAAAAAAGCTTGTGAAGATAAAATTAACAACACAGTAGTTGTGCCTACACGGTATGTTTTTTATTATTATTTATTTTTATTTATTCTCTTTTATACGCATAAAAAAATATGAATTGCATTTTTGTATATAGTTGAACGTGAGAGTTTTTTCACATTAGCAGAAACAATAATAGGAATATATTTTAATTTATCTGACTTATGCTAAGTAACATTTATCTGACTTATGCTAAGTTTAAGAAAAATATTTTTAAACTTAAATTTTATAGTAAAAAAAAATAGTTGTGTATAATTAGACAGAAAAAAGGTCAAGATCGTTACTTAAACACTTTACCTAAGTTAATGAACTATTCATTAAAAACAATTATGTTACAAAATAGACCAGTTTATACAGAAACAGAAAAAAAACTATATACTTACAATAATTGTTAATGAAAAAACTATGTAATTAAAAACAATAATCTAAAGACCTTAGTAAAAATCACTTAGCCATTCAACAAACAAATGAATTTTATCCGAAAAAGATTGTGTAATAATATGAACAAAAAAAAAAAACCTTGAAAGTTTGCACATTTTTCCATTAATAATAAATGGAATTAATTGTAAGAATGTTGTAAAGCTCATTTTTGCGTAACAGAAATCAATGATCTGAAAAATTTTTTCTTTTACTAATGGCAGCTTTTAATATTGCATGATTTTTATATATATAATGAACATTATTATAATAATAAAAGTTTTAGTGACTAATGTACCCATAGGATCTTTGCATACATCAAGCTATTTAAATATTCAATTTCGTTTAAGTGTTTGAGATTCACTTCACTGTACCGTCTAGTAGAGCGTCTAAGTTATTACTAATTCAAATTTAAATTTTCAATAGGTGAGTGGTTGGAGCATCTGCCTTCCAACTGGTAAGTTCTTGGTTCAGATTCAGCACTTTAGCTTATTCATCCTTTGGATAAATGTAATTGCATCCGTACAGGTTTTAAGGGCATATATCTCTAAAATGACTTAAAATACCAAACCTAAACAATCATCGCTTAATTTTAAGGCGTAATGAAAGAAAACCAGATTCACTAAAGCTTAAAGCATATACAGACATAATAGATTAGGACGTTGGCAAATACCATCTTGTCCTGTTGTGCTATTAAACTTTATATTAGCTTATTTATTATTCAACTTGAATTTTTATCTGGAGTTCAATATATCAATTTTATAATTTGTATATTATTCACAATTTCTTTGCTGCATCTAAAAGTAATTTGTCTTTTTGACTATCTGCAACATGAAATTAGATTTCTAATTGGAAATTATAAAATATTTTCTCAAAAGAAAATCATAAAAACACATTTTCTTTTATATAATGTACTTTTGTTTCTCCCGCTGTGAACTTTAACGAACAATATTTTTCTTCACCTTAGGGCTGACTTCAATGCGCGTACAAATTGATAAGATATGTTTCTGCTATTGAATCATAAATGTTTGTTTCTGGAATGTCATTGTTTTTTTTTTTTTTTCATGATGGTATTGAAAATATTACTAAAAATATTATTGGATATGGAAAATAATTCAAAATATATATACTATACAATATAATGGATGAATATGATCATTAAGATGAATATGAAAAATATCTTTTTATTATGTTAAAATTCCTGTATTGTCTTTCTACCACCAATGTCATGCATATATGAAATTTAATGGATATTATTATAATATATGTTGATGAGTGAATATGCGCTATTATACGAAATAGTGATGTGTATTCGATAAAAAAGAAGATACAACAAAATAAGACGATTAATGAATATGGTATATAATAGGTACACATAAAGTATAAAATATAATATGTTTGTGCGAAAATTATTCACGCCAACGACGTAACCGTAACTACTGTTTTAAGTTTGCCAGAAGCAAAATATAATAATTTCGATGTATTATTAAAGTATACAAAAGAATTTTACTTTTATAGACATCAATAATATTTAATGGATTGAATGCTACTACCATGACTAATAACCACATATATACGAGTAAATATATAAAAAATGATTATAAAATATTATTATGGGATATATTATTACGTATAGGTCGTCGTACACATCAAATTAAACGTTTATATAGTAGATATAATGATTTGGAAGTAATTTCATTAGATAGGTATTCGTATTCATTATAAAAAGAATTGAAAAAATGTAATTTGAAATAAGATCAATTACCTGATTGCATATGAAAGATTCAGGTACAAAATTTTTTTTTAGAAAGAAGTTCACTTTTCCAAAGGACTGATGTGTAAAATAGCGCCTCGTATCATTTATCCATTGAATGTTTTTGGGTCACCGAAGTTCAGTCTATTATAAATTGGCAAGTTTTATTCGCAATCCGTTTTACTAATCACTAGTTCACCAGTCAGTAGCTTTAGTCAACAGTCGGTTGAATAGGCTTAACGCTTAACGGATCACTAAATAAAGCTAACTAAATTATGCTAATCAATACGCTTAAGGGATCACTAAATGATATGCTAACTTAAATTGCTTATATGAAATATGGTTCATGTATACTTGTCCTTAACTAGCAAGCTTATTAATTTGTGTAATGCTTTCTGTACTGGATTAACTCTACAAATATATTTGTATAACTTGAAAAATTTATGGATTATTATTTGTCAAGTTCATTCTATTTAAGACATTATCAAAATTACGCCTTTGCTTTAATTATTGACTTTATAATTTTATTATAATTCCATCAATTCAAATATTACTTATAAAAATTTACAAAACGTCAATGTGTCTCTTTTAATTTCTCTTCATAATTTTCATTACTTATCTAAATTTTCTTATTGCAATTCCTTTGGCGGCACAATATTAACATAAATTGTTAACTTTTTTTTTGTTATGGATTAATATTTACAAATATAAATTTACATAAATAAGTGTATCTATTTACATTATAAATATATATTTATATATGTCATTTGCGAGGGGGCATATACGGTAATAATCTTTTTCTTTTGCTAATATTAAACGCGGCTGGCTGACTATACACTGTGTACTTGATGCTAATTCCCCCGATTTAGTTTTTTTTTCTTTCTTATTATATTTTATTTTCTGATTTGCAACTGACACGCAAGGTTCATATAGTCACGAAATGTCATGCGATGCGAAAATTATTATGCACATAGCTAAAATATACACAAACAAACAACACACAAAAGCTAAAGCTAAAGCTTTATAAAATATTTTACAAAAAATGAACTCTACTAGCTTGCTAGACATTTTATTGAATATGTGCACGTGTTTTAGTCAACATTTAAAATATTAATGTTTTATTGTTAGCATATGAAACTGAAAATATATCCACGCACACTATGAGAAATATTATTTATTTATTTTTATTCAGAAAATGGGAAACACGAAGAAAATTATTGTGTATGGCAGCGGCGGCATAGTATATTGTTTTTATAAATATTTTATTAGTATGTAAGTATATATATTTTTTAGGTTAGGTTTTTTTGCTTGTTATATTATACATATATTATATTATGCTGTTGTGTTGTGTTGTTTGAGATTATAATTTTTGCGTGGCGCGACATATTTTCCATTTTATATTATATATATTTATATTACATTACTGCGCCCGGCTATAGCGTGCTTTATGTTGATATTTAAAAAAATTACTGATTTTTTTTGTTTTAGCTTAGCACAAAAAAAAAAAGTTGGTATGATAATAATGATGATTGTGAAACTTTTGCTGCTGATTTTTGTTGTTGGGTGTTGTAACTGCTGGGTTCTAATGTTCTAAAAGTTGAGTTATAAATTTGTTTATATATGCAAAAATAAACTTAGGTTAAGAAATTCAAAATTGAGGTATATAAAGCATTAACATCATGTACATATACGTATAAATAATAATATATTTAAAGTTTTTATTTTCAGTTTAAGGTTTGTTGTCTGTTTTTTGTGTTGTAGAAGCAAGGTAAGGTAGGTGGGTTATTAAAATAAAGTAGGACAAATTTATAAATTAAAATATATAATCTTCTATATTTCGTAAGGCAATTATTTACCTAGAATTAGAATTTGGGAAAACTCGGTAACAGAATCTAGATTAAGCTCATTATAGTTAGAGAAAATTAATATTAAAATTTATTGATTATGTATTCATTTTCAAAGTTCTATAGTTTAGTCAGTGTTGATTAGATAAGAAATTTTGATAATAAAAACTTGTCTCTTGGAAATGTTCTATGTATTTTACTCTATGTGCTTCCCAAGATGTTGAAAAGAAATAAAAGTTACTGTCTATTGGGGTGAATAGCAAGGGAATTATATCTCGAGTCTCTTTTAACTGCGTTTTGGGGCACACTAACTGATTCAATCTTCTCTTTGTCAACTTAGAACAATGTCGATACCTCCAGTGCAGTCAGTGAACTGATCGATCATAAGATTTCATCTACAACTGAATCAAGTGATGTTTTTTATGTCCGCTAATGTGTTACTGATCATTACAATATAATTTAATTACCCCAGCAATACAGACAGCATTAATATCATTGCCTAATCACTGCTATATTGTTACAATTCAATGGCATGGTACAAACACCACAAAGGGTAATTGGAATTAGTAGGTCTCTTCGGACGATTAAGTTCAAATCAATTTCGGTTAACACCATCAAATAAAGCTTCAAAACAAGATCAGTAAATAATTAATAAAAAAAATTCCTACATAATTATAACGTAGAGACTACACATATAAATTACTATTAACAATTTTTTTAGGTTACGCTTTTTAATAATGACACAAAAAGTTTCAATCAAAAACACCTATAAAATTGATATCAATCATTTTGCCACTTATATAATTACATATATGTAATATGTACATGTATGTGCTGTGACTGTGATGTAATACAAAATCTTTAGACCGTAAATTTGAAACTATATTATAGTTTCAGATATTGTAGAACCGCGACAAGATAATTAAGTATACAAAATCATAATTTTTTTAAATAAAAATGTATGAAACAATGTATGGGCTTGTCAAAAACTCATCATTGGAAAAATTCCTCGTAGATTAAAAGTTGGAAGCTCCTTAAAATATACTTTTAGAAAAAAAAATGCTGCTTGTTTCATCTGCTCTTTGTCAACTTAGAATGTCGTCGATGCCTCGGCCGGGAATTGCTCGTGCACCACAGTAAAATCATTTAAGCTACTGCCAGTCATCGTTATACAGCAGTAATAAAAATATAAACAGGTACCACATCTGTACAGAATCGGAATCCACATACAATTAGTATAGGTCGCAATTACAATAGTAAATGGTAACAGCCAAACAGAAACAGTGAAACAAATATGTACATTTATTTTGCAGTTTCTGTTAGAAATGTTACTGATTCGTTTTAGTATTTTATTGTTTTTGTTGTATACTTAAATGTTATTAGTTCAAAAGTCATTAATTTCAATTTTTCAACGAATTAATAAATATGTATATAAATTTAATATGAACCAATCTTATAACTATATAATTTAAAGATATATATAATACAGACTACCTTGCACTAATTTTGAAATTAAATTTTTATATATATAATTGTTTCGTTTTTTTTCTTTTATTATGTTTTCATTTCTGTTTTTCATGTTTAATTTCATGTCCATTGTCCATAAATCTTAATTTTTAATAATTTTTGTTATAATTTAAATTCGTTGTGTCCTGTGAAAAACTGTATACGCCATTTAACTAACATTGTAAACTTATATCTGTGATAATGATCGTCTGGTTTAGTCCATTTAACTAATTTGTTGATTTATATACAAAAAAAAATATCTTTAAGTAAGTATGTTAGAAAAAAAAATTCGTGCAACATGAAATGCTAATGCAGTATTTGCGTGAAACTATGTTTTTGTTTAAATTATTTTTCTTGAATAAATTTTATTATATATTTATTTCTGATGCAATTCAAATGTCATGAACTTTGATTGCTGTTAACATTTTTCTTCCTGTTATTGAATTCTCGTAAAACACCTTTTTTTTTTTTTTTTTAAACAAAAATACTTAGAATTTGAAATTTAAATTATGTATGTCAGATTGGTAACTAGGTAAAATAAAGTTTTAGGGGACAATTTTTCAATTAATAACCTAAATTCTTTATAAAACTCAAATTCGCATATATATAGTATGTATTGATATTTGGCAATTTAATTTAATATAAGTAGTTTTTATGTAAGATTAATTAGTAAATCTTCTTTTGAAGTGTAGCTTTTGTAAGTCGTTCATTCTAGTAATAGTATGACATACTTGCAAGGACTTCACTACAAATTCATTTCTCCAGTCTGTCATGGCAGTAGTTTGGATTCTTTTCCCATAAAATTCTGGGCAATTGTATATCATATATTCTACTATATCCTGCAGATGTTCCACAGTTTGCAAATTTTAAAATTACACTTTGTCAATTATATAAAAGAAAGGATATAAGATCAAAAATTGCAAATTTAACAGACTTAGTATAATTTGAATTTCAGTTAAACATATATACACAATAAAGGCAATTTCTGTTCAACTTCCGAATACACCACTGTTCAAAGCATCTCGCTATACAGTAAATTTATTCATTTTTCTTATCTACTTTATATTTTTATGTATATTACTTTGACATTTCAAAATGCCAAAAGATCTAAAAATAAGACAAAATTGTTGATATTTTTTTTTTTTTACAATTCAATTGGAACATTTACATTTACACAGATAAAATGAAAAATATAATAGTGTTATAATAAATTAAGTTCATGTTGTCCAGGTTTAGCGGCGCCAAAATGACAAGAGAAAAATATTGACAATATTTTGTATAAGTATACATGCAATTTTCATTTTTTTTAATACAATCATAGATGTTCATTGTATCTCTCTGTACAGTACACAGATCCTTTTCACATTGGTTCTTTTAGGAGAGACAATAACTGGTACGCACAATAAGAAGTACAAAAAAAAAACAAAATATGGACTTGACAATTGTAAGAATTTATATTTAAAAAATATTCTCATTTTCAAAAATTTATATATCACTTAATTATTATTATAGAGATGTCAAAATGTCAACTCTATTTAACACATTTCATTAAAAATTGTAAATTTTATAAATTCATCCTTTCAATTGAATTTTACATATTTTTAAAACACTGTCCAAAAATTTTTATTGTCGCAATTTACGTTTTAACGGAAATTCGTAAATTTTCCAAACCCGGTGAAATACATTTTCGTGAAGTTCTTCTTCCTGGTGAGTACAAATTTTGTCATATGGCATTACTTTTCAAATTTCATGAGACATATTTCTCTTATCTGTTCTACTAAACTTCATTTTGATTCAATTTGTTGAAGGCGTGGCTAATGCATTAACCTTTACGCCTAAATTCTATTTTTTCATATACTTATATATAATGTATACTATATATTTTTTGCATGATTTCAAAGGAGGTAGTTAAATTTATCAAAAACTATAACACAAAAAACAGGTTGATTTGTGCTCCTTAATTTGGTTTCTATTTCAAAATCGATTTTATATCAAAAAGTATATAAAAAGTTTATTAAATTACAAAAATGTATACAACTAACAATACAACGATTAAAATGAAAATTTATTGGTATACATTAAAAATGAAACATTATAATAATGGGTAATACAATTGAGGGCAATGAGCTTTTGGTGTATATAAATTAGCCGGTTTTTTTGTCTTCTTTTCCTCTTCAATTCTGCACATCACAAATGGCGCAATGTTTTTTTTTTTTCATATTAAAAATTTAATCTATTTTGATGAAATGTATATAGAAATTCAAATAAGTATATACAAGAAGATAAAGAATCAAGGGCAATTATTAGATTTAAGTGCGATTCTACACATTTTACACCTGTCGGCTTGTTTTTTTCACTGACAGCTCAATAGCTTAAAACTATTTTCTATATTATATTTTCAAAATTGTAATTTTAATTTAATGGTTCGTTATATATTTAATAGTTTAGTAAACTGTTTCTTTTTTATGTTATTATATTAGGTATACATAGATTCTAAATTGTAAATTGACGTCCGTTTTTTTTTTGTAACGTCCGTTGACAACTTCGTTAAAATATAGAAATACAAATTGATTTGTTAAAAGAATGAAGTGAAAAATATAATTTAATTTTATATTAATTAGAGTAAAATAATAATGTTAAAATTGTATTTAAAGAAAAAAAAATTGGCACAAAGAGTTTTATTATTTTAAGAAAAAATGTCACGACAAATTTTCACAACTTTATTTTTCTTAATTACATTTAAGTTAACAAGAAATTATATCCCTGACATATTTTTCGAATTACATATTTAAAATTTTTAAAACATATAAATTTAATTTTATCAGGAAATTTAAATATGTAAATAGTGTTGCCATATTATTATTATTTTTTATTCTGAAATTTATTTAAATTATTCTAAGAGAAAATTTAGTAATAACACATAAATTATTAGTGAAAATTGTCCATAGCGCAAAGTAATATTTTTTTCCCAAAAATTATTTCACTTTCAATTATGGGAAATAAAATTTATGCATTGCTCCACGTATATATTTGAAAAGAGACAAAATTTGTACTCAGCACGACAAATTAATCATACAATCCTCAAAAAAATTAAATTTTCTTCAAACTTTTCCAGGCTTAGGTATGTAAATTTAAATTCCGAAATATCTCCTCCGGTTGTAAGAGAATTCTACTAAATTGTCGTTCTCGTGCTGCGTACATGTTTTGCCATGCAACTTTTCGTATAACCATTTATAACATTATATTTATTAAAAAATCATCTAAATTTTCATTATTTAAATTAATGTACAAATTAAATCACAAATTGCAACAAAGTATTTTACCCTTTTTTTTTTATTGCTCAATTTAAATACAAGATAAATTAATATAAGCAGATAAAAATAATATGTATTGAATGAGTCATTTCTTCTCATATGCATTTTTATACGTAATTCAATTGAAATGGTCATTCATCCCTAATTTTTATTTTTTAACTTTACGTTGTTACCCAACAAAATTTTATTTCTTTACAAATAAAAAAGTCAATTTCTCCCCTAATTTATGAAATTCTGCGTCGTAAAGATATTTTTATACTATGGTATGCAATAATTTTATGTTTGGTAAAAATTAAGAAGTTTTCCATATACAAATATATACTAACATTCTCTCTTCAATCTTTCACGTTGTAACTCGTAAATATCCTTGCAAATATCTCCCTTTTTTTTTTAATAATATTTAGAAAAATGAGAATCACACAAACAATTCAAAAGTCTTTAACCTTTCAAGGATATTTTTGATGGTGTGTCGATTTTATCCTGAATAAAATACTTGAATTTTTTTTTTATTTGAAATATTTCAAAGTTTAGTGATCTCATATAAAGAAATTTCTAATATTATATTTCAAAGATTTTGGTTTTTTTTCTTATATAATATTTTATTAATAATAATTATTATACCTCCTTTCCTTATTAAAGCCTCCCCATAAAAACATAAATAAACCTTTTTAGATAGTAAACGATTATTTAGTATAATGTTGGTAGTTGGTTGCTAAGAGGCGTTTGGTACTATAAAAGAAATATAGGTACTCTAAGAGAATTTCTTATTAATGTAAAATATTTATTCTGTAGGGATAAAAAATTTAATATTGAATACGTAAACAATTTTGTTCTGTAGGCAAATCATTTAAGGTGTTTATGAATATTTAATGAAACGCGTTCTTCTTATCTCTTTGTTGTTTTATGGAAAATTAATCAAAATTAGACATTTAAAAAGTCTACACTTAGCTCTTAAATTTCTGATAATATTAAATGCGGAAAGCCTATTTAACGATGCCTCAACAAAGACAAGTGAAATTGAAGGATTAAAATATTTGAATATAAAATTGCACATACTTCAAAATTTGATAAACCATTAATACCTCAAAAGATTTCAGATTAAAAGGAATTGGATATGTTATAAAAATGATAGAATGTAGACAAATTCCATAGATCGATAAATTCAAAATGAGTCATTCTCGATTTTGGATTGTGATATAGGAAATGTACGTATATGGTGGTGTAAGCTGCAAATGTTTTGCTCGAAACAGTTCTTAATCTCTAGGATTAGTACTGTCACATGAATTATAAGTAGCCCGGCACCAACACAAAACAATCAATTTTAAAGTATAAAATATGATTTAAATTTTTCACTATAAATTATCATCTGAGAAATTATTTTGATAATTCAACACCTTGTCCTAATTTATTGCCTATAAGTATAACATTAATATTGTGATCCTGGAAATATACTTTAGTGAATTTTTCATAATTTCTAAATGAACGTTGAAATAATACTTTTCTCAATTTATTACAAACAGAAATTTCCTACCCACTCAAGTTCTCTAAAACAAAAACAAACAAAAAAATCATGCTGTGTTTTTACTTTTTTACTTTTTTACTTACCCCCTTTAACATTTCTTTTCCTGTTATAATTTTTTTAGGACTTTTTTTTTAAATATTATTTTTTTATAAAAATCAGTAGATTATTTTCTTCTCACAAATTCAAACATTTCCCAGGATAGTAATTCTTTTTACCATTAAGGACATTCATTTTTTTCTTCTTCTATTTGTTCTTTTTTTTTTTACTAAGTTTGCCAACCTTTTTTTCGGAAATCTCCTTAGCGTATTAAATACTTTTTTGTGCTCCATTTTTTTTTTGTTTCAGTTTTTCATGCTGGTTTATCTTAACGACCCCCCAGTTTCACTAATATTTTCTTTTTAGTTATACATACATTATATTTATATTTTTACATTTTTTTGCTTGAGTTTTCACAGGATCACAAATTTTTTGTAATTATGATTTCCACACAAAAAAAATAGAATTTCCTTTTCATTTTGTTTTTTTGGTAAAACAAAAATTTTTGAATACAAATTTTTTTTTCCAAATTTGGTGAAAGAAAAAATTATAATATTTGAAAGGAAAGCCACCCGGAAAATTATGAAAAATGGGAAATTATATATATTATTTTATAAAAAGTTGAAAATGAAAAGTTTTTTTGGATCCTTTTGGTATTAGTAAATATAAAATGAATGTTTTCGGGTAGAAAATTTAAATTAAGTTTTATGGTCTAGGAAGTTTGAAAATTTGCATATGCATCCAAAAATAGTGACGATGAATCCTAAGTCCTAAGTATATGAAAAAGATCTCTTTCTCATATGATGTATTTTTCTCTTAACCACAAGGAAGATTGTATTTTCCACTTACGCCTCATTAAATTAGTCCTAATTACAGATGAAGTAATATACGTTAAGGATATCTGGAAATTATCTCAAAGAATTAACATATTTATTAATAATGAATAATTTAAATTGCTATTGAAATTGTGGTCAGAAATCCTTGACAAATCATATTTTTTATCTTTTGTAATTGCATAACTGAGAGCTAATTTCAGCCTAATTTATATTTTATTAATTTTAAATCATAAATTTTTCATAAAGCAAGAATGTCGAACACCAAGGATATTATTTTGCAAATAGCTTTCAATATCCTGGCTGCATTAACATTTCTTTTTATTCGTACATGCACACAAAGTCAGCCAACAATATACTACCTCATAACTATAATATAAGGATTATTAAAATATAGAAGGGTTTATAATATTTTCCACTCCTAAATTTTCCCTATTTTCAAAATAAAACTATTCTTACTTATTTTTACATATTTTTAAATGCATATACCAAGCAAAGCATTCTTTGTGTGAGTGGGGATCGAAGAATCATTGTTTGTGTGAGTGGGGGTAGAAATTCTTTCTGTGCATAATTCAACACAAACACCACCTCAACCTCATCAGTATCATTCATATATTCTTATAGCCCAAGAGAGTGTAGATACTTTTTTATATTAACAGAAAAATTACAGTTTTCATGAAATCTGTAAAGAAAATGTAGGACATATGAAAATATTGCAAATTAAGTTAATATTAATAGTGGTAATTAATATCGTAATTTCTTCAGCTGAACAGATCAATGATAAGGAGCAATGTCTACGACTTATAACTTTCCCTGATACATATTTCATATGGGGCAATGGGGCCCATATACTAATTTAAATGAATTGCGAGTCATTTATCTGTCCAGACAATTGAAATTCTTGTAATTGTGTCAATTTATTTAAAGAAACTAGCTCGGAACGATTTGAAAGTTACTGTTCGTCCTCATCAGTTCGTATTAAGGCAAGGATAATTAATTATGCTTCAAAACTGTTAAAATTATTTATTTGAATAATGATTTGCTCTCTTTTACTAAGCTACATCACTGGATAGTCATACACTTTTCCTTTAAGGCAATGTATGATGATATTTACTAACCTCCTATTTAAGGATGATAAACCCCACCACTCCTATTCAAATATATGTATTATACTTCCTAACCTCGTTTTTTGCCCCACTGAAAAGGATAAAAAAATCATTTAGCTTTAATGAGTTCTCTTTTTATGCGGTTCAACAAATACGAAGTCATCAAGTCCACCAAAATGAGATATAATATCAGAAATTTTAGAGGGGCGCATGGGAGAATTGATTACACAAAATGAAAAAAAAAGTTTATGCTGAGTAGGAATATTTTTTTTTACTTTTTGCAAAGCAAGAATTTTGTATTTGGATAATGCCGCGCGCAATGGGGGGATGATTATATTATTCCTACTGTCATTTAAATAATTGTGTGGGTGAAATTTTATTTCGTGTTGTATAGTATGCGCAAAGATTTTCTTCTTTTGAATGGGAAATTTTTTGATATGACAAAACTTTATATAAAAATAATTTTGTCACATTTGGGAGAAACGAATTTGTTTTGACGAACTTTTTCCCCGAGTTTTGTTTTGATGTTTGGGATTTCCATTTTTCTCTTAACTTCTTTTAATATTTATATATAGAAATGCCAGAGAATATTTTATAGATTGAAAATTGTAATTATTTTTATTTTAATTTTTCTATAAATTTTATGCAATTAAACTAATTTGTTATTTTCTTTTCAGGTAAGACAAATTTTTCATAATCCTTAAATATATTTTTTTGGGGGAATCTTTTGGTAAGTCAATTTTACATTATATATTTCTTATTCGTCCTTAAGATATATCATCAATTAATTAATGTACATTATATAGCAGGAATGAATTATAAATGTTTCAATTCGCGTGTTCAGATTCGCGCCGATCCAAAATCTAGAGAACAAGAACTTTACTAGGCTATACGTACAATTTTTTATATGTCTATGAAGTCACTCTTTTTTTAGATTTTTGATATCTCGATTATAGAAGTTTAGTTTATTTACCATCCACCAACTTGAATTTATATTAATTGTCCAAAATATTATGTTAATTATATTTTTAACATGAAAATTTTCCATTCCATTCCATTTTTTTTTTTTTTTGTATTGCTGATAGTTACATAATATTTTTCTTAAAGAAGTTCTTAAAAGAAATAATTTTATCGTCACATTTAATCAAAGTCCTGTTTAATTTCCGGTTTCAAAATTATATATATAAATGTCAAATAAATTTATTATGGTTTTTTTGGTGGTTGTTTGTATTTTTAAAAATAAAAACTCGTTTGAAAATTCTCTTTTAATCTTATATACATTTTTTTTTTGTCCATTTGCGTGAATTTTAATTTCTAGGCTAAACAAGGTCAGTGCTTGTTAATGGTGGTTACTCCAAAACAAAAAAAAAAAAAAAAAAGCTTTAATAATTTATTACTTGTAATGAATTCGACAGTTTTTATTATTCTGAGATCACAAACAAACAAACAATTTTTTTGTGTGGTTTTTTTTCTTTTTGTTTTTTTTTTTTTTCAATTCTGTAAACATAAATTTTTGATATGTTTTGGCGGTTCGAAATTACCAAGACGAAAATTTGTTTTGAATTATATTTTGCGGTCGTGCATATAATTAGAATTATATATTTAGAAAACTATTAAATTATATACTTAATGAAAAAATGTTATATCTGTCTCTGAATTGCGGTTTTGAACATTGTAGTAATTAAAAGGTTTTATGTGGTCAATTTAAATACATATTTTCATCTTTCTATTTGACAATTGTAT
Source organism: Empis stercorea (assembly GCA_949752835.1). Lineage (NCBI taxonomy): Eukaryota > Metazoa > Arthropoda > Insecta > Diptera > Empididae > Empis > Empis stercorea. The sequence continues at coordinate 48,978,304 of OX457089.1, forward strand.
AACTTAGCCTCATCTGTGACTGAAAATAGTCTAATGAGAGGTAAGGAAATAACCATTAATGTGAGTAATATTAAATTCGTTGTAAATCGTTTGTTTATACAAAATGTAATCGTGCGTTGGACCATGAAGTATTAAGTATCTACTGGCGTAGGAGAGGACCCCGTCACCCTTTCCAATCTAATTCTAATCTATTTCTGTTGACAATTCTGTTAATGTTATAATGTTAAACTATTTTTACTAACAGTACTTATATGAAATGCAAATCGAACAATGTACGCTAAGCACAACATCGTTAGGTAGGCGGGGTAGGCCTTATATATAAGTCCGTTGTCTCGTAATCCAACGTTTCTCAACATTCCCGTAATTGTTGTTTAAATGATATGATATAAGTAATTCAAAAAACTTAATTGACGCAACTAAATACATATATCATGTATCTCTGTCATAATCATTTTTCTTCGTCCAAGACACTATCCCAGCCATTTGGTGCCCTGTCATATAGTTAATTTTGTAATAATATTAATTACATCAATAAATTTTATTAAATCTTGCGTGTTTTTTGTTTAACAACGCCACAAGTTCGACACAAAAAAAAACTAACTAAGTATTTTATTTTTATTTTAAAAAATTCTAATTTATTTATAAAAATTACCAATTAAAATTCTATATAGAAAAAAAAAGCACAATTTTTCTTGCATGTTTTTATAAAAAAAAAAAATTGTCAATAAATGCCGCCAGTCGCTTCAAAAATCCAACATCGCGTATCAATTTGTTTTGACTTTAAAAAATATTTATTATTATTATTATTTTTACAAAGTTGTTGGAACATTAGCAAAATTTATTCAATCATATTTTTTTTTTAAAGTGATATTTTATTTATTGGCGGAAATAGCACATTTTGCAAAATAAAAATATAATAAGAATTACAAACTTTTTTTTTTTTTTTTTAAATATTTATTTACACATATTTGCATTTTTATATGCATGAGAATTTAAAAAATACAAAAACTAAACTGCGAACGCGTTAAATATAATTTTTTTTTTGCATATATATAGTTTTGTATATTTGAAAAGTAACAGGGTGTCAACAGACTGACAACAAATACCAAAAAAAGCCATAACCTTATTACAAAATTTCTGATTTGAAATCTGTAATCTAAAATTGCCAACATAATTTCAGGATTAGCAGTATAGAAAAAAACGAGTCTAATAAAATTTGAAAATGTAAATTAAATTTTCAAAAATATTATACAATTAAATGTTTGCTAACAGACTGTTAAGAGACAGACTGTTAATTTCATTTTGTATTTGATTGGAATTAAGAAGAAATTGTTTGCATATATTTTTTTTTGTTGTTGTAGAAAAATGTTCACATTATATGTCAGCTTATATATATGAGTGGACAAGTTATAAATTGACATTGTAAAGTTTATGCTATTTATGCCATTTTTGGTATAATATGTAAACAGTTAAAAATTACATTATTAAATCTTATAAACATATACAAAAAAATAAAATGCAATTTATTGCAATTGACTTTAGCGCAAATTTTCACCATAAAAAATAAGTAAAATTATTATTAAATTTATTTATAATGTCAATCAAGGAAATTTAAAGAAATTTTCTCATTTTGTTCATTTTGTTTGTTTTTTTTTTGTGAAGGCGGCGTTGGTGAATTTTTAAATTTAAAATTTTATATTTTCCATTTTAAGTATTTTTAAGTAAACAATTCTGTAAAATGTTTAACACTAGAAATTCTAACCGGTCAAAATGACCGGTTACAAAAAATTTTCACAAAATTTTTTTATTTAAATTTCATTTAATATTTTCTGATAATATTATAACTTTTTCTAAATCTATTTAAGTATTAAATATAAATATCAATTTTTTTGTCCCCCTCCCCACTCCCATTGTGTTAAACGTGAAATTTTACAATTAAATGTGACATTGTTTATGTTATACAAAATAAAATATTGTTTATATACGAAATGAAAAAAAAAATGTGTAGAATAAAAATTTCATATTTCTAATAAAATTGACGACTAGCCTCAAAAAAAAATTGGCGGTGCCTTAAATTATTACAAAGTGTCACACAAAATAATAACATACAACAAATTTTATATAAATATTTAATTTATTTTTGTTAGAAAGAATTCACATATTAAAAAATTCAAAGCATGATTAAAAAACAGAAAAATTTTTATGCACAAAAAATGAATCTCACAAAATTGATAAAATTTATTTACGAAATTCTAATGGTCATTTATAATATTTAAAAATTATTTTGTTGTTTGTTTACCAAATTGTCGTCAATTTTGCCAAAATGGTTACCTGGTTTGCTAACTAAAATTTTTGTCGAAATTTTGTCTAAATTTACATCAAATTTTGCATTTAAATTGAAAATGATTTATTTAATAAAATGATTTTTGATTTACTTAATTATTATTCAAATTATAATATTAAATAATCGAATTAAATATCAACTATCTTTTCTGTATTTAAATCTATACTTAATAGTTTGATTAAATTCAATCATTTTTCAATCTACATTTTGTCAAAATTTACATTAATTTTGGCAAATATTATTTTATTAGATATTTACGAAAATTTAAATATTAAAGATTTTCATCATAAATCTTATTATTTTTTTTAATTAAATATTTTCTATCGACCCTAGTATTTCATTAATCTGTATAGCAGCTTTAGCATCTCATATGATGATGATAATATAACTCACAACTAAAAATCAATTAATCTTGATGGAAATTAATTAAAACATCAAACAAGTAGAAAAAAATTGAAATTTAGATTATTCTTTAAATAAAATTATAAAAAAAAAATTCAATTATGTTTTCAATTTTTCAAAAAATCTAAAAAAAAGAAGAAAATTATGACAGTATAAAATAAAAATATGTAAAAGGGCAACAAAATTTACCCAATAAAAAAAACTAATTATATTTAAATATACTTCTAAGAAAATTTTAAATTGACAATCTGTTGATGAGATGATCTGAGAAAGCATTCTTTATAATTCTATTATAGAATTATAGAATGTAATCTTAAACAGAAAACTCTATGCTCGGCCTGTCTGTCTGGTTATAATTTATGTATGTTCTTCTTATATAAATTAGATTATCTTTATTTTGTAATTATTTAAAAGATCAATGTGGTCTTTTCTCTTATATTAGTCTTTAATGTCGCACAACAATAACAAAAAATGGCAATTAGTCATAAAAAGTCATCGTGCTGGGGGGGTTAATACATCAGATATTTAAATACATAGGATAAATGATTAGGTTTTTTAGTTAAAATTGAAAAATATTTGAAAATTAGAATATTAAATTATTTTAGAACATGATTTTTAAAATTAATAAATCTGACTTAAGTATATCAATCTTAAACTGACGCTTGATAATGTCAATTTTTTGGGCAATTTATATGGCAAAAAAATGGTGAATGTGTCAAACTTTTGTATATCGATTTATTAATATAATTATTGTCAATTTTTTTATCAAATTTTCTCATTTATAAAGTTTCCTTTTTTTTTACCAAAATTTTGACATCAATTTCCCCAATATTTTTTAATGTCAATTTCAGAAATTCGCAAATTTTATTTAAAAGAAAAAGTAAGATGAATCCTTAATATAAAAAATAAATCATATTACAATTTTATGTAATCAAAATAATAACAAATTTTCCATCCCCCCAAGTGAATATTTTATATAACTGGGATTCTCTTCCTTCACAACAGGTGACTAAACCCTATTTTTTTTTGTGCTACAATATTTAAATTAAAAAAAAAGGGCACTGAACTTTTATTTTGTATCTTCTCCTCATTCTCGACACAAAAATAATTCAACGATAAATTTGAACTAAAAGAAAAAAAGGGGTAAAAAAAGGATATGAAATATTTCTGATTAAGAGATGTCATCTGGTATAGGATTAAAATTTGCTTTTAGGACGGGCGGGAGTAACTTGTTTTTTTTTCTAGTTCATAATAATGAAAAAAAATTTCATAGATCCTTTACAAATCTCATTATTCTTCTCTCTAAAAAAGAATTATTCAAGTTTTTCCTTTTTTTTAGTCACATTTCACATTGCTTTTAAAATTATTTCAAATTTAGGGTGAAAGTTTGTAAATTGCAAGAAAAATAGAAATGAAAAACAAATTCATTAGTTTTCCTTATGAAATGCAATTATTTTTTTTATTTTTGTATATATTTTTCTTATCTAATATTTATGTATTTTATGACAAACAAAATTCAACCCTTCTGTTTTTGTTTTTGTTATATTATTAAAAAATGTTGAGATATTTAAATAAAAGAATCAAGATTTAATATAAAATCTCTGAATGCATAAAACTGCATTAATTAACTCATCCTTGAAATTGTTATTTAAACTTTGAATTTTATAAATAATTAAACTCTTAAAAAACATTTCTTTTTTGCAATGGAAATTTAACAATTATAACAGAAATTCTAATTATATACCAGATTATTCTGTAATAAATATTAAAATGAGTGAAAACTGTCGATATTTTGTACCTACTCCATTTTATTAAGAGTGAAAATTTAAAATGGAAAATTTCAATTCATGGATAAAATTTTAAAGTAAGAAAAAGTTATAATTTTATACGAGAACAATTTATGGTAATTGAAAATATATTTAGAGCTTTCGGGTCAAATTGGGGGCATAGACTTTTGGCCGCGTAGAACAAATGAAGGCGGTCTAAAGTCATTTTCTAAAATGACTTTAGGCCGCGCGGTCTAAAGTCAGTTTTTATCGCGGTCTAAAGTCACGCGGCCTAAATTCAGGGAGCCGTCAAATTGGTCTTTTGATTCGAATTTTGATTTTGGAAAATACAAATTTGAATTTTATTCATTTCATTTCAAAATGTTTTATGCTTAATTTAAATTTTGACGATAAAATTTTTCAAAAAAATATTATTTCTTTGATCAAAATTTTCATGCCCCTATATATCTAAAATTGATTTTATATAAACTACAATGATTACTACATTGATTTCGGAATGTATATTACGTAATTTTATCAGAAAATTTTTGTAGATAATTTATTTGTAAAACAGAAAGTTCACAAATTTGTCAAAATTGTCCAACATTTGACAAAGTTTTGGAAAAAGTTTTAATTTGACAGAAAATTGGAAATCTTTATATGAATTCACTAAATTTGGAGTATGGAATTTGTGATGACTTGTCACATATATCAATAAGTGATTAATATAATTAAAAGTTTATACCAATTTGTAATTCTTTATGTTTCAAAATAATACTAACACTTCTATGTTAATTCGTATTTTCTTCTTAAAATTTCATAGAAAATCAAAAAATCGAACAATTTGCCATCCTTCATTCTATTCTAAAATTAAAAAACAAGGAAGGATCTAGAAAATTTCATTCAATTAACACATTTTCGTGTCATGCTGATAAAAATCATAGTTTAATTCAATTTTTTAATTATATTTCCACAAATGTGTAACAAGTAACATTTTAGTATATGTTTATGAAAAATTTATGTAGAAAAGTTTAAATAAAATTAAAAACATAATGAAAATTGACAAATAAGGATTAAATTGTCACTCATGTAGCAGCAAACTTAAGCTACAGAAAATTTATAAAATCCTGTCTACTAAACTGAACAAAAATAAATCATTAATTATTATTATTTAAATTAAAATAAAATAAACGAATGTAAAATCCTTTGCAAAGATCATTGAGATCATCAATCAATTTTTTTTTTTATTATTATAATATTAAAATATACAATGTTGTTTTTATTAACAGTAGCTAAAAACATATTTGCACCAATAAACAATTTATCATATATTACAAACGTATACAAAATGAAAATGTTTATAATATACGAAATTGCATTAAAACTTTAATTTATTATAAATTTCCTTTAATAAAAAGAATTTTTGTCTATTTCAAATTTATAAATAAATAAAAATTAGACATTTAAAATTTATTTTAAATGCAATTATGTTTCATCTATAATGTAAAATAGTTTGAGAAGTTGATATATGTTGGTGTCTCTCTTTATGCTTAATAAAGATTTCAAATTTATGAGTTGTAAAAAATTATATAAAACGATAAAAGTAAATACATATATGTAAAAATTAAATGAAATTAAACATGTAAAGATAATAGTGGACGAAGAATAAATGTTTATTTATGTATAATGTGACATAAAATTTTATTAGTTTACATTTTTAATTTATCGTGAAATTTTCATAATTTGGGTAAATTAAAAGATTTTTCAAGTTTTTTTTTTTTACAAAGTTTTGTTATAATTTAAATTTCGCGTTGATTGCTACTAAATTTGTCCACTTTGGAGAATTTCGATATTTTTCCGAAAAAAAATGCAAAGGGGGGTATACGTACCCCTTACCATTTTTTTTACATAAAATATCGACATTCTCCAATATTGGTGTCTATGGACGGGGCATTTTAATTATAATCAAAATATCCAAACCAATTTCAAATATCTTTTAATTTGCCCAAGTTATCACAAAAAAACTTGAAAAAATGTCTGCAATTAGGGAGCCACCTTCCAGATGCTCTAATTTACTCAATTTTTAAGTTACAATAAAAAACAATACAGTTTCGGAAAATATAGATTTCAATCTTTGATTTCGTATATAGAACATAAATATCAGAAAAAGATTTCTAAATTTTTAACCAACATGAAAAAAGAGTTCTTGGAAAAATGAAAAATTTGCCTAAATTTGCCTAAAATTTGCAATTTAAAAGGAAAATTCTTATTGAATTTATTTATTAATTTTGACTAATTATAATTATTACAATTTTACTGTATTATATTTTTAAATAAATTCAAATCCAGAACAAAATTTTTTATTTATGAAAAACATTTTTTTGTTATCTTAACAAAAAAATGATTTAAAAAAAAAAAACTTTTACATTTCCTTAACTTCTCATTTCCTTAACTCTGTTTCGCTTCAATATGAAAAAAAAAAAAACAACTGGTAGTGTACTAGTAGCAAAAAAACAAAATATATTTAAATATATCATTAAAAAATCTATAACAACAATTTTTTATATGCTAAAAATGAAAAAAATATCTACATTGTAATAATAAAAATAAAATCCAGAAAAACATAACAAATCCATCTCTGTTTTTGAAATGATGGAAAATGGGAAAAAACAAAATAGAAAAATCATAAAAAAAAAAAAACTAGAATATGAAATTGTTTTTTTTTTTCTTTCTCTATTTTAATGTTTCTCGACTGGTGGCTTTGGATTTACATTTATTTTTGGAAAAGCACATTGACTTTTGCATGATTTTTCTTTCCTTGTAGCTCTTAGCCCAGGCGTACAGTAAATTTTTTTTGTTATTCTCGACTTCTATTTAATAATATTAAATGAAAATAGTAAAAGTCCTGACGGTTTTTTGTATTTTTATACAGATTGCACTTATAGATATTATTATTATTTATTTATTTTTTTGCTGAATGTACACCCCAGAAGCATTAAAAATTATTTATATGTTTTTCTATATTAAAATACTTACATAAATTATATATACATATTATATGCTTTTTGTATCTCGCGCATAAAATCACTGACAGAACGCGAACATAATACATAATAATAGCAAAATATATATTTTTTATGTATAAAGAATTATGTTGTTGTTTCTATGCTTCTATCTAAAAAATAAAGTCAGCATCGCGTCATACCATTTTATATTATATATTTTTTTTTTTTTACTGGTGGTATTCTTGCTGCTGCTGGGCAATGTTTTTTTTTTTTGTTATGCTTTATATAACTGTAATTTGTTACTATAATATAGAATAGCAGACATTTTTGATAAAGTGCAATTAATTCATTTTAACAGAAATTTACATTACAAAAATACGAACATTTATTACAAAACACGAAAAATTTTCATTAATGTATTTAACAAAATGTAACAATTTTTGGTTGAAATTAATTTATTTTAAAAATTTTTATATTAATTTATAATATTTTTCCCTATTGTAAAAGTATTTTTTATTATTTATAATTTTACATCAATGGAAAAACTGAAGGAAAAAAAAAATGAAGAGGAAAGAAAATCTCTTTAAAATTTTACTTGGACGAAAATCACATTAAACGAAGATTTTAATTAAAATCTTGTTTAATGTGATTTCGGGGCTGAAATCAATGATTGTTTCATCTTTGGTGTGTGAGAGTTGGGGATATGTAAATCAATTACAAAATATTAATTTTATTATGAATTATGTCAATTTACAATGTCAAAAATTGTACTATAAAAAAAACTAAATTTTAGAAACTTAAAAAAGGACTTGACCTTGACCCTAAATTACAAAAAAAAAAAAAATCAAATTAATCTTGATAAAATATTCACAATTTTAACCTTCAATTTTAATAAATAAAATTACTTATTTACATTTATATAGTTTCTTTTTATATACATATAGGAAAATTTTCAATTTCCCCCTTAGAGCAGACAATAAAACCAGCCAAGTAATCAGATAACAAATAAGAAAAAAAAAAGTTTGTCTGGTCAATCACCATAGAAAAAAAATTAATAATTTAATTATCAATTTTAACAAAAAAAACAAACGCTTATTTTATAATATAATTTTTCAAATGTTCAAATAGCTTCAAGTTGAAATTGTAAAAATAAAGTTATTACAATTTTTTTTTGTTATTATAATTTAAATTTGAAAAGCTTAACGTTTATATAATGATAAGCTATTAAAATTGATTATTAAGTATTTAAAATGCTGTGTATAGGTAAATATAATATGACCGGGTGCACGCCTTATTAAAAATTATAAACTGGACTTGATTTGATGATCAAATTAAGTTACATAAACGAATTTTTATATTCGATTAATCGTCCTTTCCCCTCACATTCTTTGCAAATTAGAATATAATACTGTTCAGGAATTGTCTATGCAGAAGGTTGCCGACGTATAGGTAAATCCTGATTTACTTTTATGGCTTCGTAGAAGTTTTCAATTGTAAAATTAATTTCTAAAAAAACATCGCGCAAATTACCTGAAAGTGATGGCATGGCGCACAGTTCACACTTTAAAAATTCATTTAAAAATTGGCATAATATTTTATGTAGATAATTTGATCAAATGCTATTTTTAAGACAACCTGTACTCAATATATATTTTTTTTTTAATATAAATAATTTAAAATTTAATAATAACACTTGATTTTTTAATTTTTTTGCAGGTATGTGTTTCAATTTTTGGTTATTTGGGGGAAATCTTTGATAATTTTAACAAGAAATTTTATATCGAACAAAAAAAAAATGATTTATTAAGATTGTAAGTACTTTTTTAGCTTTACAGAGCAACAAAATTGATTATTAAATAATATAATTTATGAGTGGGTCAGTGGGTTTTCGGCAATTTATAATTTTGCCAAAACGAAAATTGGAAAAAAAAAACAAATTATTAATTATATAGAAATTAAAATAATTAATCATTCATATAAAGTTTTTTTTTTAAATTATGAAAATTTATTGTGTCTAGGACAATTTAATTTTTTTTTAAAAGTCTTCTTTTAATTTCATATAAATTTTGTAGGAATTATAAAATAAATCCATTATGTTAAAGCTTTTCTGTCCGTCTGTCTGTTCGAAGTATAAACAATACTAAACGTACACGCAAATTTATAATGGTCTATTCGTTTGAAAGCTTGAAGCAATGAGAATCAAATGTAATTAATAGAAATTTAAAATTCGTCCAGTAGGCGGCGCTATTATCATTCTATTAAAACATGTCTTTCAACCTAAAATTCTCATTTAAATATTGTAAATGTCCGTCAAATAATGAAATATTTACCATTCGTTGGAAAGATAATAAATAGCACAATACGAATACTAGTTCAATTAGTTAAAATTTCTGCCACTAGACGCCTTGAAATCCATAATATGTGAATTATAATCTTTAAAATGTAATTGTAATGAAATGCTTCAGTATTAATAATACTTGATAACGAAGAAATGTAAAACCAAGACTGTAGGTAGGCGATGATATCAGCTTAAATATATACTGAATTAATATTGCTGCCCCGTGTCACTGTACAATCTGTAACATTATTTAAATTTTCATTTTATGATTAAATTCCAAATATTATGTATACGAAAATGAAATTATAATCTACACAACATTTTCACAAACAAAAAAATCAACATTATTTAGGCCACAAATTGTCGTAAAATAGAATTAAATTTTTTGGTTTTATTTTAAATCAAGAGTGGAAACTTTTAATCATTAAATTATCGAAAATAACAAAACGTTAAAGCAACATTAGTTAGATTGTGAATTTGCCAAATCAGAGCTTCCACAAATAAACAAAAAAAAAAAAAAATTACATTACACAAAAATTTATAAAAAATAAATAAATTAAACAAAAATTAAAATCCAACCATAAATAAAATAAAAAAAACCATTTATGCTACAACAAAAAATCTAAAATTGATAAATAAAAAAAAAAAAATATTTGATTAGACGCATTTTTGTATTTTTTTCGATTAATATGAAATCGCGCGCAGAGAGAAAAAAAAAGACCTTGAAATGTTATCGCACTTTTACTCTAAAACCCCATGGTATTTTTTTTTTTTGCTATGTACTACACGGAACCCATAACAAAAATCAAACGAAATATAATAATTTTCATAGACCAAACTAACAACAATCTATTATAAATGTATATTATTATACACTCTCTGGGTTTGTCTAGTATTAAATAAATATTGTCTAGCCAAAAAAAAACTATACAAATACAAAAATATTAAAAAAAATTTTTCGTATCTTTATCAATGGTTTTTCATGTGTTCATCATACAACATAGAAATAAATAATTTATACATAAAATTTAATGTTTATATAATTTAAAAAAAAACAAAACAATAAACTGTTAAATTCAATTTCCAAAATGAAAATATAAAATTTTGGGGAAAAACGAAAACAACATAAACGACAAGAAAAAAAGCTTCTCCAATAAACATAAAATGAAGTTTTTTTTTTTTTTTTGTATTAATAGAAAAAAATATTTAAATAAATTTTCATTGTTTTCTGACTGGTATAGCTAAATAAACAATTTATATAAAAAAGCGTCTTTATTACTCCCAACCCCCCAACATAAATTATTCCAATTTTAGTTTGCAATGATGTGGAAAATTTAAACATTGGAAAATATAAAAACAATATTTATTTTTATTGGAAAATATTTTAATATACAGAAAAAAAAATATGGAAGCTTTAAGGGTGGAAAATTGAAAATTATATTAATATGCTCGAAGTGGGTGGGCATTTTAATTTGATATTTATTTATGCTATGACATTTTGATAAAGGAAAATTTGTAATTTCAAATATTGATTCTAACACACAAGTAGAATTCGTGACGAACATTTATAATTTTTTATTAAATTAAATTTCGTTACTGAAAATGGAAAACTCTTTGGTCACCAAAATTGGGCACCGGGAAAAATTCGTAAATGACCGGGAATGTAGTATCAAATAGCGAGCTTTTTCTAGTGTTACCGCAAAAACAATCATTGGCAACTCAATTCTTTCCAAACTCTTCTTGGAATTAATTAAAGGCTCAAGCATATTTTCAGCATCTTCTTCTCCATTATAGTCACTGACAATATGAGAGAAGATAAACCCGATAGTCAATCAATCAAAAAAACTTGTTATTATAATAAAAATATTAAAAAATAGAACTGTGACGGTCAGTGTTAACTACAAGGATAAGAAAAAGGATATGAATTATGAATATGAGGTGTAAAATATTTATAATCTCTTCTCTGGTCTCTGTCATGCGTTCTGAATTTATCATTGGCAATACACTTTTTAGCACCCCAATTTTACAGTGCTAAAAAAGAGTGTGTACCATATTCTATGTAACTCAAGTTTTTGGACTTTTTTATTCATTTTCTATCACGAAATGTTAAAAGTTTATTAAACAAACAAAAAAGTATTCCATATCGACAAAATATCAAAAATTTATTTTCAATAAATTTTCGTCGGTTGTTTTGTTGTAGGTATGGAATTCTGAACTAAACAAACAACAAAATTCCATTTTTTTAAATACCTAAATGATTTTTTTTATCTTTTTTTTTTTAATTCGTGAAAATGAAATAACAACAAAAAAAATTAAATTACATAAATTCACCAAATATACATACCTGTATAAAATATTACTGTACATATATATACTACAGTAAAAAAAAAAAAATATATGTTAGACAATTTTATTTTCTGTGCTCTTGGCAGACTTTAAGAGCCAGACGCCGCGCCGGTAAAAGTATGACGTGAGTCGAATTAAATAAACACGAAAAAAAAACAACTTCTTTTTTTTTGTTACTTATTTTTCTGTTCTTTATGTGGTAGAATGGAAATTAAATGAAAATCCCAAAAAAAAAATTTGTTTCAATAAAAAAAATATTTAAGCTCTCAAGAAGCAAAAAAAAAAAACAAAATGAAGAAAAAAAATAGAAAAATTTAAAAGCTCTCATAAAAATGATGTGCTTGAGAATATATAAAAAAAGGAATTACCTCAATTGATTTTAGATTTAGATACGACATGAAATTTTTGATGTTTCTTTTTTCTGTTGGGGTATTTTTGTTTTTCCTTTATGTTTGGTATTAGAAAGGCAGGGTGGGGGGGGAGATAAACGTGGAATTAATGAGTTATTTTTTAGGAAAGATTTTGTAAATGAACAAACTAAAACAATTTTTTTTTTTCCTAGAAAAAAGAGGAAAATAAAAAGATTTAAAAAAAAAAAATATATTCAAAGTATTTAATATTTTTTTTTTAAATGTCAGAGGTTATAAGCTGCCAAATATTTATAATTTATGTCAAAATCTTCTTTTGTACTGTCAGAAAAGAAAAACTCATCATAAATTTCAATGTTGCTAAAAGTTTTAATAATCATTTTGGGTCCAATTATTGAACATTTGTCCAATTATTGAACACCTGTCAAATTATTGAACATATTTGAATAAATTGTATTTTCGAATTGGGGCTTAATTTGTGTTGTATGTACATGTCATAAATGAAATGTAAATTTCCAAAAAAAAAATTAAAAATTCTAGTGATTTCTCTGGTAATAAAAATACTTTAATATCCATTTCAAAATCAATTAACTATAATTGTTTCTAATTATTTTCATAATATGATTATTAATTGAATTTTAATCAACTAAAAAATTATAATACAATGTTGTATAAAAAATATTTAAAAAAAAAAATAACTAATTTAATTTTATTACTTTTAAGTACGTGAATGAAATTTGTGTAATTTTTACTATTGAAACCTAATATTCAACAAACAATTATTAGAATATATAATTATGGGATAGATGTCAATCTGGTAAATCGGGAAAGTTTGTGACATTTTGAATATTAAATATATATTAGCATTTCTAAAATGCAGTCTAATCAACAGAAACGCTGGCAACTGACATTTTAGAATAATTTGAATTATTCAACTGGGAAACTGAGACTGCATGCAGCCTAATAAACAGAAACGCTGGCAACTGACATTTTAGAATAATTTGAATTATTCAGTGGAAGCTAAAACCTCATGCAGCCTAATAAAAAGAAACGCTGGCAATGGAAACTGACATTTTAGAATAATTTGAATTATTCAGTCGGAAGGGAAACTAAGGCTTCGTTAAAATGACTCTTCATACCTTTAGTATTGTTCTATTCATCTCCTAAATAAGTATTCAAAGATGGGAATCAATTTTCAATCAGAAAACACTTTAACGTTTCTATAAATTTCATTTAAAACATAAAAACTTTAAATTAACTTATTGTTTTGATTAAGTTTTGCACAACAACAAAAAATAGCCTCCCGGGAAATAAAAAATATAAATAAAAATAATCATAAATAAACTTTTTCCAAAACTGAAAAAAAAAAAATCAAACTAAGTAAATAATTTATAGTAATTCTGTTTATACTTAAGGCGTGCCACTAAATTCCATAAAAGTTTTTTCCATTTTTTTGGCGTATTATTAAATTTCTTCAGTTTTTTTTTTTATTTATTTTGAAACAAGAGAAAAATTATTAAAAAAAATTAATAATGAAAATAATAAATAATAGAATTGTCCGAAAATATTGGAATTGTATAGTAGTAATTTTTATTTCAAATGTTGTCGCCATCTTTATTGTTTATAAGTCTAGACAAAACTTCAGAAGTTGCTTACTTATCGCTTTTTATTGCGCAATTTTTTTGGTTCATTCAGTTTTTTTTTTCTACTTTCAAATTTACTAGAGAAGATAAATTTTATAATTTTTTTTCAATGTAATTTCATTCTTGATTTTAAGAGCAAATTTTGTTTTTTATTTTGAGAAATATAAATAAAAGCTTAATTTTTTTTGTTTCGTTTTGTTTTTATTTCATTAATAGAAATTTTATCTAAAATATAATTCGAATTTCGAATTGTATATAATTAATAAGTTATGCACTGTCAGTTCGTCATTTTAATTAAATGGAATATAAAATTCTGATTGTCGTTCTTAACATGTGCAAACACCTTAAAAGTTATTAACTAATTTTATGTGTATTAATTTTTTTGATCTTAGTAAATTCGAAAAATCTAAAGGATTTCCTAATTAGTAACATTTATAAACTCAAGACACCAAAATATAGTAATCCTATTCGAAAAACCATTACTCATGAGTATATTTGAATAAATCGTTCAATAAATTGTAATTGTTCGACAAATTCGATTCGAAGGACCATTGCTCATGAGAAGACAAATTCGATTCGAAGGTCCATTGCACATGAGAAGACAAATTCGATTCAAAGGACCATTGCTCTTGAGAAAACAAATTCGATTCAAAGGACCATTGCATATTAGAAGACAAATTCGATTCGAAGGACCATTGCTCATTAGAAGACAAATTCGATTCGAAGGACCAGAAGACAAATTCGATTCAAAGGACCATTGCTCTTGAGAAAACAAATCCGTTTCGAAGGACCATTGCATATTAGAAGACAAATTCGATTCGAAGGACCATTGCTCATTAGAAGACAAATTCGATTCGAAACGAAGGACCATTGCTCATGTGAAGTCGATTCGTAGGACCAAAAAAAATAATATCCATAACCAAAATGCAAAGTTTATAAATTAATTTTAAACTTCTCACGTAAACTTTTACGCCTTTATCCGAAATGAATGTAGAAACGTCTTAAGATGATTAGTTGCCAATCTTTTTTTTTTCTTGGTAAAATTTCTAGTCTTTTTAGAACATTTTTGCATTTTTGTAATGTTTGTCGAACAAACTTTTAATTTTTTTGCTTTTATATTTTCAAATTTGTGACAACGACGAAATATTTAAAAAAAAAATGGAATAGAATTGAGTGTCATATTTTATTATATTTAATTTTTTCTATGCTTGCATGTTTATTCTTTGATTTTCCCATGCAAAAACTAAAAAAATTAAAATGTGATGGTGATTATGTATATATATAAAAATAGATATATTAGAACAAATAAATTAAGAGTGTATGGTGTTATTGTTTTGCGGTGATATTTATTTTGCCAAGCAAACCGTTTGTTTTTTTTTTTTTAAATTTTATTAATAATTTTTTTCAAACATCTCACGTATCTTTTTTTTTTTTTTTCAAATTAACATAATATTCGAATGTTTAACACATTTTGTGTTAAGCTTTTTAATACTGACAAGGCCATTTTTATTTTGCAAAAAAAAAAATGCATTTAATATTAAATAAATTATTTCGTTATCATATTTAAAAAAAAAAAAAACTATATTAGGCAAAAAATTGAAATTTATTGTTAAAAATAATAATTAATTACTCATGGGAAGTAGAAAGAGACCTTGGACTCGAGTTGGAAATGGAAAATTTATTATATTTAATATTAGATATGGACTTCATTTTGCCAATAAAAGATGATTTATCGATAGTCTTTTCAAAATACACGTAATATGGTCATTATCGGCGACACCAACAAATCAAATCTTTCAGCTCTGGAGAGGAAAAAAACATTATGTATAGTAATTTTCTCGTAAGATTGTAAAAGTAGGGCTATGCTTATTGTTAGGAAATACCCTCTTCTTTAGGGAGGAGGTTAAGCTTCGAAACTTCGGTTGTAATGAAAACAGAAAGACAGAAGGAAAATTCTTTTGTATCTAAATATCAGAAAAACTAAAACTATCGATTTGATCTGGCTATTAATTATTCGTGAGCTCCCAAACTCTATTGCTGGCTGCATAATCTGAATTAAATGACTTGTTCGATTATCATTTTGGTTATTGAGTTTGATTATTGATCTTCCGGCGAGTCGGTGCGTATTGATCTTTCGGAACTGATAGTGGTCGAATTAAAGGATAACAATGAATATTTTCTTGATAACATAATTTATCCTAATCCTTATGATTAAAAATACTAGTTTGTTGTTCAATTTAACACGGGGTAAGTCATCAAAAATGACTTGACGTTGACACTAACAAAAAACTTAACGAAACCCAAACAACCAAATTCTTCCAACTTTGTTACACTCAACTATGTTGCGAAGAATGACCTTACTCAAATTATATTACATTATTACTTAAAATTTTAACTTTATATTATTGAAATCTCAGTTTTTTTATTTGGGGGGAAAATCTTTTACTTTCATGTTACATGAAAAGTGTTTAATTTTTCCTTGTTCATTTTATCGACCTACAAATACAAACTATATATATAGATACAAAGAAACCAAAAATTTCACACAACATGAAAAACTAAAATCTAACAAGAACTAAATTAATCTATTTTTTTCCCTATTCTATTTTTTATTTATATTTTTCGTATGTACAAAACATGTCAGCTTGTCACCGTTATCGTATAACCTGGTGACGCTCAAAACAAAGAAAAATGTAAATATAATATAAAATACGTGTGGTTAGCTGCTAACTACTCATTAGGGTGGCAAAATTACATCACGTGTATATATATATGTTTATTAATAATTTAATGCGTAGATGAAATTTCATATTTTGTAGGTTATATATATTTCGTCATTAAAACTATTTTGAAAAATGACACAATAACAAATAGGAAAAAGGAAAATATGTATCACAATACTACAAAAAATAATTCAAATCATTTATAATCGATTTTGATTTTTGCAGACAAATACAATCAAATATGAATTTTTTCTATCACAATTTATAGGTTAGGTAGAAAATATTAACCCAATTTCTTTTAATTGTTTTGCGAAATCTAAAACAATTTGTTCATGTTTCATAAAATTGAAATTTAAATTGAAAAAGCTCTTCAAATAGAAGTTTTCTCACAATTTTTTTTATATATTGACACAATTTAATTAAATTTTCCAATACTGTTTCTTTTATTTTCCCAAGAAGTCTTTTTTCATGTTGCTTAAAAATATAGAAATCTTTGTCTGATATTTATGGTTCTATATACGAAATTAAAGATTGAAATCTCTATTTTCAGAATCTATTTGGTTTTTTTATCTATCTTAAAAATTAAGTAAATTAGAGCATCGAGAAGGTAGCTCCTTAATTTTAGACTTTTTTCAAGTTTTTTTCCTATATAAATTGGGCAAATTCAATTATCGGATTCCAAACAAAAAATTTAACATTTTTTAAAATTATTATTTAATCGTTAACACAAAATTTAAAGACAAAATCAATTAAATTACTTTATTCTATTTTTTTTTGTAAATCCAACAAATTGAAAGGACGAAACCAAAATTTGTAGCCAAAAGATATATACAAAAAATATATATAGCACAAGATAATAAAGCAAAATGAAGTAAACAATAAAATTCCATTTCCCAACAAAATGACCTGATTCTGTCACCATATCATATACAGCAGCATCATCATCATCCCAATTTCTCTGCAACAATTTTCTTCCGATCCAAAAAATTTGTAAATAATTAAAAATGGTTTGTGCACGTGATGTTTCCATTTTTCTCTGTGTGTGGTGGTGATGGTATAACGATAACCTGACAACAACTGCAGAGAAGAACACAAATTAAAAAAAAAAATGAATTGTATATAATCACAATCAATCACTAGAAACGCCTAGCTAATTCTCTATGGAATGATTCTTCTTTTTGTGGATAAATATTGCAGAATTGTTGAATTTTTAAAATTGTTTTAACTTTGACGATATTGTTTATAGTTTGCAGTATAGCATGTTTTATGGTCAATTGAGATAAATTTTACAAGAATTAAAATAGGATGTGCTTTTTTAAATATTAGAACGAGATTTTAATTATAAGTATAGAACAAATTATTTGTTTCATTTACATTTTATGGAACAAATTTATGTTGTAATATATTGTCCTTATTGGCATTTTAAGCAATTACTGACATATTTATCAGTCTCACGTCTAGTTTTATCTACGTCGACGACAGGATCTTCCTATAAATTTTGAGTTGAAATCATTAATCAGTTTTGGTGGAAGGTTCTTCTTACGAATTGGTGCACTTTTACGCCAATCGTTTCCTGTTTATTCTTTTGATCAGTGTCTTCATTAAATGAGCATTACATTGGTAACAAGAATGCGACTCTGATGGATATTATTACCAATATTCTGGTTAGATCACAATGGTAACGCGAAATCTCTAAAATGTCATCGTCATAGGCTAATTATGGGACACTTCCCCAAAAAACAAACACTATATAATATTCTCATTAAATTTGGTGCAGAAATTAAATTAAATTTTGTCACTTGAGTTCATTTTCGAATCGTTATTTCTAATTCTCCTGTAATGTTAATGTTTTTGCTTGATAACAAAATGTATTACATATTAACATAATTATTATCTATTCTATATTACAAACTGGGAACATTATTTTCTATATAACATAAATTGTTATGCGCCTATCCTTATATTTGCCCTGGAAAACGAATTGAAATGAATATTAGGAAAAACGCTTCTAACACTATCACAATATTCAATTTTTTGCTATTAAATAGACCAACATGCAATTTTTTTTTGTAATATAAACACTTAAAATAGGGCATAACTGCACTCTTATAAAAACTCTTTAAGAAAATAAAAAAAAAAAGTAAAATTAATTTTAACGATAAAAATTTGTCAGATTTTTGTTATTTCAGAAACTATGTTGTTATGCCATCTGACCTACATTTTTTTCCCCCCAAACGGAAAAACCGAACAAAAAAAAATGAAAAGAAAAATGTTCTAGATTTCATTTTTGCAAAAAAAAAATTGTTTTAATTCTAAAAGATTATTATGTTCTTAAAACATTGCCATAAGTATAGACATTTATGTTGTAAAATTATGTATTAATGTAAATACGAGTATAATGTATTTTAAAAGGGTAGCACGACAAATCATTGACGACAAAATTTCATCGAAAAGAAATATTTTGGTATCTCCCTTCTCTGGGCCTAATTTTGGTATCTCCCTTCTCTGGGCCTATCATGGCATCTACACACATTCCGGTAGACCTCAATACACAATTGATTTTATATACTTCTCCGCGACAGGTATCCTTAAACTGATCTTAAACTGTGCTGGTGTCTTCAGACATCACATTTCGGTCGACCTGCACAATGATGTGATTTGTACCTGGAAGAAGGACATAGTTCTAGAAGAAATTTAGCTTTTGATTAATTTATATTTATAGTATAAGACCATCCAGGACAATGACTGAAAGGACAATTTATCGAAAACTACGAATTAGAATTTTCGATAAATTGTCCTGGGTGTCGTATTAATGATGGGGGATATATTGTATAGTTATATTGTTTTATATTTTCCTCCAATGTAGTATAGTTTTATTGTTGACTACACGACCTACAAAAAAAAAAACGTATCATAAAAAATATTTCTATAAAATGATGTTATATACTGGTACTCTGCACTACTTATATACTTAAATAGTAATATCATAAAATTTTATTATGGATGCTGTTATGCTTTTTTCCAGGATAAAAATTTATATAAAATGCACTTTTGTTTACTATATATTACAATTTGAATTGCTATGCTATTAAAAAGTAAAGAGTAAAGAGAAAAATCCTTTTATATTACAAAATATTTAAAAACATTCTTTTTAATCATTAAAATATATGAAAACAATTGTAAATACAGAGTGATTTATAAATCTAGACTAAAATTTTATATCTTTTTTGAAATGGTTAAAAAATATTGGAAAGACATTTTTTTAGTCTATTTTGTAAAGGAAATATAATTTCTTTTTTTGGATCAGCAGCTCTATTATCGATCTATGCATATTACCTTTTGGTGATTTCCTGGTCCAAGCAAATATTTGTCTTAATAGTATTCTGGTCAGCTCTAAACTTAATACTAGAAAAAAAAAATGTCACTATAATAGCGAAACTGTGACAATTATTGGACACAGAATCGTGATTAATGTAATTTTAATAATAAAATATTTTATGACAATACTTTTTGGTTTGTAGTTCTTTTCAGTTTTATCTACTAATCGCACTTCGAGTTTATAGTTAAACTTATCATCAGATTTTTCCAAAAAATTATTAAGTCCAATAAAAAGGTGGACAACATTTTAAACAAAATAATTTAGTGAAGAAATATTATTTGAAACGATGTCCTTAAGGAAAAATATGCGGAATTGCCTACCCCACAACAAAATAATTGAACCAAATTTTTCATATTCAAGAAATTTTTATTATGAAATCATTTTGAAAATATGTAAAATATTTATAATTATAAAATGAAATAAAGGTATACGTCTACAGATTTAAAAAATATCCTGATGATTGTATATAAAGGATTTTTCTTTTTTGTTTGAATAATTTTTTAATAAAATATGTTTTTATGTTTAAATCTTTTGTTTTTATATTATAAAATAATCTGTAAAAGAAAAGGATATTTTTTCTGTAATATTTCTTTATATTTGAGCATAAATCCATTTAAATAATTAAGCTCTTCATTTTAGTTTATGGAGATAGGTAAAATAACTCTTTCTTAGGATATTTTGTCTCAGAAATCTTTAAAACTAAAATTATGCAAAGTTTTTGTATTAAAGCAGCCACACACTCTCCGGCCATACTGCAAAGTTTGGGCTGTACCAGGAATGTGTGTGGCTGCTTTCAGAACTTTGGCATATTAATTTCTGGCCTAGATTATAAAATGTCCTTTAATTTCCTGTTCAATCGCTTGACTTTGCTATAAAATTCTTCCTATTTTTTTTGGTCGCCACTTGAAGTGAATTCCATAAATGTTCCAAACGCATAAAATATTTTTGAAAGGCTTTTCTCTAATCATAATTTCCCAACACACATAATTGTATTTTAAATGTTTAACAACAACAACAAAAAGTATACCCCCAGGTTGGAAAGATTAATGCGAATTTAACTGACAATCTCTGAATCTGATGCCTATTTCAAATTTTTTTTCTTTTAATTTGAAGAAGACTAATAACATTTTTTTTTTTCGTAACATAAACTTTCAATTTACTATTATTATATTTTTTTTTTTAGATACACAAATTTGATAAACTTTGAGGTTAGTAACATAAAAAAAAAAGTTATGCGTTTTTATTTATCGCGTTTTGTTGTTTATTTAAAAAAAAAAACGAAATTTCCAAAAACAAAAAAAAACTGGAAATTTGACTTTTAACGAAATTGTGCGTTTGACATAAATTTTGTAACCAGTTATTTTTTTTTTTTTCGTTTTAAAATAAATTAACACATTAAATTCTAATTAAGTTAAGATAGGAAAATAAATTAACAATAAAAAAAATATTTAATTATTGGAAAATACAAACATTTTTGTTGGCTGATGTTTTTATGTTTTGCCGAAATCGTAAGACTATAATACGAAAAATTATGACCGCAGAATTTAAATTACGAAAAAATATAATAAATTAATTGAAACTCTTAAAAAAAAAATTAACGAAAATTAATTTTTATGTTTAATGAAAATTTTCAGTATATTAAATTTAGATTGACTGAAATTCAAAATCAGTATTTAATTTATTTGATCCATTTTAAAAAGTATGTATTTATATTAGTAAAATTGGTTTATGCCAAAAATGTCCTTGACTTTGATTATAATTTAATTTGTATAATACAAATTACTTTTATATTAGAAAATTCAAAACTGTGGTAGGTGTCGTAATTTTAGTCAGTCTGAACGATTTTAACTGAAAAACACATAACAAATTGATTGCAAAAAACCAGTAGTGTCTTTTGCAATTTACAATTTACAATTTCACTTAAATACTATAATTATACAAAAGGAATAGAATATAGAACTACTGAATGATGTAAATTCATACTGAATGATGTAAATTCATTCAGGAAAGCTGCACATTTCGTCTGCTACAGCCAGAAAATAGTTAATTTATTTATAATATCGAATTAACGACACATTTTCCTTTTTTGTATACGTAAAATATCAACTACTTACGTGCGAGTTAGAAAACCTTAAATCAGACAAAGCTAAAGTTAATTTTATAATTTGTCCGTTGGGTTCGTTGTTAATCAGCAATTTTTCTTTACCAAATCCATTTTTATGGATCAAAATTCAAATTTTACAATATACATAAAGTATATATACATTTATGACATTTATATTTATGTTCCACCTAAAAACGGTTTTCACTGACTTTTTTTTCATACAATTGAACAATTGATTTTAACATTAAGTTTTTACTACAATTATTTTCCGACTTCCCCCTTTTAAGTAATAATACTGACTGTAATATTATTTTTTAACTGCCAGCAATAAAAATATAAAGTAAGTAAATAAACATATATAAAAGCCCAGTAGTTCTACTTTTATACTAATATACTAAAAACTTATTTTGTTACAAAAGTAATAAAAAAGAAATATTACTCCTATATGTATAATCTTTTAGAATTTACATATCTGTCTATGAGCTATTTTCTTATTAAGCCAAATGAGCTTAAATTGTTTAATAAAAAAAAATATTTATGGATATAAATTAAAATTTAATGGCGACATATTCCACCAAAATCACCCCAGTAAAATAAAATAGTTTTATATATGTAAAAATGGAAAACAAAATTATTTTTTTTATTCGTCATAAATTTTAAGTTCCCAGACGACAATGACCTACGAAAATTACAAGTATTATATTTTTAGTTTTGGTAGACAATAAATTTTGTACCTTGTAACTTTTTTCTATGTATATAATATATTGTACATAAAATTCTTAGCCAATGTATATTTGGTTAGCATTAAATTCCAAAGCAAAAGCCCTAAAAAAAAATTTTGATATACCAGCGAACACAGAAACAGCCAAAAATAACAAGTTTTCCGTATAATAAAACTAAACTTAAATATAAGTAGATAAAATGTTTTTTTTTTTTTTTTTGGTAGGCTTATATGGTCAACAATCTAAACACAAAAAATATATTACATAAAATTCTCTCTAATACATTGAAAATTAATTTTTATGGATATTATTTTATGTACAATATAATTTTATGTAAATATTTTGTGGCCCTTTAATTAATTTAACCACAATAAGTATATTATATATAAAAAAAAATGAATTATTTAAGTTAAAAATTACAATAAAATGGAAATATTTAAGTGAAATTATGTCTAGAACATGTCTCGCTGGTTTAGTTTCGTGACTAGAATTTCTTTGTTTTTTTTTCCTAAAATTTTTTTTTTCTGGGTTGTTTGTTGGTTTTTGGTATATAGTCGTATATATAGTCGTCGTCTCGGAAATGCTATGATGATTATATTATGATAATGAATTTCGTAGTAAAATTATAGAGCAAAATTATGTATATATATAGAAATTTTAATTAAAATTAAATTGTAATGGAAAATAATGTGTAAGAGAAGCTTTTTAAATTGAAATTATTTTCCGAAATTTGAGTACATTTTTATGTAAAATATGTATGTGGTAGACCATTGGTAATAATTTCTGGTATCTTTGCGATAATAATTATCAATAAATATCATAATGGTTCACCACAACCAGTTATATAGTAATTTTAATATTTGGGAACAGTTGAGCTTGAGGGTGGTAATTTTTTGATTAAATAGACTATTCTAGCCGAATACTTGATTTGTCGTGCTGAGTACATATACAAAGTTTGTCATTGTGAATCATTTTAATCAAAATTTTGCCCCTCAAGCACAACCAAATGATAAAATATTTAGTTTTACGATACGTGTTTGACCTATCCTTCGATAATTAACATGAAAAAAGGGAAAATTCTAGCCCCAGGATTAACAATAAGCTATTTTTTCAAAAGTTTTCATATTTATTATAATTTCTGTTAAATTTTCAAATGATTTTTCATCCTAAAAATTTAACAAAACTTGACGTAAATAAATTAATATTAAATATTCCATTTAACATTATTGCAAAATAGTTTGTTTGTTTTTTTTTTTTTTTGCAAAAATTGCATTTAATTATTTTAAAATTATCAATGAAAATTTATTTTATTTCTTTGCTTGTTTTTTTATTTTATGGTTTTATTGAAAATGGAAGTCAAACTGATATAAAAAAAAAATAATAATAATTATTTTGAACGAATGAATGAATATTAGAATTGAATTTTCGATATATAAAACGGAAATGATTTAGCATAAAAATGTAATACATTCATTCATATTTCTTATTTAACTGTATTTTTAAATTTTTATACTTTAAGAATAATATTAAAAACTTATACACTGTTAAAAAAAAAGAATTACGAAAAAAGCTTTATAAATAAAGTAATGGCTAAATTTCGAAATTCAAATTTTTTACATTTAATATATTTTTAATTTACTTTATTTTTAATTTCCATTATTTATTTTTTTACACCAAATATCATCTATGATACTAAATTATAAAATAACCCAAATGTCCTATATGATATAAAATGGCCGCTTGTATTGAAATGTAACAAAAAAAAAAGCTGAACACCTCCTGTTTTTTGTAATGGTTTCCAAATTCATTTTTTTTTTCTAAGAATATTTTACAATGAATACAACAACAAATTAATGATGGCCGCTATTATTCATATTGAATGCAATAAACTTAACTCCACCCACTTTCATAGAAAATATAAGTTAAATTGTCAGTCGCAGTGCGGGTGTTGAATACGTTAGACGTGTAGGCGAATTTTTTTTAAAAATTTTAAATTTTGTAAGTACAATTTTTTTAAAAATTAGATTTAAGGAGAATATAGATTTACAAATGCGAAAAAAATTATTAGAGAGACTAAAATAAACTAAATTAATTCCTTTTTTTGGCCTTGAAAATAATAAAAATTCTTATGAAATTTCATTATTAAATTAATTAAGAAAATTGTAATCAACTGTGAAAAATATAATTCCCGTCGAGGTTTCGAGAGTCTGGAAAAAAGAGTAGTGGCAGTGCTACATATTTTTATAACCGTGTATAATATCCAATCTTAATTCATCACTTCATTTCTTATTTTATTGAAATTTCTATATATTTCAAAATTTATATTGCATAATTTTCTTCTTTTTTTTTTAATGCAAAATTTTATACTGGCATTAAAATATTATTCCAAAGTGCAATTTTTGGTCAAAGCTGGAATAGTAAATAACAATTCGTTTTTAATAACTTCGTCAACAACAACAAAATATTTGAAAATCGAACAAAAATTTCATCTTAAAGTTTTTAAGAATAAACTGTGCTCGACCGCATTAAATAAATATTAAAAAAGAAACATCCTTAAAATATTTTCATATTCAGGATATAAAAAAAAAAATATTAAGATTTTAATCCTCCTAAAATTTTAAAAGGAATCTTTTTACTCCTTGTGCCACTACAAAAAAAAACCCTTTTCATATTTTCTGTATTAAACTTCATTTTTTTCTTTCGCAAACTTTCCATTCCTGTTCATTTATCTGTGTTTGCGTTATACAAAGAAAAATACAAAATGTAAAACCACAATTTTTTTTCCCCAAGAGAAATTTTTATGTATTTATTGAATCCTTTTTTTCCATTATTCATCTCATTTTAATATTTCAAATTATTCTATATATAGATTTTTTTCCTATGGAAAAAAAAGGATGTTGGGTTGAAGTTTGATATTTTTTTTTAGCTTTTTTGCTTTTTTGTATCCCAGCTTTGTAAAGAAATTTGAAACAAAAAGTATATAAAAAAATACACAGAAATATGAAGAATGTAACTAGGTGTGCGATGTGCTTGTCCTAGATTAAAAGGATATTTTTTTTAATGTGGTTCTTGGTTTGTGAGGAGCAAAATAAACGAAAACTTTAAAATGGAGTACACAAGAAATCAGTAAAATCAAGGAAATATAGTCAAAACAGTCTTAATTTTTAGAAAACTTAATTTAGAAATTGGTAAACGGACTCTTAGTAGTATAGTACAAAAGTTTATAAAAATATTTAAGTAGAAAAATTATCAAATAAGCCATTAAAATTGTCGTGTCTACTACAGTAAAACTTTTCTCATTACAGACTTCTAAATCTATATTTTATTTTTTTTTCAAAGTAAATAAAAAACAAGTTTCTTTAAAAAAATACCAAAAAAAAAAAATTACAGAAATTCTAAAATTTTCAAAGTTGAATGTACTTGAAAGATTGCAATAAACATAAAAAGGAATGACGAGGGGAGATTTGGTAATTTTGTCGGTATAATACCATCAGGTCAAGATACAAAGTCAAAATAAAATCTAAAGTTATTTTATTTAGTCTATTTTTATGAAAATATATTAAATAAATTGTCTGTTGTCTGGGTTCAATTGAATTTCTCAGCTCGATTAAAATATATGAGCGAGTGCTGCATAAATATTTTGTCATGTAACGCACTTCTAGTGACATATAAGTACAAATATTGTCGTGCCTTAACCTTAATCTTTTATTTGACTTAATTCTGTTACTGACTCAAGCTGTGTACTAATTTAGCCATTAACTGTTAGTCGGTGTTCTTACAGACTGTTATAATTAGGATCAGAAAAGAATTAATTTCGCTTTCGACATTAATTCTGTCTTTAATACTGTACATAATACTTTTTGTGTTCAGTTTAGAACTCGCTACCCAACATACTCTTATTTAAAAGCCAAATTTCTATCACAAAACAAAATGAAACTATTCCAGAGAAGATTATGATTAAAAGGAAACACCAAATATACAAAAAAAAAACCGATAAAGCAAAAAAAAAAGAAGATAATATTTAAAGCTAATAAAAAAACCCGCGGCGGCAATTGGCGTCGGCATTTTACTGCTTACGCATGACGGGCTATAGACTTGTTAAAAAAAAAAACTTTTGCATAATTAAAAACAGTTTTTTCTTAAAAGCATATTTTGTTACACGAATTTCCTATTTCAATTTATTTTTTTTTTTAATAATGTTTTGAATATAAATTTCTAATGCGTATTCTTGGCCATTTATTTTCCTCTTCTTTTTAAGTCATTATTGTTGTCTCGACAAGCCGGGCATTTTTTCGTTTTATTATAGCTATATTTTTGTTTATTTTTGTTAAGCTAATTTTTGCTATTTTAGCTTTAATAATTTTTTGAAGATTTTTTTTTTAATAAAGTTTTTTTAGTAAAATTTACTGTATAAACGATTTACTTATAGAAGAAAACAAATAAATATCCGGTCACGGTTCGATTTCAGTCAGATATGCGTAAATTAAACAACGGATACGCACAATTTGTTAGATAAAAATATGAAATATTAATTTTTTTTGCACATAAAGCATAGTTCTATTTTGCGGTTTAACATACATATACATAAATGTT
This sequence comes from Empis stercorea, assembly GCA_949752835.1. Taxonomy (NCBI): domain Eukaryota; kingdom Metazoa; phylum Arthropoda; class Insecta; order Diptera; family Empididae; genus Empis; species Empis stercorea. The sequence goes on from OX457089.1 coordinate 49,006,037, forward strand.
ATGCCTTCAAGTTGACTGTTATGGAATTATATGATTGCCAAACCGAGACCCTTCAATGGCACACCCAAGATCTTGCATATAAACGTCATTGAGTTGAAGACTATTCACGAGAATAGGACATTCAAACGAGAAAACATATCTTACGGTTAGGAAGGTCTTGTATACGGTTAGGAAAGTCCTGAAATACGGAATCACAGTAATGCAAATCTTCGGCGAAGTGTCATTACAAGGACTTCTAGACGACGTATTCATTTATAGACGAGGAGACGGTCACGATTAACAATTAGCAAATGAAAGGACTAAAGTTTAAAAGAACGTGTATTACAAGGACTTTACCGTAATTTTATAGACGCCTTCGTGATTTTATAGACGTTTTCCTGGAGACGGTATTAACGAATGAAAGTGTTAAGTTGATGCGATTGTGTTATGAAATTGGGGCCGAATCGATATAATTAGCACAGTCCTTTCTAGATACTTATATCATGTCTTCAAACCAATCAATATTAAAATGTAATTATACACGAACATATACATATATAATTTTTCCCAAAGAAATTCTACATTTTATATTGCACAATTATTAATTATACAAAAAAAAAACGGAGACAATTATTATACATCTTTAAATTAAAAATTAAGTTCAATTAAGTACAAAGCTCATAAAAACTATATACAAAAACAATAATTAAGTATATATTATTCCAATTACACTAATAAAAATAACTTTTATTATTATTGCGGTTAAAAAGCTTTTTTTGTAAATAAATAAATAAAAAATACATTTAATTTTATTATTTTAATATTTTTTCATTCATATTTTTTCTCATTTTTTTTTATTTTATTATTATATTCGACCTTCACACACCAAAAAAAAACTATATTTGTACGATTTAATATTATTATTATTATTGTCTAATACAAAAAAAAAAGTAGTTTTTTTTTTATTTTCATTTTAATCTATTCGAATGCGCTAAATTTAATATGTTAGCACTTGCTCTCACAGAGGGAATTACAGCAACAGCAACAACAACAACAAGAAACTAACGATGAAAGTTCATTGCGGGGCCATTGACTTGCCTTGTTTTGTTTCGTAAAAAAAAAAAAAAACTTTTTTATAATTTCAATGTTGGTTCTTTTTGTTGTTGTTGCGTTTATTTTAAATTACTTAGAGAAAAATTATTAATTTCAATAATCAGCATTTTTGTATTTAGATTATTATATTACTTATTTTTTATTTGTAATTATGATTTTTCTTTTGTTATTTATTTAACCCTTGAATGATTTCTATATGTAATTTTTTTTTGCGTCACCAAAAAATATTGAAGAAATAGAAGTAGAACTTTATAACAGTTTTAATATGCTTAAAATATTTTATCTGTGTTACCGCTGTGTTACTCTGATATAGAGCAAGTGCCTAACATATTAAATTTAGCGCATTATTATTTTAAGGTCGAGGATTTTCTTCATTAAAATCTCCTCTGTTGTTTGAAACTTTCAGGTGACAATTAGATCCTTGATCACATCTATAATACATTGTTTCCTGTTCCTTGCTTTGATTATGTTATATTTTAAAAAACTAATTGGAAAGTTGTCGTCAAGATCTTCTAAGACGTAAATCATTTTGATCTGAACTTTTCGTTAAGTCTGCATATATACAAATTACTCATGTATAATCAGGATTGCGTTAGATAGACCGCACACCTTGCAATATCGATTCTTAATTTAGTTTATTATCAATCTAACCATTTTTTAGTATCTAGTCAAAAGGCCTTGTCTTAAAAACAAAATTTCCAGCGCCTGTTGCCCAAAATATTAAGTTCCCCCAAAAAAATATGAGCTATATTGAAGGTCTACAATTTTGTTATAAATACCAGCACCCTTTACCTTCGTCAATTGCTGTCGTCAATTTACTACGAATAAATGTTGTAGTATATGCAAAAAAAAAATTCTTTATCAGTGTTATACGAGAGTATTACTATTAGTAATCGATTAAATGTCAGAGTGTAAAAATTGATTATTCGTTGAAAGCTCAAAAAAAGAAACTATATATAAACTTTTTTCTGTAAAACTATGAAGTTTTGAAATAGAATTTTCTATTTTTTATCTAAAACTTTTCAAAGAATTTAATTTTAACAGAAATTTAAATAATTCTTTTTAATAGTTAATTATGTCTCTGAACTCTGATTAGGCTATTTTAGTCATTAATTTTTATATATATATATACTTTTTGAAATATCTAATGTAATCGTATTCACGTATATTTTGAGGATTTATTGCCTTTAAGTATCATTCTAAAGTCAGACATTCATAATTTTAAAATTAAAATACTTAAAATGACATGTTCCGCATGGTTATTTCATTTTGATGCCAACATAATATAAATTTTTTTTAATGTTTTTATATATATTATCTATAGAGGAGAGACAGAAGAACATTATTATATATTTTTTCAACTTTGTATCACACAACAAATTATTATAATAGTTCTATAAGTTTTAATATTGAATGTGCCAACCCAATGCTCGCAAATTAAATTTAGAGGTGACAAAATATAAATAGTATACTTATATACACGAAAAACAAATTTTTTACTATAAATATTTATTATATATGTATATATATTTTACATTATATACTTATACGAAAAAAGTTCAAATAATAATTATTTTAGCCCCTAATAAATTAACAACTCCATCTCTACAAAAGACTATTTTTATTATTATTAGTTTCAAAATTTCAAATGATGCGCTTCAGAATGAATATGTTAAAAATTTATTTTAATTGATTCAAAATATTTAAAATTACAATTTTGTTAATATACGTAATAACTAAATGTATATTACCAACATATGTAAACAATCTAAATTTTTGAAGAACATTTTTTTTTTTTGGAAAATAAATACATATTAAATTTTCTAAGCAAAAATTGGTATAATATTTATGACAACTTGAATATGGCTGGGTATTTATATATTTGAAGAGTTCAAATTATTATTTTATAAACAATTTTTTTGAATTTATTCGTTCTTAGTTCATGGTCTCGATGGGGTAACATTTTTTAGTGTAATCTCATATCGTATAGTGATGTTTCACCAGCTTACTGATGCCTAATATATTTTGATAGCAATAACCTCTATTGGATCAAGATACTAGATTTGACTACTCAAATGTCCAGGTTCGCAATTAAAAGTTAGAAAAAATATCTATTTGTAATATTAGCAAAATGATTCATATAAAAATACAAAGAAATTTAATAAAAAAATTGTCAGAACTTGACATCTGTCACAATAGTTTTAATCAAAATTATAATCTAGATTCTGGAGAGCCCTTAATCTGGTCGTAATTTACAGTGAAGTCTTAAGATACAGTTTGTCGTAATTTACAGTGAAGTCTTAAGATACAGTTTGTCGTTCATAAATTAAACGTCACCAAACCATAAAAGTTGTACACCAAAATATGAGGCTTTATGTCAAAAAAAGGCACGGTTTGTGTCAGAATTGCAACAATATACAAACTTTTTTGCCTTTAATTAAAACTTTTCCTTTTATGATACTTAAATACGGGTCCCCTATAGTAAAGTATATCAATTTTTTTGTGTTTGCAAATAATTTATTAGAATAGGCCTTCCACGTCGCCGACAGCAAAATTTTTGAACAAACAAAATATATATACGCACAAAAAGAATTAATCCCATAACCCAAATCTTTTCAAATTGTGCGCGAGTAATAAAAGAAGAATTTTTTTATTTATTTATTTTTTTTTTTATTATTATTTTAAACATTTTAAAGTGATTCCGTTTTTTTTTTGTGCTGAATTTTGTTTTGAATTTCAATAACAAAAAATTTTTTTTGTTTCCTTCTAACAAAATTGAAGACAATTTGATTTGTTTTTTTTTTTTATTCTTTTTCTAGCAAAAACAGAAATTTATCGGTTGTTTTTTTTAACTATTTTTATTGACAGATTAATTGCAGACATTAAAATTTCAAAATACAAAAATTACGTCATTATGGATAGAAAAAAAGGAACCATTAATTTTCAAGCCGACTAAAATCGACTAAAGCTATAGAGAAAAATTTGAAATTTATTTTTTTTAAGGGCTACAAAATTCTTAATAGCTTCAGCTTTATTAAAAAAAGAATCGGAAATTTAGGTATAAAATATACCCAAAATATTAAATTGGTTAAATAGGAAGTTTATTTTTTATATACGATTTGAAAATTCCATAGAATTTTATGTTTGTATAAAAGGCGTTTTTTGTTTTTGTGATTTCATTATATTTTTTAAGTGCTGAATTTGAAAAAGCTTAGAAAAAGCCATTAAAAATAATTCTCTTACTTTGACGACTATATTTTATTTATGAAATATGCCGTGACGGTTTACATAGTTTTCTATACCCAGGACTCTTAGATGACTTGGTCCATTCAGTCATAACCTGCAAATAGCTCACAATTTTTAGCACAAATAAAATTCGATATTATAGTAAATATTCCAGTTAGCTTGGCGACGAAAAAAATTAAAATTAAATAATAAATTGACATTCAAGTCAAAACGCAAGAGTTTTTGCCAAAATTACATAACCAAAATTTTAGAAGTCACAACAAAATAATTCAAGTCATCGTAAACAAGTTGTTTTTGTTATTAGTCTGGCAATTTTGGTTTTTTTTTTGTACCATCAACCAGAAGAAAAAATTGTTAGAAAGTTTATATAATTAACGAACCACTAATAAATTACATAATATGAGTTTATCAGGAAAAAAAATTAATTTCCTTGATAACATTTATAATAAATCTTTTGTAGATCTCATTTCACTTTAATCATTTCAAATTTTCTATGAAGTGTGAATTTGTTTTCTTTATTTTGTGTATAGGAAAAGTGCTTCTAACTTTCTTAAATTTCTTAATATAAATTTTTTTGCCTCGTGTCATTTAATCATAAAAAATAAGCCTAATTTTTATTTGTCTATTAATTTTCTCATAATTTCGACTCAAAATAAAACTGTTCCAAACAACTATTTTAATGATTTATATTGTCGAGCCTAAAAAATCAAAATGTTTTGCAAAGTTTAAGATAAAAATAATCGAACTGGTTTTTTTTTATTTTCTTCCGAAATTTTATGCAAATTATTTATTTCTGTTATATTTTTTTTTTTGTGTTGTGACCTGTGGTGTAGTCTTGTTTAAGTAGTAAAATTTGATTATAAATTTAAAAAAAAAAAAATCGTAAATTATTTCTTAATGACTAATAAAATATAAAATTTTATACTTAATTTTTTTAAACATATAATTTTTTTTTCGCATTAAAAAACCTTGATTAAAACTTATACAACAGTTACTAATTTGTAGTCGAAAAGAATACACTTAAGGACTATACATATTCAAGTATAAGTCATAGCAAAATTACAAATTACTTAAAATGGAGGATCTCGCCACCTAAATCATCATCAAACCATGCTATTTTGTAAATCCATATGTGCTTTAACTAGGTTGTAAAAGCATTTGTAAATTTGATTGAGGGACACGGAGAGAATTTTTGTCTGAAATCAAGCCAAAACTGCTGAAAATCACGAAAAAAAAATACAGATTCGTATACCATATATCTATTCTTACAATCTATTCTTACAATATCTATTCGCCACTTGGAAACTTTGCCCCATTCGCCACTTGGAAACTTTGCTTTGTTCGGTTTCCTATACGTCGACTGGGAAAATGGTTACCAAGTCGTTTTCTGTCAGTAGTTTTAAAGATTCTGACGATCAAGATCTTTCAAAGAGAACTACAAATTTGTGGCCCCAGGAACTCGCTTAGAGTATGAATAAACACCAAGATACCACAGTCAATATTTCTGATGTGGACAAGAATTTTAGTTACCATATATACCAAATCAAAACTCAGCGTTCTTATTTACTTATTACTGAAATTAACCCAAACTAAACGAACTTTAAATTATAATTGCGCCTTCTTTTTTTTTTAATCAAATCAAAATATGAAAACTCGTAATAAAAACCAATCCTTTTCGTTGTTAAAAATTAAACTTTTATTACCTGAAATTTAACGGTTTTTCTTGGTACAATTCAATGTTAAACTAAACGAGACCAACGAAAATAACGATTTGTTTTTAAAGATCATCATCACACACCTAAAAAAATAAGAAAATTCCTTATATAAATTCGGACATGGTGAACAAAATTATTATTATTATCATTATTATTATATATTCTTCCTGGATTTAATAAGGTGAGTTCCCTCTTGCACAACGTTAAAAAAAAGAAGAAAGAAAATAAATGTTAATATATATATATAAATTTTCTGTCTTGTTTTGTGCTTTTGGCGTCATCAAGTCCAGACTAATAATACCTAAAGAACGGATTAAAATATATCAGTTTACATATTATGTCGGGGCGTTTTTTTTGTGTTTGCCAAATATATAAATTAAAAGAAGGAGTGTCGACAGAATATGGTCAATTTGAAGATTATATGCCCCCAATTGGTTTAATTTTAGTGTCTGTTATAACATCTGCAATGGGTAACTTAGAGTTATAACGCATCAGCAATGGGTCCTATACTGTCTAATCAAATATTAGTTGAAGCCAAAAATTTTCCCCATCACTTTCTAAGTGAAACGTAAAAAAGACGCAACACATTTTATCTCGCTTATATATTTTTAATACACGATACGCAGAAATCTTTAAAATCTTTGACATAAATGTCAAATTAAAATGTTGATGACATTGTAAAACTGGTATTTTCATTACTGTATATGTTTTCCATGTTTTCCAATTTAGAAATAGTGCTATTATCAGCCCGTACTGCTGCCTCTGCCTCACAATTCTCTATACTTCTACTCTGTATTAAAATTGTAACGTTTTTTTTATATTACTATTTAGTTTATCGGTTTAAGCCACCGACATTAAATTTTGTATATGAAAAATTTCAACCAGCAATTTTTCTTTTTCTTTCTATGGTTTTATTTTTGAAGATATTTCAGTTCATATTTTTTTTCCTGGCTCGCTTTATTATTAGATGTAATCAAAAATTTAAAACTGGCTGTAAGCTTTTTTTTTTATCCGCTAAAATATTTTGTACATGGTTTTGTTTTTCTGTTGCTGAGGTTTTCGTTTGTATAAAAATTTTGTTTTATCAGTTTGCCTTCATCTTTTCAACTCTTTGTTTTTTTTTCTATATATTTTATGTTATTGCATTATTTTTTATGACTGGAAATCAATTCAGGTGGTAAATTCACTCTGCATACATTGGAATATTTTGCAACCTTGGCATAGAATGAACGAACCAGTGTTATAAATGCAAGCACAAAATGTCTGTAATTTTTTGTGTTTTTGTTTTGATCATTTGGTAATAAAATGAGAATGGATAATAATCATTTTTGTGATGATGATGATGACGGCGACGTTGATTGTATAAGTATATATATGGATATAGTTTTATTTTCAAGGTGTACAAGTCATCTTCAAATTTTTAGTAGGTGTGCTTCGATGGCTTCACTTGAAAGAATAGGGGAATTATCTAATATATAGAAAATAATATATTCAGAAATTGTGCAATGATTTTAATTCTTGAATGGTTCAGTAGTTCTAATTATCATTATACCAAAATCTTTTATATTCAATTTTTCTAGTAAGTCTATTAAAGCCTGCAGTTTTTTTTGTTGCTAGATTTTATAAATTACCTTCGTTCCTTTACAATTACTATCTAATAATTTCTGTCTAGTGAAGATTAGATCTTTTGTTGGTGCTCAAATTATCCAATTCTCTGAAATTGTAATAAATGTGCACATAAAGTCACTATATGCAAAGTCTGGTTTTTCAGATCAGTTAGCAAGATTGGAACGATTATTTCATTGCCATTTCATTTTATTACTTTAAAATAATCAAATTTTTATAGAAAAATCATAAGGAAACTGTTGAAAATTTATATTCCTTAATTTAGTATATAAAATCTAAATGATGTAAAAATTATCCTTGATATTATGTGATGATCAACATATAAACTAAATGTTAAGAATAAACGACTTTTAACTCTTAGGAAGTGAAAATTGAATATACAAAAATTACATTAAATAAATTATATGTATAATTGAAATCTTCAAACAACATGACAGAAAAACTTTATATACCAATTTTACATTATATAAATTAGGAAATATGCTATGATTTTTTTATAATTATGCGGTATGTACAAGTACACAATCTTTCTTCTACTCTCTATATTATTATGGTTATTATAACCATAAGATTTTCTAAAGATTATTCAATTGTGATGATAATTTTCTTATATTTTTCCATACATAGTACTTTTATTTTATATAATAATAGTAATTTTTTTTTATGATACTTTTCAATGCTCCTGCTAGTTTTCTGTGAAAATTAGCTTATGTCTGCTTATGGAACATATCTATATACACATAAAACCATGGCATATACGATGATTATAGTGATAATGATGGAAGTTATTACCTTTTTCCGCATATACTGCAAAAAAAAAAACATTAGAAAGATTATTATATGTATTATCATAAGATTGTATAATGGCTATACAACAAAAAATGCTTACACACTTAATTGTTTACATATTTTTTCGTTCAAAAAGTTGTAATTTTTCAAATTAATCTCGGTATGGTAAGAGAATCTATCTAACTATATTTTATCTAAAATATATTTCGTTGAAGAATTAAAATACTTCAAATAAAATTCTTGGCTTTTAATAAAGGAGGAGAGAACTTCTATACACTAACATAAATTCATTGCAAATATACACTTCGTAATTTTAAAGATGATCAAATGGAAGGAGTGTATATTCTTTAGTGATGGAATTTAATTGTTTCTTAAGATTGTATATGGACTTAAAAAAGAATTTCCATTAAAATGAAAAACTAGTGAACATGAAATTTAAAATTTTTTTTATATATATCAATTTTAAGTGCAAATTATTAAAAATTACTAATGGTACGTGGTTCACATATTAATTTTTTTTTCGGTTAAAAGGTCAACATATGCCATTAATGCATTAAACTTTATTAATGTGGTAAATATTAGCAATTTATTAGGAAAAATTAAAATTAATACTTTCAATGTGCAATCAATTGCAGTTAAATAACAAAGAATGATGGAAAAATGTAACTGAATGACATAATTTGCACATTTATAGATGTTGAAAGACAAATTGTGTATTCAGCAGCTCCAAAATACGTACTCAGCACGATAAATGACTAGCAGGACAGTTCTTTAGATCCTTTTCACAACAGAAAATGATATTTTAAACCGAAAATTAGATTCATTTTTTCGTGAATGAAATTTTTGGTGGTAATTTTTTTTTTGATATTTCCCTTTTCCTTGGTAGTATTTAAATATAAAATGTTGAACATTCTCTTTACTTGTTATTTTTAAATGTTAATTTATCATGCTGAGAACAAATTTTGTCATGCTGAATAATTTAATATGCCTTTACATAAAAATATATAATTTCAATATCACAAAATTTTTTACCAAATAAGTAATCCAAAATAAAAAAAAACGTAAACTTTTGCCACGTGTCAGAAACATTTGTGTATATATATCCAAAAAAAAAGGACTACACAAATTTATACAATTGTTAAAACTGTCTGTTACGTCACAATCACAATCCCAAAAAAAAAATAAAAATTTCTTTTACGATTCAAGCGACAAAAGTATAATTACATTTATGACCCAATGTTTATTTTACTTATTTAGATAAAAAAAGGGTTTCTATCACATCAAATCATAAAAAAAAGTTCTCGTATCATTTTCCCCACCCTCTTTTTATATACCAAACACAAACCCTTAAATGCGAAAACCCAATTTTTGGTCCAGAAAAATGTATACTAAAAATTATTTATATAATTTAATTATGAGTTTTTGTATTTAGGAAAAATTCACAAAAAAAATTTCTATGTAGTGGCAAATATTTTTTATGTTTTTTGTATAGTTTATTTATTTATTTTTTTTTTTTATGCTTTAGTTTAACATTAATGTCCTTAAGGTGTAAATAAAATGTTTAAAAAACAAACTTATTTCCTTTTTTTGGGTATATAAAGGTTCAATAATTTACATATTTAAAAAAAAAACGATTATTTTCTCATTTTATTTACTGAAAATGACAATTTTTTTTTTGTGTCCAGGATTTTTAGATAATAAAATTTTTCAGAAAAATATTATCCTTGGAAAAAAAAAATCATGAAATATAATTTTAATCCTTCATCAAATTTTATCCGAAAATTGGGACAAACTAAAAAAACGTAAATTTTATCTTAAAAAAAAAATTTAATTGTTTAAATTATAAGATTCCATTTTTTTTTTGTATATTATAAGTGAACAATTAAATAATCGTCATTTGTGTCACAATAAGAAGAATGATAATAGTCGTTTATAAATTGGAGAAGTCACAGTAAGGACAATTTACAAATTATATTTACTTTTCTATCGTAAAATTCGTATACCCAACTAAAATGATTGTTATGTTGTGTGTTCAATAAAATAGTCACCTAAACAAATATGTACTTTAATTCAATTAAGAATTAATAATTTATATACACGTTCCCTATTTTCGATATATTTTAATACAATATTGCTGATTAATGTGTATAATAAACGATGCAAATCCTTTTTAATGTTCATTATTATCTAGTTTCTGTCAATTTTATAATTAATACATAAAATTTATAGTCATATCTTTTAAAATTATTATAGTTATATGTCGATAATATAGCTTTAAACATTTTTTAAAAGAACTTTTTTCCATTATTTTATAATTTCTGCTACATTTTTTGTTATTTTACTGATGGGGATTGCTTTTAATTAGAATCAAAACTAAGTTAAACTAAGTTTTATAGAAAATAATTATAAATCCATATTTAATTTCTTTTCTGTTCTTCAAATGACCTAAATTTTTACCAATTATATACTATTTTTTTTTTGATTATTTCTATTCGCCCATAGTCAAAAACAAAACACTTAAAAGTTCAAAAACATTTTTTTTTCCCTTTTTTTTCTCTCTGTCAACAAAAGTTAATTTTTATATTTAAAAAAAAAAAAAAGATGCTGAAACTTTTCTGTTATCTAAATTATTATTTTTCGTATATATATACAATAAAAAATTATATTACACACAAACAGAATAAGAGTTCACTTCAAATTGACAGTTTAAAGTTCCTTTTTATCGTTTGACTATTATTGTCAATTTTTCTCTATTTTTACTCATATTTTTGTTGAAAAATAAATTCTGTAAACCTCCTCTCTGACTAATGTATATATACAAAAAAATGGCAAAGAAATTGTTGTAATCATTATTTTTCCCGCATTAAAATTACTTCTTACATCGAATAAAGAATTTAAAGAAGCTGACAGAAAATTCATTGTCTCTGACATTTCAACCTAACCAAAAACAATAACAAAAATTTGAAATTCTATTTATTGTTTTTTTTTTCTTTTAAAAACGCTGTTGGTGATCTCATTTCAGAGCTCTTATTATTTAATTCTTTGTCCCTTCTTCATCATTTCTATCCTCTACCAAAAAAATCTTTTTCTTTATATATTTATTTTTTGTGCTGCTTCCTTTTTAAAGTTTATTACAACAAAAAAGAAAAAGTTTTTTTTTTTTTTTTTCGAAAAGTAAAAAAGAACTTGCAAACATTACAACACCAGCATAAAAAAAAAAAAGTCCTTTACGAAGGAAGAAACAAACAACAAAAAACTTCAACAACATTTTTGTTAAAAGCAGAATTAATAAATCCCACTCACCCCTCCTCTTAGCATACAAAAAAAAAAAAAAAAAACCAAGAGAGATCCATTAAATTTTGAAATTTATACGAAACGAAAGCAAAAAAAGAACTGCAAATGATTTTGTTGTTGGTGTTGTAATAGCTTCCTTTTTGGTTGTGATCCTTAGTTTTTTTTTGTGTACGAAAAACTTTTTCCTATCCACGTAGAATGTTTTATTAGAATTAATTTTTTTTTGCTATTTTGAACCCAACCCAACACAGACATCATGAAACCTTTTATACTTTTTTTGTTGTTGTTGTTGTATAGAAAAGTTAAAGAATATTATTTCGTATCCTATCATGTTTTTCCATTTTCCTATTTTATTTTTCTTATATAGCTCAGCATGACATGAATGTGTAAAAAAGAAGGAAAACTTTTTTTTTTTACTGCAGACATTTTTCTTTTTTGTTGTTGTTTGTGGAAACTCTGTGTTGGTGTGTGTGTGTATAGAATCACGTAACATAACGAGAAATTGATATTGTATTAAGTATGGCTATAGAATTTTATACTATTATATACTATACAAAAATGATGACAGCAACAAAAACCGAAAAGGAATATTAAAAAAAATACTTCTTTGCCAGACATAAGGATTCGACTATTAAACATAAAAACATAAGCTTAGGATTTTTACATGTGTGTTGTGTCGAGTTTTTATATGCACAAGAAAAGTGAAATTCTATATTTATATACTTGTATAAGATAAATTTACGATTACTTACATACTATATAAGAATTTTCTTCTTATATACACAAAATTAAGGAATATATAATGTACATATAAAGTTTTTTTTTTAACTTTTCGATTCGATTATGTATTGTACTATGTAAGTTAAATGTATATGTTATATGAAATTTTTTAGGATATCTTTTTCTATATGCCATGGAAAATATTAAGTTTATATACCAATTTCTTAATGGTATATACATAGAAACGTTAATAGGGTAAAGAATGGCAAAAGTTTTGATCTATTTAAAATCATTCTGAATAATTTTGTATTTGATTTTGTAATATTGTTACACAAAGCCAATTGGAGAAACTCAATTGGAGAGTATAATGAAGCGATGCTTACCAATTTAAGTTAATTAAAATTCATTCAAAGACCCTAGACAAAGATTAGAAATGAAAAATTTATTTTACAAATGTTTTAAATTTATGATAACTTTCGTTAACTAACTTTTAAAATAATGAAACTCTGGGATCAACTCTGAGTAAATGACGCACTCGCTCTTTTTACCTAGAATACAGCAAAATAAACTTAGAGTGTATTGAATTATTTAGAAGCAATTTGAACTTTTAATATTAATCTAAATAAGATTTTTATATAGTTCAACTTACTAAGAGTATTTTGTGTTGCAAATTTGATACTCAGTTTTAGAATCTAGTTTTTTAGAATTAGAATTTCCTAAACTGAGAAAATGACTTGTAAGACGTATTCGAGTCCTGTAGTTTGTCAATTGCTTCAGTATATACTTTTAGATTTTATCAACCTTTAAATATAATTTCCAAATAATTATTTATAATTCCTTAATTTCTATACAAATATCCTTAAAACTATATATTGTCCTGATTTACCTTATATATCCTTTCCTTTATTATTTCCAAATATATATAATACGTCGGCAATTTCCTCTAATACATATCCTTGTGTACAATTTCTATAACTATATACAATTTATTTTATATCCACTTTAACCAGCCAACATATATATACATATATATCCTTTTATGCTTCAGTAAATAACAATGAAATTGCTTTGACAAGGCAAAAAGCAGATGAGGTTTATGTGGCTAAGCACTGAAAAAAAAAACAAAATTTGGTTTTTTTTTCTTCTCTTTTATTATCTTCCAACAAAAAAAAAATAGGAAAACAAGACACAGAAAACTCATAAAAAATCTCTCATCCCCCCATTAGAGACATGTCTCCTACGCATACTATAATAAACAACATTTAAGTCTATTATAACACAAACACCATTTAAAATAATCAACACATATACAAAAAATACAAAATATTTCTTACCGTTGGCAGTTATGAACCCAAATGGGTCGTACTTGCTGATGGGGTCTGAGGTATTTTGAATTGCAATGTATTATTATTATATAGCTTTAAGAATTATTCATGCATATTTCTATGTATTAGTAGGATCAGGATGGATGGGTGGTGAGTTAGAGGAGAGGAAGAGAAAGAATATTGTTGAAAAAAGAAAATATGTAAAAGGAATAATAATGTTTATTATGCGAAGGAAGAAAAAAAAAGAAAGAAAAATTTTTTTTTTCTTTTTATAATCCGAATTTTTTTTTTTTGGGTTTGAGGGTGAAAAAATATACTTCAACGACCTTCAAAAATCAGGTCAAATTTATATACTTTTAGTATATATAATATATAAAAGTAATTTAGAAAAACTAAATATAATTTAGGGCTTGGTTGGGTGGTATGGTGTAGTGGATGTATGTGTATGTGTAAAAATGAGTTTTTGGTTATCTGGCTATGGGAATATTATTTATTATGTTGGATGAAATAACGAGATTAATTCGTAAATACTATTAACGTTATGGAGAATATTCAGGAAGACTTTATATTTTGTAGATACTTACATCAGTTGCTGTAGGAAGGTTTTAAAACCTATTTAGAATATTTTTGATCCTTAAGGGATACCACAACTTCACATAATAATTTGATGACTTGAAGAGAGATTTCTATTTTGACTTTGATTAGTTTTTAGGAAAAGAAAAGGGGAAACAGAATTTATTTAAGAAAAACTTTAAGAAAAAGTATACATAAAATTATAGTTTAAGCTACTTTTGAAATATTAAATAGAAGATAATTCACAGTAAAAATTTTACTAGTTTTAAGAGGAAGAACCACAATCCCACTACCACCCCAATGGAAAATTATACTTATATAATTTTCCATTAAGGTGAGACAATTTAGAATCTTTATTTTCCCATGTAATCAAAAATCTAAAAATTTCGATTTGTTGTTTAAAAACAAACAACAAATTGTCAAAGTTACTGTCAAATAATGTAACAATATGTCAAAATATCTATTCGATAATTTATTTAACAATAATAATAAATCTATTAAAATATGTTAAAACTTTCTAAATAAATTGACAACTTCGGAAATCTATGAAATTTACATGAATTATCTGTCTCAATATTTAAAAACTCTATCAAAATTTGGTGTCAAACAAAATTGAAATAAACAAATGAATAAAATCAATTACAATAACCAAAAAGATAAAGTTTACTCTTATTTGTGTCCCAGAATCAATTTAAGAATTAATTCTACAAAATAATTCATAAAACTAAAATCGTGGTTTGCTCCTTATTATCCTCTTAACGATGACCAACATTTTATCACTATAATTTTTTTTTAAACACAAAAACGGAAATGTTGGTGTAGGTATGAAGAAATATAATAGAATTTTCATTTAGAATAATGTAATATCACGATTTATAAACTCTATGGGATGGTATATTTACTATAAAACATCAACCCCCCCCCCTTTTTTTTTTTATATATATAAAAAAAATTACAAAACAACAATAAATTTTCCTCAATTCATGTAAAATAATATAAATAAATAAATAAAATTTTATACCCTAAAGCCAGACAACCAGCTGTGTTATTGCGCATCGTCTATGCTCTCTGGTATATGAAATTCCATTTTTATCCAGGGTAAAAATAAAATTTATAGAGCTTTTATTGTGCAGACTAATTTGTTGTGGGGGGGTCGAGTAAAAATAATAATAATAATAAAAAAAAAATTACAAAAATGTCTATACAATTTTTCCTATAATATAAAAAATTTCCTTTTTTCAGTAATACCATTTTTTTGGTATACAATTTTTCCTTCATTTTTTTTTTTTTTTCGTTTAATGGCCATTATGAAAATCCATTTGTGATGTCTAACATATTTTCGTGCGATATTAAATGTTTGATAAAAAAAAAATAATTCTGTAAAATATAGTGTGTGGATGGGGATGAAATTTTTTTAGTAATGAAACCAGTTTACCACCCTCTGACCTCGACTTTATTTATATAATTTTATATATCACTACATAAGTATATAAAAATAAAATCTAATAATTATTTTTATATTTTTGTATAATGTGATAAGAGGGTGAAATTTTTGTATAAAGGAAAATAGTTGATAGTTTTTTTTTTTTTGTAGGTCTTGCAAAAAAAAAAACAAAATTATTTTTGATAGTCCGAGCACGTGTTGGAAATAATATTATATAAGGAAATGTTGAAGATCAAAGTTTCAGTATAATATTTTTTTTTTAAACAAAAAAAATTCTGATTGAAAAGAATTTTGATATACAAATTAACAAAAAAAAAAAACGTTTTGAAATTTTCAAAAATTTGTTATGTGATGTAATGTAAAAATATTTTTCTCCCACGCAATTTCATTGCGCAATCAATTAAATATGCAAGAATTCAAAAAATAATTCAATTAATTTACAAATTTCTCTTCTACTTGATTTTTAATAATTTTAAAATTTCAAGGATATTTGAATTTTCCTAAATAAAGTAATTAAATTAATTTTATCCAGAAAAAAAAATTTAACTTTCCAAATTTTATTGTTTGTCTTAGATTTTATACCAAATTATTTTTAACACAAATTTTTCTTCTTTCTATTTTCAGGTATGTTTTTGGTTCAATTATTATTTCAAAATATATTTTGTTATATGTAAGGTAAGTAGAAAACTATAAATTTATTTATTTAATTAAATTATTAAAATTTAAAATTTATTGAAATTTTTATAATGAAACTTTCTTGTTGGTATATTATACACCAAAATGAATCAAGTGAAATGAATCATATGCGATAAATAATATTAAGTTATTAAGTTGTAAGAGTTACAAAATAATATTTCGAGCATATTTTGATTTAGATAAGACGAAGTTTATAGATAGACAAAATAGTGACGTCATTAAATGTTTTTTTGATTCCTTGGGTATTCCATTCAGAATAATTCCCCAAATTATTAACTAAAATACTAATTTTCTATATATTTGTCAAGGATATTTTCTAAATTTATTTACATATAATTTTCATTAATAATCCATTAATAAAAATTTAATATAGAAAATTCATATAGAACATTTTTCCAATTCAAGAACAAATATACTTTTTTTTTATAGAAAATTTCGTAAAAAAAGGAATTTATATTTAAATATTTTTGTAAAAAAAAAAAAGGATATTTTCAACACTTCTTTTGTATAACCTAAATCATTTTCTTCTTATCTCAAACGCAATATTTTCATTTTAGTAAAAAAATCCTTGAAAATCCTTTAGTATTGTAAATACAAGAAAAAAAAAATGAAAAGAAAAATCCTTGAGAATATTTTAGTATATCTTAATAGTAAAATAAAAAAATTGAGCCTCACCCAAAAAATAATAAAATATACATTAATAAAAAAAGGACAAATACGCAAAGAAAATGTTCTCTACTCAAAGAAATAAAAAAATAAACTTTGGGGATAAAATATCTAAATTCTTTCTTTTTTTGGTAAATATCCTCCCAACCCTTTTTACGTGATTTACTCCGCATAACAATCTTTTTATTTTTATATTTTTTTTACAATCGTTTCAAAGTTCCTGGGAATTTGGGACACAACAAAAAATACCAGACAAGACTTTCTCTTTTTTTTTTTGTTCCTTTTTTCTTTCAATTTTTTTTCTGTGTGGTTTTTTTTTTTTTTTGGTATGCCGTCAGATGTAGTGCCACCATCTAATCAATTCCACCCACCCCCAACCCTTGTATATTTAACATTAACTATGGTGGAAAACAGCCTTGAGAAATGTAGACGCCAGAATATGAGGGAAAAATATATAATAGCATAAAATTTTAATATTTATTTATCTGTGTTAATGTTGGTTTTTTTTTTTATTATCCTTTTTAGTAAAGTTTTTGTTGTTGATGTACGACGTAATCGACTCTGTACGAAATTATGGTAATTTAACCTAAATCGGGTTGAGAAGAAAACCTAAATAAATATATTTATGTGTGGTGGTATATGTTAAAAAAATGAAATTTTTGCAATAAAACTGAAAAAGGACAAATATATACAAAAAAAAATTTGGCAAATAAAAATTATTTGTATGCGTAAATTAAGATATTTTTTCTTTCTGTATTTGAGAATTTGTCGTCGCCGCCGCACCCACATGAATATTTTTTGTCCAGAGCCGAGAAACGAGAAAAAATGGATCATGTGAAATAAAGTTTAATTTTGGTTTCTAATTTTTACCATTTATTCTTGGGTATATAGATTCAAAAATTAATTTATATTCAAATTACTATTTTTCGAAAGACTATAAATCGTATAGTATAATGTTCAAAACAAGTCCTTTTTCTAGTAAAATGGTTGACGCGACAAAAAAGGATGAATGAATATTGTTTATTGTTTTTGTAATATTTTGAAAAGTTTTATTATCTTTGATTGTGGCATGATGGCGTATGACAAATTTGATGAAAATTAAAGATAAATGAAATAATGTCTATAGTTTTTCCTATATCTTTTTGTTGTTCGAATTTTCCCTAATATTTCTTTTTTTACAGAAATCATTGTCATTGTTTTTTTTTTCAACATTATATTATCTATTATATACTATGTTGTTGTTTCTGGAAAATCGTTAGACGGCATCAGTGTCGCGCGATTATAATGACGCCAAACCAACCACTATAAAAATATTATATATTATACTGTTCTTAATATAATGGAAAAAACTACGCTGATAAGCTTCGATGGAGAGAAATTATTGTCTGGGAAAATGGGTTGTTGTGGGTGGTTTGTATAAAATATAATATATAGAGAGGGTTGTTATATTTTTGTTTATTTGGGTAGAAAATTTTACAAACATTTTATTTATTTTTTTTTTCGATTTTGTATTGTTGTTGGTATATATGTTGTAAGAAGTCTGGTTGAAAATTTCAAGATGGCGCCGGCGACGACGCCCCAAGTAGATATACTACAGATATACTTTTTTGGTATATATCGTATATTCAACTAATTGTATTATATACTACACATAAAATATAGTAATAATATTTTAGCATTTAAATTGAATTATTTTATTTTTTGTTGATTAAAACCTTTAAAAAA
Organism: Empis stercorea; assembly: GCA_949752835.1. Taxonomy (NCBI): domain Eukaryota; kingdom Metazoa; phylum Arthropoda; class Insecta; order Diptera; family Empididae; genus Empis; species Empis stercorea. The sequence continues at coordinate 49,024,948 of OX457089.1, forward strand.
ATTGAAATCTCTATTTTCAAAATCTGGTGTCTGGTTTTTTCTTAAATATCTTAAAAGTTGAGTATACATTGGTGGAGCGGTAGTGGCAGACTTTTTTCTAGTTTTTTTTTGCTTTAACTTGGGATAATTAGGAGATTTTTCAGTTTCGTTTGCACAGTTACAATTACAATGTCAATCGACAGGGAAGTATATAATTATAATAAAAACATCCACACCAATTCCAAATATCTTTTAACCTTCATCCGTCCCTCAAAAAAAGTAACTTTAAAGTCCCTTTGGTCTAAATAGACCCACATTTTTTATTAATAACTGTACAAATACCAACAAGAATAGTACAAAGTCACGGAGTCACACAATTGTAACTTAAGAAGATTTAAGAAGATATTTGCGAGTACATTTTCATTTGGGTCGAAATAGACCCGAGGGACGGATGAAGGTTAATTTGCCCAATTTATAGCAAAAACACTTGAAAAAAACTCTGCAAATAGCGAGCCGCCACCTTCGAAATGCTCTCTAATGTACTAAATTTTCAAGATATACAATAAAAAATCATACTGAAAATAGAGATTTCATAATCTTTAATTTTGTATATAGAACATAAATTTCGGACAAAGATTTCTATATTTTTAACCAACATGAAAAAAAAGTCCTTGTAAATAAAATCATAATTTTTGTGGTTTTTTTTGCTATAATTTTGGCAAATTAAAAAATATTTGGAATTGGTTGGGATATTTTTATATTAATTAAACTTCCCCGTCGATAGACACCCACCAAATGCACAAATATTGTAGAATTTCGATATTTTACGCCAAAAATTTTTTCGGAAAACAATCGATATTCGCCAATATGGACAAATTTGGTATCTATCGACGCGAAATTTAAATTATAACAAAACTATCCAAACAAAACTGAAAATTCTCTTAATTTGCCAAAGTTATAGCAAAAATTTTTTACATTTTCAGTTCGACTCTAATAAATTTTTATCACATTAATGAAAATTAATTCTTCCGGCGTTTGTTGATTCCATATAATATTTTTTTCTAATGAACTGAGAAAGAATATTGTACAATTTTCTTTATAAATTTATATATCTTATTTAATAAAATTTATATTTTCGGAAACGACCACCCAACCCCAAAAAAAAAAATTTGTTTTGAAAAGAAAATTATGACAATAAAAAAAATCTTCATCATTTTTTCTTATCTAAAATCTATAAAAAACGATATCGAAATTTTTCTATATATAAAAATAAATAAATATCGAAGACATTTTTTTTTCCCAAGGACAAAATATTTTCCTTTTATTTTTATGTCTATTATCATTTTGAAAACTTTTTTCTTTTTTTTATGTAAACAATTCATATCCTTGGCGGATAAAATATATATTATGTGTATTACTATTACCACCCCTTCCCATATATTTACACCCACAATATATATTTTTTTATGATAATGACAGCATAGATTTTCTCTTCATAACAAAAAATGTAAAAAAAATGGAAATTTCAATTTTTTTTCTGTATACAAGGATATTTGTCGTATCGCAGCAATTCCAACAAAAAAAAAACAATTTCGAAAGATCTTATAATATAGTTTTAGGTTAGAATCTGTCGGGACATTTATTTATAAAACTTTTTTTCTTATATTTGAAACGCCGCATAAAAGAAAGCCTTCATTGTCTTAGTATTTGTGTCACTAAAAATGTCAGAAGTACTTGACAAAAAAAAATAAATTTAACAAAACTTTTTTTTTATTATATACAAAATTTATTTCACCCATCATCTAATTTCAAGGATGAATTTTGGAAGGAGATATACACATTTTTTTTTTTGGAAAATAATTGCCACCACTGAAAAGCGTGTGTAGGCAGTTTTCCAACAAAATTTATATATAAAATGCCTATAAAAAAAAAAAAAAGGAAAATCTTGTCATTTTCTTTTTTCGAAACATAAAAAAAAAAATGAAATAAAATCGACAAAAACCAGACTATTTATATAGTCGTATAAAATTCATCTGGGATTACATATATATATATAAAAACGTATACCCACCACACCAACCACACATACAACAACATCAGGAGAATTACGAACAAAGTTTTCAAAGCGCCTATATTTTTATGACAGAAAATTATAGCCGGGGCCACCCACTTTTTATGTATATAAATTTATGTTGGCATATAAAAAAAAGGAAAAGCCTATTTCAAAAATGTTGTATACATAAAATATCCTCTTTTTCCAAAAAAAAGAAAATTTATATTATGTTGAGTTTTTACTACTTCTTCATCCTCCTTCTTCCTTACTTTATCCATATCAGTTGTGAAAATATATATATGTACATACATAAATATAATTATTATTATTATGTAAACCCGCATAGCAGCAGCCCTAAAATATTTGTAAGGATTTTTCTTTTCGAAAATATTTTTTATTGTGTGCGGAAATTTATGTATTTATAGTGCTTAGTAACATAAAAATTTTATCTTTAGCCTATAGGCTCCATTGTATACATCCAACCATCATGATGTCGAAATTCTGTTGTATTTATTTATTTATCTATCTACATTATATATATACAAGGTGATTTACATAATTTTATTTGGTATTTCAAACATTTGTGTTGGGTTAGGAGAGCGCTTGAAATCCTTCCTTACCATAAAAAGGATATAAATTCACTATTTACTAAAATTATTATCCAAAACTTGTCGTTTACATTGTGGTGGTGCTATGGGTATCATTTTTTTCTCTCTAGGATTGGACTATGTTAACCGACAAACAAACCATCTAATCTGAATATGAGCAAATATTTTCCACATAATCCAAAAAAAAATTTATTGTGTCAATTTAAAGAAAATATGTAATTCTTGGAGCACCTCTTTGAAGTTAATTGAACTTTAGCCTCTCGCGGGAATATAATTTTCCTATTTTTCCAATTAAACTTTTTTTCCAAGTTTATTTAAATAACGAAAGAAAAAAAAATTAAATAAAAAAAAAAAACCACCCTGTCCAAACATACAAAAAAAAACCCTTATATACTTTTTAAATGTAAAAACTTTCATAATTTCTTTTTTTTTTTTACTTTTTGGTTAAATTGAGTTTTTTGTCCCCACATAAAATTTCCTCCCTTGATAAAACATATCGTATACTAATACTATACATCTTGTGTAAGGTTGCTGATGTTTAAACTGGGCCATTTACATAGTACATAAAAAAAACACATTTTGCTTTTCACAATACAACATAAATTCACCCACTTCGGGCTATATAAGCTTTTTTTTTTTTATAAAATAAAATGTCTATACCCACACTTACACTCTCTCACACAAAATACATGAATAAATTTTACCACTTGTGTTTCATTATTTAACAAGGATAACGAAAAAAAAAAACAATAATAACATAAAAATCATCATCCCTTAAAAAAAAGATAACAGCTCACCCACCACCTTTTTTTGATTTTATTCAGTTCAGTTCACAGTTTTCTTCATCCCTTTACAACCCCAAAAAAAAAAAAAAATAATTTGCTTTCAACTGCTGGTTGCTGAATGTTTTTATGTTGTTACTGTTTAACTCTGGGAATTGAGAGCAACAAAAAGTATAACCAACTACAAAAAGAAAGGAAATTACAATACATATACAAAAGGATGAAATATTAAAACAATTGGGGTTTGTTGGAAATGGAATTGCGAGAAAAATAAAAATTATTTTAAAAATTACTTTTTTAGAGAGGATATTGCCTAACAGGAGTTTAGCAAATATAAATTTTCTTGCCAAAAATATTTTTCAAAATATGTTGCTATATGTGACACTTTTCCGAGTGGCGAAAAATATTTAAATAATTTCCTAAATTTGAACAAATTTAATAAGATATATTTTCCGATGACCAAATTTAATTAGTATTTATCAAAATTTCATTAAAAAAAAAGGATCCTAGTTTCTTTTCCGAATATTAAACCCAAAATAGTTAATTTAAATATGTGTCAGATTGTTAATTAATTATGCAAAATTCCGATTTCCGACTTTTCCCGAATTGATAATTGACAATTTAAGTCAAACTGTTTTTTTTTTTTTTTTGGAATGTAAATTATTTGAATAATGTTTATTTTCAAAATGGCGATTTATTTTAAAAAGGATAATCAAAATGGCTGACTGACAATTCAAATAGATATACGAATTTAACTCAAAATAATATTTGGAAATGTGTCAATTGTCGGATTATTATGTATATAAGCATTTTATTTCAAATTCACCTAAAAAAAGGATCATTTTATTATATTCATAATAAATAGGACACATACATACATATAAATGATTATAAATTCTATACACAAAGTAACAAGCATAAGTATATGCATAGATAAAATTTTGAACATGATTTTTCAGTATTTTTATATTTTAAGTGAAAAAAAAAACTAAACCAGACTATAAGTACATAAATATATTTTATTCTGTTATATATATTATATGTATACGTATATAGAAAGTCCTTTACAGACGACTAGAACGACGACGACTACGTCGACGTCGGGACATTTAATTTTATACATATTATATATACCTAAATACATTCATACCATGTATACACGGCAAAATAAATTATCATATTTTTATTTCGATTAGTCGACAATAGAGAAGGGGGTAGGGGAGAAGATGGTGATAAAATTTATTAAGAATTTTTTTTCTGTACACGTGTAATGAACATTTGAAGGACGAATTTATAATAAAAATATTTCTTCAACCATAAAAAAAACATGAATTTTGTGAGGTGTGTGTGTGTGTGTGTGTGAGTTTGGTTTATGAATTTAATGTGTATAGACGTTAAGCATGTACAAAATTATTATTTTATGGATAAATGAAAACCTCCCCGCATACAAACTAAATATATTCAAACACAAAATGAAAAGGAAAATTTAAGTATATGTATCCTTTTTAGTGTAGCATGTGCTCTCAGCAATTTCACAAAAAAAAAAAATTAAAATATTTTTTATGTAATTTTTTCCTTTTAAATTTTACTTGTATTTGTAAAAAAAAAGGTCGGTTTTTTATTGATGATTTTTATAAAAATTATCAAAAAGAAAATAAAATAAACTTAAAAAATAAATATAATTGGTGAAAATTTACAAAAAAAAATTTGATTTTAATTGATAATTACTTTAAACACAAAACTTAAAAAATGAAAATCGTTTTTCAGGGATCTTTTCTTTCAGTTGATTTAGTTCTATAGTTATTAAGTAGATTGGGAATTATGGATAATTATTAACTCTATAGCAATCCCATGATCTATTACACCTTTCTGGTCAAATTTAAGGCCTTTTTTTATAGTTAAGGCCATTTCAAGACTTCGAATTGATATACACACTGATTATCTCTTCAATGAAAACCAAATCTTACGAATTATTTTATATGCGCTAAATATGTTTGAAATTATTGTTGGAGTAACGAATTTTATTATGTGGATATATAATTGAATTATGCTTTAAAATTTCACCAATTTTCATTCAAGATAATTTATCTATGTATATAAATTTACACAAATCTTGTATTTATAATAAATTTCATTATTTTTCTTCTCGTAATTAATATACCTTTCAACATTTTATTGAATAGAAAACATTTAAAATAAACTTTATAAAGGTTAGATTAAATATAGAATCTTTTAAATTTTATCTTTAAAATGCTATATGACTTTATTATATAAATAAAACAAGGTTTCGGTAAAAACAAGAAAATTCAATTACGGAAAATTTTTTCTATATTCTAAAATCTAAACGATTATCATAAAAATACACAAGTAATTTCCTATTAAGATTTACTTTAAAATTTATTTTAGCGCTTACAATAAAAACACGATTTTTACCTCTAAAGATTTTATAGCGCAAAGAAATTTCCTCGCTTAATGTGAGTATATAAAAAGAAAAAAATTGAAAAAAGTCTTAAAGTCTTATTTTACTTTTTTCTTTTAAAAAACATTATTTTTCCATGTTAAAATGGAAAAGTATTTAAAATTATTGTGTTCACAAAAATTGTTTACAAACTTTTATGCAAAACTAATAAACTATGTTTGTCATTGTATGTGCCAATATTACAGTATTATATTTCTATTTTCTAATAAACTTTTATGTGGAATGTGATTTAGATATTCATTTTGTCTGTCGTAACTTATTTGGCATATATTCGTGAGCTAAATTTATGTGAGTTAAATTACAATTAATGAGAAAGTAACATGTCCTTGTCATATATTCGACGCTATAAGACAATATAAGTGCAGATCTTACCACTCCCTTTTACATTATTTGAGAATTATAGTTATGACGCTTCATCCTCAATCTCACAATATTCCTCCACTCTCCAGCTACCCCTAATCTGTTTATTTTCTGGCGATTAAGTACATGGATGTATGAATATCGCATCTTACCTCATTCGAAATAGTCAGCTCCTCGTCCTTTTTACTATAAATGAATTTCAACATCTTGATTTTTAATATAATTTCGCAAAATCTACAATCAACAAACCTCGTCGACTTTCCTCTATATCCTATTATATTATCATAAGAAAATCAATTTAAAGAAATTCTTCACAGCTATACACATAAAATGTATATTTAAAATATAAAAATAAATTCAATTATGTATCTTTTTAAATGTTTCAAACAATCGCCTTTTACCGACTTTGCCACTGATTTACATCTATAAAATGCGGTTAAAATACGCATTACAACTGATTATAAATTTGCTGAAAAATTCCCATAAACTACAAAATATACACGCGATAAGTTCAAACAACCACAAACGAATATAAAGTGCTTTACTTATATAGTGGATCCTAAAGCAAATCGCGTTTACATTTCAGACATTTTGTCTGCTTTAAAACGTTTGGTACTTTTTTTATATTTGAGTATGGTATAACGAAAAATAACCAAAATCATTGGGCCGATGAATGTCGGACTGACTTTGTAAAATTTTATGCAAAACAAACCATAACTAAATTTGAAATTATTTAACATTGAAAAGAGAAGTAAATATGGTGCATTGTTATATAGTGTGACAAAAAACACAGAATTTATGATGGTTTACGGAAAATTCATATCAAAGAAAATTAATCGTAATGGAAATGTAATGCCAAATATGAGTTTTCTAGGCAAGCAAAATATAATTTATTCAAAATTTAATAATTTCCATATAAAAGAAAAACTTAGAAAGAATTGAAAATTTGCGTGCGAAAATTAAAATTTTTCAATTTGATAAATTAACTTATACTCACATTTTAATATACCTCATAATAATTTCTAAGAATATTTTGCCTTCTTAAATTTCTATTAATACCGATGTAAATTTAAGTAATTCCAAAAAGAAAAAATCGTTTATAAAACGCTTATAAAGTTTCCTTTGAAGGAAAATTTTAGAAATTAATAATATACTAATATTTTTGTTGTATATGATAAAATATTTTTCTTTAATGAAATTTCCAAAATATATTTTGATCTATAACATTTTTAAAACATAAACGAAATTTAATTCGAATTAATAATAAAATTTGAAATTATTTTTTTTTTCATAATATTTTTTGTATATGTAGCCGAAATTTAAAATTTATCAAAATGTCTTATATTTTCAAATAGCTTCCAAAAAATATTCCACCTTATACCCCCTTTTAGATTTATGTATAATATCTAACAGCTAAGTATTTTTTATATGTTAAAATTTTTAATTTTTCTTAGAATTTATTTAGGAAACATGATTTTCTTCATCAACCAAAACAAAATAAATCTTCCTTTAAGTAAAATAAAAATTATCCTTAAGAATTTAATATTTTATTAAAACAGAAATTTTCAATTTTTGTTTTTTATTTGGTATTACAAAATTTTCAACACGTTCAAATAATTTTAAAATCTTTTATAACATAAAGAATTTTCTTTTCTTCTGTTGATTTGGGTTACCCTGATTTTTGGTGTTTTTTTTGTTTATTTAATGCGCCCACATTGTGTGTCGATCCATGAAACTTCCATATCCATAACAAAAATTTGGAAAAAAAATCTTCAACTCTCATCACATTCCCAGATAAATGACAGTAGGACATTCAAAGCTTTTATGAATTTTTATATACTTATGTATATAAAAAACATGAATTGCTATGGAGGAGATTTAATATTTGGAACGTGCTTTGAATTTATAGGTTTTCTTGTCATCAAAATGGCATCCTTCAAAAATTTTCATTTTTCATTATTTTTATATTATAGAAATATTTTCTAAAAGTTTGGTACTAAAAGTTTAAATATTATATTTTGGATCAAAAAACTGAAAATTTGCGCTGGAAACTAATGAAATTTTTGCAAAAAAACTAAAGAAAAATATTGAAAATTTTGTATCTGTGTGATAAAAGTATACTCAGCTTTGTAACAATTCTATGATTGTCCTACTATCATCATATACAATTACATATAACAAAATAAAATCATATACCAGTATAGTTTATTAAATATTTTATGTAAGTCCTCTTCTTTAGTTGTGTAAAATCCATTGAAGCATCATCTTCGTCATCAAGAATATAAATCCTTAAATTTGTTATCATAGCAACAAGCTTTCACTTTCTATAAAATTTATTAAAAAAAAAAATATTTTCTCTTAAACATAAATTTTATAATTTCTAACAAAATTTACTGATGTTTACATTGAATATATAAATTTAAGTTACTTACATATAATAATATTTAAAATTCAATTGTTATTTTCCATTAAATTTTGTTGAATTACATTTTATTCAAACATCCTTGAAATTTATTTCCGAGTATCAAAGGATCTGATTTTTTGACAATTTATGCATAATAAATTAATTTCTTTGAAAATCGTATTTTAAAGACATAATATGAAATATAATTTTCAGCTTTTATTGCCTTGTTTGTTATTACTTTAAATTAATTTATGAATTTAAAGTAAAATAAATATCTCCAATTTTCTTGAATTATATATAAACTAGTGCTGCAATCTAAAATACCAAAATTAATTGAACAGAAAAACTGTCCAGGAAGATGATTTTTCCTGAGACCTCCCGACGATTTTTCCTGAGACAGAAGAGTGCGGTTACTCGGAGAAAAGAGAGCTATACCTTTTTTGAGCTCAATGCTCAATATTCAAAAAGGACCAAATTTCTTTTGTGGACAAGGACAATTTTACTTAAATAAAGATATGAGAGATTCTATTTTTATGAATTCAATTCTCATATTTAAATTATTGTTAATTCCATTATGGGGTTGAGCCATATATAAAATTATATATCTTTAAGTAAATTATAGAAACAAATAAATTTAATAAATTTTCTATTTAAGTTTAAGTAAATAAATACAAGATCAAAAATCAAAATACATAAATCATTAAAAGCTCATTATATAAATTTAGTTTCTATTTATATAAAATTACCAGGAAAAATAAAATCAATTTTATATTAAATAATAAATTATAAAAATTATATTTAACAAAAAAAAAGTTAGATTTAAATTAAAGAATCTATAAGTAAAGTATATAAAATAAAAACATTATTAATTCGCCTACATAAAAAGTAACATAAATAAATTTAACCAAAATATAACGTAACTAAGCTTTAAAAATAAGTTCAAAATTTGAAAAAAATTCTAACATATAGTATTAAAAATCAAATCACATTTAAGTGCTTTTATGTACTAAACTGAGACATTCATATTAAATAAGCATCAAATGAACGCGTGCCTAAGTTAGATATAGCTTCAACAAATATTTAATTTTATTTCTGAAAGTTTAAAAATGGAAATTGAAAATATTAATCTTATAGAAAAGACTTAACAAATAATAAAATTATTAATAAGCTTTTATGCTTTCGAATAACTTCAAAAGAAACTTACCGTATATTTAACTTTGAATTTTCTTATTAGAACTTTTTACTATTTTGACTTGTCGGCTTTAATTTTGTATAGTTAAATTTAATTTATTTGTAATTAAAATTATGGAAAATATCGTGACAAATTAACTATATATATTATTTCTCTGTTAGTAGCTTAAAAAAATTAATATTTAAATTAATATATTAGAAATAATTTTAGTAAAAAAAAAAACATCCAACCAGTCGGAACAATTGTAATGCATTCCATTTTTGGTCTCAATCCAATTAAGCATAAGTAATAGTTGTGCCGCATTATATGATGATGATGTAGGTGGCCATATAAATTATATAAATTTCCAAGTATTAATAATGTCATTATATTTTATTTTGATATTAATTTTTCAAGGTTGAGTTCAATTCAAACAGTAGGTAATACACATATTATGTATAATGCATTTTGACATTTTTACCATGTTGGCAAAAGCTTGGCCGTACGAAAATAATTAAATTGAATAAAATGTTGATGTCAAAATTTCTCTGTAAACTTGTCGTTGAAATTGACAGAAACACTAAACATTAATTTTATATATATAGACAACATTACTACAAAATGTAGTTCATCTTGAATTATAAGCTAAATTAATTTTCACAGTTGAATTAAAAAAAGGACATTTATACTCACTAAATTATTTTTAATCAAATTTTCAATAGCAGAATAATAAAAAAATTTCCAAAAAAATTACCTACACATCTAACATATTCAACAACTGACAATTTCACTTATATTTTCTATGAAAGTGGGTGGAGTTAATATTTTTTTTGCATTCAAGATTAATAATAGCGGCCATCATTAATTTGTTGTTGTTTTGATTGTAAAATATTCTTGGAAAAAAAATTTGAATTCGGAAGCCATTTTAAAAAAAAGGAGGTGTTCAAAGTTTTTTTTTGTTACATTTCAATTCAAGTGGCCATTTTATAATCATATAGGACTTTGAGTTAATATTTTATAATTTCTTTGGTGTTAGTTAATTTTGACTATGCTAGAAACTAAATAATTTTTGATAACAAATAGAAATAAAATTTAATTTCGATTTAAAACCTAAGTAAATAAAATTAATTGCTTTTCTGTCTGTCTTTCAATCAAATATTTAGTTGTTTAATTCACTAATAATTAAACCAATATAGAAATTATCGTTCTCCTTTAAGGCCTAGACTTAAAATTCCGGATATCCCGAATTCGATTCCCGGCCATAGGTCAAATTAAATTGGAAATCATCGTGTCTGCTAAAAACCCTACAGAAATACAACACTGTAAAACTATTTACAATAAGTAAACGAGCACGTCATGACCTACATTAAAGTAAATTTTATTTTCCATGTAATTTTTATGCTTCATTTTATAATTTTGTATTAGTATTAATTTTTTTTTTTTACATTTTGCTGACAAAAAAAAATTTATTTGACTGACCAATTTTTTTTATGTTTAACCACATGCAATTTGATATTATCATTTTTTTTTTATTTGGTTTGTTTATGTTTGATGTCAGAATTGTATAATCCAGTGTTACACAAAGGTTTTTTATTTGGAAATTGCACAAAATGCTGATATGACCCTCATCATCATTCATAGTGCAATTTTTTTTTAGTAAGTGCATTAACTGACATTAAATAAAATGAAAAAACATTGAAACATTTTGTATAATTTTTTTTTTTATTTGAAAAAGAGAATTGGATATTTTAACACCTATTTTTTTTACGTTTCTGGTTGAAGTACGCTGTCATTGCATGAATGGAGCATTTGGCATATCATGCAAAAAAAGAAAAGCACTTTTAAAAACAAAAAAACCATCAGACCAAAATACTTTTTTATGTAAAGGTCAAACAATTTTTTTTGTTTTACTAAGTATTTTTGTTGGGACATGACGAATTTTGGTTACAAAAAAAAAATGCATTGAAATTAAATTGTTTTGCCATTAAAAGGTCAATACAAAAAAATTGTTTTATCATTAATTTTTTTGGTTAAATTAAAAAGGAATTTTTTTCTGTAAATTGTTTATCAACATTCCGGAAAATTTAATTTCAATAACAAAAAAAAAACTGACCTTATAATGTATACCATTTTCCAATTAAATTTTAATATTTATTCGTAGATATTTTCAATAATTTAATTAAATATAACGAAGGTATGTAAAGCTATTCCTCTTAAAATTAGAGGAATTTGTTAAGTAACGCCAGTGGAAAAATCATCCTGCTACATGAATAGTTGTAGGAAAATTATTACTTATTTTCTTGGTATAGCTGATAATGTCAGTATTAAAGAAACTAATTGCTCCATTGAGGTATCTCTGGATAGCACTAGGCTAGATGATTATTCCTAGCCCCTTCTCAACCTAAAGTATAGAATCGAATCATTTGAAAAATGTTCAAAATATTCTGAATCCATTTTTGATAAATCAATATTGAAAATTTTCTAATTTAATCTGCAAAAATGTCTTGAAAAGATTTCTATATGTATATAATAATTTTACATTAATTTCTCAATTCAAACTAATCTGTCATTAATTTATATATTTATTAAAAAAAAAACAATCTATAATTAAATTATGTATTAAATATTTAAATTACATATATACTTTATACAAAAAATTGAAAAAAACAAAAAATACTTAAAATCTCTTTGTTAAAATTAACATAAATATAATAATATTAAATTATCTTAAATTGTTCAACATTAATCATTAAAATTGTATATAAATTTGCATAAGAAAACATTTCAATTGACTATGACGAGTCGTGTCACATATAAATTTTATATATATATACACAAATGTTTTTGTTCGTTCGCAAACAATTTTAACTAATTTTATATTACATATTTATATACATTAAATTGGAAAATTTAATTTAATGTTTGTTGATTTTTGTGCCACTCCTATACCTTTGCATGCTTTCATGAAAGAAAAAAAAAACAATAAATAATTTTTTTTTTAATCGGGACAAATAACGATAAACTATAAAGCTTTTAAAATAATATTTAAAAGTTTATGCTAGACATTCGGACGCTTCTGGATTTGTACAATAGTATAACAAACTTACAAAAAACTATATACAATTTATTTAAATTATTTGGGAGAGTGGAAAAGGGAGCCCAATTTTTACACACATATAAATGATTATTAAAATTTATGTTAATTTTTTATATATATAACTGAAAATTATGTAGGCGAGTTTATTGATTTTGAAGAGAAAAAAAAAACAGAAGATTTATTTTCATTATAAATTAAAAAACATTAATAAAATTTAAATTAATTATTGAAAAATTAGCATAAAAAAAAATTTTTAAATTCACATATGACCTAGAAAAGCTTTAAAAAATTATATATGACAAAATTATTTATTTATATGACTTTTATTTTTTATATCGTAGCCCAAACTTTTCTAACCTTGACATTAAGTGATGGAAGCTCTTTTGATTAGATTAATAAAAGTGCTGAGCTGGCAGAGTATACTTTAGTAGAGTGCGTTATAGATTAGATTAATTTACTATTAGATAACTTTTTAGAGAGTATACTATAGTCATGTATTAACATTTTTTTATTAAGAAACTTGTTTGTGGGTCTGTTACGTCATTTTATTATCCAAAAATTTTGTATGTTATACTGATTTTCTGTTCAGCTGTTCTTCTATAATTGATTTTGTAAATAAATATCTTACTTAATATGGGCTTATTTTCACTTATACATGTACTTTGGGACAATGTAAACTATATAATTTAATTTGTGATTGATCATTTATTGAACACTTTCAAAAATTGTGCATTTTTTTAATTATTTTCGATTGAACTTATAGTTTCATCTTTAATCTATCGACAAAATTAAGTATGAATTATTATCGACCACAAAAAAGTCAATTATATATATGAAACCTATTGGGGTATACTGTCCAGAAGTTTTTCTGCATGACATTTCATGCGTAACATAATATTTTATTTAAAAATTCTGGTGAAATCAATAAAACTAAGAATTTTATTATTAATTTTCTCATTCTTGAAAATTTTAATATTTTTGCCATCTGCTGGTCATGTTTATACGCATAATTTCCTTAACTTTATCGTCATCTATACTTAATTTAAAATTCACTTGTCGTAATTTGTATATACTTAATGTAAAATTTTTTTTTCTATTTAATTTCCAAGAATGATTTTTTTCTAATTTAAATCTTTAAGAGTTTTTAATTTCAATTCCCTGTTGTGTGTACCGTATATGTTTCATGGATTCTATATAAAATCGAAATATTTTGAAAAACTATCAAAACATGTGTGTTCAGTTGTAAATTTGTACAAAAAAATGACATATATAAAATATATTCAATTCTGTCACCACAAATGCGTACAACATAAAATATTATCATCACTCCTTATTGAAAGAAGTCAGAATTCTAAATTTTTCTGTGGTAGATTTAATTTTAATTATCTTACAAAAAAAAAAAAAACAACATATTTATATGAACTTACATTTTTAATGGTGCGACTATGGCGGTGATATTTAAAAGGGCTTGTGTTGATATTTAACTAAAAAAAATTTATATAATTTTTTTTTTAATGTGTTTTTAAATATATAGTAAAAAAAAATCAACAACAAAAATTGTTAGAGCTTTTCATTTACTAAAATCGACTAGACGAGCTTAATAGACGCCTGATGGATATTTTCTATGCACATTTTAATTGCCAAGATCGTTTTTTCCCCAAAAAAAAACCGTGTAACACGCGTAGAAAAATTTCATTTTTTACAATGCCGAAAAATAATTAAAAATTATGTTGAAATATTGCAGCAAAATACCAAAAAAATTTATAAAATATTGCAAAATCTTACATGGTTTAACAATTTACTATAATAAAAAAATAGCAAAATTTGATGCTGTTCTGTTGTTGAGGAATGTGTTAATGGCACGGGCAAAAATTTGTTGTCCTCCAATTTATAAATTTATGTTCATTTATGTACTTGATTTATGCAAAACTATATACACTTTTTTTTTTTGCATAAAATTTTAACTGTGTATAATTTATGATGAAAATTATATAAAAAATCGACCCAGCAAAAATTCTATAGTTTGGTTTTTTTTTTTTTGCAAATTGTTGAAAAATAAATGTATAAAAATTGCATGCAATTAAAAAGATAATATTTTTTGATTTACAATTTGACATTGATGAAATTTACTGAATATTTTCAAAGTAAATATAAAAAAAAAAATAATATTTTGCAATAAATTTAAAAAGAACTTCTTTGTCTGTTAATTTTTTTTCGCTATTTGAAAAAAAATGTACAGTAGCGTCCCAATGGGGTGCAGAACTTCGAGAAAAATAATGATAAAGTAAATAAAATTTATATATTATATGTAAAAGGAGGATTTTACTCCCATTTGAGCTGCAATACCTTTTGAATAACAAATTACTTATATAAGTATATAAAAAATATAAGATTTATTATTTTTTTTATTATCTTATCGTACTTGAAATTTAAATCCCAACTAGACGATTTTTTTTTTAAAACAAATTTTTCAAAAAAAAAAAAATTAATGCTTTTTTTTGGAGCAAACATAAAAAAAAAATTAAACAAACATTCGTAATAAAAAAAAAAATATGTATACAATAATAATTAAATGATGAATTAAAAAAGCTTTGATATTATAAAAAAAAAAATAAGTTCATAAAAAAAATAGACCCAAATCCCAAATAATATAAAATTCGACAAAAAATATTTCACATTTTTTTTTTTTTCAATGTCAAGTTTACAGTGTTATAATCAGTGATAATTGCTTTTTATTATGCTTGATAAAAAAAAAAAATTTAAGATTTTTTTTTTCTTTCTTGTTGTGTTAAAAAACATCTAAAATAAAAATTAGCACATGATCTATATATTTTCAAAAACTTTATAGTACACAACAGACAAAATAACACAAGATTATAATTTCATATATATTCAAGAATTTTTTTTCTGTCATTTTTAAAATAGATTTTTTTTTTATTTATTTTTTCAATGAAACTAACCCCAATGAACCTCGTTTTGAAATCATGACCCTCTCTAAAAAGATGAAATATATATTTAAAAATTATGAATTTACAAAATAAAAGATTTATGTAGTGAAGGGTCCAAATGGATAATTGTGGACTATATTAGATCTGTAAAGAATATAATTTAGAAATAATTATAGTCATTGAAAATTTTGAACTGAAAAAGAGTCGGGTTTTCATCGACCATCCTGTAGTATGGTATTACATAAAGTGATTTGTGATCACATTTTACAATTTTGCATAGAAATTTCTTTGCAATATTATAATATGTTATAGTTGATAGTCACAAATCGCACTTTATGCAATATCCCTGCTGAATTTATATTCATAAAAGCTCCATCCTTTTGGATCAAAGGGATTCGCACATTAAAATATTTTATAACTTTTGCTTAGTCCACCATTTTGATCAAAACGGGGCGGAGTTAAATATTATTTAAGTATAAACGGTTTGATTAGTCCACCATTTTGATCAAAACGAGGCGGAGTTAAATATTTTCTTATATATAGATTGATGCCATTTTGAAGAAATTTTAATCTCAATATTCTCAATCATTATAATCAAAATCACCATTTTAAAAAATATTAAATTATTGAAATTTTCCATTATTTGCATCTCTAAAATCAAATATAAATCAATAAAAAAAAAATTATTGAACTTGACTTTAATCGGGTGCTAAGTACTTCGACAGACTACTGAAAAAAAAATTGTTTGACTATTATATCTATCGTATATAATGTATTTAGTATACTTTCTTGATAATTTATTAGATTATACTTTTTTTTTCTTTATTTTGATAAAAATTATAAACACAAAGAAAAAGAAAACACAGTAATTATTAGATTTTTTATGTATAAACTTTAAGATTGCAATGGAATATTTTTTCAAGGCTAAAATTTTTATGAAAGCTTTTTTTTTTTTTTACTTAAATTTGCGTAAAAGAAATTTTTTTTTGTTATCTTTTATAATAAAATTAGTAAGAATTTTATTTAGAAAAATATTATACGATAATAAAATAATCAGTCTGCGAAACCAGGTAATAATTGAAGATCATAATCATAAAAAAAATTTAGCAATTACTACACAGAAAAAATTGGTCAAATAAAAAGTGTATAAATCATTGAAATTTGTGTTTAAAAGTTGGTCTAATAAAATATGTTACTGGTTTATCTAAAATTTTATTGATTTGACTATTTGTTGTTTATGTTTCAATGAAAATTTAAATAAATCATAGAAAAAAGTAGTAAAATCATAAAAAGTTTTTCAAACACTGAAGAGTGTTTGAAAAATCCACTTCATTTTTTTCTGTGTATGGAGAATTTTTTTTTACATAATTTCGAATAAATAATGATTGAAAAATAATATAAATTTAATTAATTTATTATTAGGGAAATCTCCTTTAACAAATTTTCAATGTAAGATAAATTTTTGCAGTCATTTTTAATTCAGGCTGACTGTTTTTCAGTCCATAAATATGTGCAACATCGATTTTTAGAACAAATACCCTTTAGCCAAGGCATTATTGACAATTGAAAAGTATGATCTACTCTTAGCCAAGCCATAATTGACAAGTAATCATTGAAATTATTTATATACGTATTAAATTTTCAGTAAATTTGAATTGTCACAATATTTTGCAATTAATTAATTATAATTAATTAATTTTATTTGATTCTTTATAATTGTTTAATTTATAATTTATAGAATATTTGAATTTACAAAATTTTTTTTTATACATTTTACATTTTTTTTTTTCATATAACAAAAAGTGAAGATTATAAAACATAAAATTTAATCAGCATTATATTTTTTCATTTATGTAAGAACAAGAAAAATTCGCGATAAAAAAATTATTACAATAAAAAATTTATATAACAATAAAATTGAAAATATTCCTTAGTAACAAAAACAGAAATTTTTCTGTATTTAGTTCTATTAAGTTTAGTTAGAGAGTCGACAACTATATATAATTTTTTTTTCCTGTATGTTGTGTTCTATACTCTCTAGACAACACAATTTTACTTATCACAACATTAATTTTTGCTATGCTATAATAAATTTTTTTTAAATTATAGATTTTTTTTTTATGTTGTAACTATTTTAAAAATATATTACAACTTTTATAATCAAATTGGAGAATGTTTTTCATTTTTGTTGTTAAAATTCTTTTTTATCATTTTTTCTTTTTTTGCAACATCTTAATTAACTGAAAATCCACAATCATAACATAAATTTTTAACCTATTCTTTACTATCATTTTTTTACGATTTTTCTATATATATATTATCTATAATAGTCTTTGCTCGCTTTGGAATAATCTCGAGTTAATAAACGCTTATACAATAATAATAATTATAAATTTTAAGTTCATTTAGATGTCGAATAAGATAGTGTGTTCGTTCGTGTGTTCCCTGGTAGTCAGACGAACATCTTTGTTTACCAAAAACAAAACAAAAAAACATTGAACTAATGAACAGCACTTGAAGCGGCTTCAATTATCCTTATTATTTATTTTTGATAAGTGCGGTATTAAATATAAAAATTGAAAGATTATTAAGAAAGTTGTTTGTTATTTTAATTTTACTATAAAAAATAAAGTGGTAGCATAAATTAACCATCGCATAGATGAACTGAAAAATGAAAAACAATTTACAATGTAGATAGATAGAAGAAGTGTAAACGCGGTTTAAAAGATTATATAAATTATAATGTGGAACATTTGTAAAATGATCAGTTCAGATGTCACAAAAATTGTCAATTATTAAGGCAAAAATGACATTTCTATCAAATGAGTATTCTACTTTTTTAATTAAGCTTAAAAAATGAAAAAAAAGTTGATAGATTTATTTTATTCATTAATTTATTAGAAATTCATTTTTATGTAACATTTTTTTTTTGTTAATCATATTCACTTTTTGATGGGCAATTACTGCAATTGCAATTGACTGGATTATATATGTGATTTGTTATTTCAGCTTAAGCTGAGTCACAAAATTCTTACCCACGAAATTCTTCATCTCTAAGGCTTTTGCCTTATATTTAACCAAAATAATTCATATATTTCACTTGCTGTTGACGCATCTATTTATGAATTTTCCGGAAATGCAAACTCTAAAAATTCTTTTTTTATATTAATAAAAAGCATTAAAAAAATTGCATTTACAAATTTATTAAATTTGTAATGTAGTCGCGAAATTTTTGCACTATATATTTTATTCTTGCTATACATATTTCTATATGTTCAAAAAATTAATGATTCCAATTAAAATCTGGTGCTGCCCATTTTGTCGTCGTCGTTGTTTTTATGCTACGATCGTTAAAGAAAATTATTATAAATGGATTTTTCATATTTCTCCTAGTGTGTCTGCCTTTTAAATTATAATTTTCCATGAAAATTAATGTTTTTAAAAATATAAGTTCCTTTTTTTCTGCTCTAATCGACTTTTCTTCAAAAAAAAATGAAAATGGTTGTACTGTAATTAGTTTTGATAAAAATAAATTTTAGTTTTATATATAATTTTTTTTTTAAATATAAAAATTTGAAAAGATTATAGATACAAAAAGCATAAGGAAGCATAAAGTATATATAATTTTTTCATGAAAAATTATTATTATTATTTTTCATAATTGATTATCATCATAAGAATAATTTTTTTATATATATAATAAATGGAATTCATCTTCTCCGGGGAGTAAATTATTATTTATAATTTAAGTATAGTAAAAAAAATGGAGATAGCAAAAAATATTTTGTAATGATGAAGAAATAGAACGTAAAAAAAAAATTATATATTTTATATATTTAAAAAAAAAAAAGATTATCTTTGCGCGAAAAATGCTGCACTTCCGTAAACAAATTTGACCCAATTTTTATTTATTTTTTAATTTTATATAGAGAAACATTTTTTTAGTTTGTTTTAAGTTGACCCGAGGCTGGAGATCATTTTTTTGTTTTGTTTTTTAATTATTATTTAGAAGCAAGGGGTACCCCTGAGTATGGTCATTCTAACCATTACTAACTGGTATACTATTTCATATTATAGCCATATAATAGGACAGTGATTATATTCTATAGGTACATGTCCGTAGGATACTCTGAGCTAAACTATTCCAGTTTGAGTAACCAAATAGATTCTGAAAATAGAGATTTCAATCTTGAATTTCGTATATTAGAACGCAAATATTATAGACAAAGATTTCTATATTTTGAACCAACATGAAAAAAGAGTTTTCCACAATTTTCCCTAATTTTATTTAAATTTTGTTAAATTTTTACTCATTTGACAAAAAAAAACGGATATGAAAAATTATTGAAATACATTGTGAAAATTTTTTGTATACACAAAAGTTAATCTTAAAAACAAAAAAAAAATAAGAAAATTATTATTTATTTTTAGATTTTAAACGCGAGAAGACAAGACACGAAAATTTTTTATTTTGTATTTGTGTTAAATTTCAGTATACAAATTGCACAAATTTGAAAAAGTCGAAAACATTCAGCTAACACTGCAAAAAAAAAATTAGATTTGTATAATATTTCCTTGAATCTTAATTTGAAATTATATTATATAGAATTTTAATAAATGATATAGAATAATTATTAACTGCGCTAGCGCTATGCATAAAAACGTAAAACACAAAACTGTCAAATGACCAATTACCTAATAAATTACATGAGCGTGAATAATTGCATTTTATTATTTTGTGTTTGCTTTGGCAAACGTGTAAAGTACAAAATTTATAGTTATCCAAAATTTTTAAGGATATGTTTACATTTTAGCAATTTGAAAATACTTTATTCAAATAGTCAAAATTGTACTAAATAAAATAATCAGTCTGCGAAGCCAGGTAATAATTGAAGATTAAATCTTTAAAAAATTTAGCAATTACTAAGGAGAATTTTTTTTACAGAATTTCGAATAAATGATTGAAAAATAATAAAAATTTAATTAATTTATTAGGGAAATCCCCTTTAAGAAATTTTCAATGTAAGATTGTTTGTTTTTCAATTACATAAATATGTGTAACATCGATTTTCCAATACATGTATACTCTTTAGCCAAGGCATAAACCATAAAGAGTAAGTAATATACTGGTGTATCAGTTTTAATCAACAATATTAACTGAAAAGTATAGAATTTCACAATTCGCAATCACACTAATCTTCTTTTTCTTGTCAATTTCAACTGTTGGCCAATTCAAGAAGCAGAAAAATATCAAAATTTATAAAACTAAATTTTCATCTATAATTTTAAAATTAAATCAAAATTTTGATCTCTGTACTCGTACTTTAAAAAAAAAAAAAAACAAAAAAATTATTATTTTTAAAAAGTCCTAAAAATAATTTGTATATTTTATAAAAAAACATACTTTTACATAAACATATCATAAAATATATTTTATATATATGTAGACAAAAATAAATATATATTTTATTTCTGGACTATAGCCAATAATTTATTTGCGATATTAAAAATTGAAACAAATTAAAATTCTTATTATATATTTAAAGTATTTTTATTATGCTTCGGCAAGAAGAAGAAAAAAAAAATAGTTGCTTGTTTGTTGTATATTTCTTTCTTTTTTTTTTTTAATAATTTATATAAATTTTATATGAAAATTCATTCGAAAGAATTTGTTAAATACATAAATAATTTCTTATATAAATTATCTTCTTATTTTTATATTTAAAATATCTTAAGAAAGACCAAAATTTTAATTCTCTCTCGGCTCGCATAGTCATTCACAAAGCTTTTGAAGATATTTTTATTTAATAAAAAAAATTTCCTTAAGATGAAAATGAATTTAATTTTGTTTTTCTTTTAGAGATCAACAATTATTTTTATTCATAATTATTATTTAGTATATAGCGAAGGAAAAAATAAATTATAATATTAAAATTTAATATTAAAAAAAAAAAAAATTTCTTGTAATTATTTTGATTCTCTTTCTTTTTAAAATAAATTTAATGCAAAAAAAAAAAAAAATGTTATTCTTAAATTCTTAATGTTTTGATGAAAAATATTTATTTAAATCTTTTTGATGTTTATGATCTGTGGATAATATTTTTTTTCTTCTCTTCTTTATTGTTTGGGTGGAGGAGGGTGTTTAATATTAAAGTTGGAAGATTTTTATAGTTCGAATGAATGATTTATGGGATTTATGTTATATTTTTATAATATGAAAATTTTAAGTTTCATAAGTTTTTTATTAAATTCTTGATATTTTTTGATTTCCCTCTAAAATAAGAATTTTAACATGAATTCGATTTAGCATTTATTTTCCCCCAGAACCAGAACGAATTTATGATGAACCTTTTTGGCGATTTAGATCAACTTCTTAAATAAAAATATGAGTTTAAATAATATAATTGATCATTTTTTCAATCGAAATTCGTCAATTTGAGAATAAAATTCGTCGCATTTATACTATATTAATTTTAACAATATTCCGCATAATATTATATAAGTGAAAAACGTTTTGCTTTATGGCAACTTACATTATATTAAATGTCAAATTCCTGAAATAATAATTTTTCTGATTGATTTTTATGAAGTGAAAATTATTTCTCAATTTTGTAAAAATAAACAAAATAATTAAAAAAAAATTATTAAAATAAATAACGAGAACTAACCTCCCAATAGACATTAATCTTTTTTTTTTACCAGAAAAGACAAAAACATTAAAGCGTTGTGTGCGGGATTTCTTTGTGACCTTAAATTATTATAATTTTATGTTTTTGTTAGATATTTTGTTTTTATTTAAATTAAATGAACTCCTCAGACACGAATTACATAAATATATAAATAAATATTACATTGTATTTATAATATAAAAAAAAACATTTGTTAAAAAAAAAATGTAAATTTAAATCTCGTTTTGCGCCTTCCTATAAAAATCTCTTCAACAACAACAGAGCACAAAAAACATAGAATATTCATTAGTTTATTTTAGAAAAGATACAAACTGTCATTCTCCTGTCAGTCACCACCATTATAATATTTAAATGATATTATTTTTCCTCGAGACTTTCTTTTCCTATCGTAATGTTTTTGTTTTTGCATCGTCGTAACAACAGCCTAGCCCCAGCTCATTGTATAGGAATCGATTGGATCAGCAGCGAGTCGAGTTTCTTTAATTTACATTTTTTTTGTTTTTTTTTTCGTACACTCTCCTCGACATTGTGGTGTATATTTATGTTGTCATGCTGTGTTCAAGGGTGAAAATCGCGCGCAAATTCACAATTTTTTTTTCTATTTTCAATAAAAAGACAACCAAAGAAAAAAAAATCACAAAACGCTCAACATCTGCTCTTTATTCCGCATTTGATTTCGTAGTTTAGTTTTTTTTTCTATGCTATGCGTTTAAGATGTTTTTATATGCTCTAGGAATTTTAATAAATAAGAAAAAAGTTTTGTTGAAAAATTTCTTGTGTCCATTCGTATCTCTGTACTGCTCGATGCTATATGATGTGTGTTATCCATTTGAGATATGAGCCAGAATAAAATATCATTTTTTTTCCATCCAGAACATATAGAATAAGAAATAGAAATAATATCCTTAAGCGTTTTTGATGGACAGTTAAAAGAAAAATATAAATTTCTTCTGTTATCATTTCATGAAGAATTATTTCTTGTATAGAAAGAAAATGATATTTTTCATCATTTTTTTGCTGATGCTGCTGTTTTTTTCCTTCTTACTTGAACTTTAAATTATTTTAGTGACCATCTAACCCGGACAGATTTTTACCCAAACTATGATTCTTATGTATGGAACAGTGATGTTTTGTAAATTTTTCATTATGTCCTTCAGTAACACCAATACAAATTTTTTCACGAAATTTCATTTCTAATTTTTTGATTTTTTTTAAATAATATTTTAATTTACCAAAAATTAAAATTTATACTAATTTTCATAATTTTTTCTATTTCATTTCAGGTAAAGATGATAAATTTACATTCAACTGAGCTATAATTTAATTAAATTTTCTGTAAATTTGATCATTTTTAAATTATAATTCAAGGTTTGGTAAGATAAAAAATACAAATTAATTTTAGCTAAAAGAAAAACTTATAGTATACATGTGTAATAGGAAAATAATAACATCTCTAATAATTTTAAAATGATATTTGCATCAGAGAGAATACTAGAAAAGGAGTGTCAGTCCCACAAAATAAAAAAAAATTCAAAACAGTTTGAAAATAAATTTTATATACTGGGAAAATATCACGACATTTTTATAGGTTAACCAAAAAAGAATTACTCCTATATATATATATTTTATTTTCCATAATGATAATATTCTAAATTCATTTTTTAGCTTAAAATTATTTAAAAATTAAAATTTAATGTAAAATAATTTTTACAATTAAATTTAATTTATACATAAAATAAAAAATTGCATAGGCGCGGAAATTAAAGAATCTTAATGATTATTAAATCTTAATGATTATTAACGTATACAAGTTGGCTGCTTAGACCTTAGCTTAGAGGATCTATACTTCAAAATTGTATTAATATTTCATCTCAAATATAATTAACAATTCAAGGCAGAAGTTAATTTATTTATGCGGTTTCGTTACCCAGCTGCTCTGCTTTTGCTCTTGCATAGCTGCAACTGCAACGAATTAAAATTTAAAAAAAAAATAAATAAAAACAACAAAGAATAAATAATTGCAATAATAATAATAATAATAATTCTTGGTCATTAAACTAACTTAAAGCTAGAAAAAAAAAAAAGATTAATTTATATTTATTTTTTTTTTTAATAGTTGCAGAAATTCTCGTCTTTTTGTGTACGTATAGAAATTTTTTTGATTTCCATATTTTTTTTATGCCCCCACAAGTTTTTAATTTTATAAATTTTGTACAGTTTTCTGTTGTTTTTGTAATAATTAGAATTTTTATGTTATTCACGGCTTCATCATGAAACCTATATGCAAAAAATATTAATTATATTTGACATTCAATTATCTTAATTTAGTATTTTACGTTATTGTTGCAATTAGAGTTTAATTTTGAAATAAAAATTAACATTTCCTTGAAACATAATCGAATAATTTACCGAACGATTAACTATAATATTTTCTTGATTTGGTCATTAATTCTTTTTGAACTTCGTGCATTTGTAAAATTAATAAAAATTCAAATTATAAATTAAATATGTCGTTGTTTAATGATTGTCAATTGTAGTTAGCAGCAGAAAAGTTTAGTATATGATATAAATGGACTAAATTTCTTGGTGGAGCATTTCATTATTTAAATTCAATTATTACATTTCAAATTATGCTCTGATATCGAATGTCTGATTAATTAAAGAAAACTATGACTATTAGCTTGTATGCCAATTAAAAGAAGAGGGCAATATAGAAATTGCAATTTGGTATATTTAAGTTAGTAAGTTAGAAAGAGCAATTAACAGAAAAGTTTAGTTAAGTTGAAATTGTATTTGAATTTATATCAGAATTATATTCCAATTCTGTTCATTATTGTCGAGCATTTCTATCGCACTGCAGAAATTCGAATTTCACGAAATTTGTCAGAAATGAAACACGAAATTTTGCATAATGTCACTCACAATGCTTGATATTAGTAATTAAAGCTCTATCAACACTTAGAGATATGCATATATACCTAATTGTGCAATTTACACTAACTTTTATGATTCAAAGTAATTGAAGTAATTTTTCGTAATTTTCGTAAAAATTATTACGAGTGAAATTCTTCCCTTCAGATAATATAATTTATTTTTAAATTTGCTGTTAATTATGCCCAATTTAATAAGATTCCTTTTTTACCCTTAAGAACTATTAACACCTCATCAAACTCATTCAAAAAAAAATTTTTTTAATATTTTGAGAAAAAAATATCTAACATTTTACTCCTAATTGAATTTAAACATAAATTTTTATACTAAGTAATCATATATTAAGTTTTTATAGCTGACCATTAAAATGGACTATAAATATTTTAATTTATTATAAAAAAATCTTATTGTGCACAGCAAGTGCAATTTTAATCGTTGGCGTGTATACAATTTTGGTATTGCGCTAAAGCAATAAAAAAAAAAATATTTCCATTTCGAATACAAAACTTTTAAGAATTTTATTTTTTCTTACAAAACGTTTTTGGATAATTTTTTTTTTATCTATATTTGAAATTATATTTGATATTTATTAGGCATTAGCATGAATTTGAAATTAACTATGGTTTGTTTGATGTGCAATCGGCGGCAGCAACAGTTACCGCGCGTAATAGGAGTCTCGCTTTGATGAAAAAACAACATCTATATACTATTTTTATAAATCTTGTATATAAACTAAGCTATAAACTTCTAATCGCGTACCTACATGTTTATTGTTTATACACAAAAATTAAATTTATTCGAAATATTAAATAGAAAATTTTTTTTTTTGTATTTGCACGTTTTCAGTTTTGTTTGCTCTTGCAATTTCACATTTGCTAATAATAATTTGACCGCCCCCACAAAAACAACTTCATTCCTCGCCATACCAAATATAAAAAAAAAAAAATTCAATTTAGACGCGAGCATAGTTACGTTTACCACGCACTAAATTTAAATACAAAAAATGTTTGTTATTCATGCAAATTGCACTTTTATTATAGTATACCGAGAATATTTTAGAAATAAATTAGCAATTTTATTATTTGTTATTTCGATTTTCTTTTGAAGTTTGTTTGCGGGCATTCAAATATCAAAATCGATTTTACATTATTAATTTTTTTTTTACAGTCAAGTGTCTATAAAACAAATTTCAATTTGTGATCAATTTTTGATCAAATCGAATTACAAAATTCTCAGTTGTACATTAAAGTACATTAAGTAATTTAATTTATTATCTGTTAAGATACTCCATTTAGAGCATTGGCAACATTTTCTTATCATCCACTCTTCTAAAGACTCCTTTGATTAATTTAGCTAGAGATTAAAGGAAACTCACTATACTTATGACATATATATGGACAACAGGGGAATTGAATACTACTGATTGTATGTACAGATACAGACTGGTACAATGATACTAACATTTCAATAAATGACCGTTCGACTGTGATAATAATCTTTTTGATTGCTTCTATATTTCTGGGATAGACTCTTTCCTGCTGCTTGCTGTTAATTAATTATTAGTTACAGGGACGGTCATACACGTGTATTCTTTGTGTACAAATTTGGTTGTAAGTTTAATAACAAAGAATAACAAAAACTTTTTTAATCTTGAGATTTTCAAGATTTGAGAATTAATTTTTTCTTGATTCTGCATTTAAATTTTTGCAATATTAGTTTATGTTTATGCGCTTTTTCTATACCTACATCTTTGATCTAATTTATGTTTGATTTATGTTATGGCAATAAATTTGCTAATTGCTACTGGAATAAATTTTGTAATTAAAATTTAGCTACATATACATATTTAAAAATAATATTTAGTTTAGCTAAGAAGCAAAAAATTGTAGTGTAAATTTTCAAATTACTTTAATTTTAATTACATTTTTGGTTGCACAACAATATTTTTTTTATATTTATTTAAAGATTTCAAGATTTTTTATTACAAAATATAAAAATTATTATTAGTTTTATTTTATTTTAAATAGAAAATTATATACATTAATTTATTAGTGGAAATTAACTAACATTTTGTTTAGTTTTTTAATATTTTATTATAATTTAAGCAGCTATTTAAATAGACAAGAATTTTAAATTTAATCACCAGACTTGACTATGAACTTATGGGAGATCAAGGTTAATTAATAACAGGATTTAAGTTTGCAATTAATTAGATAATGAACTTAAAGGTAAATGCTCCTCTATAATGTTGTATAATGTCTATTATTCTTGACATTTTTCTTCACATTTTCGTGACATAATAAAACTGTTCCTGGATGTTATTTTGACATATTCTGTTAACTGATGTAGCTGGACTGTATAATCTTTGTAGCAGCCACTGTTAAAGATTTATAGTACCTGTTAATTGAAAATCAATGACGTGTAACGTAGAAGAAAGTAAATTTAATAGTGTAATGACATTAAACATTTTAACAAACTTCAATTTCTGTTAAATTGTTGATGCCATTTTTAAAAATCTTCTTTAGTTTATCCGCACAAAAAAATAACCCCATTTCATTTATTGACTATAATATAAAATTATGCTGAAAGACATAAAAACAACAAATAACGCCAAAAGGTAAACAGAAACAAAATAAAAATAACGAACAGCAGAAAATCCCCTTTTTTTTTTTTGTTACCAAACTTACTTCAAAGGTAAAAGCGAACTAATTTGGGATTGGGATTATTATTTGAATATTCAAAAACATAAAAAAATGTTGTAAAGGTTTTTGTTCTTCTTGCTTCTTCTAAAGATTTACAAAAAATAAAAAAAAATAAAGAAACGCTCCCAATAGCGAAACGTTTAAATTTCGCGATTCCCCACCATGAAAATAAAAATTGTCGGTGAGGTGATATCCTTTTTTTTTTTGGGTTGCTGATGGTATTACATGCAATTTTTTTTTGGTTTGTTTGTTTGTTAACCCTTTTTTTTGTGTTGCGATCATTTTATGCTTTAACTTAAATATTTCTATTTTTTTTTGGCAAAGAAGAAGAGTGTTTACTTCTCTTTTTCAAAGATAAGAAAATAAACATAAAATTCTGAGAAAAAAAAACAATAACCTCGCATAATTTTATTTTTATTTACCTTAAAAAGTTTTTTTTTTTTTTTGGTGAGTGCTTTGTTTAGAGACGACGACGACGAACAAGGAAATGCGGTTTCAAAATTCAATAAATTCTTAGAAATTCTTAAAAAAAATAAAATTAAAAATTTTTATATAAAAAAATGAAATAAACAATTTTTTTATTTTTTACACTGAAATTTTAGAATAGAAAAAAAGTGATTAATAAATATTAGATGAAATTTTTCTGTACATGTATATTTTTTTTTTTGGGATTTCTTCGAAAGGGATTGGGCAAGAATCTATAAAGTTTCCTAGAAAATATTGAAATTAGGGACAGTTGGTTATTAAAATATTTAATTTATCTAATTTCAAAAATTTGAAATTTTGTGTGGTCAATTAAATTAAAAACAGAAAATTTGTGTATGTAGTCAAAAATACAAATTTCTTGTCGGAGATCGAAAATTTTACTTGTGTAATATGAAAATTATGTTATGTGGTTTCTGTAATATTTCTGGTGAATTTTGATCTTGCTAATTTCGACAGATTTCTGTAAATTAACACTATAGGTGTGGACTACAAGTGTCGCATAGCCACGTATACAGTCTTGAATTAAAGGTAATTAAAATACCTACATTTTGATGTAGTATACCTATAGATTGTAATGAGTATAGCCATACTCAACTCATACTTACTTTGATAAAAAATGTCCTGATTTTCAATAATATTATTTAATGACAATATTCTGTTTGATAACTTCCCCATATAAAATCGTAATCAGAATCAGAATTGTAAAAATACTTAAGCTTATCATTATAATATTTACAAGGAATTGCGAGAGTTTAAAAAAATTATATAAAAAAAAAAGCAAAAACAGAAATGAAAATAAAGAGGAAAATTGACAAAAATAATAAATTTTTACAACCATCACAAAATAAAGAGAATTATACTTCTATTCTTCTTATATACTGAAAATCCTCCATACACAAACAATACACAACACACCATTTATGTTATATACCAAAATAAAAGATATTTTATCTGTGCAACATAACAAGTAAATTGTATGTATAAACAAAATAAAAGGGAATTACATAAATATTGTTCGGTCATTGCACCCTTTTGATCCCATCACATTATATGTGTTATTATTAAGGGGCTAATGACTTTCCAAAGTTTTTGAAAATAAAAAAAAATTCTTTGATCGTTTTTTTTTTGTATTTAGCTACAAGAAGAAAAAAAATGATTAAACCCAAAAAATTTCGGCCATGTTCTCAGTATAATTGTGAATTCCCTATCCGCTTTGTCAATTTTACAATATTTGCAAATGTCGATACACACACAACACACAACATACAAGAATTATCAGGTTTAACATATTTTTTTTCTTCTTCAATATATTTATTTTAAATTCATGTTCAGCATAAATTTTACAGGAGTGTACAACATAATCTCAAAATAACAAACAGGTACACGCACTCCAAAAAATTATATTATATTGTCATATCTGCGACAATTGTGTTATTAAACAAAAAACAATGTTGAATTAAAAACGGAAAGAATTGAGCCTAGAATTATAATTAATTTTGAAATGACCTGTGGTGAATGCAACATAATTATGTAAATACCTATACTGTGTAAAGCATAAAATATGCAAATTTATCGGAATTTTTATTTTAATGCAAGCAATGCAAAAAAAAAAAATTAATTAAAATTTTTTTTGTCCTATTGATAAAATTTATATAATTGTCCTGTCACGTACAGAATTTTGTATATAGTTTACAGGTTTTTTTTTTTTGAAATTTTAATAAAAAATGTGGATTCAAATTATTTACAATAAATTTTTTTTATATAAATAGGTTTGGGTTAACAAATATGGAATATTTCTAATTTTTAAATCACTTTAATTTTTAATAATAAACTTATAATCAGCAACGACAAATTTCCCAAAAATTATATTTAGAATAATACGACAAGCGTTAAAAATCAAACTTGTAACTGGTATTTGTGGCTGTTCTATATACGAAATTAAAGATTGAAATTTCTATTATCAGAATCTATTTGATTTTTAATTGTGTCTTAAAAATTGAGTAAATTAGAGCATCGATAAAGAGGCTTCCTAATTGCAGACATTTTTCAAGTTTTTTTTCCTATAAATTGGGCAAATTAAAAGATTAAAAATATATAGGAATAATTAGTCTGTGACTGCTTCTTAAAGAAGACGGTGACGACATTGTAGACATAGTCTTTGGTTAGATTAAGTAACCAAAACAAAAACTTGAATCTGAATGAACGTCAAAATGTCGTCAATGTTAACGTCAATTAAACTATTCCGTAAATAAAAAAAACAATTCAATCAAAATGGAAAACAAAAATTATTTCTTCTGTAAAAGATTTTCGACTAATCGTTAGTAATATTATAGAAATTAGAATTAGAATTGATAAAAATGGACAATAATAAACACAAAATGTCATCTCCCACGTCGTTCTAAATATACGAAAAGAAAAATATTATTTATAGCTAAATAAATAATTTTTTTGTGGTGTACAAAATGATTTCTTTTTAAATATAGAATTAAAAATTTATTTATAGTTTTTCTAAATTTATATATTTGCTTATTTATTATTTACATTATAATTTGAGAATTTTCAAAATACTAAATTTTTTATACGGAAATTAAATAATCAAGGACTTTTCAATATGTAACTTAAATTAATTAGTCTTATTAATGAGCGGCGATGGCTCAATGATAAGTAGCTTATAGATATCGCTTTAACTCGACTCTGTTTATGAGTAACACAAGAAGTCCTTTTTTAAAGCTTTTATAATTAAATTCTGTTTTCATAATTATTCCAAAGTCTATATGTTTATCTTAATTCTAAATTTAAATTTCCTTTAAAAAAGTCTAGACTTAGACCAGAAATTACCAAAAATATTGCGACATGAATTTATGTTCAATATAAAATATTCAATTTTCCTGTTAAATTTTCATCAAAA
Organism: Empis stercorea; assembly: GCA_949752835.1. Taxonomy (NCBI): domain Eukaryota; kingdom Metazoa; phylum Arthropoda; class Insecta; order Diptera; family Empididae; genus Empis; species Empis stercorea. The sequence goes on from OX457089.1 coordinate 49,056,545, forward strand.
ATACAACTTCAAAGAATCAAATTTTCAAATTTTCTAAATAATTATGTAATCCTCTACTCTACACTACAACATAAATCTTAAAAATACAACAAATTCTATATTAATTTTACAAACAATATTTTTATGTTTCCGTTTAAAAAAAAAAATCTACCGAGTTCTTTTCGTTTACGTAAATAATAATAATTCTTTTTTGATGTTTAAAAATACAACGAAAAATTCACTTTATATTTTGACAGTAATTTGTATATTATTTCAATCAAAAAAAGTAATTTTCTTTTAGTAATTAATTTCGCAAATGTTTAATTAAATTCAATCATCTAATAAAAAATTTCACGTATATATACAAGAAGTAGAAAATTTTATTTATTTATTTGTGAATTTACTCGAAGAATTGATTTATTTCATTCGAGTAGCTTTGAAACTTAAATCTTACTTTAACAATGAGACTGAGACCTCAACACAATCAAAATCTGGACATTTATAAACATAAAATTGTTTACTTAAGTATTTTAATTTATTACATACTTTAAAATTGAATTATTATTGATTTGCAAATGATTAATTTTAATAAGTATTTTCAGGTTAAATTCGTCTTTTTGTAAATTTAATGAATTTCCTAGTAGATTCAAACAGTACATTTACCATTTGAGCCAAAGATATTAAATTTGCTCTCATCAGCAAATATTATTTTATTCCAATATTCTATGGCAGTATTTTTATACGTTTTGGCGAAAAGCAAACGTTTCTTTTTATTAATTTTAATAATGTAATATTTTCTTCTAGCCGTACGGCCATGTCTACCGGCTTTTCTTAGTATATTTCGGACGGAAGATGCTGAGATATTTATATTATTATAATTATCTAAATCTTTAGCAATAGCTGGAGCACTTTTTCTCGGATCTTTTTTGCTCATTCGTATGATAAGATGTCGGGTATTATCAGTTATTGACGGAGTTCTGCCAGGTCTCTTCTTATTTTCTACATTTGCCCTATCGTTATATCGTGATATGAAGCTTTGAATTGTAGAATATGGTTTACCAATTAATTTTGCAATACATCTAATTGATTTTCTGTTTTTATAATGGTTAACAATTATATTTTTTACATCTTCTGTCAGTACTTTTCCTTTACGTCCCATATTTAACAGCTTTTTTAGAATCTTCAACCACTTACTATTAAAACTAACCGAACTTTCAAAATACCTAGTTCCCGTTCCGTTTTTCATGTAAAAAAACATATCCTGCGAAGTCAGTTTTTATTTTACAAGAAAAAATAACGGGATTATTTTCTATGTATATTGCATTTGAAATATGAGTGGCCGAATATTTTTTGCGCATTAATTTTGCTCATATTTAAATATTTTGTGTTTTATTTAAAATTTTACAATTAAATTTTAAAATTTCTTTTTTGCATAAATTTACAACATTATAATGAATTAATAAATAACAATTAAAAATTAATACAACTTCCAATTTCGAAAATTTATTTACCTATATTTTAATATGATAGGTGGCCGAATATATATTACACTCACTGTATTTTAAGTTTCTGTGTTTATTATTTCTGGTTTATTACATTAATTTTCACTATAAGATTTTTCAGATTTTAAAGCTTATTTTTCTTTAATAAAATTATCATTTGGAATCATTAATGAACATTTTTGATTAATTTATAAATTGCATTTACATTTACTTAATATTTTTGTTGCCTAAATAACAAAGTTAACAATTTGAGTGGTGCTTTGTTCATTTCAGAATTTTTCCATTCAAATATCTAAGTAATTTCCTCCCAAACTGAATTTACTAGATCAACTTGATTAGTTAAAATTCAAAGTATACCCGAAAAATAACTAGTAAATTTAATATCTAATGCAAATTTAACATTTTGATAATTATTATTCAAGCACCACAAAGTCAAATCATACACAAAGACAAAATCATATAATTTCTAATGACAAATTTGTCTTTTTCCATAAAATTAGAAGAACAAAAAACACTTATAAACTGGTAGACATAAACAAATTAAATATGTAAGCGCCAAAATGTTGATTTTCTTTTTAAATAAATAATTTGAAGTACTCTATTAACCTTTTATTATTATTGCTAAAATTATTTTATTTAAAATATGTTCCAAATTTGGTACAAAATATAAATTTCTTTGTTAATAATCAAAATATATACAAAAAAATGTTGAAATATAAACAAAATTGTTGTTTTTTTTTTTTTCTTAAATTATGTCGAGACTAAGCAAAATTATTTAAATTTATGAGACGCCTTTACATTTATGGACATTCAAATGAAATTAAATATTTAACTATAGTAAAGTAGTAGACAGACGCACAAAGATTTTCTCGTTTCCAAAAAAAAAAAAATGAAGAAGAAAAAAAAAACCATCCGTTCACCACAAGTGACACACCTACGACAAAACCAAAAAAATTTTCAATATAAATTTCAAAATAAAATTATTATTATTATTTTTATTTGTATATTTTATATATGAGTAATAAATGTTTTAAAATTTATTGAAGTGAATCCTCGTTTTTTTTATGTGTTCCAGAAAGTGAAATAAACAAAAAAAAAACAGAAAAAGAAAATTTAGTGATGATAATTTTTAATTTTTTGGAAATTGTCTTGTTTATAAATGGCAAACAATTTTTGTGGTCAAAAGCAGACAATTATTTTAACAAACTCGCATTTCTATTATCTCTCAACTTGTTTATAAAATTGTCAATTTAAGAATACTCGGCAGGGGTTCACTCATATACCATAATTTTACTATATACTTATAACTTCCTATAAAATTATTATTAAATATGTATTATGTAAAATTGTTAATGGCCAAAAATATAAATAAATTTAATTTTAGCATATTTTTTTTTTGTTTACAATTTTCTTTTCTTTTCAAAATTTAATTTACTATAAAAAAATAAAATTATGATGTGGGAAGCTGCGCGCGATTGCCCACCCTAGTTGCAGAACCATTGACCGTCACTGTTACTAACCATGTCATATACATGTTTTATATCTGAAAATCACTATACAATAGAACCAACAACGGTCATGGACAATTTAGAAAGCAAATATTATAAAATAAATATAACGCCTTTTTAAAAACATTTTTTTTTTTGTGTGTACAATTTTTGATTTTGAGACTCTCAGACGGTGTTTTTTTTTTTTGGATTTTATTTAACATATTTTTTAACACACAAGAAACCATAATTTAAATTTAAATGAAATGTGGAAGCGAAATGTTCTAAGTGTTAAATATAACATTTTAAAGATAATGAAATCCAAACACAATTTTAAAAGCTATTTTATTTTTCTGTTTAAAAATAGTTTTGCTCCTGTAAACATTTTTTTAATTCAAAAATATTGCAACTAATTTTTTTATATTAAGTGAAAAAATTTCAAAAGCATTTAACTTTGAGCATAGTTTTTTTTAGTTACAACATTTTACTTCTAACACGACGTTAATTTAATTTTATTTATTTATTTTGGTCAGTTAAATTTATGTGTCAAAATTTGTTGTCTGATTTTTGAATGGAAGAAGGCAAGTGACGGCATTTTTTTGGCACCTTTTTTTAAATATTGTATTATATATATGTAGTTATCACAATTCGATTCTGTTACTCATAAAATTTCACTCAGGACTTGGGGAAAAAACACTATAATTTATATATATAACTGAATTCTTATTCAAAATGGACGAAATTGCAGAAATTTTCACTATAATTAAATTATATATTTTGAAAATAATTAAATTATATATTTTGAAAATTCATCTTTGGTAAACTATATAATTAATAAAAACCAATTCCTTAATTATAATTATAAAATAAAAATTCATTATATTAAATAAATTAAAATCTTATTGTAAGATTAAATTCCAATCTTTTGCTTTTGCATTTGTATATAGCTACAATTAAAATTAAATAAATTTCCATTCAAAAAGATTTTTTCTTGAGAAAAATTAATGATATAAATTTGATATTTTCTTTTTTTCTTTTAAAACTCTTATACAGTGATGCAATTACAATAATTTTTCTTTCTTTAGTCATTAATGATCTGCTATAATTATTATTTACAAAGACTTTTTAACCATAATATATTATAATCCAGTATAGAGAAATGAACATCTGAGTGTAATATATTTTTTGTACAAATTCAAAAATAGCGAAAAAATGAATTAAATTTAAATTATAATGTAATTGAATTTTTATGGAGCTTGTTGGAAGATTAATCTGATTAAATTCTTTCAAAGAAAATATACTCAATTTAGATTAATTAAAGTTACTTTTTTCAATCTTGTTGTAGTACAAATTTGGTTTCCTAGATGTCAGGGATTCGTTCCTCACTTTGTATCTGCATATTGAAGTTCTACCTGATTAAATACAATTGCTCTAAGTGTTTATTATAGGCAGTAGACAATAAAGCTGCAAAAAACGAAGCAGGAATCTTGATAAGATCCAGAAAGTGGTATCATAGCTTCATTCTTGGTCATTGCGGTCTGCAGTTTGTAGTCCAAATTCTCTACTTTCTTGTAAATGATATTAAAACTGAATAAATTTTTGTAATAATTATATTTAAAATATTTTATTGACTTTCTGAAATTTAGATAATAAATTTACCCATCAACAAACCTCAATTATTTCAATTAAATTTTCCAATATTTTTATACCATTAAAATAAATTTTTCTTGCTATTAAATATAAATATTGAAACAATTATAAAATTGAAAATGATGCTGTGAGTTTCAATAATCATAAAAATTGCATTTTTTTTAATATTTTAAAATAAACTTAAAAATGCGTTAAAAAATAATTTTCTTTCCATTTTATTTTACAATTTCTTAAAAATTTGCAAGTGTTGCTCTTTTGCAATGTCATTTTAAACTTGAAATGTTAAATTATTTTCTAGAAAAATGATGATAAATTAATTTCCACATATATATATTATTTTCCTTGGCATGGAAAAATTGAAATTGGTTAAAACAATAATTTTCTTTATAACATTTTAGCAGACACTTAATAGATCCAATTATATCGCCTAGAGTGAGTAAGATACTATATCAGAAAATTAAATTACATCCAAAGGTTTTTCTTCTATGTACTTAGTTTACTTTTCCAATGAATAAATAAAGTTTTTTTTTTTTCTAATTTTCTATTTTTCCTCTTTGTATAAATTAAATTGGCAATTGCAGATAATTTACATTTTCATCTTTTTTCTAAGGTTTAATAAATAGTAAAAAAAATTATAGAATTGATGGAAATATAATGGTATACATATTAAATTTTATTATCTTGTCTTGTCATATTTAATACCATAAAAGATTTGAAGTTAAATTTCTCACTGTTGCTGCTGTTCTACTACGCGAATCCTGGTTTACTTGTTTTTAAAATCGTTGTATACGATTTGCTGGGGAAACGAAATGAATACTTAATTAAGATAAGAGGAAATATGCATAAGCATAGTCAAAATTGTATAAATATATGGAAATCTTTGTCTGATATTTATGTTCTATAACATAAAATCTCTATTTTCAGAAACTGTATGGTTTTTTTTATTGTATCTTAAAAATTGATTACATTGGAGAGCATATTTAGAAGGTGGCTTGCACCAATTGCAGACTTTTTTTTAAGTTTTTTTATAATTATAATTAAAATTCCCTGTCCATAGACACCAATTCTTCATTTTCCCAAGAAACCCTTTTTTCCTTTGGTATATAAAAAAAATCAAACTTTTTTCCGATATATTTTAATATTAGTAAAATTCTGATTATTTTTTTCTTATCCATTTTCTTTGTCAGTTTTCAATGGTAAATTATTTTTATTCATTCATTATTATCGTGTATAATTGCAAATTTTCATTCAATGGTGTAACAAATTTTCCAGCTACTGTGTAACATATATATTTTTTTACATAGATTCTGTCGTCCAACTTCAAATAAAACTGACATTTATATCTTCATTTTTTCCACCCCTCTCTCGTACACATTTTCTATAGCGCCTGTCCGCATTTTCAAAGAAATTTCTATTATTGTTATTTTGAATTCAAATTGATATAATCTTAAAGATTCTTAAGGAATCAATGAATTTTTTTCTATTACAATAAAATTTTATATTTTCTCTATTTTCCTTCTGTTGCCCAGTTACAGCAACCTCCAAGTCAAATAAGAAATGATATATATATATATTTGAGAAATGATATACATATATCTACTATGTTGGTTTGGTGTTGTGTTATCCATGTTGATTGTCCATCATAAAATTATCCACCTCAAAAGAATATTATATAAAAGACTAAAATGAATAAAACATGTTTTCCTGATATAATAAAGTTAAAACAAGTATTGTAATTGTCTCTCTGTTTTTGAAGCCAAAACTACATTATACCTTTTGGCTATAAATTAAAATTATTTACAATATAATTATTTATTCATAGTAATTTTTATTATATTTTTTTTTGTGCATCTGGTCTTGAAATTTATAATATTATAATTTTTTTTTCCATTCAATTTTGAAAATGTTAATTGCATATCTAATTCTCATATTATAAAAGTCCGACATAACAAAAAACAATAACAAAAAAATTACATATAAAAGTTTAATTTTGTTAAAATAGCAAGAGAAAATTCGCAATCAAAGTAATAAAGAAAACAAGAGATAAGAAGTGTAACAGGTGTTATATTTTTTTGTCAGATTGACTTGGCTTTATATATATACAAATAATTATCTTCATTTTACAAATCGTTATAAGTATAGTAAATTCTTGTATTATTTTGAAATTAAAAAAGTATATTTTTGTAGAAAAATTAATGTTAGATTTTTGTAAAAAATGATAGAAATAAGAAAGAATCAGTTGTTTTGCAAAATTTAATTGATAGCTTTGAATGTTTGAATTCGTTTGAATGTTAAATTTTCATATGCAATTTCAAATGTCAGCTCTAATAGCTCTAATTATCTTCAATTTAATTCTAAACTTTTCGTATTAATTTCACTTAAATTCTACTTTCAGAAAGTATTCATTAACTGCTTCCCATAAATATCATCACCTCAAAAACCACAATAATTTCTGTGTCTTTAATTCGAACTAAAGAATTTCCATTATGAAAATTTGGAAGAAAAAAAATTGACCCACTATAAGTACTCTTAGCTTGCTTCTCCCAGTACAAAGTTCAATGACATATCAATTGCTATTCTTATTGTCCTTAATTTTTGTAGTAATATATTGAGTTCTCTAGAGTAACTATGGAAAATATCTTCTATTATATACCTGACTGTAATCTCTTCATCATTTTACCTAACAACCATTTTTATAACAATTTCTATACCATTCAATTGATTTTCGTATACAGAAAAGTAATAAAAATAAAATACATCCCTCAATCAAAATTCGTGTTACACAATATGAATTCGTTGAAAAGTAATCATTAATTTTTCATAAATTATTATAAATCTTTAATGCAAAAAAATTCTTATATATACATACAATCTAAAATAAATTTGAGATCCAAAAATTTCATTAAAAATATTAAATTTGCCAATTAAGGATTATAAAAAAAATAATGTCAAGTTTTACACAGATTACAATACCTTCATAGGAGGATTTTGATATTATTTTACATTATATTTTCTACAAAAAAAATTATTATATTATTTTTTGTCGATATAATAAATATAATTAAATTTTCCTGACATATTTCATCAATTTATTTTCTTTACCTTCTCAATTTTCAACAAACAGAAGCAAAAAAAAAAACTTTTCCACAAAAATTTCATCATTATAATAATATTTTTTTTAGGTAGAATTCTTGTAGGTAAAAAAAAAACTCCCACATCTAAAAATATATTTCCTATCACCGAAATTTGTCCAAAAAAACAATAAAAAATAAAAAATCTAATCTTTGAATCAATGGACCAATTTTGTATTATTTATTCATGTGTATTTATTAATTAGTGCTGATTGGGTTGCCTTGTTTCCTAGGTTAATAACATTTCAATAATTAAATGTATATACCATTTTTTTGGTTTAAATTAATTCACGTAGAATTTTCTTTAGTAAACAACATTTTTTTTTGTATTATTTATTATTATTTGTTCGCCTGATGCATAAATTCTCTCTCAATAAAAAGTTCAACAACATTTTCAAGGATATTTTAAGGAAGACAATAAAAAAAAATAAAACATCAACAGAAAATTTATAAAACATAAAATAAAAATCCTCAAAAAAAAAAAAAAACGTGAAGAAGAGAATTTTTGTTTGCCTGATGTAAAAGTTCAATGACACAAGGATAACAAAAATTTTGCCTAAAAACAATTTTATTTTATTTTTTTTGTAGAGTTTTTATAGAAAATGTTCTATATTATCACGAACAAAAGGGATTAAAATAAAACTACACCTCAGCCATACCTGATGGTGATTGAAACTGACATAATAATAGACACCAAGAACGAACAAAAAATGAAATAGATATTTTCTCGGAAATTACAATTTAGTAAATTTTTTTTTAAGTGCTTGTTGTAAACCAAAGAAAATAAAATAAATTATATTGTAAACAAGAAAATTTTGTATAAATGATTTTCAGCGAAAAATTTTACCCAAAAAAAAAAGGACTAGGAAAGTTTAATTTAGATAGATATAAAATTTCAATGTTAATGAACTCTCTTGGTGAATTTTTAATTATTTGTAATTTCGTTTTGTGCGTGAAAATATTCGTTTATTATAAATTAAAATTTAAAAAAATTGTTGAAAGGATTCTTAATTTTGGGAAAAGCGTAGACTTTTTTGAAATTTTCCAAAAATACATTAATCAAAAATTAAATTTGACTCCCTTTTTACGTATTGAAATAATTTCCATTTTTGATAGGATTTTATCATCTTATCAAATATATTTAATTTATTATTATTTTAAATGTCAATCTATAAATAATAAATTTATTGAGCTATAAAGTCCCAGACTTTAATTATGTCTTGGAAATTTAAAGCAGTTTTTTTGCATTAAAATTAATAAAATTTCGTGACCCTTTTTATTATTTTTATATTGTTGAAAACATTCGATTTGCAATTTATGTATATAACAAAATTTCTGTCCATCTGCTTGAATGTGTTCATATTTTCTATAATAGAGCTAACAATTAGCATAGAGAAAAAGGGGAAACCAGCCAAACTACACTATTATAAATTTTTTTTTTTAATATTTAAATTCCTGCAAATAAAAGTCGCGATATTATTACACGCAATATTTTGAGACATAAACCCTTCTTTTCACATTATATACAATAAAGAGTAGAATAATCACGTAACTAGCTGTGACGGGTATATGATCATTTTATATGATCACTTTATAGGACAACCATTTGTGAAGTAATAAAAAAAATGAAATAAAATTTTAAATGAGATCTCTCTGTTCCACAATAGATTTACAAAATAATCCTTATACAAGCCAATACATAAAAATATGTCCTGTAATTTAGTCATCGTATTCGTAATCAATCATAAAAATAGATATGAATAGAAATCTGAATTTGATCTGTAAATATACAAAGAAAACCACTAACATTTGCCAATATTTATTTAATAATATAATTTTTGTTTTATTTATATTAAAGGAAAAAAAAGGATATACAATTTCGAACCGGTTTTTATTTTTAAATTATATTAAATATAAAAAAAAATTAATAATGCTATAAAATTTATTAGGTATATGGTTTATTAAATTATATCCTAAAGGTTTGTCCAGCCTTCCCAAAAAATCCTTTTATATAAAATAATAAATATCCTTTTTATGTGTTTTATTTTTTGTTTTACAATAAAAACGAATAATAGATTTGTTGTTTAGCATAAATACAAGTATATAAGGAGCATAGATTGTCGTCCCAAACATCGACATTATTCTGGTTAATTATTCACACTCTATTAGTTATGTAGATTTAGATTGGTAGAAAACAGAACCAGATTTTTAATTAAGTCAATAATTCAAATCCAGTTGAAATTTCAATTTAACAATTAGTTAAGATTCAAACCATATATTTCTTCTGGTGGTGAGAATTTCTAAGTGTGGTCCTTTGGGGTAAAATATATTACATATTTTTAATTGATATGTGAAATATTTTGCGTGAATCACTGATCCTCCACAAATAATAAATATAAATTTTTGGTTAATTTTTTTTTTACCGAAAAAAAGAGGACTACGTAAATTCTAATAAATATGGTCAGAATTCGAATTGTGGACAGTTAAATATCCAAATTTTTCAAATGTACAGAAAATAAAATTATTTTGTTAAACATCAGCAAGACAAATTATTAACAATTTTCCGCGAAATTTTCCACAAATTGACATTTTACATATATATTTCTATTTATAAGGATATCACAAATTCTTTTCTCTCTTTGGTATATATACATATCTAAATTATTTAAATTCTGTTTACAAATTCTTTCTGTCCATTTCTGAATTTCATGGCACAGTGAAAATTTTAATTGATATCTCTCTGTCATCATATTAAATTCTGAATAATGAAATTTATATTTATTCAATATTTTTTCGTTATTTTTTTTCCATCCTTTTTGTTTGTTTATTCTAAACATTCTATGTCACCATAAATAAATAAAAAATATTCCTTAAGGCAATCCTTTTTTTCCATACCTGAAAAAATACATTTGCATATTATTTTTTTTTGAGCCACCGCCAAAGAGAATTTAAAATTTTTAATTATTTATGTGAACGAGCAAACATTTACATAAATAAGCAAACAAAAAAAAAAATACGAGAAGGTCCTTTTAACTCCATCGAAATTTAAAATCTAGGATATGTTTAACAAAAAGGAACAATTTGATGAAATTCAACTTTTTTGACGCGTTTTGTTTTATTGTTGTTATTATTTCAATTTCGTTGTAAGGATGCGTAGTTTTCATAGATCCTTTTTCATTGTTTTGTCTATTTATAAGTGAATTAAAAGCAATTGTGATTGACAGAATAGCAAAAAAAAAAATTATATTCAAGGATTAAGGATTTTTTATTATATTGAAGTTGACACACACATAAAAAATGTTTTTTAACAAAAAAAAAAAAGGAAATTTACAATAAAATTCGTGTGCGATTTTGTGTACTTAAAAAATTAAGTTTATTTGTCAGTTGATTTTTGTTTTATATAAAAGAGAATATCATTTTTAAGTATCCTTTTTTCATGTTAATTTTATTTTGTGAATTTTTGGGTAACACAGGATTGGAAATATACTTAAATAAATTGGTTATTTTTGTATTTATATTGTCAACATGTCCTTATCACTTATTGTCAGACGATGACAATAATTATACAATATTTTACACAATATTAAAAAGGACACAATTTTGTATTTACTTTTTCTTTAAATACATCCTAGCTAGAAGGTAAACGTTTTCAAGAGTTTATGTAGTTATTTAAATAAGGTAATTTCATAAATTGATTGGATTTAAATATTGTCAAATCGATTTTAACAAAATTCCCAAATGTTATATTCAAAATTCCTATATGAAATTTTATAATTTTTAAATCAGTTCATTTGGTCTTCTGTTTGTCCTATGGAACAAGAATGGCAAATAACATTTTTTTTAATAATTTAATAATCTAAATTTCCTTGATATTTATTATATAACTAATAAAATTTATCATTTAACTATCCTAAAAAATTTGCTTTAAGTTCCCAATTAACGAAAAAAAAAACTTTAACCTTCTAAAATAAATAAATTGTAAATAAATAAATAATTTTTCAAATTTTTTTTCAACTCTGTCCATGCTTAAAAACATAAAAGTCTACTTTAATATATTTTATTACCAATAGTATCAATTACATAATTTATTTATATTTCTTGCACTTGGTATTAAATTTTACAATTTATATAAATTTAAATTGTAATTTTTTTATAATTTTCAAATTTATATTATCTTGTGTAAAGTATAAATATTTTCTTATAAATTATGTTTGGTGGTGAGCATAATATGAAAATATGCCATTTGTACGACGATGTATACCACAAAAGTAAAGAAAAACTAAATCTCTTCTGTAATTTTTTCCTTTTTTTTTTTTAATGTTAGTTTTCCCAAGGCCATAAAACACATTCAGCTACTTTGGACTTTATAAAAAGCTACACAAAAATGTTTTTTTTTTGTGGAAATTTTTTTTTATTAATTTTATATTTCATATCGGAAAACGACTATCATAGTTTTTTCGCCAGTTTTAACGATGAGCAAAAAAATAATATCATTGTCTTTGAAAGCCAGATTTGAGATTGATCTTTGATTCGGTGCTAAATTGAAGATATTGAAGATTTTAAAATGACGTATACTATGGTGATTGTGTAGGGATGTGAAAAAAGAATCATAATTGAATCAAATTGTTATAGTTATGGGTCCCGTAGACTAGGAAGAATTTTACAAGTTATTTGGTATTGAATTTATACTTGCTACTAGAAAATTTGCTGCTGCAATAATGATGTATAATAGTTAACTCTTAAAATGGGCTACTATTTTAATTAATCTACTTTTACCATTGTACAAAACTCCTTTAAATTTTTTTATTCAACCCTGCTTCTGTTTCATTTGTTGAGCAATTAAAGTCATATTGTTTAGAAGTCAACCATAAAATTTTATAGTTAAAACTATTTACCTGAAAATATATGTATTTCTTTATATATACCATAATAAATTATGTGCAATAAATTATTCTATGCTTGGAAAACTATTCAATAACATTTTATTGAGTTTGGAATTTTAAGCATTTTAGCTTAGTTTGGTCAATGACAAACTGCACTTTGCGCATAGCCGCATATTTATTCTGCCGGGAACGATGAATTTTTTTTTCTCTATAAATTCATTATTAAGTATTATTGCAATGCGAAACATTGTAAAAAATGTTATTTTACAGTTTGTAGCTTTTTGGTTGTCTCTATATACACAATTACAAAGAATAATTTCCAATGTGAAAAATTATTAACAATCATAAAAAATATGCTATAAATTTCAAAGACCGACGAGACTCATTATAAATTTAAGTAAATCTGCACAAAATACTAAATTGAAAAAAGATCATAAATTATTTGTTGGAAAATATTTTAATAATAATTGAAAAAAAAAATAGAATATTTATATTCAATTATTTGTAATGAACATAAATAAAATTGTGCGCATCTGGTCAACTTTAATTTATAAGTCAACTTTTTATGAGATAGTAAAAAGAATTAATCGAAATCATTCAGAACAAATATGGAATTTAGTTTATTATCAAGGAGTTTGATTAGACATATCCCGTGGCCTATTTATGCTTTAATTTTACCCATCAATCACAAAACTTTAGCCATAATGTGCTCTATCGATTCCTTGATTTGATTACTAACCAATCAAAATAGAAATTTAAATTATTTGAACATTTTCATTTTGAAAATGTTAAATTTTAAATATAAATTGAATAGTGAGTATTCTGATTGAATCCTGTAATTACCTCCGTTAAATAATCGAATAGACGGCGCCAATCACCCTGTTAACAAAACTCCAAGAGAAAACTTGTCTTGTATTTTTCATATTTTCAATATTTTCCTTACTGTATAACCATCAGTAATTCTGCCAAGTTCGTTAACTATAAAACGAAATATTCGCGCCACCCATTGTAGACAAATGAACAATTCTATACCTGTTCAGCATTTTTCCCAATTACCAAAGCTTAAATAATAATATTAATAAAGAAGAAAACTTCTATCCTCTTTAGTTGTTTTTTTTTTAACTTAACACGTTCGCGGCCACTTACTGCATTTGCAGTGGACCGATTAGGTGATCTTTTGTTTCAGCTTTAGCTGAATCACGTGATGTTTTTTTGTGTCCGCCAATGTGTTAAGGCAGATGCGCCGCTTCATTTCAACGCTCAACCTTGTGTGGCAGTTTTTTCATTAGATTCATAAATTTACCATAGTCCATCTGCATGGGACGAAAAAAAACTTCACTCTGTGTGTGTGTGTGTCGAAGATAACAAAACGACGAACATTATTACCTCCTTATTTCTATATCTTTTTAAATAATAGGCTTTTCTTATGTTGTTGTTCCATCAATTGTTCGGCGCAGTAGATAGAATTTTTTGTTTTGCTTGTGCGGCTGCTGTTAAATCGCGCTGTGTTATTATCCCTGAGGCCGCTCAAACACAACAACATTAAGATTTTTTTCTTCCATTTATATTTTTTTTTATATAAATCTATTAAAAGCTATAATCATAAAAATGGAAAGCAAACTCATAAAATAACAATATTTATTGGTGGTATCTCGATACATCATTATTAACTATATGGATGGGATAAAAGAGAAACATTCATTTATATTTTTGCGATTATTCTACTTGGCTATCTTTTTACTTGATAATTTTTTTTGTATTCTTCTTAAATCCGTTATGATGAAATCATCATTGTAGAATCTAATCTTTAATAATATAACCAAGATATTTATTCAACTGTGACAAATCATAAATGTGTAGTAGCGGAAAATATATTTACAAAAACAAAAAAAAAAAGATGCCATTAGTATAAAATCTTGCTTTTACATTTTCTTCTCTCTCTAAGAAATTACAATGGACGAAAAAATATTAATAATAGATTTTTCTTCTATAATATTTGTATAGAATTTATAAGTTAATTTAAAAAAAGGCTGGGCTGGGGCAAGCAAACTATAATAATATTCATTATTATTGCTATATTGAATTTTTAAGAAAAAAAAGAAATTCGTCCTTATTGAATTTCATAATTTCCGCTGGTAAATTTCTTATGCAATTGGTTTTAAAAAATCAGATAAGTAATTAATCAATTTTCTTCCCTTCGGGATAACGTAAAGAGAATTACCTACTCAATGGCTACCATACCTTTTTTATAATAAAATCTTGCCAATGATAAATTGTTGCTATATAATTTCAAGATATTTTGGTTAACAAAATTTATTCAGAGTTACTTTGCACCTCTATATCGCATCAAGTCGAATAATTTATTTTAACACTTTATTCTGGTTGACGTTGTCCTCATCATCATCTTTATCGAAATCTGACAAAAACATACATGTTTATTATAAACAAACAAAAAGCAAATAAGGAATTGGAAAAATTTAATTAGATTTTCCAATTAATCATTTTTTCATATTTGTAAATACAATGCAACAATTTTCTTTTAAATGATTTTTTTTTTGCTAATTTTACTTGCATCTCAAAAAAAATTAACCACTGAACCACACTGATTCTTGATTGTGTCATTTCTAGCCTGAAGAATATTACGCATATATATGTGTATACTGTGGACTGATATCTATTTGTAAATTAAATATTTGAGTGCGCGCTCCGTGCTCCTTCAAATACTTCAATATAGTTTTCTTTCTTTGCAAGTCGCACAAGTAGAAATTATAATAGCTAGTGAATTTTTGTTGTTGTTCAGTTTCAGTCTACTATATTTTTCTTTTACACTAATGATGAATTTTTATTAATCCGTTATGATGATTTATTGTACACAAACAATAATGATCATCATTATTTAGATTTAGATTTACTATAATGATCGTTAAAGGTCAATGGATGTGATGCTTGTTATTTTTTTTTTTTTTTTGGTATGCAGACAATTCATCATTGTGTGGAGGACAATTTATCGTATCAGATTGGCAAATACTGTAAAATAGCCTAAATTCTTTACGATTTATATATACAGTATTAAGTATTAAGGTGTGTGCTATATGCTAACATCTTGTCTTACTATATATAATTTTCCATTTAAATCTTGAGTAGGTGGGTATAAACTATACATTTCCCATTCAAATCCATTTAAATAATGAATATTGTTTTCATAATTTATTGCTGTTGGAGATAAATTTTATCAAACTAAATTTTTCGATATGATTTTTATTTTAACTAATAGGAAAATTGTATTTTAAAAGATTGTTCAGCAGTTTTCAGTGGCCTTGCATTATTTTAGCTAATCAATTTGTGGAATTTTCTTAAATGCAAAACAAATTTAAGAAAAACGTTTTTCTCCAGTTCAGGTTGAATGATGATGGAAAACACAGAAAACGAGTAGAATTTTATTGATTATTTAAATGGAAAGAGTAGAGGGGGGGACGGGACCTTCTTTATTATTAAATTTTATGATGATCAGAGAAATTACTGCGATTATTATTACAAATTTTTTATTATATTTAATTTGGTCTATAAAAAAAAACGAATATTAAATTGTATTTTTAACTATCAATTTTTTTATATGCTTTTATATAAAAATGAGGGTTATTTTAAAAAATATGGAAAATGATTAAAGATGAACTGGTTTTTAATAGATTTTTTTTTTATGAACTCTCGCATTTTAAAATAATAATTGAATTAATAAAAAAATTTAATAGTTTGTGGTATAATAAATCTACTGTGAAATCTAATTGTTTTATTAAATTATATTTTAACGAGGTTAAATTAGATAAATTTTTTTATCATCATTAAATATTAAAATATTTAACTCGATAGATGATCGAAACGTCATCGGTGGTTCGAAATTTTCAATTATATTATACTGAAAATCAGGATTTCAAGTATACTTTTAAAGATTTTTGCTGCAATTTAATAATCTTAATTTGTAATGAATCCAATATTTATGATTTTATAATTAAAATATGGCCGTTTTCGTAAACGCCCAGTATGGTCGCACTACTGTAATATATTTATTCTTTTTACTGGTATTTTTTGACTACCGGAGACAGTGAAAAGTCGACAAATTTTGCTTAACAAATGCTCCTTCTGTGGACTGGTTGCTGTCTCGTTGATTAAACTACCATTAAAACGAATAAAAACATTGTAGTACTGCGATCATACTGCGGCGTTTACGAAAACGGCCTATGTTAATTTGTGTTGCATCCATCCATATGACCGACAGTAATGTAGTGATTCTTTTAGTTATACTATTAATGTGAATAGACTGTGAAAAATGTCTTATTGTTATACATAATTAATGTATGGACATTGTACGTAAAACATTAATTGTTGTTCATCTATTAAAATAATTCAAACAAAATTTTTACTTAAAAATTAATTAACAAATTAATTTTCAAAAAAAAAAAAATCATTTACAAATAAAATTTTAATATTTTTCTTATCTATCAAATTATGTTTTTTTTTTTTATAAAAATTAATTTATATTATTGTAAATATTATCTTTACAATTCTACGCATTTTACAAATTTTTATATAATCAACAATAAATTTAATATATTATAATAAAAAAAATGGAAAATCATATCATTTTTTTTTTATTCGTAAATATTTTTGTTATTTTTTTATAATATTATTTTTCGTTTTTATCTCTCTACACTCGTCTTATTAAAATATTTATTTAACTCTTTAGTATAAATTAAAAAAAATATATTCTTGAGATTTATTATTTATTTCAAAATGTGCTAAAAATTTAATCAGAGCTTTAGCATGCTAATATTATAAAATCTGTGCGGCGCTTACTAAAATCTACAAAAAAAAAAAAAAAATTAAATAAATAAAATAAATATAAAAAAAAAAGTCACTAAAATGTTTCATCGAATGAGAAGAGAAGCGTAAATTGTAATTGAAAAAAATTTAATGTCATAAAAGTTTTTTCTGATTTTCACAAGCGGGGGGTAGCGTAAGCATAAGGTGTATAGTGGGCAATGCTATGCCAGTGCATGAGATTGCAGGTTCGTTTTTCGGCCGGATGTATCACTGTCGTTTAAGTTGCCCTAGTTTTGAAAGTGTGCCAGTAAATTAAATATATGTACAGGAAAGCAATGTAAATTTAAGGTATATTTTAATTACTGTCACTCTCTGGGTTGATTCCATTTCCTGACAACGAGTGACCCACTATTTATGCTATTGACTTGTTAATAAATTTCTCTCCCAACACTGAAGAATTTATGATTTAGTATGTGAAATTAGTAGGTTCGAAATTGCAATAATAAAATTCATTGAAATTTCTATAATTAAGATGACGTCCTAATGCCCAACAAGGATAATGGAGCTGAAAAACACAACTGAATAATTTTTGAATTTGAATTACGAAGTATTCAAGCTATTCTCGGATTAAAATTCTTTATTTCTGTAATTCACTTAATTACAGAAATGATCTATTCTAATTCTATGTCTGTCAACACTTACAACATTTCCCTTCTTTAACCAATGATTTTATTTATTGTTTTTTCATTAATGAAATCAAAACTTGGTGGGAAATAAACATTAAAAAAATATTGTATAAAAAAGAAATAAGAATTCTTATAATATTGATTATTTAAAATAGGTTATTTACATCAAAACATCATAAGTTCATAATAAAAGGTTAAATATATAAAGAAATAGAAAACAAAATATCATATAAAAATTAATTACATAAATTAATGATAAGAAAAATTTATATTTTAAATTTTAATTGATATATTTTATTTTATTTTTATTTTATTTTTATTTTTTCAGGCTGAAATATTTGATGATGTTCTATTACCACCAATTCAATCATCATGTAAACGTGAATCATCATCAATGGATGTACCAAATAATAATAAAAAACAAAAATTATATGATGAAGTATATTTAAGAGAATGTCAACGTTATCAGCAAGCATTTTATTATGCCCAACAATGTGCCCAACGTGAACAATTATCAGCATTTCGGCCATGGGCAACATCAAAACAAATATTACATTTGCCATATGCTGCTGCTGCTGCAGCATATAATACAGTAGCTGCTGCTAAATTGCCATATTTAAATCATGAACCACCAATATTACAAAATCCCGAACGTGTTGTACGAAATACAGAAAGTGAACGTTTTGAAAGAACATTTCAACCAAATGTATCACTTGTACCAATTAAAAGTATTTCAAAAGAACGTGAAAAAATTGATCGTGATAGTAGAGAACGTGAACGTAATAATAATAATAATAATAATAATATAAATAATAATGGACGTAATAATAATAATAATAATAGTAGAATTGGTAATAGTAGTAATGGTGGTGATTATAGTAATGGGATTGGTGATCGTGAACGTAGTAATAGTTGTAGTAATAATAATAATATTAATATTAATAATAATAATAATATAAATTCAAATGCTGTTATTAAGAAATTGAGCGAATCAACACCAACGTTATTATCATCATCATCAACAACAACATCATCTTTATTACAATCACCAACAGATATTGTATTACATCATATTAAACAAGAAAGGCCAAATTCAACAGATGCTATTGAACAATCACCTGAAAATATGTGTTTGGATACATCATCACCGCCACCGCCACCATTAACACCTCAACAACAACAACAACAAATAATTAATCTTAATAACAATAATATAAGTAATGCAAGCAATAATAATCATTTACATCATAATTCAATTCAACAACAACGTCATCATACATCTAATCAACGTAACCATCAACATCATAGTAATAATAATAGTTTACAACAACAACAACAACAACATCCTCATCAATCGCACAATCAATGTGAAATAATAAATATACAAACAACAACATCAATGATACCATCACCAGTTAGTCCTGAGGAATTTTCTGGTTCAAATGAAATCACATCATCAACATCACCAGTACCAAATAATAATCAAAATAATGATTTTTGTATACCAACATCACCAACATTATTAGATTCACCAATACCAAATGATATACAACATCAACAAAATTTACATAAATTACATCAGCAATTACAACAACAGCATGTAAATATATTAAAATCTATTAAACAAGAAATAATTACTAATATTTCACCAATTACAAATGGTATTGAAAATACAATTGAATGTAAAAATAATATTGTTAATAATAATGGTACATCAACAACAACAACAACATCAACATCAAATTATTTACCAAATCGTATTCATATTAGTAAGAATTTAATAAATAATCCAAATGTTGTTAGATCACCAACACCACCGTCTTTACGTGAGCAATATAATCTTAAGGCACGAACAATACATCATCATCATCAACAGCAACAGTTATTACAGCAACAACAGCAACAGCAACAACAACACCAACACCAATCACCATCTCAGTCAACATCTTCAACATCGTCTTCCAGTGGAATATTAGGTTTTGCTAGTGGTCCAACAGGTACTGAAATATTACATGATGTAGCTGAGACAACAGGTGGTGGTGGTGTTGTTGTTAAAAATTTTATTAATGATAGACAACATCATCATAATAATCATCTTCCTCAACAATTACAACAAATACAGTATAATAATAATAATAATCATCAACAACAACAACAACAACAGCAACTACATCACATTAATCAAAATTCTAATCATGGTATTGGTGTTATTAGTGGTGGCGTTGGTGTTATTAATTCAGAATTTGAATTATCTACAGATACTGATGATGATAGTCTTAATGGTGAACCAGATAGTAGTAATATATCAACAACAATACCATTAGAATTAGCCGCTGAAGCATTAAAAGATACACGACCAACAGATCGCGATAAAATTTTACAAATAATACAAAAATTTTATAAAATTTTATGTAATGAAAATGTAAATTTACGTAATGAATTAAAACAACGTGATGATAAAATAATTGATTTACAACGTCAATTACAACAAGTACAACGTCAACAACAACAACAACAGCAACAATATTATCAACAACAACCACAAAAATCTGGTGTTATTGCTAAAATTGAAAATAATGTACAAAAAAATGATTGTAATAATATTATTATTGATGGTTGCATTAATAATAATAATAATAATGGTGGTGTAATTGCAACTGTTAATGATAAAATAATAATACCAATGTCACCAACAACATCAACACCAACATTATTATCATATCAAAAACCAGAAAATGAAAGAATTAAAATGCCATTAAAAAAATCATTAAGACGTAGTCCAGAAGAAACCGTTGTTGTACTTCATCAACAACAACAACAACAACAACGTGATGATATTATCAGTGATATTAAGACAATCGATAATATTGTTGCATCATCATCATTAGCTTCACCATCTAATTCATCATCGTCGTCATCATCATCGTCGTCATCATCATCATCTTCATCATCATCATCTTCGTTGTCATCAGCATCAGTATTGCCAAATACAAATATAAATATAAATAATAATAATAATAATTCGACATTAATTAATTCAAATACAACGAATGGTAAAATTCAAATATCATCATCACCAATTGAATTTGATATAAAAAAACAACATCAACAACAACAACATAATTCTAATTCTAATAATAATCTTAATAATTCGGAATTAAAAAATAATATTTAAAAAATTTTTAAATTTTTTAATTTTTATTCAAAGAAATGAAAAAATTTTTAATGTAAAAGTTTTTTTGATTAAAAATATAAAAAAAAAAAACAGAAGAATTTTATGTTAAAAAGAAGAAAAAATTATTTTAAGAAAATGTAAAATTAAATTAAAATCTTTTAAAAAAAAAAAAATAATATTATAAATAAATTTAAAAATATTTAAATTTTTTAGTCAACTGTGAGATTTTCTGTGTTTGTTTTTTTGTTTTTTCAATTTTCTTTAAGTAAAAACTTTTTTTTAAAAAAAAAAATTTAATTTTTCATTGTAAAAAAAACAAACTTTAAAATATTTTCAAATTAAAAATAAATAAATATATATTAATATTAAAAAAAAAAAGAAAATTAAATGTAAAAAGAAATTATTTTTAAAATAAAATAAAGGCCATCACAATTTTTTAAAAAAAATTCTGATAATTTTTAAAATTATGGTTTTTTTTATAAATTATTTTTTTCTTCTATTTTTTTTTAGGTGCATAGTTTTTTTTTTTTTTTAAATAACATAAAAAATATTTATAAATAATTTTTAATAATTTAAAAAAAAAATATTATAAACAGAAAATCAATTTTTTTTTATTCAATTTTCTTGTAATATTTTCTAATTATTTAGTTTTTTAAGAAAATTTATTTATTGTATATATATATATAAAAAAAAAGGATCTTTTAAATTAACAATTAATTTTTTTTTATTATTTTTTAAATTAGTGATAAAAAATATTGTGCTAAAAAAAAATATAATTATAAAAAAAAAAATATGGAAAATGGAATTTTGAAAATTCTCTTTTTGTGTGTGTAGCATTTTGGATAGAGGAAAAGTTTTATTAAATATTTATATTAAAATAATTACATAATTAGATTTTAAAAATATAAATTAAAAATATATGTTTAAAAAAACAAAATTATAAAGAAAATTTTCGTTTTAAAAATTCATGTAAATTTTTTTTTTAAAAAAAAATGTTGTAGAAAATTGCTTTGATCATTAATTTTCCTAATTTTATTTTTAGAATTTTTATTATGAGTAATTTTGGGTAATTATTAAAAATTCAAGGCAGGATCTTGTTTTTACATAAAATATTTTTTTTGTGTGGTGTATCGGATTTTTTTTGTATACAAAATAAAAAATTATCAATTTTACAAATTTTTTCCAGTTGCGGGCCAACTTTTGGAATAAAAATAAATAAATATTATTTAAAAAAAGCTTTAAAAACAAATTTTGTAATTTGTAAATTTTTTCTTAAGACCCGTGACAATTTATTTTATTTTTCGTTTTTAAATTTTTTAATTCGAAAAAGGATTTTCTACAATCAAAAATTTTTGATCTGGTTTTTGGTTTTGTTTTTTGGTTTTCTCTTCAAAAAAAATTTGTCAACAACAACTTAATTTTTATAAGTTGTTTTTAATTTTTAATTTTTTAATATTTATAAATTTAATTAATTTTTTTATTTTTTTGAAAATAAAAAGCAATTGTTAAAAAAATCAAACAAAAGCCTTTAAAAATATTAAAAAAAAAAAAAAAAATGTTTTTTATATTTGTAAAATTTTAACATAAACAAAAATTAATTTAAAAAAAAAATATTTCATAGTTTTTAAAAAATCTTGTTACAAAAAAAAACACAAATTAAATTTTATAAATTAAAATAAAAAATTAATTTAAAAATATTTATAAAAAATAAAAATTATTATAATTAAAAACAAAAATGTTTTCTTGCAAAAACCAAAACAAAAATATTTAGAGAAGTTTTTTTATGAAATTCACATTTCTATATTTAAATTTAAAATTAAAAAAAAATATAATAAAAAAAATTTATTAAAAAAAATAATTAAAACTAAAATAAACTAAAAAAATAATAATAATATTATTAAAAGCACATTTAATTAGAAAGATTAAAATTATTTTCTATCTCAATATTCTTCAACACGCAACAAAAATTTAAATAGAAATTATACAAAAAAAAAAATTAAAAATTCAAAAATAAAAACAAATCAATTTAAAATTTAAATTTGTTTTGTTTTTTTTTCATGTTTTTAAATCTTTAATAATAAATCTCTAAAAATTTATTTTGCAAAACAGTTTTAAAAAAAAATAAGCGGAAATATGGAAATCATAAAATTTTATAATATAAAAATTAAACAAAAATTTAAGAATTTAAATTTAAAATTAAAAAAAAAACAACAATAATACACAAAAAGAAGTCGTCTAGCTAATTAAAAATTAATTGAAAAATGAATTTAGAATAAAAAATGCATTACAAAAATTGTATAGCTTTACTCTACACTCTCTTGTTTTGTAAGAAATTTTAAGTAAAAAAATCTTTTTTTTTCAAAATTTTTCAATTTATATAACGAACAAAAAAAAAATATCTCGTTGCGTTTCAAAAATCAACTGAAAAACAATCAAATTTGTATTAAAAATAAAATAAAAAAAAAACGAATATTAAAATAAATTTTTTTACAAAAATTTTAATTAACCAAAAATAAATAAATATAAAAAAAAAACAATATATAAAAAAAAAACGATCACAGTTTATTAAATGCATCCATCGCATCATTTATGAGAAAATCCATTTAAAGTTTTCAAATCATAAAATTCAACATTTCTCTTTCATTTGTGAATATGTTATTTTTTTCAATTTCCCATTTTAAAAATTGATCCTTTTTCAATTTAAATTTTGGGTTTATACAATTGAATTTGATTATTTTCCCAAGTTAAATTTTCAATTGTACAGAATTGTACAGAAATTTAAATTCGAAAATCAATTGATTTGAAAATAAATGCAATAAACTTAAAACTTTGATCGTACATTTTTATAATAATCAAATCATTAATAATATTTAAAAAAAAAATTAAAAAAATGTATAAATGTTAAATTAACAAAAACAGAAATCAAATTTAAAACAAATTTAAAAATTCATTCAAATTTATTAATAAATTTTAAAAATAAAAACCAATTTTTTTTTTTTCAAGAAAACATTTTATTAAAAGAAAATTATTTAAAAAAAAAAAAAAATTCAATTTTGTAAATAAATATTTAAAAATATATTTTTAACAATTTTCAATAAATGAAAAACAAATAATTGTAATTGTAAAATAATTACCCCACCAATTTTTATTTTAACTTTTTTCATTATAAAAAAAAATACAATAATTAAATTTATTTCTATATTAAAAATATTTAAATATGTTTAAATAATATATTTTTTTTTTAAATAACTAAAATTTAGATTTCAAGATAAAGAAAATTAGAAAAATTTATTTTATTTTTGGTTACTGATATTTTATAGAAAAAAATTAAATTAAAATTTATTAAAAAGTTAACTTTGTCACGGTTTTCAAATGAACAGAAAATATCCATTTCAATTTCAGAGTCGGAAATCTTACAAAAATAAATAAATGTTTATTCGAAAGAAAATTCCAATTCGGAAATTTGTCTGTAATTCGACTGGAAATTCGAAAATTCCAATTCGGAAATTCCATTATTTTAATTTTTCGGATGCTCAAAAAAATTTTTGCGCCAATAAATAAATTAAAATCAACATTAAATTTCGCGTGATTTGTTTTCCGACTCGAATGATTTTCTAACAAAAAAGTCAGTGT
Source organism: Empis stercorea (assembly GCA_949752835.1). Classification (NCBI taxonomy): domain Eukaryota; kingdom Metazoa; phylum Arthropoda; class Insecta; order Diptera; family Empididae; genus Empis; species Empis stercorea. The sequence continues at coordinate 49,081,489 of OX457089.1, forward strand.
TTCATTGACCATGGAACGAAAAATTTGTTCTCTCGAAAACCATGATAGGGGAGGATTCGATTAATGTTCAAGACAAATGAAATACAAAAACAAAAATTAAAACGTAAAAGTCATTAAATTATAAAGACAAAATATTTTTTTTTTTTAATTTAATCACAAATCCAACAACACATCCAAAATACAAAATTTTTAAAATTAAAAAAAAGAAATATTTACGATATATTTAAAAAAAAACAAATTAGAATATTTTTAATGATGTAAATAAAAAATTTGAAATATGAAAAATTAAAGTTAAAAGAAAGTATAACATAAAAAACATAAATGGAAAAACAAAAAAAAAGTCACAACGTTGACCGCTTTATTTATTAAGAACAAATTAATTAAACAAAAAAATTAATTATAAATTATATATTAAAAAAAATTATTAACGTATTAAAAAAATATATATTAAATAAATATGAAATTTAAAAGAAAATATGAAATTAAAAACTGTAACAAAACTAATTTTTGAGTTAGTTACAAAAAACAAGAAATAAAAATTATTTATTATGTTCTCTTTTAAAATCATTATTAGCTTTTTTGAAATGCATATTAAATTTCAAAAAAAAGATAATTTAAGATTACAAATAATATATTTAAATTTAATAATTTTGCAAAAATAAATAATATTAATGTTCGAATTTAAATTAGAAAATTACGAAAACGTATATTCGAATTGATGCGTTCTCCTTGTCATTTAAATTATAAATCATTTATTTATTTTTCGTTACAAAATTACTAACAAATCAATTCTGAGAGTCGTCGTTGTAGTATATTATATCAAAATAAATTGAATTTAAAAATTTAGCTTCCATCTTTAGCTTTAAATCTTGTAATTATTTACTCAAGTTATTTGCAAAAAAAACAAGAAAAAATTGTTTTTCATTTTCCGAAGGAACCTTTTTTCATGTTGGTTAATAATTTAGAAAGCTTTGTCCGATATTTATGTTCTATATATACGAAATTAAAGATGTACATAAATCTCTATTTTCAGAAGCTTTTTATTGTAACTTAAAAATTGAGTAAATTAGAGCATCGAGAAGCTCCCTAATTACAGACTTTTTTTCAAGTTTATTTTGTGATAACTTGGGCAAATTTAAAGATATTTGGAATTGGTTTGGATATTTTTATTATAATTAAAATTCCCCCGTCCATAAACACCAAATTTATCTATATTGGAGAATGTCGATATTTTACGCCAAAAAATGGCAATAAATTTTTTTTTCGGAAAAATATCGAAATTCTACAAATGGGACAAATTTGGTATCTATCGACTCGAAATTTTAATTAGTATAACAAAACTATCCAAACCAAATTGAAAAATCTTTTAATTTGCCCAAAGTTACAGCATTTTTAGCTTCCATGACGATATTGTTCTTATCTTCATCAGAGAATCTTATATTTTTTTATTGATTTATAAATATTTTTTAATTGCCGTTTTGATATGACGACTATAATAAATAATTCGATTCTCAGAATTTAGCCTTGAAAATTATTTACTCAATTTCAACAAATTTAATATATATTTTATTTTTATTAAACTTTTGGACTCATTCAGCAGATCCGCACAGCAATTATAATCTTAAAGTTTTTCTTTGGTTAATAACGTCTTTAAATAAACTTAAAAATTTGCTGAATAGTTTCAGATTAGTCTGCTGACTAAGTTCTTAACTTACTTAAAAAAAAAAATTTAATATATTTAAAATTAAAAATGGCGTGCGCGCGATTTAATTGCTTATCTTAAAATAATAAAAATTATCAATAGAAACATTCTTCAATGACTGTTCCATATTTTTTCTGTTTTATTTTTTTTTTGTTCTTAATAATTTTAAACCTTAAAGAATTTTTTGTTCATATAAATATTTTAAAATTGTATTAAGTCAAAAAATATAAAATTGTTTAAATAAAAAAAAATGTTTTTTGTCATTTCTCTTAAATGTTACATTTTTAATTTAATTAAAAAAACAAAAAACAAATTTGTTCTTGTCAAAAAAAAAAAAATATTATTCTTAAAAACCAAAATTTTGTCGTTATTAATTTTTAGAAAAACAAAAAAAAAAGAAACATTACAAAAAAAACATTATTAGATTTATGGATTATATAAGATAATAAAAATAAAAAATTGAAAAAAAAAAAATGTTTATATTATATATAAAAAAATATGAAGGAAAAAATACAAAGCAAAACATAAAAAAAAATCTATTATATACATTTAAATAATTATTACATTATTATATATACATACATTAAATTATAAAACTTAGTAATTTAAAAAATTTAAAAACAAAAAAAAACAAATTAAGATTTCAAAAACAAAAATATATTTAAAAATCATTATTTTGTTTGTTTTATTGTTAAGAATTAAAAAAAATTAAAATTAAAATTAATTTAAATATTATTTCTTTTTAATTATTTTACTATATTTAAAAAAAATATTTCGTTTATTTTTTATTTTTTATTATTATTAAATTATTGTACGCTTTAAAAATAAAATTAAAATTATAATTTAAAAAAAAAATTTGTTCTTATTAAATATTATGTATAATTAAATCTTAAAAATTCTTGAATTGTGTTTTTTTTTAAATCAACAATTGATTTATTTTCAGTTGTTATTATATTATTATAAATAATTATATAAATAATATATATATATATATATATTTTTATTATTTTGTTTAATTTTTTTATATTATTATTGCATAAAAAAGAGAAGACGTTGTTTCAAAATGAATTATATATTTATGTAAAAAAAAAAACACAAACAAAACAAAAACAAAATTTATGTTTATTTAATTTATAAAATATTAAAATTAATACAAAAAAAAAAAACAAATCAAAAAACAAAATAAGCAAGAAAATTTATATATGTAAAATATAAATTATATATAAAAAAAATAAAAAAATAAAAAAATAATGTGAAGTAGAATGCAGCAAATGAAAATAAAACAAAAAATATTTGAAAAAAAATAAAATAAAAATAAATTGTGATTTTATTAATTTTATATTTGTTTTTTTTTTTTTTATATAGAAGGCAATTAATTCGAAATAATTTCCGAATCAGCAAGGACTCACAATTAATTGTTAGAAAGGACTCTTCATATCAAAATTTTAGTTAAATGATTTTTTTGGAAAATTTGGAAGATTTAATATAAATTTGGTCAAAAAAATGAAAATATGAAATTTTCAGAAACAAATTTTGAAAAAATTTTACTCTTATCCTGTTTCCTATTTAATTTTTTTTTTTGTATATGAGTTTCGAAAACGAAGTATTTAAATAATTATTTAGTAAAGAAAATTATATAATTTGAAATTTCGGAAGAATTTTTTTTTCTGTAGTAATTTAACTCATCTGATTTTCCTTTTTTTTTAAAGGATTTGGCATATAAATCAAAATAAATTGAAAAATATAAATTATTGCATATTTTCTGGAGTTTTGTAAAATAATACGAATTTTGGTTTGGTTGAAATTTTTTTGCTGATTGACAATGATGACAAAATGTCAAAAAACAAGTGTTAAAGAAATTTAAGGATATTTTGATTTAAATTTAATTTAATAAATTAAATATATTTTTCTTCAATTTCTATGGTAAGGAAAATTCTTTAGTATTAGTATTATAAATATTATCTAACCTTTTGATTTGATATAAAAAAAATGTTAAAATCAATTTTAAATTCAATTCCCTCCCCATATGAAATTTTTTACTGCCTGACAAGACAATGAAAAATGACACTTGGTTAAAGAAATTTAAGGATATTTTAATTTAATTTTAATAAATATAATTTTTATCAGTAACTCAAGAAATTATATGGTAATAATAGTGAACTAATAATATTGTAAATATCAACTAACCTTTTGAAATCCAGAAAAAAATGTCAAAATAAATTTCAAATTCGCAATTCCCTCCCGATTCCGATAAGTAATTTTTTATGTTTTGTCAGAATTTTCGGAACTATATTTTATGTTACGTTCGAAAGTAATTTTTATACGTTCGGACGTAAAAGTTAAATGTTAATATTGCTGCTTGGATTTTACTAAGGGAGGGATTTTCTAATTTCTAGATTTTTGTTATTTTGGATTATATCTATATATACAAAGATTATAATGTAACCCTTTTATTGGGATACATCGAAATATTTTTTAAAATATAAATTTTGTTTCGACAACGGTATTTATCTTATACTATCCTTTTATATATGTTCATATGTTCATATTTAATATATTTTTAGTATAATCGCCTTTGAATATTCAAATTGTATTCCTGAAAAAATTAATTTACATAAATAGAGTTGAATAATTTCGGCAAATGGTGAAGTTGAATTAAAACAAGAAGATTATGGTTTATATTAATGAATGTCGCCTTCATTGATACTCTTATCAGTTTTACATATTATTAAAAATCTTTTCTTTCTTTTTTCAATATGAATAATCCTTAATATTTTTTATTATATTTATAAACTACATTTTTCTTATTCTATTTACCAAATCTTTGTTCACATTTTGAAAATTTATATAATATATTTGCAAATATTTCAACATTAAAATTAACACTATCATCAATACGGTGAAATTCTGAAAATCCACTATTCCATGGTAAGAAACCAAATGTACACATTGTTTTATCAAATATTATTACTAATTCTGGATCTGGTAAATTATATAATTTCTTTTTTATATTTTTACTAATTGTATCTGCTAAAATTGTCTTATCTTTAATTGCATTTTGTACTTCAATTGTATTTCTTTTTATACACAATTCTTTACAAATTTCAGCTAATAATGGTTTACCATCTTTATTGGACAATGTTACAACCTAAAAATTTAAAGAAAAATTAACAAAATTTTAATTTAACAGAATAAAAAAATATTCTTGTATATTATTATTACTTCAATTGATTTCTCAAGACCATTTTTATATTTTAATTGTCCAGATTTTGTTTTATCTCTTGGCATTGACCATAAAAAACGACCATTTTGTATTTTTTGTGTTGAAATATATTTTGGTATTTTAAATTGATCAAGTGTAAATTGATTTGTAGTATCATAAAAACTAATATAATTAATATCAGTTATTAATGCATAAAATGTTAATTTTGATAAAATTTCTGATTCGATTTTTTGATTATTACCAATAATAATACTTAAATGATTTGGTATTTTTGTCAATTTTGTTTTACAATTTTCTAATAATTGGATTTCATCAATATTTCTAGTTGTACATTTATTTATTAGATTTGAACAATAACACATTAACCACCGGAATGTATCATATATATTTGCTATTATCATTAGAAACACCCATAGTGCTTTATATATTCCAGTCTTCATTTTCGACATTATTTATTATAAGCACCCGTTAAATATTCAAAATATTTAATTTTTAATTTAAAAAAATGTTAAAATATTCCCAAAACAAAATTATTAAAATATTTTTCATTTCACTCCACAGTTCACAGGTTGTTTTTATGGTTATAATTTCATCTGTCATATGACAAATGTCAAATAAAAATAAACATAAACTAGTGCTGCTATCTGATTGTCAATTAACCAAATGTTGAAGTTTTTCAATATTAGATATTGTAATCGTTGCATATGTGTAGGCTGAAATAATATTTCCAAAAATAAAATGTATGTAAATTTGAATAACGAGAGCTGTAAGGCAATATTTCCTTTTTATATATTTGACTTTTTTTCTCGTATTCGGTAATAAATAATCTAATTATAATAATTATTATTGATATTTGTTGGTTTTTTTTACTTCTTAAAACATGTTTAAACGATGAAATGTTTGAAACTAATATGGAATAGTTAAGAATTAAAATAGTTCAATAGTTAGCTGACAAATAATAGTGCAAACTGACTTTTTTTATGGCTTTGATTATCATTCGATTGCATGTCCTATGACTGACTTTATGTCATGTTACAATTTTTTCCAATATTAATAAATTAAACAAAATTATTTTTTTCAGATTTAATCTTTATTTAAGCACATTGTAATTCAAATACAAATTCCTAACGAACATTATTATTGTTCTTCAAAATGGCACACAAAATATTTTAACATTTATATAATTAAATTTTAATTTTCAAATCACTAAAAATTATATTATAAGTACTTCCTAAAAAATATAGTTGAAGTAATTTTCAAATTTTTCTTAAATATATTTTTATTATTATTCTTTATCCTTTTTTACGTGGATGCATCAGGTGCATCTCTTTGTAAAAGATTTATATCAGTTAAATATTCATCTTTTGGTATATTATGTGGTCCTGGTCCAACATTTTTAATTTTATCTTGTACAGTTTGAAAACTATTTCGTATTTCATCTAATGCAGTACCTAAACCAGATTTAATACGATTAAATTCTTGTGTTACTAATGATAAACGACCCAATAAGAAATTTAAATTTGAATCTACTTCAGCCATACGACCAGTTATCTGTGATACTTTACCCTCCATACTATCCATTGTTGTAAATGTACCATTAACATATGCTTCAGTTTGACCTTGTAATTTATTTAATGCATCTTTACTATATGTTATTTCGCTATGCATTATTTCAATTTGTCGCCAAACATGACTTATTTCTGATTCCATTGTTGAGCTTAAATTTTGTAATGCTTCTAAATGATTTGTTATTATTGAATTATCAATATCATTAAAACGTTTTTGTATTGTTTTATTTAATAATGTATTTTCTTCACGTATTAATTCACTAACTTTTTGTAAAACTAAATGTGTATTAAATTCAACTTTACGTTGTGTATCTAATATATGATCAGATGTACTTAATAAAATTTTATCAAATTTATTAAATACTTCTAAACCTTCATGTAATGATGCATAACTACTATTTACATCTGTATAAAATTTATCTGCTGATTCAGCAGTATCTGTTACAGTTCTTAAAATATCATTTATTGATTTATCAATAAGTTCATTAGATTCTTTTAATCGTAATGTGGTTTTTGTTAGAGCTAAAACAGAAATGGTATGATTAGTAAAATGATTTTATATATACATGAAGTCCCAATTTAACATTTGCAAACCAAAGGAGATTATAGAGAAGACTTACGAACTGTTTTGGAAATGTTCACTTCTAAACGTGTCGAAATCCTCTATGAGATCATTTGGTTTCGATATGGTAACAAATGGGATACAAATTTTATAATTTTCTTACCTTTATCTGATGCTGTTAAAACATCTAATTTTAATTCTTCAATTGCATTTAATGTATCATTATTAATTCCTTGTAAAAATGAACGATCTTGATCTGTTAATAATTTTTCACTAACTTCTTTTGGTAATTCTTGTAATTCTTTTATATTTGTTGATATTTGTTCTAAATATTTTGAAATTTTATTTTCAAATTCATTTGTTTTTGCTAATTCTTCGGGTGATGGTGTTACTGGTCCAGTTAAATAAAAATTTGATAATTTATCTTCTAATTTTGTTATAACTTCATCAGCTGTTGCTATTTTTTTACCAGCTAATTTTTCAGTTTGATTTAATAAATCTTTAGATGTTTTTACCAATTCTTTAACATTTTTTGATAATTTTTCAATTTGATCAGATAATTCAGCATTTGCTGATTTTATTATAGCAGCTGTATTTGGTTGTTGTTGTTGTTGAACTGGTTCAGGTTTTTTCACATTTTCAATACGTTTGTTAAAGCATTCATTATTTTCATGCATCCATTTAAATATACCTTCTAATGCTTCACCAAGCTTATCAGATTGTAAATTATATTTTTCTTCTTGCTAAAATTAGAAAAAAAAATTTGTGAACAATTTTTTTTTGATTATTTTCTTATATTATTTTGAAATTCAATTAAAATTTCTTATTACGATATTAATTATAACAATTTTATCTTAATTATTTGTATATATATATATATATATATATATATATATATAATATATATATAATAATTACTTACAGTCATTAACATTGTTTCAATTTGGCTAACACGTTCATCTAAACGACTAAATATACCATTCATTGGTTCAAATTGTTTTTGACCTTTTTGTAATGATTGTAATGCTCTTTTAACTAGCTCACCAAGGGCACGTTCTCTATGCTCGTGACGTTCTAATTTATTATCTAATAAATTGTATGAATGAACAAGTGATAAGATTGCATCGCGAATTTCTTCATTTCTGGGATACAAAAAAAAAAAAACAAATTTCAGAAAAATATTATAAATATGTTAATTGTTTACATTTAAATTTTTTACACTTTATTATACTATATAATTTTCCTTTTTGTAATTGTCGTAAAAAATTTTTGTTTTTAATGAGTTCAACAACTTATATCATCAATCAAAACAAACAAAAAATTTATTGTATTTTCGGTTTTTTTGGGAAATTTTTTAATGAAAAACAAAGAATCAAAAGACCATCCTTTAAACATATGTTGTTGTTAACACCATCAGAAAAAGGAACGAAATAAAAACCAAAAAAAATTTTAAATCAAAGAAAATTTTCCAAAAAAAAAAACAAACTTCTTATATATTAATGGAAAAGAGATTTAATGACTTTTATAAAGTAATTTAATATTTTTTACAATAATTTTAATCTTTCAGATATTTTCAAGTATTATTTATTTATATAAAAGTTCGTATATTTGTTGCCTCGTCGTAATAATAATATATCTTTATATGTTTATATAGGAAAGCAAAAATCTGGCATTTTACATCATTTGCATAAAAAAAAATATATACATACTTGAATACAAAATTTTGAAAATTTCAAAAAAAAAAATACCGAAATTATTCTAAAAGATAGAATAGATATAAAAAAAAATTCCAACTACTATAAATACAAGAATACCGAAATTACACGCTTAGTTTATTTTAGAATATTTAATTTACAAGTGGGACAAATTCAAAAAAAAAAAGAAAAAAAGAATCTAAACAAATAGTGTTGCACAGAGTTGGGATATGAACTTTAAGTACATGTATGATAATTTATCTTTGATGTATATTTCTTATACAGAGTGAAAACGAATTTTAAAGGTTTTTGCATACCCATACTAGAATTTTGTGCTGAAATTGTAAACTATGGAATTTTCATATAGTTTTCTAGTTAAAAATATAAAATAAAATAAAATTCTGAGTTTATGTTTTTGATTTGAACTTGAATCTATTAAAAAAACATTATAGAAAATTTATACTAAAGGAATAATTAATGTGGACTCAGTACGACAAATAACTCAACGACAATTTATATCCTTTTCTTTACAACAGAAAATGGTATTTCAATTATAAATATATAAATAAATTGGAAAATATTTCTCACAGGAAGCTTTCGGGATTAATTAACATCATTTCGGGATTAATTATCATCATGATTAATAAGATATATACATAGATCACATGTACACCATTCAGTATAGTACTAAACATAATGAATTAGCCCGCACCCGCACAGACCTTAATTTGTCATATTAATGAGTATAGTTAGTAAGTGACATATAAGTTTTTTTCAATAAATTTCAATTCAATTTTGAAATTCAATAACTTCAAGAAATATTTTCCAATTTTATATAATATATATCTAAATCACCCTGTATTCTTTATACAACAAATAATTCAACTATATATATACTACAATTTTATTTAGAAAATATATTTCATATTTAATAAACAACTTAAAATAACAGCAACTCTATAATTTTCCAATTCAGATAAATTAGAAATAAATGTCTTTAAGGGTTCTCGCCTCCTTTTTGTTTTGTTTTGTTAAAATGTATTACTTATTATTTTAGCATAATTTCTATTTTTAAACTCGACTAAAAAAAAAAAAACGGATATAATAATTGCAGCCTTTTAGAAAAATTTAATTAATTTACTCAAGCACAAAATGTTATCTCTTTTAAGTAATCTTTTATTACTAGACAAAATATTACATTTAATTAATGTGCGACAAGAAAGAATTTATGCTACAATCATTCATCATTTTTTATTTAGAGTAATTATATTTATATACCAAAAGTGCGGGTCTTTTCAATAAATGGACATATGCTAGATTTTAAAATATCATTAATTTCAATTTTTTTATATACTATATAGTAAATTATATTATTTCGAAATACTTTAAAAGAATCATGGAAAATTTTTAAAAGAATTCTTGTTATAAATAAAAATATAAATTGCACGATCAAAATATATTTTAGTCCCTTTCCATAAAGAACTCTGGAGAAAATTGATTGTGTAATGAGAATTAATGGGTTCATTTTTTGTTATCCTTGAACTTTAAATTTAATATTTTCTATAATAGATTTTAATTAACATTTTATATATAGACCTAGATTTTTCATTCATAATTTGTTGATCATTTCTAAAGCAAAGAACGATTTTGTACATTAGAGCAATTCAAACCAATTGAAAGAGTTAAAAGTATTTATTCAAATTTTTAATGTAAGAATTTTAAATTTGATTTTTTAAAACATCCAGATAAGTTGTACACACACTTATTCGTTGTGTGTCTTGTGCTGACCAAGAAATTATGAAAAATATAATTATTATATTTTTTAATAGGTATACAAAATATATAATACTTACGAAACCTCCTTTGCTGGTGCTCCATTTATTAAACCAATTGCAATTAATGCAACTAAAATTATTGAAATTGTTTTCTTCATAATAAATTTTCTTTAGATATTCTCTTCGAATCCAACAAAATGCAGTAAATTTGCCGGCTACAAAGAAAACCGATTAGTATATGCGAATAACAAAAATTAGTATTACTAAATAGAAAATAGCATAGTACTGTATATGAAATGCGATGCGTGCATACTTTTTCTAAATCATTTAAATAAAACTAAAATAAAATTTTGCACATTTCAAAATAGAATTTAAATTACAACCGACGCCAATCGTCTATCAATTTATAAACAACCAAAAATAAAATATCAATGATCTCTCATGTTTTATAAAAAAAAATCAATTATTTTATATTGTACATCGCAAATTAAATTTCCTGGATTTTTGCGTAAATATTTTTAAATATGGAAATAAAATTTGTTTATAAAAGCTTTTTCAAAAAATAAACAAATCCATGTTCAATAATAAACTTAATTTAACATATAATGTAAATAAACATATAAGCACAAATAATTAAGTTTGTTGATCTTGTTTTTATACTGAAGTTATGTACTTATTGGTTATTTATAAATATTTTGGCTGAAAATCCTTAAACCAAAGGATCACATCTAGATTACTTGGATTTCACACAGAATAACTACCAGGTACCATGAATAGATTCAATTTGGGATATACTATTCGCATATGAATGATTCATTGATCCAAATTGATAATATTTTGTATTTAGTTTATAATTGTCAAGTATTTAGTTCAATCAAATAAATTTATTTATGTGAACATTTGGTACAAAAAAATTATGTACAAGTAAATTGAAAATAAAAATGTCAATTGATCGAATCAACCTTAACACATAAAGATTACTTAATTTACCAATCTAAAATTGATAAATCTATTTGTATTTATGATTGATTTTCAAACCCACCCACGAGCACGACTGAAAATTATTCAGTTAAAAAATTTAAATGATTATAAAATATTTTGAAAATAGAAAATATTGTTTGGATTTTATAAATGGTCCAATAACTAAGCTTGCACAATATTTCAGTTTTTCATTTTCATTTTTAAATTTTGATTAGGAGCACAAAGTAATAATACTTAGTTTCTAAAAGTTGCGGCGCTCTCCACGTATATTTTGGATAAAAAATAATCTATAAATTAATTCAGCAAAACATAATAATGATTATTAGAAATTTAATTTTAAAATTAATAATTCCGTTTCAGGGTTCTAGCGAAAAGCTCTAAAAGTTATATGAGCAAAGACAACAGAAATATAAATAATTTTTGCTATAAACCTATATTTCAAATTATTCAAACAATACAATTTTCGAAAAAAAATGAATAGAACATCGAATTTCCATTTCCCAATTAGTCATTTATCAAAGTGAATTTTTATCTTTTTGTGGTCAATTAGAAAATTAATTAATTGTACAAATCAATTTACATATTTAATTTTAATTTTATTCAAATTTTATGAGCAAAATTTGTTTGAGTATATATTTATAAATTAATTATACATCAGATCAGAAAGATAAAGAATTTAAAATTGTATATAAATTATTTTGTTCCGAAAATCTTGTTCCTTTACATTCGAAATTATTGTTAACCTTGTGAACTTATTTATACAGAAATAATTTTCTGTATCAATTACACAATATTTTTCTATATGATTAAATTAACAAATCAAATAGAAATTGACCAAATTTACTTCCGAAAAAACTTAAAATTATTTTATTTAATAAATTCAATTGCAGTTTTATTGCATTACAAATTTTGACTTTAAAATTGGAAATATCATAAATATCATTTTTTTTTTTAAATTACAGATTGAAAAGTAATTCAACACAATCACAATTATTTGAAAGAAATATTAGATTAATTTATGTATTTAAAATCTAATAAATTCAAAAAAAAAAAAAATATAGTATTTAAATTTACTGAGAAATTTGTATATAAAACAAGACAAGAATATACATATGTACATATGTATATATGTAATATAAAATACTAAAACACAAGATAAGAATATTTTATATAAAATTTTAATCAATGAAGAAGAGGAGTTTTTGGTTTTTCTAATTTTTTTTTTGCAATTAATTTTTTTATTATTATTTTTATAATTAAAATTTGATTAATCGATTCTTTTGTCTAAGTTTTATGTAATATATGTACAATGAAAGTATCTCTCTAAATTTAAATAAATCCAGATTTAAATTCTTTAAATATATTTTTTAAAACAATGAAAATCCTCGTTACAATATTATTAATTTTTTTCTATTTATATAAAAATAAGAAGAAAATTATTATCAAATATTAATTTTTATATAAAAATTTAGTTCAAAGGTCAGTAAAAAAAAAATCAAATGTTATTTGCAAAAGTAAAATTTAATTATTTTTTTATGTATTTAAATTACACACAACATAAAAGTATATACTATAATTTATTTTGTTTTAATATTCCATTGACTTTTCACATAAAATAATAAACGCAAATAAAAAAAAAAGTTCTTAAAGATTATCAAAATTAAATTTAAATTTAATTACAATATTTTTTTTTCACCATTCAATTTCTACCGATATACTTACAATTTCTGTTAAATTTTCTGTTAAAAATTATATATATGTTAAATTTTTAAACAGTAGACACTAATAACTAGAATTAATTTATATGTTAAAATATTTCAAAAACAAACAAAAAAAAAACGTATTTATTTTTGGAGGAGTTGATCCTCTGCTGATGCCAGATCAATTTAAACTGAATTCTTAATCTGACAAAAATAATATTGTTGTGTGTGCTTTAGAATGGAGATTTTCGTTATGAGAAAAATGAATTTTATATTTAATTAGAATTTTTCATTTAAATCACTTGCTTTAATACAAAATATATTACTCGTCGTATATGTGAATAAAGTAACAGAGAGCATAAGACCAGCATAAATATTTTTTTTTTGAAATTAAATAAATGAGGGACAAGGGAATTTTGTATAGTTTCAATGTTTTTTTTTTTTTGCAATTAGGGATTTTCTAGTTTTGAAAATAAAATTATTATATAAAAATATATTTTTTTCATATATAAATTTTCAGCATTTTTTAGTTTAGTCAACTGTTGAGCATCCTATTTAGTAATGATACAGAAAAAGGAAAAAGTAATGATTAAAGATGATATATGTATACTACATATAATTGTAAATATTGTACAAAACACAAGGAGTCTAACATGAACACTATTATAACTTCTTATATCAAAAATAGATCCCTGAGAAATGCCCATTATAGTTACTTCCGCATTATTGGCTCCAATATTTCCACACATACACAAAAATTGTTTTCATTTCATAAAATTAAATTCATAATATTTCAATATTCAATTATTAAAAAATCGTGATAAGAAAATTAATTATTATAATTATTTAAAAAAATTTAATTAATATTTTTATTTTAATAGATTGATTAATTAATTATATTATTTACTTACTATATACAAGTATAAAATACGATTTATAGATTAATTTTGAAATAGTTTATTTTTACATAAACTTGTAACTATATAAAGATAATAATTTAGCGGCATATAAAAACATACACACAAATAGAAAACACATAAAATATTAACACCAAAAATTGTTCCAATCCTTAATTTGGTATTCTTAATTTCCTTACACATAACTAATTTCGTTTTATTTTCTAAATAAAATTCTTGGAACTTGAATCCTTCCCAGTTGGAAGTTGGAAGGATTCAAAACTAAACAAGATGTTGATTTTTCATATACTTTGATTGAAGATTGTTTTCGGTTTGATGTTCCTTTGCGGATTGGAGGAGACAATATAATGAAGTGAACATTTATAAAATGATATTTTGGACTTTTTCAATTAATAAAAATCCGACATAGCTGAATAAATGAAATGAGTAGTAATTTCATAATCATTTTCATTTTTGTTAGTTTAACTATTAAAATACTTTTTATTATCTTTCAAATATATGCACAAGTTTACTTCTAAAAGACGGACAGATGACAAGAAAGACGGACAGGTCAATAAATCCAGACTACAAATATGAATACATTTATATTTTTTTCTTTTCGAAATTTAGTAAAAAAATATGCAAAATAAAATAATTTAATATATAATATTATTTTTAGATATAAATTTTCTGCTTTACTTCTAATAATATATTTGGTATATAAATTTCTTTAATTTCTAATAAATTATGATAAGATATTTTAACTGTTTTTTATTATTATATAATGCTAATTTAATTCATAAAAATAAAGAAGAATTCAAATATACATATATAGAACATATATGTAAATGTATATATTGAAAATGATTTATTATACTAATAATAAAAACTATGTTAGTTTGATTTTGTGTTAAATGTATTTGTCACTTTAAAATCTTACAAATTAATTTAAATAATTCTACTAAATAAAAAATTCAATGAATTTAAATTCTAATAAATTAAAATTATTATAAAAATTTTTTGCAAACATTATGGCTGATTATTATTGTTGTTCGTTCATATATAATGAAGAATTTTACAGGTAGAATTTTTATTTTCTGATAGTAAATCAGGCAGCAAAATGATGTGAAACATTTATTTATGTTTTTCCATCATTTCGGCCTGATTTATTATATGGAGACAATGGCAACAAGAACCTCCGGGAAATGTTCTACCATTGGTATCGAATTATTTTAGAATCATATGACATATACTTGTTTCTGAATAACGAGATTCAATAATATTAGTTTTACACTATCAACAATTTCTGTCTTTTTACAAACTCAACATTTTTTCACATATATAAAAGAAATTTTTTTAAATCAAATTAAATATAAAACGGTTAGCCTTGTAATAATTTAGGACCACTTATTGAATTTTAAGGAAAAAGAATGGATCAAAATATAAAACATTGACTTTTAATACACCACCAATAAAAGTTAGTGCATATTAAAAATACTTTTGTATGTTCTCTTTTTTATTATAACTTTAATTTAATCAAATTTCGCTTGAACATTAGAAAAGAATATTTTTAGTCGCAATAAAATTATTTCTCAATCAAAATCAATTTTAATTTATTAATAACCTATGTGCAAGGTGTGGTTTATATTATTAACAAAAGATTTATTTTAATAAATTTATTCAAAACTATTATTTAATATAATTTATTTTACTGTAATGTAAATAAATATTTAAAGGTATAATGACTCGGTCTACGAGTATATTATTTTATAATATAATAAAGAAAATTTGTATAAAAATCGATAAGCACAAATTTGCTATCGGCATAAGGCAACAAGATGCTGATAAGTAAAGAGATTCTCTTATTTATATTTTGTAAGTTTCTATAGTTTAGCAGGAAATATTGCAAAAATCATTTATATTAATTTTATTTTTTTAATTTTATAGTATTTTTATATGGAATTGAAACTGCCGAAGATAAAGTCAATGTTCCTCATGATGTAGCGGTAATCACGTACGTTGAAAATTTAGAAGAACAAGTGAGAAAAGTTGAAACTTCACCAATTAATGGAAATTCAACAGAGAGAGAGATAAAAATTCAACCACCATCAATTATTTTTGAGCCTCCATCCATTACTGTAAATGCAGAAGAGGAGATAAATGTTCAACGTCCAGCAATTTCTGATTTAAATGGAGAAGAAAATGATGAAAATAACGTAAGGGTTGGATCTGTAGCAATTACTGAAAATGCAGAAGAGCAAGAGATTAAGGTTGAACCCACAGAAATTTCTGAAAATGCAGAAGAGACAGAGATAAAGATTGAACCTCCAGCAATTTCCGAAAATGCAGAAGAGGAGTTAAAAGTTCAACAGCCAGCAATTTCTGTAAATGCAGAAGAAAAGGATGAAAATAACGTAAGGGTTGGATCTCTAGCAATTACTGAAAATGCAGAAGAGCAAGAGATTAAGGTTGAACCTACAGAAATTTCTGAAAATGCAGAAGAGACAGAGATAAAGATTGAACCTCCAGCAATTTCCGAAAATGCAGAAGAGGAGTTAAAAGTTCAACAGCCAGCAATTTCTGTAAATGCAGAAGAAAAGGATGAAAATAACGTAAGGGTTGGATCTCTAGCAATTACTGAAAATGCAGAAGAGACAGAGATAAAGATTGGACCTGCAGCAATTTCTGACAATGCAGAGGCAAAGGAGATAATGGTTGCACCTTCAGCAATTACTGTAAATACAGAAGAAAAGGAGATACATGTTAAAACTGCAGAAACTACTCCAATTGCTGAAGAGAATAAGGCGAAGGTTGAATCTGTAGAAAGTACTGCAAATGCGGAGGGGAAACAGATAAAAGATGAACCTCCAAAAATTATTGCAAAATCAACATTACCTTCTTCAGAGGATAAATCAGTTTCAATTGGATTTCACATACCATCAATTGGAACTCCAGCAACACCACCACCTCATCATCATCGGCCTCCACGTCCATACCCTCCAGCACATCCACCGCATATACATGTTCCACAATATTATCCACCACCATATATTCCACCGCCATATATTCCGCCACCATATGTACCGCCACCATATGTACCGCCACCACATCATCATCATCATCCAGCTCCACCACCACCACCGCCGCCATATACTCCACCACCATACCATCCATCGCCGCCATATCAGGGTGGTAGTTGTAGCTGTCAATCACCACCTGGGCCACCAGGTCCACCTGGACCCCCAGGATGGCCGGGTAAAATTTTCTTAATTTTATGTTTTTTTATGAATAATTTTTTATTTTTTATTTCTTAAAAGGTAAAAGTGGTCAAAATGGTGGAAAGGGACAAAATGGTCACAGAGGCGGTGATGGGGGTAGCGGTTATCCTGGACATCCAGGACAACCTGGCCCGCCAGGACCTCCAGGACCACCGTCTAACTCAAATGGCAGTGGAGGGTTTCCAGCGCCCGGTCCAGGGGGACCTCCAGGACTTATTGGTCCACCAGGGCCGCAGGGGATACCTGGACCAGCAGGGACACCAGGGCCAACAGTTACAGTTGGTGGAGGTGGTGCATCACAATCAACTGCAACAAATACAAATACGGTTTTAAACATGGCCAATGGAACGTCTAGTAAGTATTTAAAAAAAAAAGTTTTGTTACAAAAATAATAATCTAATAATATTTTTTATTATAGTTGCTTCCACGGGTTGATTACTTTTAAATGCTTTTTCACATAAAATTTGTCTTCTTACAATTTAAATTGACTTTTTCACAATTCAAATGGGACTTGTTGTTTTTTACATAAGAATGAAACTGTGGAAAAAAGGACCATGTTGATTGGAGAAATCACATATTTATTTTTGTATTAGGATTAATTTAATTTGTAAAAAGACCACTTGACCGTCCTACTTGACTAAATTGATATGAATTCTGCTTTAAGAATATTATTTGTAGTTTAAATAAATTAAAAATAAAAGAATTGTGTAAATTAAAAACTTGTATCGAATTGATCCAATGAATAAAAAATATTTTTTTCCAAAAAATTATTGTATAACTAATATAGCTAAGCCAAATAGTATGTAAAATAAGAATAAATTCATCTTTTTTTCTATAGTTGAGATTGGAAAACTTACACAAAATGGTCTTGTTAAGGTAATTATATACATTTAATTTATATTTGGAAATTAGTTATAGTGAAGATTGATATAGTGAAGAGTTTCATATTATTGGAATAGATAATTCCAATAATAATTGGAATTATAATTCTTATAGCATTTCTCCCAAAAACGCTATTATATTATAATATCTATTAGATTTATAATATTGAGAATAGTATATACATAATTTAAAGTTGATTTTAATGTCATCTGATTTTTTTTACTTTGCATTTTGTAAGTGCCTAAAAGCATGCAAACATCGTTTTTTTTTATATTTTTGAATTTTTTGAAAAATATATTTTTGATGCAAACTGTTTTCTGTGAGTTAATTGAATGGATGCCGAATCAAGTTTTATTTTTGTCGAAATTTCAGATTTTTTTGTCAAATTTTCATTATATAATTTTCATATATTTTCATATCGCCATCATTATTACTAACTTTCCATTTAACTATAGAAAAGTACTCCTGAAAATTTACATCTACTCCTCTACACATTTGACTAGGCGTAGAAATTACAAATATGAAGGTATATAAGAAAAATTTTTCTGCAATTGCAATAGGAATAGAGAATATACAGCAGGAATAGTTTTTCTACGAAATTTACGTAATTGCATATTTTTGAAATTTTACATTGTTAAGTTAACATTGTTCGGTTCGGTAGTTAACTTAAAAATAGTGCCCATAAATATAGGATTA
Source organism: Empis stercorea (assembly GCA_949752835.1). NCBI lineage: Eukaryota > Metazoa > Arthropoda > Insecta > Diptera > Empididae > Empis > Empis stercorea. Next base: position 49,100,446 of record OX457089.1, read on the forward strand.
GTTATCTACGAAATTTACAAAATTGCATATTTTTAGACACTACTTTTTAAAATTTTACGTTAGCTACTAATCAATAGAGGGACTTAAGTGACATCTGTCCATATTTAATCGCAACATGCAAATATAAATAACAATCGATTATTTTGTTTATATCGATGTTAAATACAACCCTAACACAAAATACCATGTGATTTTAAATGTCAAAAGAATAAAAAAAAGAATGCCATTTTCTTCTGCAAAAATTATGCAAGCATTCTAATAAAAAATAGTTTATAATGAAAACAATTTAAAAAATAATTAAATAATAATGTATCGATTAATTGGCATTCGTAATATTTCATTAAATAATATAAAGTTATTGTCAAAAAATAGTATAAATGTAAATGCAAAATCAATTTATGCAACACAAACAATTCCGATAGTTAATTTTATACAAAACAAAAAATCAGTAGATAAACGTAAATTAAGAATAATTTTATAAAATTTATTCCTGACTAAAATATTTATTTAATATAATTTAGAACCAATTTTAAATAATATTCGATGTCAATCAACAACCAGTAGTGCCGAAAATTTAAAATCAAAAAAGAAACGAAGAAGATTTAAATATGCGAAATATGTTGAATTACTACAAGGTGATTGATCCATAAAAGTAAATAAAGACTTTATCATATCAATTAATCGTTCTTTTTTTTTTATAGTTACAAATTTATCAACAAAACAAATTAGAGCTAAAGTTAAAAATTTAAAAGCAAAAAAATTATCAGATTTTATATTAAAATCAAATTTTTTATTAAATCAACCAATTCCACTTGATGATTTAATAGAATCATCATCATCAATACAACAAAAAAATAAATTAAATAAAAAAAAGTTTACCCAACCAATTGAATATCAAAAAATTAATTTAGATATGTTTGATAGTACAGCAATACAATCTGGTAATTATGATGATAGACCATTAATATTTTATGGTAAAGGTACAAAAAGCCGAGCAATTGGTGATCCAAATGATATTAAATTAATATTAAAAAGTTTACAAAATTTTAAAGATATGATTGAAACTTTAGAAACTGAAAATGATGAAAAATTAGAATATAGGTAAAGATGAAATAATTTTGATATATATATAGGTAATAATAATTTTTATATTTGATATATTTTTTTTTAGTTCACAATTAAAATCAGATGAAGAGAAATTAGAAAATGATATGATAGAAAATATTGGAAATGAAGAAGTTCTTGAAATTTTAGAAACACCAATTAAATATGCAGAAGATATTATAAAAGTTAAAAATGAATCACGGTTAGAATATTATTTATTTAAATTACTTCTGGTAATTTAATATTAATTTATTTATTTTTATATACAGTTATAAATCAAAATATCATAAAACTTTAGAATTGGAAAAATTAGCAAAAGAAAAATCAATTATTATTAATTTGACATCATATTTAAATGTTTGTATATCATCTGGATTATTAAATCGTGCATTATCAACATTATTAACATATCGACAAAGATTTAAAAAATCTGGTATTATTGAAAATACATTACCAATAGATTTATTTAATATAATATTACATGGTTTTGCTGAAAAGGGTAGTTTCGATAAAATCGAAAATATTTGTGAAATTTTAAAAGAAGATAATATAAAATATAATTATCAAACATTTGCAGCAATATTTGAGTGCCTTGGACGTGTTGAAGAAAATAAAGAGAATATAAAACAAATAAAAAAATATAAAAAACAAGCAGACAAATTGGTATTATTCGAATATTGTAAATATTTTGATTAAATTTAATATTTTTTTTTTATTAATTACAATTTCAGGGAATAACATTAAATATGATAATGGATTTAAGTAAATTTCAATATGATCAACGTGATATTGTTTTAGATGCAATTAAACGTATTGAACCAAATTTTATACCAATTTATACCCCACCAAATATAAAATATATAAATCCTTTATTGGAAAAATTAAATGAAAATGTACAAGATATTGAAATGATATCTAATTCAAATAATATAATTGCTGGCAATGAAATAATGAATTCAAAACGTGGTTTCACAGTTGAAACTTTACAAGAATATGCTAAAGAACAATTGAAAATTGAATTAGAAGGTTCTCTAACTGTGAAAAGTATTGAAAAAAGTATGGAATTTGTTAATTCAGAACAATGTGTAAGATGAATTTTTTTCTTTTTCATGTAATTAATACGAAATTTAATAAAAAAAATTAATATTATACTTTTATAGCGTTTAAAAGTAGAAGAACTGCAAACACTCTGGAAATCACAAATATGTGCTGCAATTAATCGTGATTTAAATACACTTCGGGCTCAAATGAGATATAAACCACACGGTAATATGACTTATTATACATATTTAAAATCTTTGGATACTGGACAATATGCCGATATTTTATTAAAAGAAATTAGAATGTTAGCTGAAGGTTCTGAAACATATAGTCCAACTGTTGGTCAACTATTTAGAGATTTAGGAAAAAAAATACAATCACGGTAGTTTAAAAAATAATTCATAATTTAATACTAAATATAGATTTTAATATATAATATGTATTTTAATAGATATCAAATTGAATTAAAAAAACGTAATGGTACATTGGAAAAAATTGGCGATATTTATTGCAGTTATTGTGAAAAATGGGAAAATGGTAATACCAGTGATAATCCAAGACAAATGTGGCAACGTTTGGTACATCAAAATCGTATTAATGGACCAAGTATGGATACAAGTGATTGTATTTGGCCAAATAATGCATTAATGGGTGTTGGCAGATTTTTATATAATATTTTAATGCGTGATATAAAACTTGATTCAAATATTATGCGCAATAGTAAAACTAAAAACACTAAACAAAATTTATTACCAGCCTTTTACACATTATTTAGAAATCAAGGTAAGAATGTTAAAGAAGAAGTTAAACCACATCCAGTTTTAGTTAGGTAAAATTATTTAAAATTTGTGTAAAATAATCCAAAATCTAAAATATAATATTTTTAGACTTTTAAGAGGTTCACAACAAAAAACATTAACATTTGATTCTAATTTAATACCAATGCTTTGCCCTCCGCAACCATGGAGTACTCCAATTAATGGTGGCTATTTATTAACAAAATCTGAATTAATTAGACTACCACAACAGGTCAGATTAATATTTATTCACAAAATTTATAAAACTTATTAAATTTACTAATAGGCAGTACAACAATGGAGTAGAATTGATGAATCACAATCGGAGAATATGTATCCAGCTTTAGATTCTTTAAATCAATTATCTAGTATACCATGGAGAGTTAATACTGATGTAAAATATTATTAATTCTATATTTGATAAAAATAAATAAATTATATATATTATATTAGATATTAGATGTAATTTTAGAAGTATTTAATAATGGTGGTGATTCTAAATTAGATGTACCACAGCCACCACATGCTTTACCGCCATTACCGTCAATACCAACAAAAGATCCTAGTTTAACAAATGTTCAACGGGCACAATTATTTAAGCAAAAAATGGGCTATCGAAGGAAACAAGCTGAAATGTATAGCTTATGGTGTGATACATTATATAGACTTTCGTTGGCAAATCATGTATGATTTTTGAAGAATTTTATTTTTCTTTATAATTAGAATTATTTTTCTTAAAATAAATTTAAAATAAATGTATAATTTTGTTAGTATCGTGATAGAATTTTTTGGTTACCACATAATATGGATTTTCGTGGCCGTGTCTATCCAATACCACCACATTTGAATCATTTAGGTTCTGATTTGGCACGATCAATGTTAGTTTTTCACCAAGAACAGCCACTTGGTATAGATGGTTTTACATGGTTAAAATTACATTGCATTAATTTAACTGGTGCGAAAAAACGTGATTCAATACGTGAACGGCTTTTATATGCCGAAGAAGTTATGGATGATATTATTGATTCAGCTGAAAATCCATTAACTGGTAGAAAATGGTGGGCTAATTCAGATGAACCATGGCAAACATTAGCATGTTGTATTGAAATAGCTAAAGTTTCTAAATGTCCAGAACCTGAAAGTAAATTGAAAAATAAATTTATAAATATTTTAAATTTTTAATACATTTTTCTATAACTTTTTAGAATATATGAGTAGTTTTCCAATTCATCAAGATGGTTCTTGTAATGGACTACAACATTATGCTGCTTTAGGTCGTGATAAAAGTGGCGCAATAAGTGTTAATTTAGCACCATCGCCATTACCACAAGATGTTTACAGTTCTGTAGCAATTTTAGTAGAAAAAAATCGAAAATCTGATGCTAAAAATGGTTTACATGTTGCACAAATATTAGAAGGCTATGTCCGACGAAAAGTTATAAAACAAACAGTTATGACTACGGTTTATGGTGTTACAAGATATGGTGCTAGATTACAAATTGCAAGACAATTAAAAGATATTGAAGAATTTCCAAAAGAATGGGTATGGCCAGCTTCAACTTATTTAACAAAGAAAACTTTTGATAGTCTGAGAGAAATGTTTACATCAACAAAAGAGATACAAGATTGGTTTACAGATTGTGCTAAATTAATATCAACTATATGTTCACAAAATGTTGAATGGGTAACACCATTAGGATTACCAGTAGTTCAACCATATAATCGTTTTGAACCAAAAAATTTACCAAAATCACAACTACGAGTTAACGAGAAAATATCTATGGATTTATATGAAAAACCAAATGTTATGAAGCAAAAAAATGCTTTTCCACCAAATTTTATACATTCATTAGATTCAAGTCATATGATGTTAACATCATTATTTTGTGAACGACAAGGTATTACATTTATATCAGTACATGATTGTTTTTGGACACATGCTTGCACAGTGCCCGATATGAATAAGGTGTGATAATTTAATAAGAACAATTTAAATTATACTTTTTATAATTAATTATTTATTTTATGAATAGATTTGCAGAGAACAATTTGTAGCTTTACATTCACAGCCGATAATAGAAAATTTATCAAATTTCTTAGTAAATAAATATAAATTTAAAGAAAGGTAAACTGATTATAATATCAATATAAATTTTTTTTTAAATATATATAACATATATTTTAGGGATATTATTACCGATGGTTTCATTACAAATTTAACTGAAAGAAAACTTAACAGAATACTTCAAAAAATCCCACAAAAGGGTGATTTCAATTTGGAAGAAGTTTTAGATTCAACATATTTTTTTAGCTAGTACTTTTAAAAAGAAATTAAAAAAAAAATGCATTCACATCAAAGTTATCTAGTCGGTTTTAAAGAATGTAAAACGAAAATAAAATTATGGATGAATGAAGTATTGATTATTATTTTATATTATTTAAATATCAATAACATATAAACCAATTTTGGATTTGAATATTGTGTTATTTAGATTATTGTGTTATTACTAAATTGGTTATGCCTTAAATTTTGCATTGATTTCAAAACAAAATAAAACATGTAACTTAAAAAATTTGAAATCAACAAGTAATGAGTCATTCTTGGATCAAGGAAATATAAAAAATTAAATTTCTTCCAGGTAAAAAATTAGATAAAACAAATTAAAAGTATATACGTATTTTCTTTAAATTATTTTATTGTCGAATTCGTACAAAAAACAAAACAATAAAAAAAAAATGAAATTATAAATTAAATTATATAATGAATACATAATTTTAGTTTTCATAACAAATGTTGTTTTAATCAACAACTTATAATTATTATTATTAATAAAGCCTCTAGGATAGTGTATTAGTTATATTTGAAATGATAACGCTCTATAAAAATGGTAATATTGATAATAAAACTTTTTTTCAATATAATTGTCTCATTTGAAATTTTTTGAAAATTAATTGATATTCAATATGTAACTGCAGTATTCTATTCATTTTTTATCTCTATAATAGGATATAATTCTACAAAATGTATTTTAAATAATTTTGATATTTATGCTATACCAAAATGAAAAACGGTTAAAAAATATTTTTGTATAATTATTTGTTTGATTAAATTTCGCATGATGATGGTATAGTATTTGACAACGAAAGTTGATTATTTTGTTGTACATATAATAAAATTGTATTACGAAATAATTCTTCAATAATATTTTTACAAATTTTTTCTTCAATTGTACATTTTGTATTTTGAATATCATTAATCGTTTCCATATTAAATTGCTGTACAAATGTTTCTAATTTATTTGAAAATAATGGAATCAATTCATTTTCAATTTCTGTTTTAATTATATTTTTTAATTTATATGTAATAATATCCAAATATTTATTTAAATTTAATTGAGGTTCAAAACTAAGATTATTATCAAATATTTTCAAATAATCATTAAAATAATTTGTTAAAAGTTTATCAATATTTAAATTAAATATTTTATATTCTTTATTTTTAAAAGCCATATTCTCTTTTTTTAGATTTTTAATTTCCTCAGATTGAATTTGAACAATATCTATTAATTTATCAATTTTCGCAGATAAGGAAATATTTTGTTCTTCAGATAAAGCCAAGCACTCGGACTGCATGTATTGAAATTTAATATTATTATTACTTCCATGTAGATCTTCTTTTCTGTTTATTTTAGATTTTGGTAATTGAAAATTTTCAAAATAGTCTTGGAATTTTGATGACGATGAGTATGAGCTCGTTTCTAGTTTTAAAATAGAATTTTCTAAAAATTCCTCTGAATAAGCATCAAAATCATCATTCCATCTTTCTTCATCACCAATAATTGAACTTTTTACTTCATATGAATCATCAACAGTTGGTTGATAAAATATTAAACATTCTTGTAATTTATTTAATTTCTTTATTATACATTGAACAACAACACAATAAATTGAATTATTATTAACATCATAATCCATAAATTGTTTAGCCAATTCATAATCTAATTTAGTTTTACATTCAAATCTTCTTACTGCAATATCAATAATATTACAATAAAGTATTGGTTCAGATGATATAAAAATTTCCGCTACACTTTTGATATAAATAAATTTTTTATTAGAACTACTAACAATTTGAAATATATATGCTAAATTTTTTGTTAATAATAAAAGATGAGAACCATTTGGATCAATTTGTGCTGAAAATTCTAAATATTCATCGTTATTATCTGCTGTAGTCATATTTATTTTTTGATAGTATTGCCATTTATTTGTCCATAGTTTTAATTCAGTATTTTTATTACCACCAGTTAAAGCAAAATAATTATTATTTTTTAATTGATCCAAAATGAATATAGATTCTAATGATTTACCACAATGTGGTTGCCATTTTTTATGAAAAACAAATTCATTATTATTAAATTGATATAAACTTAAAAAACCATCTTCATCACTAACACAAAAATATGATCCATTTGGTGCAAACGCTATCATTGTTATTATAGATGTATTATTTATTGCTAGTATGGAATTTGGTAAATTGAATTCATTATCTTGGATTTTTTTAAAATCTAGGCATTGTAATTTTTTGCCATATGTCCATGCTAGATAATTGTGCTTCATATCTGTTGAGAACCAATATAATTTCAGATTTTTTGGTATTTCATTTGTAGTATAGTAATATTTAATTAAATTATATATTTTATCTATATTTAGAATATTATGTACATAGATATATTGGGTATCTATAGAGCCAAGAAGAATTTCAGTTATTGGAGCAAATTTAATATCTAAAATGATATTTGTATACCCTTTGAGTATAGTTTTTCGTTTCGATTTTAAGTCTACAATTTGTATTATATCATTTTCTTCTTTAGGATTTGTTACATAAGCGAAATAATCATTTTTAATTGCAAATATATTTCCAACTGAATCTGAATTATTGTTTGGATTGTCAACAATTTTATCATTCATCAATATATTGGTAAAACGAACATTTGGTGATGGCATTTCATCATTTATAGTTGTAGAACATATTATATTAATTGTTTTATTTGAAATTTCACTATAACATATTTTATTTTCTGGTTTACGTTGAAAAATTATTTCTCCTTCTTCATCCATTTTATTTTTTGTTTGAAATTCTCGACTTTGTTGATTGATTACAATTGAATATTTGAAGGGTAAGAACTAAGAAGATGAATAAACCGTTAAAAATTTAATCAAGAGAATATGCATAAAACCATGACCATAAGCGATGCGGAAATGAGATGTAGCATTTATTGCTTTTCCATGCGGATTGAACAATTGAACTCGAGTTTAATCCGGATTTGGAAATAGGGCTTTAAGTTTTCGTTAAATACATTTCAACTGCACTAAATAGTCGGATTGAATTGGATTTAAATTTTTGATTCTATTTCTATGTATATTGGGTAGCGTTAAACGTAATAAAGAATCATTTAGAAGTCGACTTTTTGAACGAATTCGGCTTCGGCAATCAAATTTTTTGTATAGGGTACAATACAGCAAAATTGATTGCTGAATGTGGTGCTGTGCTGGTGGTGGTCGGTTGGTAATTACACAAATTTTTTGACAATTGATAAAGTTGAACTTGAATACGCATTGTTTTTCGTGGGATTTCAAAGTAGAATTGGTGAATTATTATTTTTTATTTTATTTCCATAAAAAAAAGATTAATTAAATATGGACGTAAAAGCTAATCGTGTTTGCACAGGTAAGTTAAATAAAAGTAAAATAATGTTTCTAAATTAATATCGGCACCATCATTCGCAATTGGTACCACATTAGTAGATTATATTATAGTGTAATAAAAAATATCCATTTTATTACAGTAAATACTGCAAAACAAGAAAGCGAGGAAGAAAAAAATGAAGATAACGATGAAGAATGCGAGAATGAAAATAATGAAGATAACAATGAAGAATGCGAGGATGAAAATAATGAAGATAACGATGCTGATAGTCCAACAATTGCTAAAATCGACGATGTTGTTACTATTGATCCAGAATGTATAGAATTAGACTTGAATCATCAACGTATTGGAAAACTAGAAAACTTGGAACCATTGATAAAGATTGAAAGGTTTAATTATTTTTTGTAATACATTCAAATTTTAAGGTTTAAGACATTAGAAACTACTAAATTAGATTATACTTGAGATGGAATTTGTTGAAGAAAATTGAAAATCTGGAAACGCTGACATCTTTATTAGAAATAGAATTTTACGATAATCAAATAACTAAAATTGAAAATTTGGATTGTCTTGTAAATTTAGAGTAAAAAGACTTAAAATTACATAATTGATTATTTTTATAAAATATTAATAATTTTTTTTAAAGATTTCTTGATATAAGCTTTAATCGGTTAACAAAAATAGAGAATTTGGGAAATTTAAGAAAATTGGAGAAATTATTTTTGTGTGCAAATCGTATTACAGAAATAGAAAACCTAAATACACTATCAAATTTAACTATGCTGGAATTAGGCGATAATAAGCTTCGTGTAAGTATATAATTAAATATTTATAAAATTTTGAAATTAATCTCATTATTTTACAGAAAATTGAAAACTTGGACGCATTGTGTAATTTGCGGCAACTTTATTTGGGAAAAAATAAAATTACAAAAATTGAAAATCTTGACAATTTGATAAATTTAGAATGTTTGAGTTTACAGGCAAATCGTATTATTAAAATTGAGAATTTGGATAAACTAAAGAAATTAAATGAATTATATTTATCCGAAAATGGTATTGAAATGATTGAAAATTTAGATGAAAACATTGAAATTGAAACTTTAGATTTATCAAAAAATCGTATTAAGAAAATTGAAAATGTTTCACATATGGGTGTGCTTGAAGAATTTTGGGTATATATATATAACATACTAATTTTTTTCTTTATATTTATATATATATTATCTTAACTTTTCCTTGTATTTTTCGAAAGTTAAATGACAACCAAATTGATGAATGGCCAAACATTGATTGTTTACAATTGAATAAAAAACTGGCAACTATCTATCTTGAACGTAATCCAGTATCAAATGATATTCAGTATAGAAGAAAATTAAAATTGAGTATACCATGGTTGAAAAAAATTGATGCTACTTTATGTAATTAAAAATATGAGATACATTCATAAAAAAATACATAAATAAACATTTTTTAATTATTCCTTATACAATTAATATTTTATCAAATTTTTATTTGAATTCACTTATAAGCTGGAATTTTTGAAATAAAATTAATTTTTTTAAAGTTTTCTTTCTTTAAAAATTTTAAATTTTCAGACGTTTTTTTGCAATTATTTTCCATCTAAAAAAAACAAATTATATCAAAAATGTAATTTGCATTTCAAATAATTTTAATTAAATAATGATTTCAGACACCCTTTTCACATGAAAGAAAATTTAACTAGAAGATTCTTAATAACAAAACTGTATACAACATATTTTAACTATCAACTAATTATTTAACTGCTAATCCATCATCTAATTTATTTTGATGATAAATTGAATTTGCATTATCTCTAGATAAATTAATTGCATTTCCTAAAAGATCAGCTTCAACATTTTTTAATGCATTTTGATAATCAGTTATTTCCAATGCTTCCCATTCAGCTTTAAATGCTGCTTTTGGATCTTGTGGCATTGCCATAGCAGCACCAGATACTTGATCTTGCATAGCTTGAGTTTGATCTGCAGCATTATTTTCACCCAACACCAATGTGTAAATACTACGTAATCCAAATACATTTAAGAAATACCATGAAGCTGATGATACCCAAGCAGCATCTAATGATGCTAATTCAACACCACGTTGCAACATCGGTTTAAAACGTAATGTTAATGGAAATGGTACTTTAGTTGTAACAAAACCTGAAAACATCCAATTTATCCAACCACCAATTACAACCATTGGTAAAACATTTATGAAATTTCCTTTAACAAGATCAACAAGCATTGCAGATGAATTTGGACTAACTGGTGGCCTTTTTTGTGTTTTAAAATATCCAGTTTCTTCATTATTAAAATAATGTTTTCGCATTGCGAAGGAATGTGCTGTTAAATATTTACCATTTTCTCTTAATAATCGAGCTCTTATCATTGCTTGACTAAAAAAGAGGAATTAAAACATTATACGTATAGTAAAATCGTTTTGCAAGTTAATTACCTATCTTGGATTTGTGTTAATTCAGCCTTCTTTTGAGTAGAAATTAATATAGATACATAATGTCGAATAATACCAACTAAAAATGTAATCAACACAATTGGTAAGAATACCCAAACACGGATATTTGGATCTATTACTAATTCAATCATAATAATTAACTAATTACAAAATATTTATTATAAAAGTTAAATTAATTTTATATTGATAGAAAATTAACGTATTGAATTAATAAAGAGATGTCAAATTGTCATCCATGAAAATTTAAATGTCATAATAAGTTTTATGCAACTTATATCATTTTGAAGTCATATGACGAACGCGTTGATGACAAAGTACAAACGGATGCGAAAACCACATTTTTCAAAATGCAATCGCACTGTTTTTCCCCCGTCGACGATGTTTTACGCCAAAAAAGTGGCAAGAGGTAAACTTTGTTTAAAATAGGTGAATTTGGTGTAAAAATATGCAAACCAATTCCAGATATCTTTTAATTTGCAAAAAAACTGGAAAGTCTGCAAATAGGGAGACACCTTCTAAATGCTCTAATGTACTCAATTGTTATGTTAAGATATAATAAAAAAACTATGCAGATTCTGAAAATATAGATACGAATCTTTAATTTCGTATATAGAACATAAATATCGGACAAAGAGTTCTATATTTTCAAGCAATATGAAAAAAGAGTTCCTGGGAAAATAAAAAAAATTGATTTTTACAAATTGTTTTGCAAGACTCGTGATTTTGCCATCTTTTTGCACCTAAAGTCCTGAAAATATAAAAAATTAAAGTTTTCAGGACTTTTAGTGTCAAAATGGTTGTCAAAAGCTCGTGAAAAAAGTATGCGATGCCTTCTTATACGATGCCTACAAAAGTGACAAGAGATATACCATAGCCATATTGTAAATCGCATCTTGTGATGCTTTTCGGATATTTTCTCGAGGGGTCAGCGCTTAATTTTTCCTACCGGAAAATTTTTTATGCTGAGTTCTGTGTCAAGTGCCAAGTGAAAATTGTCAAAATTGAAATAATAATAAATGTCATTTAATTAAAAAAATAAAAAATTTCGGAAATAATAAATAATTGAATTAAAAAAATTAAATTGAAATAAAGATAAAAAATAATTAAAATTGATAATTTCAAATTAAATTTAAAAGTAACAAAAAATAGTTTTTTTTATATAAAACAAATTATTAGTAAAAAAAATGGATCGTTATAGAAGACAAGGACAAATTATATCACCAGGAGTTACAAGAGCACCAAGAATGATACCAACTACTAGAGAACCTCTTACACAACACGATGAATTAATTAGATACATAAAAGAGGCTTGGCATAAAGTAAAGAAAAATTATTTTGAATTTTCTTTTTATTTAATAATTATTATTTTTCATTTTTTTTTCCTGTTTAGGTAAATGAACCTGGTCCACACGGTAATGGACCAGTTTTTTATCGTAGTGAAACTGATCATATTCGTCCTCCAGGTTTTACACCATTCGATTTAGAAGGATATTGGGGTAAAAAACTTGTTCAAAATATTCACGTTAATCAAGGACAATAAAATTGGGAAAATAATTTCGAAATTTTATTATTATAAACACAATGAAAAATTCTATACAAAAAAATTCCAAAATTTTTTTTTTTCAATCTTAAAATTTCCAGAAAAAAGAAATTATTTCATATGTAAAATAAAATTTTCTGTTTTTTTCTCGGTATTTTTTTTTTATCCTCAAATAATGAAAAAAAAATATTTTTAATTATATTTACATGTAAAATCAATTTTTTTTTTCGTTTAGTTTTTGTTCGACAAATTCAAAAAAATTAAGAATTATCTTTTTAAAATGTTTTGTAAATTTTTTCTTTTTACTAGCCTTGCTCTTAAAAGAAGTAAATCAAAACACCACTTTTTTATAAAAAAAAAAATGACAAAAATATATTACAAAAAATCATATATATACAAAAAATATTTTATAAATTATAGAAAAAGAAAACGATAATTTTTTCAATATATTTTTTTTAATTGATTAGATTTTTTTTTTTTTATATATAATTGGATGTAAATTTTATTTTCTCGTATTATATTTAAAATTAACTATATATTATTACATAAAATCAATTTATGTATAAAAATATTATTATTATATTTAAATGTTCTATATAAAATATTTTGAAAATTTAGTAAAAAAAAAATATTTTAATTTAATTGCAACATAAAAGCATGAAAAATAAAGAATAATTCTATTGTGAATTAAAAAAAAAATTGATATAAAAAATTGCATTAAATAATTTTTTTTTTATTTATATATAATAATTTTATTTGAATAATTATTACAAAATGTTACAGACTGCATAATAAAAATAATTGAAAAGAAAGAAATATAAATCAATTTTCAAAATAGAAAAAAAAATTGTCCTATTATGAGAAAATCGAAAAAAAAAAATGTTTTATTTCTAAAAAATTTCAGTATTAACTATTAACAAGAGACTTTGAAGAAATTAATTTAGGTAGTCTATTCAATTCAAATGTTAACCTTGTAGCAGTGTTCCATCGACTACCGAATTGTTAAGATTAGCTGTAAATAAAGTAAATATCAAATTGATATCTAACAACCGTAACTGATTGGAATAATAAGAATATTTAAATGTTAGTGACTATGTTAATTCAAGTTATACCTGTTATTTTAAACAATATAAATTACTGGATTTTTATTCAAATAAAAAAAAATGTGACCATTACCCTTTTAGCACCGGAGTATTTTCTATAAAATTGTAATAAAATTTTGTAACAAAATAAAAAAAAAAACTCATAAATTATTTGGAAAAACAAATCAAATATATTTTATTTAAAAGACATTCACAAAAAAATATATATTCAATCATAGCTAATTATGAAAATTTTTCCAAAAACAAATTGAATGTTGATTGTATATCATCTGGAAATATTTTCTTTTCTACACCTTGTTTCATAGCATATCTTGTAGATTGTAAATTATAAACGGGTTTAAATGATTTATCTTCACATTTTAATAAGCCCAATTGTATTAAAAAGAATGTTCTCACACGTGTTATTTGATTTGTTTGTTTTGCATAATCAAAAGCATCTCTATATAATTCTAATGCAACATCAAGTGCTTCAGTTGATACTTTAGATAAAGCTGAACATTTTAGAATTGTAAAGATTAATTTTATTAAATAATCTTCATCTTTGTATTCCTTAAAAGAAACAAACCAAATTTAATTATAGAAATTTTCTAAAATTTTATATATTTACTTTCAAGTATGAACGAAAACCTTCAATTTTATTAGTGTCTTCAAGTGCTTTAAACATTTCAGTTGATGGATTTGGGGTATTACAAAATGTTTCTATTGTATTTGGACGTTCTTCTTCACCAGCAAATAATATACTACTACTATTCTTAGAAACAAATGATCCATCAATAGAATTATATGTTGTCGCATCAAGTGTACTATTTAATAAGGACTGTAAGTTAATTTTTGTTAGTAAATTTCTGCTTAGACAATAAAAGAAAATTTATTAAATACTTTGTTAACAAAGGAAATATCGCCATCTTCTTCTTCTTCTTCCTCTGTATCACCTTCTGCTACATCTGAATTATTACTTTCTGATGTTTCATCACCGTCTTCAGGATCCTCTTCAACAGCTTCTCCTTCTGATTCATCTTCTGATAAACTACCTAGTATATCATCATTATTATTAGCGCTTAACATTTCTTTGATTCTTTCGCGACATTCATAACCAAACTGAAAATTATAATTAATTATTTTATTAAATTTAAATTTAATTAATTAAATATAGGTATATTAAATTTAATTTTCAACCTGATTTCCATCTAATATAATGCTATTTATTTTTGGTTTATTTTGCATTGCAGAAACTATGGATAAACCACCTTCCGGTCCAATCTCATTAAATCCAAAATCAATTACCTTAAAACGAAAATTATATAATTTGTTTTGTTTTTAATAAAAAAAATGTGAATATTTTACCTCCAAATCTTGGTGCTGATCTTGCAGTGCATCAGCCAAAAGAATCATTCCTTTGGTTTTCAATAAGCAATCACCCAAATTAATTTGTTTCAATCTAAAAATCAAATACAATTAAATCAAACAAAATTTTTGGACAAATAATATAAATTTACTTTTGCATTGAAAAGAAAGAATCAGCTAATGAATTAGCTCCTCTAGCTGTTATAGTATTATCATTTAAATTAAGTATTCTCATATTTTCATTTTCTTTAAAGCCAACTGAAAGTGCAGCAATTCCTTCATGATAAATACCATTTTGTGGTATTGAAATTTCTTCTAATGTTTTAACAGTTAGAAAAACTTTGGCTAATGCTTTTGCACCATCATTTTCAAGACGATTTCGACCAGCAATAAATACTTTCAATGATAATGGTGTACCAGCTTCATAGCTATTTTTATGGCATGTTAATAATGCATCAGCTAACATTTTACCACCACCAATACCCAAACCACAATTATTTAATCTCAATTCCTGTAAACTATATGATGCTGGACTGCGTAACAAATCAATTAAACCAAGCATACCATTTGGTCCCAGAGCATTATCACTACAATCCAATACAGTTAAATTAGCACCAGCTGTTGTAATACCACGTCCCATATATTTCAATGCTTCTGGTATTTCAGTTTTCAAACGGCCGGTAAATAAATCTTTCCATAATGCTTTTTTAAATTCTGGATGTTTTTCAAGTGCTTTACCAATTGCTTTGGCTGCATCAACACCCAAAGTATTACCTTCTAGATTTAAATAAATCAGATTTTTACATTTCTCAATTTCATCTACAATTGGTTGTGCTGAAAAATTGAAAATTTACAAATTAAATAATTCAAAAATTGTGAAATTATGAAAAAAATATATAACGTACCTTCGCTTTCTGATCCCCAATTATTTTTCTTTCCTTCAAAACTAACGCCGGTCTCTTCAACATTGTCCAATTCTTGTGCAATTTTCAAAAAACTAAAATCGCTCATAATTGTGCAATTGTTTTCTTTTATTTTTAAATAAATTTACAGACACGTAAAATATAAATATAATAGCAAAATACAAAATTTACTTACTACACTACAAGCGTTCTTAATAGTTATATTTTTGTTTAGGCAATCGATGCGAAATCACAATCAAAGAACTGTCAATTTTGGCGGCTAACTTTTTCTATTGTTTCGAGATTTTGGAGTAAAACACGTTCGAGTATCGAATAATTTAGCTAGCATATGACATCCGCGCCAATGCTCGAGTATTGAAAAGTTGAAAAAGAAATGTTTCCGGTTGTCAAAAAAAAATTGTGCCTTTCTTTTCGTGTTTGCACCGACGTGCAGGAACATCGCGTTTTATATACCGCCGGTGTATTTAATAAAAATTTAAGAAAATGGTGAGTGAAATATAAAAAATTAATGTGTTAAATAATAAATTGAAGTGTCTATTTGCAATTAATGATAGAAATAATTGTGAATATTGTTGGATGATATTGAAATTTGAGGATTAAAAAAAAGTCATTGAAAATCATCCAACTCAGCACAGAAAAAATAATAATTTTTGTCCTTAAATTGAAATTTTTATTTATATTTTTTGTAGGGGTTCGTGAAAATTGTTAAAAATAAACAATACTTTAAACGTTATCAAGTTAAATTCAAGAGGCGTCGTGAAGGCAAAACAGATTATTATGCAAGAAAACGTCTTATCTTCCAGGATAAGAATAAATACAATACACCAAAATATCGTTTGATTGTTCGTTTAAGTAACAAGGATATTACATGCCAAATTGCTTATGCACGTATTGAAGGTGATCGAATTGTATGTGCATCATATTCACATGAATTACCAAAATTCGGTATTAAGGTATATTTTTGATAATTTTTTTCAAAATATTTTTTTGGTCATTGTTTTGATTTTTAGGTTGGTTTAACCAATTATGCTGCCGCATATTGTACTGGTTTGTTAGTTGCTCGACGTATTTTACATAAATTGGGCTTAGAATCATTGTATGCTGGTTGTACTGAAGTAACTGGTGAAGAATATAATGTTGAACCAGTTGATGATGGACCAGGAGCATTCCGTTGTTATTTAGATGTTGGTTTAAGTCGTACAACAACTGGTGCTCGTGTATTTGGTGCAATGAAAGGAGCTGTTGATGGCGGTTTAAATATACCACATTCAGTCAAACGTTTTCCAGGTTATTCAGCTGAAACAAAAAGTTTCAATGCTGAAGTACATCGTGCCCATATTTTTGGACAACATGTTGCTGATTATATGCGTACATTAGAAGAGGAAGATGAAGAGGCATTTAAGAAACAATTCAGCAAATATATTAACTTAGGAATCCGAGCTGATGATGTAAGTATTCTTAAAAATTTACTTTTAAACTTTGAAGTACGTCCATTTCAAAATTACCGCTTTACCGTATTTTAATAAAATTATTGGTTTTGGCTGTGCCCAAAATGGACTACATTATAAATTTCAGTGACTTGATATGTTCGAAATTATATAAAAAATTTATATAATTCTCTGTGATGGTTGCACAATTTTTTTAAAAATAGATTGTTTTTTTTAGATAAATAAATTTAATTGATTTTTTTAGTTGGAAGAAGTATATAAAAAAGCTCATGCCTCTATTCGTTCTGATCCAACTCATAAATCAGTTAAAAAATCAGGTGTAACTAAGAAGAGATGGACAATGAAGAAATTAACATTGGAACAACGTAAAAAGAAGGTAGCAGATCATAAAGCTGCATATTTGGCTAAACTCCAAACAGAAACTGAAGCTTAATTGATTATTTTTTTTTAAAAAAACTACTATTCGAAAATTTGGAATGGAAGATAAAAAATATATAAAGAATTTGGAGTGAAAGGAAATAAATTTTATTTCAATCTATTAAAAAAAAATTTCTTTTTTTGTATTTTATTATTTAAAAAAATTTCTTAGGTTAATAATAAAAAAAAATTATGTTATTCTATAAAACAAAACTAATTTGTTTGGATATTGTTTCTCCTTGAATGGATAATTAAATCGGATTAATTGAAAGCGGCGGTAAATTTTAATGTTGCTATAAAAATGGGAAATCTAATTGAAATCATGATTTCATCTAATATCGGTCTATGTTAAAGATTTTATATAAAATAAGATACTTTTAGGCAAAATAGAAAGACAAGCGCCATCTTGCGAGAAATTTCATTACCAATATTAAATTATATAAAATAGTATACCTTTAGGCAAAATAAAAAGACAAGCTCCATCTTGCGAGAAATTTCATTACCAATATTATATTATATAAAATAGTATAACTTTAGGCAAAATAAAGTAACAAGCGCCATCTTGCACGGAATTTTATGACTAATATTAAATTATATAGAATAGTATACTTTTAGGTAAAAAATTATGTGACTGTTGAATTTTGAATTTAGGTCTGAATAATTTAATGGTATATTTTATTCTTTTAATTTTTATAAATCAGAAACAATTATTAATTGATTTATGGATAAATAAACTGATTATTTGCAAATGATATAAATTGTAAAAATGTAACATAAATAAAATGTCTTTTCAAAGTCAATTATTTTCTGCTTTTTTTTTTGAAGAAATTTCTTTATTTAACAAATACCAAATCGCAATTATCAAATTTCATTTTCTGCTGGCCTTCTAAATAAAATAATAATAAATAAAAAGAAATTTCAAAAATTATTGAAATTGAAAATTGAATAGAAGAAAAGCTTATTTTTTTTTCATTTTAATAAATACATTATTTTTGTTGTACGATAATTTTGTTCTTGCAATAAGTTTTATGGGGTATGAAAATTATTGGCTACAAAACTGTACACAAAAAAAAGAAGAGAAATAAAGATGAAAAAAAAAATTAGGTGTCAGACTCTTAAACAATTTTAATGAATTATGTGGTATGAATTTCAATGATTTTTTTTTATATTATGTTCCTACCATTAACAAAAATAAAAAAATCTTTTCAATATTTTTTTTTTTTTTTTGGCTATTTTATGTTAATAAATTTTTTTACTACAACTTTTTTTGGGGAAAGAAATTTGCATGTAAAATTTAAACAATATAATTTAAAAGAATTATACTTAAATTTTTTTTTCTTATTTTCTATTACTATCGCATTTCAATATTTTTGTCTTATGTATATTAACTTGTATAAATATGACCATATAATTTTCAATTACAAATAATATTTCAAAATGAAAATTAATGTGTAATTTTGGTATTAAATTAATATTTATTACAAATTTCACCTCAATTGTAAATCTATTGAATTATTTTCAATTTTACCATCATCAGAATTTTTTGGTGCAAAGAAAAAAACTATATATTATTTTGATGTAAATAATTTTTTTTTTTTTGTAAATGGATTTATAATAATTCCAAAATTGATTTTTATATATGCACAAAATAATAAAGTTATAAATAATAATCATAAAAAGTCATTAATCTAATATTAAGTAAATAATAATATTAAAATAATAATAATAATCATTTTCAAAACAAATATGTTAGATTTTGTTACATTGATTGTAACAATTATAATTGATTGGTAAACTATTTTATTTAAATATTAAAATATTATTTTATATATGGGAATATGGGAACAGTATTATAGTATACCATAAATTAGTATATTCTATATAATATTATCCTATACCATAATTATATATAATAAAGGACAAATCGTTGTTGGATATATAATTAAAATTAAAATTTAAATAATTGTTACATTTTAGTATAGTAAGCATAGACTGGACATTTGAAGACGATCAGAAAATCATCTAGATAAAGGCAAACCTTCGAATGGAATACCTAAGAATAGACGAAAAGATTGATATCTAAACCATTTTTTTTATATCTAAATCATATTATATCATTATGATCAGCAAAACATGATATGTATTAGAAATTTTCTATTATTATGGAAGCTATTGTTGATTTAATATAAAATTTATTATAAAATACTATTGTTAAATTTATTTCCCTCCCATGAGAATTATTAAAACATATTATTATAGGTAGTTTATTTATTTACATTTCTATATTATCTAATATTAGAAAATCAAATTGACTAATAAAATTTATATATAATTTATAGAAAAAAATTTACATGTAAAAAATATATAATATTGTTGCGTTTTAACATTTATAAAACAATTTACTTAATATTTTTTGTATAGTCATAATGAAGATTATACGATATTTTGATTTAATATACCAACAAAATATTATTTCATACTTATTAGAATTATTTACTATAATTTTACTACTATTATATTTACAATGAAAAAAATTATATTATATCAGAAAATAGTTTTAAGCTACTGATGAATATTTTAATATAATAATATTTCTTTTAAGACGAAAATCGATTTTATATGTGTTTAACGTACCATAAAAGGATTGATGAATTTTATTCTTACTACAATTTTCTTACTATAATAAGAAGAAATAATGTATTTATTATTTTATATATAAGTTTTTTTTTTTTTTGTTAAACTATTTTAGATTTTTCAAATAAACTTCTATAAAAATTTTCAAACGAATATACAATATTTTTATAAAAGATAATATCAACAAAACTAAAACTTAATCTTCTATTCTGTATAAGACATTTTCCATAATTTTTTCCATATCCATATATTTAGTAAAAAAACAACTTTCAAATGGTTTTTTTTTTTTTTCATATATACTTAAAAAAAAATTATATAAATATATTTTATAAAATATTTAAAAGTTTTATGTTTAAAAAAAATAAAAGGAAACTCTGTACCCTAATTTACAAGAAACACCAATATAGTTTCTTATAGAAAAACTTTATCTTAATTTATATAATAAATATACTTTTTCTCAAACATAAAAAAAAAAAAAAAAGAAACAAAAGTTAGAAGGTACATTTTGGTAACGACAGGTTTAAATTAACAAATATTATAAAATAAAAACTAATTCAAATAAAATAAATATTTAATTCTTTTATACCTATATATTAGACCTTCCTCTATTATATTTACCTATATTTAATTTGTGGTAATTTTGGGTTACATATGGATATAATTTTGGTAAATTTAATATTACCACAAAAAAAATAAAATAAAATATATTTTCTTTTTGATAACGATTAAAATTTTCAAATATTTTTAAATACTTAAAAAAAAAAAAAAATAAATAAATTGTTTCTTATATAAATTTTTTTTCTCATCTTTATTTTCGGGGTTGAGATTTGACTGATTTTTTTTATTTACCAATTTACAAAACTTTTCTATATATATGTATATATTTTGAGCAAAACAAACATTATAAATAAGTTTGAGACAAATAATTAAAAAAAATATAATTTATGTGGGTTTTATAAGATATTTTTATAATCAAATTTCGTTATTGGTAAATTTGTATATATATAAGATATATATGTATATATATATAGTATAAGAAATTAAAATAATTTCATAAATCACCAAAGGGCTTACCATATTTAATAATTTAAAATTGACCATAAAATAATTTATATATGATTATAGTTTCAAATTTACTGATTAATAATTATAATAAAATCCTTTTTTTGTTCTATATAAAATTTATTAAGGATACCATAGAAAACTTATTACTTTATCTATATAATATTAATAAACTAATTGTTTTTTTTTATTCTTAAATATTATTTTCCTATTTATATATACCTTAAATAATTTTCAAACAAACAATATTTCGTTATGTAAGATTTTATAAAATTTTGTAATTTGATATTTATATTTGTATGTAAAATGGATAATACTATAAAGATTCTTTGTAACTTATTTAATGAATTTATGTATATAGCTATATATCTATCTAAGGTATATATCTATAAATATACATACATAATAATAATAATAATAGGGATTGAAAATGAAATAAATTAATATTCTTCAAAAGTATAAAATGAATGAAATTGAGGTATAACAGATAAAAGATTAAATCATCCTCAGATTCTAATTAAACTTTCTTGAAACACGTATAAGCCCATTTAACAAAAAAACAAACGAAAATAATAATATAAAAAAGAAGAAGATATTTTTCTGTTAGATTCTGTAAGGATAATCATAAAACTTTAAGATACTAGGATTGTAAAGAAAAAAATTAGATTTAATTTGTATACGATTATACTTTACCAAAAAAAAAAAGAATTCAAAATTTTTCATATATTAAAAATTAAATGATAACTTTAAATTTGAATATCCTTTTTTTTTTGTTTTTTGTATATAATAATTTAAATATAAAATTGATTTAATATTTAGTATTATAATCCTTTTTAGTAATAGAAAATGGATGGAATATATATAAGGGTTTGTCCTATTTCATTGAAACATTTTGAATAACTAATTTTGAATGAAAAAAAAATATTGTTTAAATAAGTGCTGACAGTTGGTTATAAAGTTTTAAATACTGTGATTTATTTGAAGAAAGTTTTCATATAAATCTGATATATACAACTGCAACTCTGCGCATGTTCACCAAACATTTACATATACATATATAATATTTTAAGGGGTTAGTAGTTATAATTTTTTGAATTATATACATATATACCAGTAATGAAAGAATTTCATCAATTTATTTTTATATTGTTTTGAATATTTCAATAATCTTTATAATCCATAAAAGTTATGTTGCATTATACAATTATATTTTTAATATTATTTCTTTTGATTAAACCAATTTTGTATATATATACCCAGAAAGTTAAAGAATGTTTTAATTTTATTTAAATTAAATTTATTATAGTTTATTGAATTTTTGTTCGACATTAATTTAAATATCTTAAGGAATTTAATTATTAATGGGTTGTTAAGTATATAACGAAAATATATGTTAAGATATAAATTCAGAATAAAATTTATTAAATAAATTATTTAAGTTACAAAATTTGGATTTAATTTATTATTTATTTGTTGGGAGAGTGAATCAATTTGGGAAATTAAATGTGATTTAATTTTTGACTAATATATAGAATAATATTTTAATTGAATTTAGTTATTAAATAATTACAAATAATTCTATCTTATTGACTATATGAATTTTATTGACTATAAATTTTACATTATAATAATATAATATTTATAGTCAATAAGATATTTGGGCGCAATTGAAACATTTATGTCTGACGAAATTATTTATTTAAAAAAAAAAAAAACCAAACTTACATTTCATAAATATTTAATGTATTTTTAAGTGGAACAATGTTTAATCAGATTTCTGGTCACTGCTGTAATGTATTTTTATGTTTTTTTTTCTTGTTTATTTTTTATGATTTAAATGATTTTTTTTTTTTGCATGAATAACAAATATTTAATGTAATTTTAAATTATTTTAATATAATTCTTTTAAGTAATATAAATTTGTACTATTTAGTCGTTGTACTAAGTGGAATTTTGGTTCACACTTACATTAAATAGAATCTGTGAAGTAGTAACATATTAATAAATGACGACTGTAACTATATTTTCTTTAGCTCAAATCGTTAATGCAATTATCATTATTTACCATTTTGTTATATATAATTCAATTCCAAAACTAACTAAAATTGACTAAACAATTCAATTAAAAACTAAAAGTAAAAAATCAAAATTGTTTAAGGAGTGCAAAAAAGGGCATCACACTGTGTATATTACCAAATATTTTTTTATGAAATATTTTCTATTTTATTTTACATATATAAAAACTTTCAAACGAAAATATTTGTAAACTTTTGAGTAACTTTTTAGAAGAAACAATATGTTTTTGAATATTTCTTAAAACTGTTAGAAATATTGAAATTTTACGTAATCAATAATAGAAGGTCTGGTATACATAGTATAATATTTTATATAATTACATTTTGAATGGAAAATTATTTACATTTTAGATTATATATTATGCTAACAAATTATACCACTTTCAGGACAAATAAGTCTTTTTATACAATTAAAATTTTGATTCTATTGATTTTCAAATTAAATTTACCTTATTCTCAGCCTCATTTAATGTTAGTTGAGTTTCAGAAAAATAAATAATTTAAAATATGTAAACTAAGAAGAATAATGTAATATCGTAATATGCAGATACCACAATCCTTATTTTATATTTAATGATAAAAATGTAAATATATAATAATATAATATTCTAACCTGTCTAATCAACTGAGAAGCAAAATATATATATAATTTTATAATTATAAAATAATAATAATATATATTAATCTAAAAACCAAAATCTAAATTATATATTACATTTATATTATATTGTCATTCTTTAAAAATTCAAAAGCTTTTAATGAAGGTTACCTATATAAATATTTAGTAGAGAGAACAACTCCTTTTTTGCAAAAAAAAAGGTTCCATAAGGATAAAAATACTATTTTCATTTCTATTGTTCCATAAATTATTTTTAAAGAATTAAATATAATCTTAAAACATTTTGCGTTTTATATACCATTTTTTCAAATTAAATTAGTCATTTTTGCAACAAAAATTTTTCATAAGATTTTAATCATTTTTCCGAATATTATAATATTAATTTGAAACTATATTTATTACAACAAACCTAATTGCTTTTAGATGTTAATAAATTCCTGTCAGTATCAATTGATTTTAAAAATGATTAAATGATATTATGAAAAATGTATTACGTAAAATGACTAATTTAATTTTGAAAATTGTACAAATAGAAAAGGACTAAAATAATTCGTTTTAAAGGTACATCTATATTTTTTTTTATTTCAATTGAATTTAAACAATTTCTCAATGAGATAAAAGTACAACTTTTAATCTTTTCTTATATATATGTACATATACAATACGAGTATATATTAACTTTTAATTTTGTCTTTAAAGTAATTTTCTTTAACAATGATTTGTTATAACGTATATGACGGTTTGACATTTGATGGTTCATATTATAAAAAAAAAATGGTTTGTAAAAAGGTTTATTACCTTTATATATTTTTTCAAAAAAATTTCGTTAGTTTGTTGTCTAAATATATATATGTAATATTAAATCAATTTTCATGATTATATATATATATACCAAAAAAATTCGCATAACGTGACATTCAATTTTTCATTTATTTGATGTTGTGTAAAAGCATAAAAATGTATATAGTGGGATGGTAGAGGGACGATTTCTTTTGATTATATATAAAAAATAATCTCTTTGTAATCTCTATGAAATAATAAAGTTAGTTTTTTTTTTTGGTATTAGACAATTTCATTTTGGTTTAAAAGAACAAATTTACGTGATTTGTTAGATAGAATTAACGTAATAAATACAATAATTAGATAAATTCGAAATTGTTACTTTTAGGCATAATAATATCATCAACATTTTATAAATAATAAAATAAATTTATAAAATTTTATATTTACAAAATTTTTCAATCATTATTAAAAATAGTCATTTATTTTGTATCGTATTTGGATTGATCCTTTTTGTTTTTATAAATAAATTCAATTTATATAATAATGTATATAAATAAATTTTAATATGTCTAGTCATAAAACATTAAATAATTATGTAAAATTTCATCAATGTTTTGTTCATTAACAAAATTCATTAACATCTCATTTATTTTAATTTTATACTTAAATATTAATTAATTTAAATTGTATATGATTATAATTATTATATATGAATGGGAGGGAGATATACCTTTAGGTTTGTGTAATATATTTGAAATTATAAATATTATAAAACATTATATACATAAATTCCTAAATAATTTAGTTATGGATTTAATATTCTGAATATTTATATGTTTTATACATTACATATATTATGTAAAATATTGGTTACAAGGAAATTTTGTTTTTCGTTGATATATATTTTTTCAGTTTTTTGTTATTCGGATTACCATAAAAATTTCAAATATAATTGGAATGATTTTTATTTTTTTTATGTATATGACAAAACAATGTTCATAAAAATATAACCAGAATTATTATTGGTTTATTCATATTCGTCTGGAGTTACTAATAAATTTTTTGCCAGAAAATAAAAATCCTTATTCCACAGTACAAAAATATGTTTGTAAGCGAAATTTTTCCCTCCATGGAATGATAAGTCTGAAATAAATCTAACCAATATTTAATTTGTTCAAAAAAAAAATTTTCGATTTTGTAACCATTTTAAATCTCATCATTATAATTTTCTCTTCAATTTATTGTCAAAAGAACAAATTTACTTTTATTAATTATTTTTATAATTTTAAGGTATAATTAGTCAGCTTTTATGTATATATACGAACTTTTATCTACTAAACACCACATCAAACTACATTTTTTGTTTGTATAACAACAATTTAAATAAACTATCTATATGCAAAATATATAAATATTATCATATGAAAGCACTCTTATGTATAAGTCACATACTGTTTTTCATAATTCCATCCATAAAATTCATATAAATTTAATTATTATTTAAATTTATAATAGATTATGTATGCAATATTATTTAATATTATGTATATACATTAATTGCGCCAAAAGCTTGTATTAATTATTGACCAGAAAATAAATTTTATAATGCTTAAAAAAAATTTGATGAATTTAAAAGATTTTTTATTTTGGTTATCGACAAAACAATTTCGAAAATTGTGGAAATTATGTACATAATAATAATAAATAAAATACATATACTTAGTTATCTTAAAATCATTAATTTTACTTTTCCTATTTTAAAACAGAAAATGGAAAATTTAATATTATATTTTTTTTTCATTTATGTTTCACCTTTTGCATTGCAAAAGGGGATTCCATTAAGTTTCACCTTAAAAAGCCATTAAGTTTCACCTTAAAATTTAAAAAATAATTTCTTTCAAAATAATAAAAAAAAAATTTCAGTTGAATTTAGTTTATTTACAATTCAAATTGGTCATTTTTTAAAATTAGATTTGTTCTTTTTCAAATTAAAATTTTGCCCTTTTCTAAAAGTCAATTTTTATCTTTTCCCAAATGTCGATTTATATTTACCGAAATTTAATTGAAATCTGAATTACAAAAAAATTATAATTGGAATAAAATTTGAATTATAAAAAGACCATTTTTACTTGAAAATTCTTTATAGTATAATTTAAAATTTTTATTTGGTTTTGTTATCAAATAAAAATTAAATTTTAAAATTTTTTACCTTTAAAAATCAATAATTATTTTTCTATGATTTTTCTTTTGATGTTGTATACCAAAAAAAAGAAAAAAAAAAAACAAAAAACTTATATATATAAATAAACGTACACAAAAACAAAACGTGCTCGAAATTTTAATAAGCAATTTATATTAAACTATTTATGTACTATACGCTCTAAAATTTTCTATATAATATTTTTGAAAGTTTTTCATTCTTTGTATTGCTACAATTTCATTTTTTTTTTGTTCATTTTTATGTTTTTATATTTTTTATGTTTATGAAATTTCAAACCAAAATAGAAAAAAAAAATTGTTGAAACATAAAATATAAAATATATAAATATTTAAACGTGCACAAAGAAAAAAAAAATATGAATAAAATGTGTAATTCTTTTTTTTTTCAAGTGCAAGAAAATACATTTAATATTGTATTATTATATTGCATAGCACAATAATTGTTGCAAATTTCATAATTTTATTTTTTTTATAGACCAGAGAAGAGATACATATTATTATTTATCTGTATAGAGAAATCTGTGAAAAAGCTTTATGGAAGCTTAAAGTAAAAAAAAAAATAAGAAAAAAATGAAGGGAACTATAATATTTAATTAACTCAAGTTTTTATGTGTGTTAATGAGTATAACCTGTTGCCAAGTTATAAAATGTGATTTTTTTTTGATTACGTGACCGAAGAATTAAAACCAAATAAATAAATGAAAGTTTTTTATTTTTTTAATGATCTGTTACAGATATTTTTTTGTTTTTGTTTTTGATAATTTTATATATGTAAGTAAATTTTCTGTGGAAAATGTAGAAAAGATTGTATATTGAAAATTATTTAATTATATTTTTATTGGGAATATATGGACGCACTAAATATAGTTTTTCCATGACCATAGGTAGATTACTCCTGATGAGGACATAATTTTCTGAAAATTGTTATTAATTTGTCAGTTTTTTGAAAATCAATTTACATATATAAATTCTATATGATTTTAATGCTTTTAGTTTAAACTATAGAAATACAATTCAAATTACATGTAAAAGATTTTGCTTTGAAATTGTTAATTAATTATTCAAAATATCAAAAGTCAGAAAGCATTACTGGTTAAACAGTATACATCAGATTCAAATTTACAGTATACACAATTACAATTTTCAACATCAATTTTTCTTATAACAATATCCTGCAATAACATTTTAGTTATATAAAAAATTCAAATGATTTTATTATATATAAATTCTAATTTCACACCTGTTAAAAGTGATAATAGATTTAATCCTTACATATACGTGATTAGACCTAATACCTAATCTATATAATTGTATGTATGTATATTTGAATTTATACATTTATACACCAGGACAGCCAATCTAAAAACATACACGTAAAATTTACCTTCAATCGAAATAATATTTTATAAAATTTCAACACGTTTTTTTAGATAACACAAAAAATATGTAGCTATATAACGATTCTATTCGTCTGATATGTTTGAGGTTATAAAACATCCTGTCATTAAATTATTATATACTCTTTTATACTGTCAAAGTATTATTATAAAAAAAAAAACATTTTATATTGACAGACTTTAAACATTATTTTCAATAATAATTTTTTTACCATTTGGATTGAATACCATTTTTGTTGAGCTTTGCAGTAAAAATTAAAGAATAATCTAATATCAAAAAAGTAGTGTAAAGTTTAATAAAACAAATTGTTCTTTTCTCTTAATCCTTACACCAAAAATTAACAAAAAAAAAATTGTACTAATTTTATACATTAAAAGAATTTAATTTTAATTTTACCACAAAAATATATTTTTTGTAACACTTTACAAAACGAAATGGTAGCATAAATTTATCTATAAGATAGATTTATTGTAAATGTTAAAAAAAAAATGGGAAAAAAAGTAAAAAAAAACCCTAGACGAGAAGAGAACGAGGCATAGGCCTCAGCATCTACTCAGAAGTTAAGGGAACTCTACTCCAGAATTTAAGTGAGCTACGAGCTTGTCCCAGCTATGCTGCATAACCACACTATCCACCAGAATATGTACATAAATAATACATAAATATTGAGCTATATGAATACCATATCTAGATGAATAATGTCATAATTCCTTAATTCTGATGCAATCTGTTGTTGCCGGCACCTGCTTACGCCATACACTATCATGTTCTCGGGTATTCCATATTATTCTATATCGTTCTATAGCTTTCTTTAAGGCCTGCTGACAAAGTCACATCTGCAGCCGAATGCTTTTATGCTACTTTTACAATTATTATGTATAGAATATTTATTTTTATAAATGTTACAAAATAATACATATACCATTTTCAGATTAAATTAGTCGTTTTTCGAAATATTTTAATCATTTTTTAAAAAAAATTTGAATCGTTTAATTTTATTTTGAAAAAGGATTATAATTCTACTTGAAAAATGATTAAAATTTTTTTTTTGAAAAATGATCAGTTCAATTTAGAAAATTACTAATTTAATCTGAAAATGGTATATCTAAAATTAATGTTAAAAGAGTATATATAGATAGAATATTTTTGCTACTAGTACTCATATTATTACTTGTAAGCTTGTAACGTGTTATTTTAAATATAAAGTAAAATTTTAAAATAAAGTTTTTTTTTTTTTTTACTTTGTAATTATTGATTAGATTAAAACTTTTTTCACCTGAGCTTATTTCATATACTATATTATTACATTACCTATCATGGGGTATGTTTTTTTTTTAAGTATATAGTAATAATATTGTATATTATAAACTATACTAAAAGATATAATTTAAAAAGACACAAACATTTTCTCTATAATACAAATAAGATGAAAATGACACTAAGGTATACACACAACCCTCCCTCCCACAAAAAAAAAGCATAGGAAAAAAAAACATTGGAAAGTGTAAAAATATATAAAAATTTTGTTGTACCCCAATCCTAACTAGAAAATACATTTATGTTGTGTTTTTTGTTTTGTGTAAGATCGTTTGATGTTCGTAAAAGTATCTGGGGGATATTTGTTTTATTATTTTACTAAGGGGGTTGGGGTGGTATATGAGATTTATAGAGAAAAAAAAAATACCACTAAGTATAAAGTACTTAACATACTGAGAAGCTTTAACAGTATTAAAAGGTAAAGGAACAAAAAAAAAAACTTGTTATAGGAAAAAAAAATATTGCCACCTGTGGTCCAAAAAAAACCAAGAGGAAACTACTAGGAAAAAAATATATAATAATACATAATTTTTTTGGTGCTATATATAAGGAACGTTTTTAGTATGATAGAAGTACAAAACTATATGTAAAAAAAAAAAAAATTATTATTACAGGAAAAATTATCTTCGCTTTCTATATTTTCGAAGAGACAGGACTATACTTTATGCCTTACTTGTCCTCTTTAAATATCACACAACAATAACAACTAAATTATATAATATTCAAAGGACTACAAAAACAAAAGAAGTAAAAGAAGTAATAATAATAGTATAACCATAGTATGCTACTTAACTAGTTTAGAGAGTATACACACAAACTATTAAAGTTACTTTTTTTTGCTGTTACAATTTTATAAAGTAACCAAAAGCATCTGGGGATTGCACAGCAAATATAAAAAAAAAATATTATAAACAAAGTTTATAGTTTAAAAAAAAAAAACAAAAATTAGTCATCATTAGGAAACATTTTTTTTTTAGTAACTTTTGCTAGTACACTTTGAAAAGCACTACAAAATATTTGTGTGTTTTAATGTTATAAATTTTTAAAATTAAATGGCGGCCAATTTTACTTTGAAATATTATCTTCTATTGCAATAAGGACGATAAATTTTTTTAGACAATATTGATAAGAAAATGAAGTTTTTTTTTTATAAGAAAATGAAGTTTTTTATTTTATTAATTTCGAGAAATTACTACAATTTTTATTTGGTTGGAAAAATATAATTTAATAAAAAAAAGGAATTAATAAATAAAATTCTTTAAATTTTTTCGTTATTTATTTTACAATTAAAGTTTTTCCGAAATTTCTTTTAAAGAAAATTTCATCACTTTGGTTTTCTCTCTTCTGTTTA
This sequence comes from Empis stercorea, assembly GCA_949752835.1. Lineage (NCBI taxonomy): Eukaryota > Metazoa > Arthropoda > Insecta > Diptera > Empididae > Empis > Empis stercorea. Next base: position 49,131,830 of record OX457089.1, read on the forward strand.
CTAAATAAACTAAATTTTAGCATTTTTAAGTCTTGTTTGTTATAATTAAAAATGCCTGCAGTGTTACAAAGTTTATTACTTATAATAATTTAAGAATTTTAAATTTAAAGTTGTTTTATAAAAGCTTTTTAATTAGAAAAGTACAAAAATTCATTTTCATAAATCAAAATTTTTTTCTATGAATATTTTATTTCAAAAAGTTAAAAGAAATCTCATTTTTATAGTTATTGGTCATTTTAGTCCTTTTAAAATTGAAAATTTTTATCATGTTTTATTTCAGTTTTGTTTATAATTTCATCTTCTCTTAAAATTGTTTTAAAATTAATTTTAAAATTTTAAAATTATTGACATATAGGTCACCATTTACTTTATAAATTTAAATAAATTCTAGTGTAATTTAATTTAAATATGGTTCTTACGCCAAAAAGGATTATATATAATTAAATTTAAAAATGAATTAAATGATAATAATCTAATCGTCCTTATCGCAATTAAATTTTTAAACTCTGTAATGACAATTTAATAATTTAAATTAATTAAATTTAATCATTATTTATCCTTTTGGCAAATATTCAATAAATCAAGAAAATATCAAAATTGAATTTTCTAATTATATTTTTATGTAATAGAAATTTGGTTACTATAATAAACCAAATATACTAAAAACTATTTCTTCATAACATTCAATTTTTTTTCTTGATTTTCCAATATTTCACAAAATTTCCTGAAAATGAAATCCTCGAAAAGAATTATTCTGTTTTTTTTTTTTATTTACAATTTGAATAAATTTCGATTATTATCCAATATTTATACAAAAAAAAAATATATATATTTTTTATTATTTCTTGATTATATTTGGTATATTGTGGTAAATAAATAGACCAAACCAAAAAAACATTATGTACGAGTATATATCTTTTTTTTTTTAAATTAAGTATATTAAATGTTTTTAGTAAATTGCAAAGAGTTTTTTTTTTTTACCAGAAGGCAAATTAAATATAAAATGTACAAGAAAAAACAATTTTTTTTTGTACTTTAGTTAAAGTACAACAAAGATGGTATTATATAAAAAGGGAAGAGCAAAAAAAAAAAAATAGAATCAATCAATTAAATGAAGTTACCTTTAGTTCCTTTTTTACCTAAACAATCTTACAAAAGAACCTTTTCTTTTTCTGTTTTCTCGGTTTTCTCTTGTATTATCGTCCTCTTCTCTTTTTGTTTAATGCTTTGTTGGTTTTATATACCTTATACCATCTGGAATTTGTGGGCAAAACAGAAGACGAAACAAAAGGCATAAAGATATCCAATACTTTACTTCTTTGTATATTTATATACATAATATATTTATTTTCCAAAAAAAGCAAAAATTCGATATAGACTTTGGGGGTGGCTTTTTACATAATAAAAAAATTGTATATAATATAAATAAGCTTTTAATATCTTTAGGATGTATAGAATACAACATATATATATATATATTTGTTGTTGTTATATGTTTTTATTGTGGCTGAGTTAATTTTGATTTGCGTTATCAAAATGGAATTAGTTTTGCCATAAGCAGATTACCCAGGTTAAATTGAAAGATATAATAACATGCGAAAGAGATGTGTGTGCAGTTAATCCATAATATACATATATATATATATTTTGCCATATATTAAGACTTTTATATTATAATAGAGCTTTTAATGGTAAATAATACCTAAGGATTAGTAAGTACTTACATAAATTAGATATTAACAATAGATAAATAATTATTTTGTTGTAATATAATTCGGTTTTTTTTTCGGGATATTATGTTGAATTTTGTTTTTTTTTTTTTTGTGTCCTGATTATAATAATTAAGTTTTTATGTAAAATGATTGGTTTTTATTTTATGTTTTTTTTTTAGAAAATTATACAAAATTATTAGTGTATTATATGATTTATTAGATTTTAGGATTAAATATAGTTAAATTGTGTGTCAATTTAATTATGGTTTAGTTTTTTTTTTTTGGCATATTATAAATGTAATTTTAATTATTATAGTCAATCAATGAAAATTTAAATATTTTATATAGTATAATTTTAATAATGTTATACTCATTTTAAGTTATATAAATTAAAAAAAAATTTAACAAATATTTTAGCTATGTATTTTTTTGTTTTTAAATGTCGTGCAGAATATAAAATTATATATTATTTAAATTTATAAAGGAATTCAAAATGGTAAATTATTGCATGGTTTAATATTATTATTTTAAAAAAAAAAATTAATCCTTTTTAATTGTATAATAAATTGTTTCCGGAATTATTATTTGTAACTTAATCAAATAATGAAATAATGTAAATTTTTATTATTTTTGGGGTCAGAGTAATCTATTCTGTAATAAAGGGAACATTAATTTACGATTCCTTATATTAGTATTGTTAGTTAAGAGAATATTTACAGGTCATTAACAGCTATAGATAATAGTTTTTAAATTCATTTTGTATGCGATAGAAATTTATACTTGTGATGACGAGTGTATTTTTCGTTATGACAATAATAATATTTTTGTGATGTCACAATTGCAATTATTGTAAATTTAAATTGGATTACTGATAATTTCTTTACAAAACTGACTACTGGTATGTATATAGTGAAATAAGTGAGCCTGTATATTAGATAGATCATTAATTAGATAGATCATTAAGCTACAACCAAATGTCAATATAAATCATAATTTAGACATTTTTGGTATATAAAATTTTAATTTAAAGCACTTATTCGGCATTAATAACATTAAAATATATGAAATTTTAGATTTTCTCTTGATTTCTTCGCAATTTTATTTTTTTTATATATTTTTCCTACGTTCTCACTTACTTCTTTTAATTTTTCTATGTTTCCAAATTATATGTACATTAGAAATATTATTATAATGATATTCAAAAATTATTATTTTTATCATATTAAGATAAATAGTTATTTTATTCATACAGCAGCAAACAAAAAAAAAAAAACCAAAAACGTATTAATAGCTTAAAATTTTTTTTATATACGTAAAAGTTTTTAATTTTAAACAGAAACAAAATAAAAAAATAATGATAATAATCACAAATATTTAAAAAAAATGGTAATTTCTATAAACGAAAAGTCCAAATCTACTTTACATAAGAACTTTTTTTTTTAACAGTCAAACATACAATACTTAAAAGTAACTCACACAGGACCAGATATAAAAAAACAAGCATAACAACAGAAGAAAGATAGAAAAAAAAAAAATATTATTCCCAACTGAAAGGAACTGGTAAAGTTTTTCATTAAAACAAGTAAAAAAGCAAAAAACAATCTGGGGTACTACTAGCTGGGAAGAAAAGTATATCAGTAGTAAAAACAGTTGGAAAGAAATAATAACAACAACAACAAACATTGATGACTTAATGAAAACGCTTCAAAAAACTGACAGCAAGAAACAAAAAAAAGTTTAGCTTACACTAAGGATTAATTTTCCTTTAATATTTTCTTTTTGTGTGTATGCTTGTAGCATATTTTACTACTACTTACGCATATATATTTTATTTCTTCATATATTAGAAGAGAGAACGAGATCCTTTTTATACCATAAAAATTCAAATTTTTTTATTTGTTTATAGGTTTTAAAGTTTTCCATTTCTTTAATGCTTTTGAGTTTCTTTTATTATATAATATTTAAATATTGAAATGCATAAAGTTTCTGTCAATATAATAAGTACAAATAATAATATTTTTTTATTATGCAGATTGGTATTAATACCCATTTGTGGATAGAATAGAGCAAAGGACTCTCTCTTTATAGTATTTATCATTTTCATCTTTTTTAGAAAGTTACATTTCTCTACTAGCTATTAGTGTAGTCAGGGTAGTGTTTCCCTTCTCCGAATATCTCCAGTATCCGAACAGTTTTCCAGAAAAACGTGGAAATTAGTAATAATCTTGTAACTCTTCTTAGAACGCATAAATAAGAAAATATCTATTGATATTTTATAAAATCTTAATAATTATCTAAATACTTTCATTAATATAATAGGTGTTCGACTACTGGAGAATTGGTAATTTTTCAGTAATTTTAAAAAGTTTTTATATTATTTATTATTAAATTTGGTAAACCTTTATAAATTCAGAAAATTTCGGTTTAGATTAATTAAACGTCACATCATTCCATATAACATACGATTTTTTTAAGAATCAATTCAAGTTCGAATTGTCGCTAAGTGTTCGACCACTGGAGAAACAACCCCACTTCATTTTTTATAGTCAGTCACTCTGCCAAAAAAAAAAACAAATAAGGTGACCTTTTAATTAAATAAAAAATTCCCAAAAATTCTTTTTTTATTAAACAATTTTTTTGATTATTGTAAATTTTGTTACATAAAAAAAATATATTTTCAACAACATAAAAAAAAATTTAAATATTTCTACTATAATAAAATTTATATATTTTATTTATACGTTATATATAATAATAATAATAATAAAAATCCTTTAAATGGGTGACTTTTAAAAGATGATTTATCATATTCACACACTAAACCAAAACAACAAAAAAAATATTGAACGATATATGCCACATCCAATATTATAAGAACCACCAGGATGATTCTGCCATTATTACTTTCATATAAATATATCTAACACAAAAAAACGCTAGATTTTTTTCCATATATTTGTACATACGTATAAACACACATATCTACTATCTAGAGAGTATGTCTATATATGTATATCTATATAAAAAATAAAATATCGAAATAAATTCCAAGGATTCATGGTTAAAAGGTGTTATTCCCTGTAGTGAAACATAAACCATTAACTCGGTCGGTGGTCTCTAAATTAAAAAAAAAAAAAAAAAATTTATATGATGAAGATGAAGAATGAAAAAAAATATCCATCTTTTTTACTGCTGTGTAGTAGAGAGAGCATAGTGTATATATTTTTTTTTATGATGATAATGTTAACTTTTTGGATATTTTTGCGTAAAAAATGAATTTTTGCAAAGAAGATATTCTTTTTTTTTGTTATATATTGCAAAATATTTTTGAAGGATATATGCAAAGTTTTATATATATATGTAAAGGACAAAAAAAAGAGAAAAAAAATTATAACTTGGATCATAAGTAATTCATAACCATCATTAACGTTCCTTTTTCTATATATTGACTTAAATTTATAATAAAGTAAAGTATAAACGAAATTGAGTTCCCTTGGCAAATACCGGGGACTACTAAGATTTTCAAAATTATATCCTTTTTTTTTGTGTTGTTATTGTGTGGAATATAATGGATATTTTCTATACACTAACGCGCTACCATCCATAACTTAATATTTATACCAAAACAAACACCATACATATATATAAAATATTTGAAATGTTAAAATAAAAAGAATGTTCAAACGACAGTTGAAAATGTAAATCAATTTTATATTTTCATAAATATAAAATATATTTACCAACCAAAAAAAAAAAATGTAAAAGTCCCAGAATAAAGTATAAATTTAAATTTATAGAATATAATATACATTTTTTTTTAATATTTAATATTCGTGTCCTTGATTATAATTTTATACCGGATATTAAAGCTATAAAGTTATGATCCGTTTTTTTTAACCATCAGGTAAATAAATCTACTTTCATTACAATGATTGAGTCTGTCTGATTATTGTCAGTTATATATATAATATTAAACATGTTTTTTTAAGGATAAGAGAAAATTTCTTATACAAAAAATAAAATAGAAAAGAAGAAGAAGAAAAATGTTAAACATGACATGTAAAATGATGGTGAAACGTTAAATTACTATATTTTCTTTTTGATTTACACATCAATATTTTTATAAGATTTATTTTTAGCTAAAATATTGTAACAATATAAAAAGAAGTAAATAAATAATTTAATAAAGATTGACACTAGTGAAATTTACACGTTTTTATATAAAATTTTTTTTTAGAAAATTATAGCAATAAATTTTCTTAATTATTTGTCTATGTTTTATCCTTTGAACGTAATTGAAATTAATTTTTGTTTTTTTTTTTTGGGTATGAAAATTAAATTAAGAATTATATAATGAAATTTATTTCAATCATTTATCGTATTTAAAACCAAAATAAAATTTAATTAACAGAGAGAAATGATTTAGTTTATAATTCAAAAAGTGTATAGCACAAAAAAAAATCGAATTTAATTAAGTTCAATGTTCGAAATTTCGTAGTATAATTTAAGAACAGTTTAAATGATTTTACCGTGAATTTAGTTTAATTAAAAATATATTTGAATTGATTATATATAATTTGAATAAAATGAATTTAATATAAAATTACATTGATATAAATTTGTAAATTAAATTAACTAATATAAAATAATAATGAAATTACTATTAACAATATTGTAGAATGCCTAAGGTTGTGCAATCTGATGCATAGCTATATACGTGTAGTAGAATCTATTTTACAGGTAATTTTCATTAAGACGAAAATGTAAAATTGAAATATTTAAGTATAAAAGAGATATTTGAAATAATATTTCAACAACTTTATGTAAAACTTTAAACTACACTAATAGTATAAAGGATACAATCAATTTTTTTACTATTATATTGATTCATAAAGAATAAATTTTATCAACAATCAAAAGACAATGAAATTTTCTATTTTCCAGGAAATTCAAAAATTTAATAATAATTATGAATTTATGAATTTTTTATCAAACATATAATATACAAAAAATTAAAATATTTACAAACAATTATCTTTCTGTAATGTATAGACTCATTTTCTATCTATATATACATTCAACATAATATTATATTTTATGGTATTTATAAAAATTGAGAAAATATTTTTGTTGATATATACATACGGTATACAAATAAACATAAAATGTCCAATAACGATACAAATTAAAACAAGAAAATTACTTAATGGCTAAAATTTCGACTTTTAACACGAGCCTACATGTGTCATCGGCATAGTGACAAGCTTTATTACATTAAAGAATGATTAATAGCTTTATATGAAATTTTATGTGGCTGAATTGTAATATTATTTTATTTATCTATATCAATATATACATATATATGTACATACATATGTATATATAAATATAAATTTTCCAATTTTACTATAAAATATCCTGATAAAACTAATACAATAACACTAATTATATTATATATATGTATGTACATAAAATTTTGTGTATGATATCGTGCGAGAACAAAAGAGTAAAGATTTAGTTTGTATAATATCCTTTTTTCCCTTTTATTTTTATACAATTAAGTTTGTTAAAGAAATTAATTATATTTTATAGTTTATATATACACATAGAGACAAGTATGTTAAAATTATGAATTTAAAAAAGGATATATGAGAATATGTTTTATTTTTTTGCATACATAAAAGTTTTTGTAGTAGAAAATTTAAAGATGTTTTTGAATATTATTATACAACAAAATAGTGGTGGTATACAAACAATATTTTTCCTATTTACTTTGATATTTTTTACATAATGTAAGTCAAAATTTTGTATGTAAATATAATTTTTATATGCGTCAGCAAATTAAATTTGAAATTATTATCAGTAATTATATAAAATCTAAATAAATTCAGAGCTATTAGATTATGATTTCACCCCATTGAAAATATTATTATTACAATTTAGTATATTTTTTGGGGATAGAAATATGTTCAGAAACATAGTTATTAAGCAGTAATCTCTGCAGATTAGTATAAAAATTTTTTTCAACAAAGATTATGTTTAGCTTTAACACTGCTACACATATATGTGATATACATAGAATACAGTAAATGCTCGACAAATAAACGTCTGGTAAAAACTTATATTATCATAATGAATTGCCTCTACTTTCCATAATTAATTTTTAATAATGTAAATGTAAATGAAGCTTTTAATATTTCGATAATTTCCATAAATCTATATCCAACGGAACAAATGAACAAATTAATGTTTTTAACGATCTTTATCTGTACTTCAATTATATAAACATAAATATATGTATATAATATATTCCAGGTTGTGTATTATAGATACTATTATGTACATTTTTAATTGTTACCAATAATATTTCAAAATTTTAGTATTAAATACAATAGTCAGAGGATAATAGTAAAATTGTGTTAAATTTGTGAATTCAGCATATTACCACATATGTTAAGGCATATCGTATTGTATGCTACCTACATCAATACAAAAAAAAAAATTGAAACAAGTAAAAGCAGTTATTTGTTTACATAAATTTTCCTCTGTAATAAATGGAAAGCTCTTGTATAGTGAATAATTTTTTTTTTCCGAAATGCAATAAATAAAAATTTTACACTATTTTATTTTTGGTTTTTTTTTTTTTTGAGAAACAATAAAAAAAGGATATTTTTTTTTTTGTTATTAAAACTAAAATGTATTTTGTAATAATTTTAATGAAAATTGATTTATGTAATAACGACGACGTATATTTGAATTAATTTCATATATTTAACAACAATAACAACAAAAAACGAATAATAATAAAATATTTTATAAAATTAAAATGAATTTATTACTTTAATTCAAGTTTGTGTGTGTGTTTTTTTTTTCCATAAAAATTATAATTTAATAAATTATATTTTAATATTTATATTTAATAATAATATTTTTTTTTTATTAAATTATATTATGGAAAATATGTCAACACGTATTATTAAGTTCATTAATATGCTTTTAATTTAGTATATTATAATTTAAATTATATTTGAAATAAATTGAAATTTTTTTTTTGTTAATTACCAGAAACCTTTTAGTCAAACAAATTATTATATTAATATTTATTTATTTATTTATTCGATAAGTAAATTAATATTAATTTCATTTAAGAAATTGAAATATAATTAATTATGTGTGAATTCTTATCAAAAAATTATCATAATTTTTCTATAATAGTTGATTTCCAATTAAGATTTATAAAATCGTTTGATTCAAATAGATTTTATTTGATCATTTTTGATTGTAGAATAAGAAAAATTATATTGTGTAAGGATAATTTGTACAAATTATCATAACTTTAATGAAATAGTACAATAATTTGTTTACGTATATTCTGAGATTGTCGTCTGCATTTAAAATTGTACAAATCATTAATTTTGATAGAAAAACTTAAGATTTTAAAGTAGATGAAATGAAGTTAATGAAATTAAGTATTAAAATTTAAGAAATAGAAAATTTTATATTACAATTTTATCGTTGCTCAGGATGAGAATGAGACGATTATGGTTTAAAAAGTAACATAAAACTTTTTTTCCTTCAAACATTATAAATCAATTTTACCATTTTGGTATGCAAAATAAAAACTTAATTTGAACAGAGAATTCAAAATATTTATTCTATATTCTGTATATTAAAATTGTCTGGTAAATCAAAATTATAAATTTAGATTATTTTTTTTTGGAAGTTTAACTATTAAATCAATTATTATTAATTTGATTTTTCGTTATTTTTCATTCAGAATATTATTGTTATTATTATTATTATTATTTTTGATTTGGAAATTCTTTTATTGGTTTCATTTATCGACTATTAAATAATAATACTAAATGTTCTTTTATGTTCAGTCATTTTTGATTCTGATTTTTTTTTATTACCACATCAATAAATTTTCGAGTTTACTAGAAATGATCACGAAATGCTTATACCAAAAAAATATATACATAAACATATATATATATAAAAAGGATTCTATGAATTTATGCAAAAAACTAAAAAAAAAATATTTTAAACGAAATATTTCTATGCTAATTTTCATAACTATATTTTTTTATATATTTTACTATATAGAAAATATATATTTTTGCGGCATGTCTGATTAATTTTTCATTTATATACAACAACAAAAAAAAAAGGATAAATATTTATTAAAGATCGATTGAATTCCATAGTTTTATTACCTTGATAAAGAATAAAATGTTATAACCTAAATTTCATTTCAAATCATTTTTATTTTGGCTTACATGTTCAAAGTTAATTAATATTTTTTTTTCTTCATTTTTTTTATATGGAAAAATTATATTTTAATTGATTTGATTTGGGAAAATAGTATATAATAAAATAGAAATTTTTCCACCCCGAAAAATCAAATTTGGAAAAAGTTTTGCTATATTAAAAAGCAATATAAACGCTTCTAATTATTATTATAGTTTTTGATTGATTATCCATAAATGAAATTATTGAAATTTATAATAAAATTTTTCTGCAATTGAAGGAATTCGTTTAATGTGAAAATGTTTTAAAGGAATTTTGTGTAATTGAATGTATGTTAATGTTAACAGAAAACTCATGTGTTATCTCATCTAATTAAACAAAAAAATTTCTTAAATTTTATCTCAGCATGACATTTTGTTTGTCTTTTTATAATTTCCGTCAGCTTAATTACATTTTATGAAATAAATCCTAATATGATAAAGAGAAACATATAATTATATAATTTTGGTAATTGAATAAGTGACTTAAATATGGCACCCCTTTTTTTTGTAGACACAGTTAATTACAAAAAGGATTTAACTTGATTCAATAAATTGCTCGAGATGTCAAGTATACTTATTAGACTTTATATTAATGAGACTTTATGAGACTTTTTATAATTTAATGAAGATTTGTTTGAAAAAAAAATTTGAATATTATATTTATAGAAGGAAATTTGAATTTTATATTGATTTGATGTTAAGGTAAATTTTAAGGAACGGTTTAAAAAACTTCATAAATTTAAAGAATTACTAAATTTCTACTAATATATTAAATCATACCACAAATAGTACAAGAGATATCGCACTGCTATTTACTTTTATTATCTTTGTACCACTTTTAACATGGAAAAACGACCTTAAATTCTACCTATTTCCATTTAAATATTAGGTAACCTAATTAAAGTTATCAAATTTATATTTATGCGTACGCAGATTACATGAGTAAGGATAAACGTTAATCTAAGGATTCAAAAATATATTAAAAATTATTTAAAATTCATTAAAATAAAAATAACACAATAAAATTTTCAATCTCTGTTAGTAATAATCCTTTTCTTTTTTTTAATTAAAATTCTTTCAAAACATATCAAATTACATTTTCTTAAGGATAGTTAATTGTATATTTCTTAACGTTTTTATTTCTAATAAGTATAATAGTTTCACTTTAAAAATTTCTCTTGGCCATTCATTTAGAAGTAATTTCAACTAATATATATTTTTTTATATTGTACGCAAGTTTCCCCCAATTTGAACTAAAATCAAAATTTTTTCGTATATCAAAAGAAAATTATATTACACTAAAACGTATATACATATATACCAGTTATAGCAACAACCTGTTAGCTAAAACGTATAATATTTTCATATTATCCGGCCAAAACAAAATAAGGAAATTTTCATTTTCCCAAAACAAACCAAAAATCATAAAACACTTTTTCACCTTATTCACCAGACCAAAAATTCGTTATACAAAATTTTGTTATATACCCAGTATCAAATATTTTGGATGAAATTGTGTATAACAATTATTTTATTTTCGTTTTTGTTATACACGAATCTTTATAGTAGAAAAAAATAAAATTATAACAATTTTTTTTTTTTGATTCACAAAATTCTTTATGTAAGGGATTGCATTTTACACACTTTATTCTATATCGAACACAAAAATATAGTTTTGACTTTTAGTATTGAATCTACTGCCGTCTCGTAACATATACAGTAAAATAAAATTGTCCGAACAAAAATATTCAAAAAAAAAAAAAAAAAGCATACAAATAAAAATGTTTAATTAACAGAAAATTGTTTATATAAATTATAATTCTAATTCTTTAAAAATATATAAATGAAAATTTACCATAAAATTTGGTATTAATAAAATAAAAAAAAGAATTAATTGTTTATTATTTTTTTGCGTTTATGCAAAAAATTTATTTAGAAAAAATATAAAAATTTATTTAGTTTTACTCTACTTAAAAAACAAATTTAATCAAAAATTAAATTACTATATGTGTGATTTTTTTGATGTTATGCTCTAGTATCGTTATAAAATTTTTGAACTATAAAAAAAAAATAATTAATAAGATTTTTTTTGTATTTTGTGGTGCGGATTTTTTCTTTCATAAATAATCGCGTGCACTAATTCGTTTTTTTTTTAGTGGTAAAATTAACTAATTATGTTGCATTATGTTTTTTAAAATTATATAAGCAAAAATAAAAATCAATATATAATAAAAAAATTTAAAAAATTTTGATTTAAAAATGTTGCAGTGTTAATAAATGTCAAAGTGCAAGAGAAAATTTTGAAAAATTTATAAAGAAAATTATATAAAAATACAAAATTAAAAAATATTAATTAAATTTACCCTAAATCATATAAATAATATATTAGATTTTTATGCGAACAAAATTATAAAAAATGTCAAAGAGTTAAAAAAATAAAATTCAAAATTGTATATTAGAAATTTTTGATTTCTTCCTTCCGCAATTTCCATTATAATATTCAAAATATCAGGTAAAGCAATAGAATTTTTCGTAATCCTTTATCATTAGACAGCATGTGATATAAATCTTCACAACATTTTCAAATATTTCATTAAATTATTGCCTTTTTGTTATTATTAATTTAACATATCCTTTTTTTTTTATTAGACTATGATTAGGAGACATAATAAAATATTGAAGAGATCCTGGTGGTCACAATATTTGACTATGTGTGTTAAATAAGGGTATACCTTTATTTTCTCCAAAATTTCGATATATATATGAACAATTACAATGTAATATCTGTTACGCTATTACTTAATATAGTCTTTTTAAATGTATACATAAAATTTGATTAACTTTTTTCTGAATTCAAATTTTATAGCCAAATTTTCAATGTATTTTACCTTTTTTTTGCATACTAATTTTCGGTCATAATTACAAGTCTAGCAATATTGTAATAAACTCCCCAATCCATAACATCGAACAATATATTGTAATCAATTAATTATCTTATCGGACAATCAACCCTTGATAATTAATCTATATTATAAAAATCAATTTCGCTTTAAAAAAAAAATGTTTCACTTAATTTTTTTTTTTAAATACTTTTAATCATAAAAATAGAAATTTAATTAAATGAAATCAAATTTAAACAATAAAAGATCTTCTTAATTATATTAAATCGAATTTAATTATATCTATAAATTTATTTATAATATTCGATTATTGTCAATAAAAAATGAAAATCACTTAAATATAAATAAAATAATTATTATTTTACAGACTTTTTAACAAGTTTATTTTTTTAATAATAATGAAAACCCTATAACACCCCAAGGCTATGTTTAAATATAAATAACTTTGAAAACAATGTGTCTAGGGATAATTTAAGGATACATTTAAAAATTACAAAATATTTTTGTTATTATTTTTTTTTTGTAACCCTTTTAATACAAAATTGAAAAAAAAAAAATGTAAAATGGTATATAAAATATTATTAAAGAATTTATATATTAATATTAATTATGATTATTTTAAAAATGTTTATATTTAAAACAATATTCATGTATTTTAATGCCTATTAAATATTTTTCTCTTCATTATGATTAAATAAATTTTTATTATAATATAGGTAAAACAAATAAAAAAAATGTCCTGACTGAATTTAAAAAGGATTTAAATAGTTTTTTGTTTGTTTTATAAATATTATCCAACTTTATTTCGAACATTTTTTTTTTGGCAAAATGAAAACTTAATTACTAGATTTCAGTTGGATCTTCCAATAACAAAAAAAAAAAAACTATTTTGTATTTACGTTCCTTAGCAGCAATTCAACTAATTATTTTGTACCCAAAATTAGTTGGAACTTTATTAGAAAATTTTAACCAAAAAATAATAGTTTGATGTTAAAAATTTCAACATTTATAATTTCATTTTTCTGTTAGATATTTTTTTTGCAGCATTTTAATTACTATCTATGATGTTTTTTTATAAACTAATGAAGCATAAAAGAAATTATAATAAAATTTTAATAAAACTTTAGTGTTTTTTTTTTTTTAAATATAATACAAAAAAAATATTTAAAATATTAAAAATTTATAATTGTAAATGTGTCATTAACATTTATTAAAAAAAAAAAAATTACTTAAACAAAAAAAAAATTTAATTAAATATCATCGAATTTGGAGTAATAAATTTGAATTTTAAATAAAAAATGATTTTAACTCATTTGGATATATCGTGGTTTATAGTCTATATTTTTGGTATTTGGAATGGTAAGAATTTTTTTACATTAAATTAAATGATTTTTTTTTTAATTGATTATTATGTTTAATCGATAATATGACGCCTACAAATTTAGATAGACTATAAAATTATTGGGCGTCAAATTTTGTTATGCTAAATTGTGGGCAGTAAATTGTGATAACTTTGTTGACCGAATACACTGAGAAATACAAAATTATCAATAAAAATATTATTATAGTTAATAACTAATGAAATTAAACCGAAAAATGTTTGAAAATTAGTCAGAACTATTAATTTATCTAATAGAATTTGTAAGTCATCAATTAATTTAACATAATTCTGGGTAAAATTAATTAAATTTTACATAAAATAAAATAGTCTAATATTAGTGATAAATCTTTCAATTTTTGCAAATACCTAAAATCTTTCTTCTTTTTTTTTTTTAAATATTATTTTTCCAAATAAAATCCTTAAATCACTTTGAATTTGAAAGTATCCTAAAAAATATCTAAATTTTATTATTTTTCTCTCCTAAACAATTTTTCTTTTACTAAACCATCCTCCATTGATCTATTCAGTGATTTCATCTATATATGAAATTCGATTCAACTATTTTCAATATTGTGTCCTATTTTTTTCTTCTAACCGAAAAAACCTGTAAAACAAAATTTATTTATATATAAATTTTCTCTGGAACATTTTCTTATTATAGATAAAGGAATGATATATATTTGAAATACGTTTTTAATGAGGTAGATTACTTATACTATGTAAACGTGCATGATGCAGTTTAATAATATACACTAAGTATATAAATTTTTCATTTTCTGTATACATGTTAAAAGTAAATCCTTTTTATACAATGTATATTTTATAGCTTTCACAATATTTTTTTATTGGTAATATAAGAATGTGGCAATGGATTAACAAAAAAAAAAAAATTTATCATTGAAATCGAAGTATTTAATTATTATACACTCTATATAACACACTATAAAATTTCGTGTTTGTGTAAAAAGAAACTGAGCAATGCATCCACAAAATAAAAAGGGAATTTTTTTTTGTTGATATTTTCTCTCTATTCCTTTTTGAAAAACAAAAACATATTATAGAGAAGAATTTGAATCCTGTTTGAATTTTTTATATATGTATATAGGTCCTTTTGTGGTGGGATACATTATGTGGAGCAGAATAATAAGTTTTGGTAACATAAAACAAAAATAATTGTAAAGTCAAAATAAATCTTTGTGAGTTAAATTTCAATATGTTTTCATTTCTGTAATTATTTTTAAAGTTCTTTTTTTTTTTTTGTTATGGTTGTGGAAAATTAATGATTGGGATAATTTTAAAGTAAAATTTTATTTGATATACAATCAATGAATAATTATGAATCAATTTTGAAGCTTTTGTGATATTAAGTATATCTTATATACAAAGATAATCTAATTGGTAATAATTATAATCTTATTAAGAAGGTAATACAATATTTTCTTTAATCTAGTCGATTTTACAAAATTATACTTATAAAGAATTTCATTTTACTGATTTTTTGAATAAATAAAATTTAGAATTCATTTGGAATTGGAAAATTATATTTACAAAAATTATGTATTTATCTAATATATAAATTAAAATTATTTATGAAATATTTATTTGAAATTCATTTTGATATAAAAAAAATATAGTATTTATATTTATAGACTATTTTCAAATTATCATTTATATAATTCATTATTATCATTCATCAAAAGTTTCATGTATCTGTTCTCAATTACAAATATAAAATAAAAAAATTTAAATTCAGTTTTATAATAATCAAAGGAAAATTCAATTTTATAGTATATAAAATATTTCTGTGACATTTGGTAGAAAGGATATTTTTCCTATAAATATTTTGTTTTGTTTTAATATCATTTTCAATGTATATTTATTTTGTATTATATAATCACCACCCATACGACATTAATTTTACATAAATTTATTTTTGTTCCTTTTGTTGGGACAATATTTTTTTTTTTTTTTAAATTTCGTGTAGGGATAAAGCAACAAGATTTAAAATTTAATATTTATTCTAAAGTGAAGTTGATAAAAAAAAACAACAACGTTTGTTTTAAATTGTAATAATAACAATATTCCTGGAAAAAAATAATTTTACATTTTTATTTATTTCGAAAATAGCTCGGGGAAATTCCTTTTAAAAAAAAAAAAAATATTACCCAAAAATGTGGGAATCATAGAAGAATAATGAATAAAATTTAATTTTACTGTTTCACTTTAAATCAAAGCTTACGTCCTTACAGGATCTGTGTGTTACTAAAATGATGATGACAATTTTTTTTAGTATTGGAAAATAGTATATAGGAGTCCTTAAATAGAAAATTTTTCAATTGAAATCTGATTTAATTAATTGACACAAATATGGTTCCATAATTAAAATTTTTTGATGCATTAATTTACAATTTTTGTAATCAATATTATAGTAACGAAAATATGCACTAATGAAAAATTCTAAATTTAGTTGATAATAATTATATAAAATTATATAAACAAGTTTATTCAATTTATTGAAAATTTTGCGGTGCTTATATATAATTTTATTAAATTAAATTGATTTAATATTAATTTAAATATAGTAATATTATAATTTTTGTAAAATTTATAATTTCAATTTATCATAACCGCAGGCAGATGATGAATTTGAATTTTCTATAAATTACTTCCTATGTACATATATTAAAATCTAATAATTGTAAAACTTTCATATGTATACCAAAAATATTTATATCTCAATATATAGTTATGAGTAAATAAAACATTAATTTTAAAATACTAAATAAGTATTTGCAAGTAAATGATAAAAAAAATTAAGGACTAAATGATTTAACTAAATAAGTAATAGAAAATATTTTTATTTACGAATTTAAGTAAATATTTATTTAATAACAAATTCTAAAAATTTTTATATAGAAATATTTGTACTCAAATTAATAAATGTATAGATGTACAAAATTAAATTCTATTAAAACTAATAATAAAATAACTTATATAAATATTGAAAATTCATACAATTTGCCAGTTCATCAGGTTTTTAAAAGTCAAAAATTTCACGATTCAAAACTAAAATTTGTTTTATGACAAATTTATATTATTTCATGTAGCTATACACATAACTTAATTGAAAGAATTTAACCATTTAGTATTTGAAAATTATACTATATGAAAACTGTTGATTATGTTCAAATTAATGAACCCCACCCGAAAGTATACTAATAATAAGTATTGAGCAAATAAAAAGCAATTTGACAATAGAAAATATTATAATATGCATTAAAAAGTTAGACAGAAATGCATTTTTTTAAATTTGAGAATAACGGGCGTACAACAACTATTTATATTATTTTCAATTTATATTTTGATCCTTGCAAAATTTTTATAGCCACAACAAAGATAAATAAAATAAAATAGGAAAATGTTTTTTTTTTTTGTACAACTGCACATCAACACAAAATATTAAATAAAACTAAACCCAAAAAACTATTTCAGGACAATAGAGATTTAAAAAGGAAGGGTGGAATTTTATATACGAGTATATGTTTAAAATTACATTTTTGTGAGGATTGACAAGGGTGAACGACTATGCGCTTTGGTAATATATTGTACTATCACACATAATTTGAATTATCCTCGAAACAGCAATAACTATAATTTTTCAAACAAAATTTCTAAAAATTCCAATATTTCTATGTACACAAACTCGGATATCATCAAGCATACGATGATTCATCATAATTTTAATATACATAATATAGATAAAGTGATTAAAGAGCATAGAATTGACAAAACATTTATATATAAATATTGAAAGTTATATTACATTTTATTTGGATTCGAACTGAAACGAATTTTAGTGTGCTTGATTATATGTACTATATTTGATAGATACATTTTTAGATATAAATAAACATGTTTTTTTTTTTTGCTATCTTCTTTTGGGGGTGGTAAAATATATATAATATAAATATTTATAGAGAGGGTTGGTTTTTTTTTTATTTATGTGTATATTTATCATTTAGCCCCACATCAAATCAATCTTAATAAGAAATAATATACAAAGATCAGTGTAAAAAATATACGTTAATATTGAAAGATTATTCATTGTTTTTTTTTTGTGGATCTATCAAATGTTTCGTAAATCTTTATAAGGACGTAAAAATGGGAAATAATAAAAATATTTATCAAAAAAATTTTGTTTGTCTCTTCTTAAAGCATGTAATTTAATAACAAAAAAAATTGAATGTAAAAACACAGAAAAAATTATATTAATTGTTAACTTTTGTCCAAAACTTTTTTTAATTTATATTTTTCTATGTAGAAAAACTTTCAGGTCAATAAATGTAATAAATGCAATAGAAAATTGTTTATATTTAATTAAATTTTAAAGGTATTTTCATCCTGTCTTACTTTTTCCAGTAGATATCCTTGTATCATTTTCAATTATCTAGTTATACGCTACGAGTTTTATTTATGTATATACACACTCTCTCTCCCAACTACAAATAAAACAGAATTTTTTTCTTACCATTAATTTCAATTTAAAATTTATAAGTTTTTAATCGTCCGTCATAGTTTTTAATACTTTCAAAATGATGATAGAAAATATTTATATACTTATAATGTTTTTTAATCACAACACAAAAAAATGACTCAGTCTCTCTCTCGCTACGAGTATTTCCTTGAACATAAAAAATTGTTCCTTGAGCATTTATCTTACCAAACAATATTGAATCAATTTCACAAGAATCAATTAAAAATAAATATAAGTTGGGTTTTTTATATATTAAATACTTTTATGTATAGTAGAAAATCTTCTTGGATTTATTCGCTTAAAATTTTTTACTTTTTTAATTAAATTTTAATATATATTTTCGAAAAAGAAAAGCGCAATATGGTATGTCGCTACGATAACGAAAACTATGTGTACCACTTGAAAATAAATTAGAAATATTTCATTTAATGTAATATAAAATTTATTAGTTAACGTTGAAATATATAGTATCAATAATATTCGTCCTTTTTTTTGTAAAATTTCATATTATTGTAAAAATATTTATTGCAAGGAATTTTCTATTTTATATATCGAAATTGATTTCCAATATATTACATATAGATTTGACATCATTATTTTAATGTTTGTTTTAAAAACAGTGATTTTTCATATGTACGAGTAGGTATATTATAGTTAATTGAAAACAAGGACTAATTGAAAGTATATATTTTCAATGTGATATTGTTGTAAGTGCAATTTTATGCTGATGCCAATCAAATATTATGTTTAACAAAAATTCAATTTAACTATTGATACTGCACTTATCGTCAAATATTAATTTACTTACATACATAGTTTCTGAACAAATCATGGATGATTAAATAGAAAAATATTTTAGTTTTTCATTTATAAAATTTTAACAAAATTCCAATCTTTTTGACATTATATGATTTTTTTTTTTTTACTAAATCTGAGAATATTTTTTATAAACTTTTCAAAAATCTTTTGTATCTTCTAAAATGGAATAATTAATAATATTTTTTGTATATACATATAACAATTTTTCTTATATATATATATATATAAATATTATGTAGTAAAAGGCAACTCTTGATAAGTCTCATATTGGCGGTACTTGGGAAAAATATAAATTGATTTATGAGAGGCTTTTCCGATGCTCATGTTTCATTCATTTATATTTTATATATATGTATTTATATAAATCTAACTACTTTATTATATTAGGGGTGGTTTGTTTTTTGGTATACATATATATTTTTAAATGGAAAATTTTTATATATATATATATATAATATAAAATGTCATTTTATATAATTTTTTATATACATTAATAGAAAATTTGTTATATCTAAGTTCGTAATATATTTAGAAATGAATGTCGTTTCTTTCCAACCCAAATATTTTTTATAATAAAATATATTATAAGGATCTAATGACTTTCTATACACCATCAAAAATATATATATTTTTGTATAGATAGTTTTCATATTTATACATAAAAAATTTATGTATATATAATATATAAAGAAAATTATCAAATAATAAAATTTAATAAAAAAAAAATGTTCACCACTCGAAAAAATTTCATAAAACCAATAAAAATTTAAAATAGAAAAAGATGATTAAAATTAATTGCAAATAATTTTTAAGTATATAAAATGAATTCTTTAAAATTTTCTATATTCTTTTTTCATTATTATTGTCATTTTTTACATTTCTTTAATTGGTTTTTTGTTTCCTCTCTAATAAGTTTCTCATTTTATTACATTAATTCATAAAAAAAAATAGATTTATAAAAGGCAAATATGTAATGTATATATATACATAAAGAGACAATGTTTTTTTTGTTTTATCTTTACCAATGTGACCACATTAAATCTATTTGAAATGATCAAAAGTTTATGCTTCTTTCTATGTATATCAACAACAAAAAAAAAAGGAAAATAAAAAATAAGATTTACTTGAAATTCCTAATAGCTCAAATTTCTTTTTCGAAAAAGGACATTACATAAATTCGTTATGGTATTGACGAAATATATAAAATAAAAACATAAAAAAAATATATTTAAGAAAAAATAGAAAAACTAGAAAATGTTGAGCTTTGAAGACTCTTATGTTGGATTGCGACTGCAGCATTATAAAGATTATGAAATTTTTCAATATTTAGTATAGAGATATTAATCGAAAATTTTATGAGATAGGACCTTATTTAATAGAAACCAATAAAAACTATTCGGAATTCGATAATTGATGGTGTTTTCCGGGGGGATCAAAATATATATAAGATTTTTTTCTATATACTATTTATGTTTCTAAGGATTTAATATGTTTTATGTTTGTTATGTTTTTTAAATACATTACATTGTGTTAACCTCAAAAATAAGATTTAGTATCTCTATATATATATACATGAGTGTAGACCAGAGACTTTTAACAGAAATATAAAAAATAAGGGAGGTTTTTAATATCCGAGAAGGGATAAAAACAATTTCTTGATTTTTCCGATGACATAATTTTTTTTTTTAGTATAGTTTATTTATTATAATAAAACTCTATGGATAACATAAGGACGAGAGTATAGTAATATCTCAATTTTTAGGAGGGTTTTCGTTAATATTATTATTATTGATTGGGAAATACTATATATAAATTAAATACAAGGGTTTTTTTGGTTCAATGACTTATAATTTGCTCTGCAAAAATTGGAGGGTTAGAATTTTTTCTCTTAGTTACTAAAAATTCTTTTAATTAAAATTGTATTTATATATATCGTTCAAACTAAATTAAGTAATAAACTATACTAAAAAATCTACTATATTTAATTAAATATATGGTTATATAAATTTCTACATAAATTCGATACAGAAAATTATATTTTGTATTGTGGATAAATTAAAAAATCAACTTTTTTTAATCTTTTTAGCTATGAAATTAGATTTTTTTTTGCTATTGGCAAAAAAATCGATTTAAAATAATTATAGTTAAATTAATCAGATAAATTATATATTTTAGTATTTCAATGAAATATTTATTGTTCACAGATCTTGAATAAATTATTTAATTGTCGAGTTCACAAATATTTTTTGTTTTTGGATTTTTAATTGAAGTAAAAATGTTTCAAAAAATTTATTGACAATTTCTATTTAAATATTTAAAATCTAAATTGTTTGTTATTATGCATACAAGATAAAGGAACAAGATATGTACAAAATAATTTTTTATAAACAATTTAAAAAAAAAAATATATTTTCTGGTTTTTATATTAATTTTATGACAATTTCGTGACTATAATATAATTTTTTTGTTAAATATTTTTATGTTAATAATTGTGATTTAAATCTTTTTAGGAATGTATACATTTTATTTAGATAATTTAAAATTATCCATTTTTAAAAAAATATTTCTTGGAATACCAAATATAGTAATCCGAACAATAAAGTCGAGAATTGATTTTTATTCAAAATTGGCATTTTTAATTGTTGAAATTTTCTTCCTGGAATTTCTAATTATTTTCAATTTATAATTGAAATTATATAACATAAATAATTTATGGTATATACTATATAGTAGCTGTCTAGTATACTAATAATTATACTAGAAATTTGGTAACTCAAAATGTATACTAAAATAACTTGTCAAATAATTGTATGTAATTAAATTTTTTTTAGTATTTTCTTAAGTATTTTTTTTTTTTGTCGATTAAATTTTTGTTGAGAATTTAAAATTTTCTACATTAAATAAAATCTTCCATCATACAGAACAAAAATATGTATATAATATGAATGAGGATAAATAAGATAAAAAAAAGCTTGTTAAATAGAAAATTTTCGTCAGACCAACTACCGCATGAATATCTTATTTAACCATAATTATTTTTTATGACATTTTTTTTATAATATAGAAATCATTAAAAAGTTTTTTTATGAACCACTTTTGTGCAAAATTTGTTTGACTGCTTTTATGTATGTATATAGTTGGTTATATATGTATATAATTTTGTATATAATTTTATCCCATAATTTTAATTTTTATATTTTCGTGTTGAAGACATAAAAAGTCCAACAAATAAATAATCTAATTTTGGTTTGAAATTGATGTTAAAAATTTTGGACTTTTTCAAATTTTCAATATTTTGCTTATTTAAACAAAAAGACAAATATTTTATACAATATAATATTAATTGGTTGGTTGGTCGGTTTAATAAGAGGGAATTGGAGCGGCCAATTCACGTACCTAGACCCTATGGTCCGTTGTACCCCCTTACGAAACGTTCCTCCAGAAGATTCACCACGAATCGTGCCATCACACTTCTTTAATAAACTTTACCAGCGTAGCAGGTTGTTCCTTGGCTAAATCGCTTAAATAATATTAATTAGGTAAAATAACTTCAATTTAAAATTTATGCAATAAAATTGAAATTAAATTAAATTTAAATTTTAACGAAAAAAATAGCATTACAAATTACAAATTTAAATATACGAGTACGAAATATATCGAAAATTGATAATAACCTAATGACAATTTTTAAACAATTTTTGCAATTGAAAAGCTTTTAACAACATTTATTTTATTTTTTTGGTTAAATTGAATTACCATCAGCTAAAAAATTTATTTATTTTTTATGGAAAATTTATAAAAATAAATTTTAGGATTTCTTGATTTATGAAATAAAAAATTTCCCAAAAAAAAAAAAATTACTTTTTATTAGTATTCTAAATAGTTAACTAAACAAATATAAAGTATATAATTTTCTGTAAAAAAAATAATTTCATACTATATTACCATAATAATTTTAAAGGGCATATTATTATTATTATTTTTTTTTTGTGAAAAATAAGAAAATTTATAAATAAATAAAAAATTACCCAACCATCTTCTTATTTTTCAAAACTCAGAATTGTATTAAAAATCTCTCTAAAGTCTAAAGTATTTACTCGTATAGTATAAAAATTCTCAAGGGAAATATTAATTTACTTTCCATTCAATTCATTTCAAGTAAAAATTAAATATTCAAAAAATGAATTATAACATAATTTAATATTTTTTCTTATATATACTTTTCAAATTTAACTATGTATTATATACTATATATTTATTTATTTAAGTAAAAGAAAAAAAATCATTTTTTTTTATGTACACTTTGTCTCTGTAAAAACCGTAAAAAAAATTTTTTGAAGGAAAAATAATAAATAAAAAAATTATAATCGAAAGTGCTAAAAAATATTATTTAAAAAGTCATTGGGTAATATTTTTGCTATACATATTTACCAAAAATATATATATACATATATATAAATATAACAAAATCGTTATTCAATTCATAACATCAAAATCAGATTTCAATATTCTAAGCAATATAAAATATCTTTATTTTCAATTTCATCTTAATTCAAATAAATAATAAAAAAAAAAACAAGAAGAGAATAACTTGTGTCCTGAATTTTTTATGCCTGTGATTCAAGGATATAATTTTTTTTTTTTGAAAACATAAAAACATGTTTTAAGGGCTCCCCTTTTGTGTATATGTGTTGTTGTTTAAAAAAAAACATATTTGAAAGTGTATTCAGGTGGTTGTCTGTTTTTGACAACTGAATTTGGTTTACATTTTTTTTTTGGGTAAAGGTGTACGTACCCACAATGTACATTACAATATGTTGAAAATCACTTTTATTTTTTTATACATTTTTTTTTTTTATGTAATTTTGAATTTATCGTTTCTTCCTTTATTTTATTTTATTTTTTTTTCTGTAAAATTTTGCCCTTAAGAATTTTTTATAAAAAATATAAAAAATGTAATAATAATTTTTTGAGGCCAGAAAATAGGGAGTTTTTTTTATATATACATATATATAAATAATTTAATTACATTTTATTTTGTGTGCCAGATTATTTAAATGTATTTATAAATTGATGAATTTATAATGTTTACTTAATTTATGAAATATAATAAATTTCAGGTTAAATTGGTCTTTTTATAATTTAAATTGGTTTTTTTTTTAATTCAAATTAATAATTTTTTCATATTTTTGTTTTAAAATATTAAATTCGTCCTTCGTGATTCGTGATTTAACACATGTCTTCGTCATTATTTTTAGAAAAATGGACCAACTTTAATTGTAAAAATACTAATTTGAAATTAAAATGGTAAATAAATTGATGATGCTTTAGATATTTATAAAATAACTATTTTTTTTTTAGGTTAAAAGGATTAAAAACGAATTTCATTGATAGACATAAAAATTGTTTTTTCATTATTACACAATTATATAAAAATTCTTAATAATTCTCGGTAATATTTTATGTTGCATGACAACATAAAGATATAGTTTATTTTTTTCTTCCAATTTTAAATGCTGTAAAAATATATCATTTCTTTTCTAGATATTTTTTTAATGTTGCAATCTTTTACAAAATTATCTCCATTTTAATATATATATATTAAATATATAATATATAGGTCATCATATGTATATATAAATAATAAATGTGTGCGGTTCAAAGTAGGTTTATAATAATATACCGTGACAGTATAATTGGGTGATACTATGCAGTTGTAACAAATTAATTATAAATTGTCCTTGTTGTGATTTTTTTTTTACTGTGTAGAGAAGATCTTTATTTGTTACAAAGAAGTTTTCTCATTTTCTGTACGTCTTAATATTAATTAAAACTTCAACTTTTTGTTATATACATGTGTACTTATGTACACTACATAGAAATGAAACTAATAAAAGTATTTATTTCTACTCAATAAACATTATATACGACGAGTACATACAATGTTTTAGTATAAATAATTTATCTATGAAATAATATAGTTTTCCTCTATTTTCAAATTTTCTATCCTATACGACAATAATTTCTATCTATACAAAAATAATGTTGTTCAGATATTTATATGAATTTTTTTTTTATTTATTATATACTTTTTTATGTCATTTTTATATAAAAATATATAATATCCTTATTCATCCACAAAGCTTTGCAGAGTAATGGAAATTGGGTAAATAATCGATGACAAAGCACTTGAAATGATTAATATCTGACGATGATGAGTACGAATATTTTTTTTATATATGTTTTTTAATGTTTTCAACATTCAAGTTTTTTTTTTTTTTTAAATTCTGAATATGCGATGAGATTGTAAATCAGAAATTATTATTATTAATATTATATTATTTTTGAAAGTATTATATATATATAGAAGAGAATGAAATATTTGATATAGAAAAACTTTAGTATCCTTTTTTTTTTTAAAATGTTGATAAAAAAATATAAGAATGTGAAATTATATTATGGTTATTATGGAATTTTTTTAATATACATATATACATAAATATTTCATTTAAAAATATTTAAATAAAAATTATTAAAATTCCAATTCAACTAAAATATTTTAATTATCATTATCAAAAAAAAAAAAAATTCGAATCAAATTTGTAACTTATGAAAAATAAAATAAAATATTTAATTTAGGAATTTTAATTTCAAATTTTCATATAATAAATTTAGTAGAAAATATGTTTTTATTATAGAAATATTAAAGTTCGTCTTTTTGAGCTCATTTATTTATATGTACTTTCCAATACACTTATAACCTTCTATGTACTTACAAAAATGTATATATGGTAAATTTGTATATGTTAATTATCTGAAATAATTTTACTTTTTACTATCTCTAAATAATCACGGATTTACGATTCTTACATAAAATTACGTGTATTGCCATATTTCCTATAACTTTGTGTACATTGTTTGTTCCTTTTTAAAAGTATATTATATTTAGAATAAGGATTCAATATAAAAAGATATAAGTTTTTCGGTCACGTCGAGTTTACAACTCTTAGAAGGGACACATTTTTTTTTAAAGGATATTTCTATTATTTTTTTTTTTTTATGTGGTTTTAAAACTTTCAAAAATCTTTAATTTTAAAGGTTTTATATATATAATTTTTGTTTTTTTTTTGGTTTTCAGTTTCTGTACAAGGACTGCGTGATGTTCAAGTTAAAATACCGCATGCGGTTAGACGAGGTGAGAAAGCTATTTTAAAGTGTAGCTATGATATGGAAGGTGATAGTTTATATGCTGTTAAATGGTATAAAAGAGGCAGAGAATTTTATCGTTATACACCAAAAGAAAATCCAGCTATGAAAGTTTTTGGTATACTTGGATTTAAAATTGAAGTAAGTATATAAAAGAAATATTTATTATTATATGGTAATCGAAAATTTTTTGGTATACATATTAGTATGTATATGTATAAGTAAATATTGATTTAAAATTTTTTTTACTGAGTTTATTCATCCTTTTTAATGCATCAATAATAAATTACAAATGTTTGTTAATAGAAATATTATTATTATTATTTTGATCTCTTGGTCGGGTTACATTTTCTAATCAATTTCATATTTCCCAAAATTTTCATTCCAATTTTATTTGCTAATTTTGTATATAAAATAGGAGTAATATAATTTTTTTAAGGGATGGGAAATTTGAGTAATAAATCAAAATTTTCTTTTTATTTCTTTTAATTATTCCAGAGACGAGAAAGAAAAAAATCGTCTGGACGAAATAGAATACTCAAATTTCCTAGTATACTATAATTTTTTTTGTATGTTTGTAAGCTTTAGAAGAAGATCACTGGCGACTTTTTTAAAAATTTATTTTTCTTGGCTTTCATCCTAAAATATTTTATTATATAAAAATTAAAATAAAAAAAAATTATTTATTTATTTTTTTACATTATAGCGTCATTCATCCAATGAAAGTCAACTAACTTTAGATTTAGTACAACCAATTGCATCTGGTAAATATAGTTGTGAAGTTTCTGCCGATGCACCGTCCTTTCATACATTAATTGCTTCAGGTGAATTAGATGTTGTTGGTAAGTAAAATAAGAAAAGATTATAACATTAAGGATTATTTTTTAAGTTAAAGGATATACAAAATGTTTATCAGAGAAATAATATAAATTAAATTTTCCAGAATTTTGTTACTAATCCCTATTTTTTACAAAATATATAAAAGATAAGTTTACTTTTCAACATTCTCTTCGGAAACACATTTGGAAATATGAAATTGTTTGACTGGGTAGCATCTGGTAGTAAATAGATGTCCAGTAAAATTACTTATGCCCATTAAATTTACTTAAAATATTCTCTGTAGATCAATTTTTTTTTTTAGTTGTACAATTGTTCAGTTTTTCTATACTTCGCAGTAATATTTAACTGAAAAGTTGTGTTGGTTTTTCTTGCGAATAATTTTTAAAAGTAACACAAAAATGTATACTTTTTTTTCTTTTTGGCTATAGAAAAAAATATCCTCAATTTTTATCTTTATGAAATTTTCTTCCTTTTTTTGTTGTTGTTATAATTTTTCTTTTTATTTGTCCTGGTCACATTGTGTCTCTCCTTATGTACATATTTATCCTTAAGTTGAAGATAATAACATGGAACCAAAACAACATTCAGAAGAAGCGAAAAAAAAAAAAAACATTTTCTTAGCAGAATTTTTCCATGTTTATATATAGTTTTTTTTGTTTTTTGGTTTTCCTTGTATTTTCTTCCTAAAACAACATTTTCTTTTTGTGATAATAATACAAGAAGAGAATTTTCCCAAACCGGTAATAATAAATGTTTTTCTGTTTTCCTTTTTTTTTTTTTGTTTTTAGTGTTGGAAAATAATAATACCGAGAATAAGATAAAAATAAAACAATTTTTTGGAATGTGACATTAAAAATGATAGTTCAGTTTCTAAATGCATATTATCCTTATGAAAATTATGTAAAATAGAATTTTTAAAGAAGTATAAAATGGGATTTTCTTTTTTTGTTTTGTTTTCATTATTTTTTTTCCAGATTTTCTTCATTTCTTTTTCGTTAATATTTATTTAAATTTTATTTTAATTAGAATGAATGAAAAATAATTAACAAGGGAATTAAAAAACTATAATATAAATAATTTATGAATCTTTAAAAAAAGTGTGTACTCATAGTGAGTGGTTCAATAATATATGTCTCAATAATTGTATAAAATTGATAGCGCAATTTATGTTGTTTCACAATATAAAGAGTGATTTTCTTCTATATATATGCATAGAAAATTTTGATTAAGAATTTCCTGCAAAATATTATGAAATTTTATAATTAAAATATTAGTACGATAGTGTATTTTGTACTCTCTGTGATCAATAAAATGCCTCATTAATTTATTGTTATTTACCTATTCTTCACCATAACAAAATGCTTTATGGGTAATCCAATTAAGAAATTAGCGAGTATAATTTCAAAATTTAGCGAGTCTAATTTAAAAATAAATAAATTAAACGAATATACAACAATAGTTGATATACCACAACTACACTATGCTTTGTGATCATTAATAGTGCTAAATAGTTAATAGCTTAAAAATGAAATTGCTTCACTACAAAACATAAAAGCTTTCACAAATTTAATATAAATAAATTAATGATTTAAAATTTTCAATTTACCATGTAGTCGATAGTATACTAAACACTATGATATGATGATAATTACTAAATTGTAGTCTTACAAACCGAATTATTATAATCGCATTTCTCTATACGAAAAATTTGAATTGTCAACCACGAATCTATGCACAAATATTTTAATTAATATTTAACTAAACTTGAAATTTTATTATCATTTTCAATTTATATTTAATTTTTTTTTTAACCAATTCAGAGCAAAATCTTCTTCTATCTTCATAATAAATTACAAGGTGATATACTTCAATATTAATGATAACATACACTGAAAAAAAATAATAATAATGATTAATTTTAGAGATATACTTTTCTTGTCCATACTCCTGAATATTATTTCATAATTAAATATAAAAATAATAATAATACATAATATAAATATTCTTAAAATAAACCACATTAATAATTTATATATTAAAATAAATTTTAATATTTTATTATATTTTTATTATTTTTCCATGATTATTTATTTATATATAATATTTACATGGAGGAAAAAAATAAAAGGTCGTTCTTAATTAAAAGTTTCTGCTTTTTTGAGGATATGAGCATTTTTATCATTGCGTTTTTATATATATTTCTTTTTTTTTTTGTATATATGGAATTAAGTTAGTATACTATATATACTATATATATACTTGATAAATAATTATTTATTAAAAAAATAATTTCCGGATGTATCATTTCTAATTAGTTTAGCACATGTGACAAAGATACATATAAGAAAACAACAACACGACAAATAAATAAATAAATAAATAAATAAAAAAATAATTTATAAGTTAAACTTAATTTTATATACAATTTATTCAGGGAAAATATTATACCCTCTTCGCTATGATACAAATATATCTGTTATCTACATATACGATTATATATGTATAAAAAAAATTTAATTATGTTACTGTCAGAGATATTTTCATTTAAAAAAAAAAGTAAAAAAAAAAAAAATTTTTTTTGTTTGTATGA
This sequence comes from Empis stercorea, assembly GCA_949752835.1. Classification (NCBI taxonomy): domain Eukaryota; kingdom Metazoa; phylum Arthropoda; class Insecta; order Diptera; family Empididae; genus Empis; species Empis stercorea. The sequence continues at coordinate 49,162,103 of OX457089.1, forward strand.
CTTTTTCTATCATTATTAGTATATTTATGTGGAGTATATAAATAAATTTCCTGTATATAAGAAGGTTTTTTGTAATATATTTAAGAAAATTCCCAAAGGAAAACTATAAATGTCGTGTTGTTTTTGTACATCTTCATCTTCATTTTTAATTACTACTCAAACTTGTCACACAATTATACAGCAAAAATATTCTCATTAGATTAAAATAAAATAAAATAAATAAAAAAAAAAATATTGACCGTGGATTTTACTAATTAAAATTATATAGTAGTACATAATATATCTCTACTAAAAGATGAATTCTCATTAGTAACTTATACAACAATTTAATTACTTTATTTACACTCTATATTTCTCTAGAGAATATTATTTTGCTCAGACATTTTCCCAACCCCAAAAATAAAAAAAAAATATTAAATCTGTTTTTCATGTTTTTATATACAAAATATCCAAGAATTTAAATACATATATAATTTTTTTTTTTTTTTATAATTACATGATTATATCTTAACATATAATAAGTTGATCTAAACATAAAAAGTAAGGAATCAAGAAAAATATGAAAACTAAAAAGGCAAAAACGAATTTAATTGGAAGTGCATTTTCGTAGTATATAACTTTTTTACATAATTATTTTTATAGCATAAAATTATAATTAAAATAATCTTAAAAAAAAAAAAAAAACATAAATAGTAATTTAAGTAGATTTAATTATGTGTAAAACATATTTATTTTAGGAAAACTATTTAAAAAAAAAAATAATTAATTATAATTTTTAGTATACCAAAAAACTGCTGAACAAAAGTGTTAAATATCTCTGACAAAATATAATAAAATTTTTGAAAACTTTTTTAAACTATAATATATATTACTTGAATAAATAATAATATTAAATTACATATTAAATTATATTCAAAAATTATGTTTACTTAAATATTAACATAAAAATATTCATTTTTTTTTTTTACAGAAACACCAAGCCAAAAACCAGTAATTAATGGATTTCGGTCAAGATATCGTGTTGGTGACAGTGTTCGTGGTAATTGTTCATCTAGACATTCTAAACCTGCAGCAAATCTTACCTGGTTTATAAATGATCATGAGGTAAAATTTTAATAATATTAAATAGAAAAAAAAACCAACAGTTTTTTACATTTAAAACATTAAAAATATAATATACAAAACTACAGCAAAAAAAAAAGGTTAATAACTACACAAAAAAAAATGATTATGCTATGCGATTATTATCATAAAAAACTTTTAATATTTATTAAAAAAAAAAAAAAAATCCCAGGCGGAAAGTTTATTTAACTATCATAATGAAAGGATATTTATAACTATATAAAAATTTTTACTTATGATCCTAACTAATTATTTTTGATAGTAGAAGCAAAAAAAAACAACACAAAAAACAACTTAAAACCATTGGGTTTCCTTTTCCGTATTATTGTATAATTTTATAAAGGTTTTTTTTTTTTATTTTAAATAAGTAAATATATTTTTGTCATCCCTTCATATAAAACCATTAAATCTACACGCTATTGTAGCTTATATATGTATAAGATACTTTTAGGACCTTTTACCAAAAAGTTTTTGTTTGTTTTTGTTGTGGGGAAAATATCATTATGGGTAGTTTTAAGTTAAATATATTTTTTTGGTAAACAGAAAAAAAAGAGTCATTTAAAATATAATATAATCTAAAATAATAATTTTACTATTGTTGGTGCATAAATTGAGTTTTGACATCCAAAAAAATATATGTACATACAATTTTTTTGTTGGTTTATAAATTATAGTTTGAGATTTATTGACATTATTTTGGAAATTGTTCATTTTTGTGGAGATAAATATAATATAGGAAAAACATATATAAATATTTTAGGGAAAATTACTGAATTTTTTTTTGGGTCACAAAATTTCATAATAGACGATTTTTAATATATGTTTTGTTAGATACTAGATTGTATGTGGGATTAATTTGAAAATCCTAATTGTTGTATTTTATTTATAATTTCCTAATTTTCATTAAAGGTTATTTTCATTGTAATATAGTTTGTTTCGCCATAAAATTTATGTTGGAAGAGATATTATGGAATAGGATGAAAATTAGACTAATTTTTGGGAAAAAATATTGAATTTCTGTTTTAGAAAAGATAATTTTGAAAAAAAAAACCAATGTTATATGTTTGTCATAGATCATAGAAGGAACTATCCATGAGTAAAAAAGTTGAATAATAAATTGTACCCAATCTCTAAATCCTTGCAATGTCTTTCTAACAAATATTTCATAAAATTTCAAAAACAAAATAATAAAATATATAATATTTTTAATATTTCAATTACTGTTCTTTAGTGTATTATGTACTCTACTTCTTCATCTTTTCCAATTTCCTAGCAATATTTAACAATATATTTTAGAGATGTTCAATGATTTACTTTGTACGAAAAGCAGAAATAAAATTAAAAACTCAAGTTTCATATTTCACTATAACAAAAAATGAGTATAAATATACGAGGAGCAGAAAAAAAATGATTGCCTAAAATGAAAATATAAATTTTTTTGAATAAAAATAAAATTTTTTTAGTTACCCTCAAAATTTATTATGTATGGTAGAAATTTTCATAAATACATTTATTTATATTATAATATGGGAAGCAATGATGTGTCATATTTTGGCCAGTTATATATGTAGATATGGTACATATAAAATGGGTTCAATATAGCAAGATAGTATATTACAAAATCTATATAAATTCATTGGCGCCAGGATTCTTCATCTAGGATGGGGGTATCAAAAAGTTTTTGGAAGATTTACAACTTTTTTTTTTTTTGTTATTTCCTTTTTTTTTTGGGGAGGACAACCGAATTTTATTGAGGGAAAAACTAAATTTTATATAATATTAGATTGTATTAGTGATATTTATACTATATTATATAATACAAAAATTTTCTATCTAAATAATGCTGTGAATAAATATAGAAAGGCAATTTTAGTTTTATTTAAAACGTTGTTCAAAAAAGTTTCTTCTATACATAAATAGAAAATATTTTCCGATATTTTAAATAGAAAAACGACTTGAACTTGAATTTATATTATAAAATAGAAAATTCAAATGAAAATTTATAGAGTTTTCTTGCTTATATACCAAAAAAGACTATTTACCAACAGAAATTTACGCTAGATGACAAGTATTTATTCAATATTTCCAGTTCGTTTGATTTAATAATATAAAAAAAAAATATAGTATTTAAATATCTTGAGAAATTATTATAATATACATAATTTTGTGGAAAACCATTTTATGGAAAAACAAAATGAAATTTTTTTTTATTAATTAAAAGTTTTTATTTTGTCACTTTTGTTTTGTTTGGGAAATATTATTAGTCAGTTTAAAGCTGTTAGCTGTGATAATATTCTGTACACAATTTTGTAATTTTCATATATTTTTTTTTTATAATTTAAATTTTTCCTCCGTTTTTTTTTTGTGGAAAATTAGGTTCTAAAAATTATTAGCTTAAGTTTATAATCTGCATCATTGCTATATCTGTATATTTATGTATGTATATATATATAATTTTTAAGGAGAAAATTCCTAACTTATGCTACCGTGAACAGTTTAAATATTATAAATATAAAAAGTTTTAAGTTTTTAGTGTATGTACGTTGTTAATTTAAAAGTCTATTGGGTGGACATAGAAAATTTCTAGCTTTGTAGAATATTGGACAAAAATATTTCATATGTATATAAGAGGATTGTGTTTATATATATATATATATAATTTAATATATATAATGTAATAAAAATGAAATGTTATTATTGCGACTATAAAGGCGTAAATTATTTGCAGTTATAATTACTTTTTTGGATAAAATATTATTATATACACAATAAAATATTTATAAGTAAAACATATTTTTCATTTATATTTATTATCCTTTAATACGTATGTATATATATATATATATATATATATATATATATATGAGTATGTTTCATAGGGAAAACTTTATAGTTTTTGTTTTATATATTTTTTTCCTTATTCTGTTTTCCGTTTGTGTTAAAGAGGATTTTAAACACCAAAACGATAAATACTTTTAGTTATAGTAAAAATTGTTGGCATTTTTAAGGATTAAACTAAAGAATTATACTCGGATATATACATATGTATGTATTATTTGTTGTGAAATAAGGAAATAAGGAAATAAGGAAATATTTATTATAGATTTATAAAACTTAATTAGGTATATGTTTTTTTTTTAAATTATATAAATAAAATATTTATAAGTCGACAATTATCTATGACAAATAAAAAAGAAGAAGCTTATTATGGTTTCGATTTGTTAGTCGGTATAATGTCTGTTATGTAATGTAACAAAATTGTTAAATTTGGTTGCGTTTGCGTATCATAAATTTTCATAATTGAATTACAATAATTAAATTATCTAAAAATAATAGAGCAAATAAATATAGTATTTTTTTATGTTGGGTGGAAACTAAGCTAAAATCTATCTTATAATTAATATTACAATCATCTTTAAAACTATGTGATGAAAAGAGTTTAAATAATTTGTTCATCATTTGATTCAAAAAAAATTTCAAAATAAAAATGTCATTAAATTATTAGTAATTTTCCTTTTAAAATAAAAACAAACAGGTGAAGATGGATGACTTTTCACATTTTCACACTCTTTTGTTTTTATCTACACAAACACGGGGGAAAAAAATTGATGCCTTAAAGTAGATTTATTAAATTATTACGCAAAGAAACAATTTTTATAAAATCCAAAAGCGAAAAAAATAATATATTTCGTTCCGCAGGCAAAGCAAAACAATTTTTGAAATGATAAATTTGTTAACAAGTATATGATTCACGCTATATTATAGACCTTTTAAAAATTATAATATAGGGTGAAATTTTTGATTTATTTATAGATATTATTATGGGTAACGTAACGTAAAAAAAAATTACAAAAAATTACATAAAATCATTTATATAATCAATGCTGTAGCATATAATCTATATATTACAATACATAAATTATATATTTTCTCCATACTAAATACTTTCAGTGTATTTTTTTTTTAAACATTTTCATTTCAAAATTTTTATGGTATATAGAAAGGAGCATTTTTGCAAAATATAATATTTTTATTATTTTTTTTAGGTTAATATTCAAACATCAGTCTGTATTTTTGTTTTTTTGTTAATATTTACAAAGAACGAGAAAAAAACAAAAATTGGGGGAGGAAAAACAAATTTTTTTTTTCTCTGTTGTGTTCGAAAGGAAAAACAATAGGACGATGATGTGGAGGGTGAAAAGGATATTTTTAGATATAAATATGTTCTAAATATATTTGCAATGCAATATTTCATAATATTTAAAAAAGTTATCCATTGTTTTTAAAGCTGTGATAATATATTTTTTGGGGTAATGTAAAACAATTTACTCAGATATTTTTGGGGTATGTTTTTAAATAAAATTTAAACAGAAGAATTTTTTCTGAATATTTTTTGGGATATAAAATTTAGTTATTACATAATTAAATTTGCTTTTCAGTGTGTCTCTTAAACTTAGGTTGTATTTCGAATATAACAAATTAAGATATTACAAGGATAAAATTTGAGAAATTATTGATAAATTATGAATACTGAAATGTTTTATTGGGAAAGATATGATAATAAAATTTGATTAATTTCTTTTAAACAATCAATTCTCTTCAATTTAACTCGTAAATAATTTAGATTGAGCACAAAATTATGATTTTAAATATTAAATTTTTAAAGGATATAATTTATTTGAAATATTTATCATTTATAGGTTTTTATTGAATTTTTTATCGTTAGTTTTTTATGGTAAAGAGTAAATTCAATTTGGAAGCTATAACCAAAAAAAAAAAGGAAGGCCCATTTTATAGTCAAATTAATAGACAAAATTTTTCCTTATATCCTTTTTTTTATAGACAGGCCAAAAAAACATTTTTCATTATAGTTGAAATTAATTGTTAAACCATTATGACTTCTAAAACCATATTTTTCATATGTACTCTATGGTCTCCTCTATGAAAATAAATAAAATTGCCCATAAAATTTTACATAAATGGGTTGCAAGTGCAATAAAAAAATTCTGTATATTTTTATTTTATTCTATCCTTTAATAACTTAGAGAACGATTAATGGTATATATCCCTACCCTACGAAAAGATTGCAATTTTTCCATCATATATATAATAATTTTTATATGTATTTGAAATATATATTTTTAATTGACTTTTATATTATTATAGGCAAATCCTGCACATGTAAAATATCATCGACCATTAAAGGATTCACGAAATGATTTAGAAACATCAATTGCTGGTATACAGTTTGTCGTCTCTGAACATCATTTTCAACGAGGCAAATTAAAAGTAAGTTTTCTACTTTATGTTTTTTTGATATAATAGTTTTTATATCATATACATACTAGCATAAGATAATCCGTAAAATAATTTTGGGTTATTAATCAAAGCATATAGTTAATAAACATTATTAAAATGTCTATAAAATTTGTGTAATTTGATGATTTATCTATGACCAATAAAAAACTATATGCGATAGATAGAAATTATGATTTAAGAGAATACATTAATATTATGATTTTTATGATTTACAGAAATTGTCATTATTAATGTGTATAGGAAATTTTTTTGCAAAATATTTTTAAATTTATTTATATTTTATATACATATATGTATTACTTTTCTATTTTATCCAGATTCGTTGCAGATCATATATCCATGATATTTATTCACAATCAACTGAAAAAAGTTTTGAAATAGATCGTCATAAAATAACATCAACATCATCTTCATCGAGTGCCAATAGTATTAATCATGTACAAAGTTTACCATTTGATCAATTTTCAATACATGATGGTGGTGATATTACTGATAAAAAGGATACATTTATGAATCATATTCAAGGTAAAAAATTTTTTGTTTAAAACAAATATTTTTTTTTTCAAATTTTCCTTTGATGTTACCATAAGAAACTCGGTTCTTTTATATTATTATAATACTCTTTCACACACAAAATTTATATTACCTAATTATAGCAACTATATATATATTCCTATATATCCTTTTTAAATTTATTATAGTACGTTACATACTTCAATGATAAAATATCGCAAATAGCATCGTTATATAAATAGATATATAAGCAAAAATTTAGTTTAGTATTAAAAAAAATAACAACTAGGTGATATTTTATTCTGTTTTATTTGATGCGCTTGAAAATTGATGCTGTTTTAAATTTATTTTTTTTTTAACTTTCAAGGATATTTTATAAAGTAGTTGCAACATAAAAAAAAAGAGGAAATATCTTATTTGAAAGTTAAGTTACTTTATATTATATAAATTTCTCAATGATTTCTATATTACACAAAGTTTCCTTAACGAAAATGTATAAGTATAGTTCGTTGTGCATATATATATACGTATCTACATTTATCCTATCTTATGTATAAGATGCATTTTGAAGAAAATTATTGTAGGTAGTAAAATAATTCCTATATATAAATAAATTCCATTTGGTTTTCTATTTGTACATGATTTTACAATTTACTTTATGGAAATGCATTTAATTTACGAAAAAAATTTTTTTTATATATTTCTCGTAAGAAAAAAAATGAAAATTATTGATAAAAAAGAAATAAAGTTTTATTTATTTTTTGTTCATTTACCAATAAACAAGAACATCTTATACAGTTGGCAATCAATTAGACTAATGCAGATATTGTGTTTGGAAAAATAAAATTATAATATGACAAAAATAATTGCATAATTGGGAAAATATCTTAATTTAAGATAAATTAATCTGATTAAAAATTATTATAGATAAGTGTATTATATATATATATATATATGGCATAAAATCCTGCGGCACAATTTGAAAAAACATTTGATGTATTTATGATGTTTAATTACTTAAAATCTATAAATAAATTGTTTAATTTAAAATATATAAAATCGTTATACATTCTGTCATTTGGAGTTAATAGAGTGATAAAATTAACAAATTAAATTGATATTGTTAAAATACTTTAAAATTGATTTAATTAAATAACAAATGAAATAATGTCGTTCCAAATCAATCTAACTAACTCTGACAATCTACTTTAATTGTATATTTTATGATAATTGCGTGTATCTTCTCTTCATCGACTAAAAATCTTATTTTAACAATTCTAATATCATTTGACATTTTAAATTTAAATTTAAATTCAATAAAATTTCGAAAAAAAATTATATATGTATTTGATTTTTAATTGAATTATAAAATATTCTTTATAAAAAAAAACTCTGCCCATGAGTAAATTATATATAAAATATTCATCCAATTTAATCACTTTTTTTTCCTATTTTTTGCTATTAACTTCATTTTGCTCCAAAAAATAGAAAAAATAAAAAAAATAAACAAATAATTTTTTGTCAACTCGGAAAAAAAAGGGCGCCAGAGAATAAATCGAGAGTCATATATATATAACAAAAAAAAACATAAAATTTTAACAATTTTTCATATGGAAATCATTTGTATTATATACTAACATTTTCCACAACAACAGCAAAAAAAAAACCGATTTTTTTTAAATAATAATAATAATAAAAAAAAGCAAAATATACAAAAATAATAGAAGAATTAGATTGAAAAACATAGAAAAGAATTTTTATTTATGCTTTTTATCATAAAGTTTCCTTTTTAAAATAAATAAATTTTATGTTGTTTTGTTGTTATTATTGTTGTTGTGATGATATCTCTCTCTAAAAGATATTATAAAATTTCGAAAGCATAGAAGTGTAACTATTTTAGAATAAAGACACAATTTATTCAGGCCATTTTCCCAGAGGAAAAAGTTTTTGTCTATAGAGTTTTTTTATATTGTATTTAAAAAAAAAGTAGAAGAAGAAATTGTTTTACTTTGCGCCTTCTAGGTTTGTTATAATTTGAAAAGTCTAATTTTAATGTTTTTCTGTCATATTTGTTTATTTCTTTTTTTATTTTTAACTTCTACTCCTAAGAATCTTTTTTTTTTTATGATTTCTCTTATAATACAAAACGAACTAATCTAAAACATTGGAGCCTTTTAAGAGGTTCTACACATTTATATCCTATTGTTGCTTCTTTGCTATTCATGATGACGAAAAGAGTAAGTGAAAAATGGCAACCAATTATTATATTGTATACCAGATATACTAAAAAAAAAAACACTGTTAAACTAAACAATAAAAGTTTTCTTTTTCTTAAAAAAAAAAAAAACAAAATGGATGAATAAATTTATAATATTATTGTTTTTTTTTTTTAAATATACTAAATAATTTATTGAAATATTATACAGTGTGATTTTCAAAATTTACTTTTAAAATACTTAATGACAGTTTAAAAAAAAAATAAAAGAATTCTTAAAAGTTTTTCTAGTTGTAAATTTAATTTGAAAAATATATACAAAAAAAAAAAATATTATATATCTTTATTTCCATAATTTATTTAAGTTGAAAATTTAATGATTTAACTGTGCACAAAAATGTTTATGTAGTATATAAAACTGTTTGAAGTTTATTATAATAGTTGAAAATTTTTTTTTATTAATTAATTCAATTTAACTTTGTTCATTAAAATACAAGGCTAATAATTATGATAGATTAAGTATATAAAGTACGTACTATATTATATAACTATTAGTATATTTTAAAGAGGGAAAATTCTGAATAAAATCTAAAACGATAAATGGTTGAAGATGTAGAAAATTTTAAAATACAGATACAATGTGTATTGATTCTATACTAAAAAAAAATTGATTTAAAAATGAAATATAAATTTATATTTTCCTAATTTTCATTTCTATGATTTAGTGTCTTGTGTTATACCACCAAAATTAGTAGGACAAAGCAATAAATTTGAAAATTTTCCAATTGAAATTTAATTAATAGAGAACAGAGCAATAAATTAACTTTGTTAAAATTACTCAGTTAAAAAGGATTAAATTTTCTAGGTATAAATTGGAATTTTATACAATTTCAGCGTAAATATAACCGAAATTAGAAAATTTAATCAAAAATCTTTATCAATTTTATTCTCTGGAATAACATTTACGACTAAACAAACACCAATTATATATTCCTAGTCCTAGTCCATGACGATTTTCACATTAATTTCTCTTTTCCAGTATACTCTACTTTATTTGTGACCAATTTTCACTTTATTATTAAACAAAATTCAATTATAAATTATTAAAAAAAAATATTTAATTAATTTTCCTAATTAACAAATTTATTAAAAACTTAATAGGATTATTATTTTCAGGGGATGTATCATCATTGAATGCTGGTGGCGGTGCTTCAGCAATTAAACCATCAATACTACTATTAATCATTTTTATATTTCATCAATTATCACTATTAGTTATAAAAAGTTTTTTGCACAATTCTGATTATAGTAATAATAATAATAATATTAATAATAGCAATACTAGTAATAATAATAATAAATTATACAATCCTGAAAATAATTTAACATTTATTACCAATTCATGACTTTACACTTTTAAATAAATCAAAAAGTTTAAAAAAAAAATTTAATTTTATTCTTTTATAAATGATTTTTTATGAAATTTATGTCCTTTATTTTTATATCGAAACCTTTTTTTTTTTTTGTAAATTTCGTAAAATTCGTTGTTGTTGACAAAAAAAATAATAATAATAATTTAAATTCAAATTGGTTGTAATTTTTGATATTGTTTTGGTATTGGTATTATTTTACTTATTATAAATATTGTCAATTGATAAAATTACATAAAAAAACAGAACAAAATGTTCAATGGTTTTTCATGGTTTTGTATATTAAATTAATTAATCATTCAACTTGTTGCTACTATATAATAATTTATTTTATTATGAAATTTGTAAAACACAAATTTTCAGTATTTTCAATGATATAAAACCAATTTGTTCAATATAAACTTTTATTTTCGTATCCAGTTCTCTGGTCTAAAATAGAAACAAAAAATCGAAATGTTTTAAATTTTGTTTTTTTTTTTTCATTAAAATTGTGTATAGAACCACAGTTATACATAGAACATAATTCTAGTATCTGTGTTAGAACCGAAAATGTATTACAAAAAAAATAATTAAATATTTATTTAACATTATTATATTAGAATTAAAATTCACTTGTGTGCCATGGGGGGCATAGTCTATAAGTAAGGTCAAGACCTAATGTAAATTATAAATATAGAGAATCAGAATTACAATTTTCTTTTGATATTAACATTGTATTTATGTATTAATATAATTATTATTATAATAATTAATTACTGATACATAACTTATACAAATTATATTTAAAAAAAAAAAAGACTTAAATATTTAAAGATATTAAATTAAGCTGATTAAAAAATATATATATTATACGGTATTTGAAAATAATCTAAATAAATTGGAAAAGCATTAAACTATAATGTAGCTTTGAAAATTAATTATGTTTCATGATAATGTTATAGTCTTTAAGTGATCAAATATAATTGATAAGAAAAATGTCCTATAAGACCTAAATATATATATGTAAATTCGTGTTTCAAAAAAATAAAAAACATTTTTGACGAAATATATACAAATTAATTTAAATAATTCTGTTTATTAAAATGTATAATTTTCCTTTAAAGTTTATTAAAATTTTCCATATTAAACTATAAAAGGACATTGAAAATGGTTAAGAGTTTATTTTCTGTATGACATAAATTTGACTTATATATCCTTTGATACTCTCGAAAACCTTCAAATTTCTTCTATAATTAAATGCATATTTTTTTCCATCATAATTTTCCAGATAGAATTATTCCAGCTTCATTGTAAAATTTCACGTTACCTTAGCAAAAACGTTTTTCTTTTATTTTTACATAAAACACTGAAAAATATTTATTGTAGATAAAAAAATTGAAATAAAGCTTTGTAAATATTTAATTAATTAGTATGTACATATATATAAAAATATATATATAAGAATTTGTGAGCTTTGTGAATTTTCATATAAAACATAATTATATATTTTCTATACCAGAAATAAAATATTAAAATGATATTATATTATATAGTACTATATTAATTTTAATTAAATTTTTGAGGTTTCTACATACTACGATATTAATTAATATTATTATTATGAAATATATATGTTTTGAAATTAGGTAGTTAAATAATTGCATATAGTTAAATATTATACTATAAAATAATATAACACATAAATATATTTTTCTGATTTTGAAATAAATTAAGATTTAAATGAAATTCTTTTTTTGTTGGATATAAAATTAAGATAAATGTGTATATAATATTGCTATTTAATTTCCATAAAAATTCAAATCTTTCAACTTTAACTTATATAAGAAGTATGTGTAAATAATAAATAATTGGATGTATATTATTATAAACAATTATTTTGATTAAAATGATTAAATTTTGATAAAATAATAAAATTTAATAAATTCGTAATATTTTTTGTTATAATATAACTTTTTTTTTTATAAATTATTTAATATTTTAAAATTAGTTCAAATTGTAGTAAAGATTGACTGAGTATTCTATAATTTAGATTAATTAATAAACACATATGATTTCTGTACTTTTTTTTTATTGACAATTTTCACATCTTATTTTCAATTTGAGGTGAGTTTATACATATACAGTAAGACAACTAGACTTCCAAATATCTTGCATTTTCTTGTAGAACAGCTAAAAAAATAGTAACTGTGACAACTAAAAAAACTAAAATTTTAAATTAAATATATTTGCCACATCCTTTATCTATTATATCCCGATAATGATGCAGTTAATACATAAAGGACTTAAAAAAACAAAAATAATAAAATCGTTTTTTTTATTTTTATTATTATTAAAAAAGGAAATTTAATTATTTTTTTAAATATTATCAATTTCCGACTAAAATCTCATACTTTTAATAAAAATACATATTTTATTTTAAATACAAAATCAATTTATTTATATAATCGAAATTACAATATCCTTTTTGATTTTATTTAAAAAAAAAAAAAAAAAATACGTTATGAAAATTGAAATTAAAATGAAAACTTATTTTTTAAATCTAGTTTAATAAATTTATATTTATATAATAAAGTGATGTAAATACCTACTACAAAAATAAAGTATATATTATGTATATATTTTATATAATATAAAAAATATAATTACAAAAAAATATTCATATAAAAAAAAAAATATATATTTAATGCTTGCGATTTATGCATTTTTATGAGTATAAAATTATATAAAAAAAATATGGTATAAAAAAAATGAAAATCTCTCAAAATTATTTGTAAATTGATACTAAATATATATTTATGTAATTATTATGGAAATGGAAAAATAAATATATATATATATAAATAAATTAATTGTTAATATTATATATTTAAATATAACAAAAGGACAAAATGAAAACTATATAATGATATTAAATATATTATAATATATTATTGTAAAAACTCGTTAATTTAATTTTTTTCATTATTAATATATTATAATTTTTTTGAAAAAAAAAACAACACATTTAAACGGAAATGAACTTTATATTAATACCATATTTTAAAAGGGATTATATAAAATAATATATAAACGTAAAATATGTATCTAAAAAAAATATATATATATTACATAATTTTTAAGATAAAAAAAAAATTAATTTGTTGAATTATTTCCTTTTTATTTTTTATTTGTTTTTAATTTTAAATGTGCCAAATAAAAATTTATCTATAATGAGATTTAAATGTCGAATATTTCGATTTGAATTTCATAGTAATAATTTGTAGTGATTTTAATTACTAGTGTAGTTTAAATTAAAGGTAATTTTGGAAAAATTAATTTAATTGTTGATTGATTTACAATTTGTCAGTTTAGTAAAATTGTAGCATAAAATGATTAGAAGAAGCAAGACTAATGGATGCAATGTATATATTAAAAAATGTCTTCTACTTAGTATAGAATCATTAACTCAACGCTCCCATATATATATTAGTTAATTCTTTTCAGGTTTACGATTTATTATTAATAATTTCTAAATTTTTAAACATTTTGTTCATTATTTTTTGATTATTCTATCGTAGATGATCGAAAAGAATGTCGACGCTCTCTACCTACACAGTCTCATTTGTTGTGCACATTTCCAGTAAACAGGCTGTAATTTACTGAAAAAAATTATTCTAACAGCTTGAGTAATTTTTAATTTTTAGTATTTGAAGATAAAATAATTCGTTCTTATTAGTTTCACAGCATTTAAATCTGTTTTTGATCAAATCAGTAATTTGAATAGCTAAAATATTTCCAATTCAATAAATATTATATATAATTTAAATTAAACTTTATTATGTTAACAATTTTAATACAATTATTGATAAAAATATTATTTGAGCTATACATATTCGATTTAATTTATAGGTCAATATTTTTTTTTCATATTAATTTTTCATTAGTTTGACTAAAGCTTTGACTAAATTTTCTATACGAACATCATAACATCAAATTTAAATTATATAATAAAATAATATTAATTTAAATATAATTTCCAAAATTATTGATTTATATATATATTTAAAATTTAAATGATATATATTTCCATGGTTGATTTAGTTCAATAATGTACAAAAAAAAATTAAAATTCATCTATCGATAAAATATACTCAAAAACTCAAGTATTTTCAGTTTTTTAACCCCAAAACAAAAAATAAATATATTTATGATAGGTTTATATAATTTCCTAAAAAAAATTATTAAACATCATAAATCTATATTTTGTTAATAGATTTAAATTATGCATCATCACCACTAAAATGATTAAATCTTTTCATATATTTTTTTTTAGCAAAATGAATAAAAAAAAACATCTAACTAACAAAAATAATTTATATCAGAAAGAAATATATATATATATAGTATATACGAGAGTACCTTTCTCTAACAAAATTGTCCCTTATGAATATTTGATATATCCTTTACATATAAATACATTTTTATGTTTTATATACATACAAATTTACATAAAAAAAAATAAAATAGAGAAAATCCTTCAGAAAAATATATAAATAAAAATAAATAAATATATATATAGATATAAAATAAATCGTACGTTGATAGCTTTTAAATTGGTCCTTAAAGCAATAAACCACACTAATACACAACAACAACAACCAAAAAAAAGGGATGTTTCTTTACACAACAATTTAGGACATATGGCAAATCAACACTACTTATATATATTAGTCCTTATTTTTGTTCATTTCATTTCAAGCTTTTTTTTTTTTCTTTCTTCCTTTCTTCCTGGGTGCTTCTAGATATTTCGATTTCTTTTCTTTATGGTTTTTTTTTTTTTTTTTGGGTAGTCCAAAATACTTCCGGTTGGATAAAAAAATTTCACATTCTATATATATTTGTATAAATATCAAAATTGATATTAAGGATATATGTAGGATAGGGAAAAACATTTAAATAGACTTTCAAGATTCGGGATAAAACTTAAATTATGAAGAGGAAAAAAAAAGTACCATTTGAAGAACTATACACATATATATATATATTTTTGTGTGAGGTTAATCTACACACATTCAACTACTTAGAAATCAAAATAGGATCAGACGGATATCTTTAAGGGTAAATTGTATTTTATTATGAAGAATTTTAGTTTTTGGTTTTAGTTACCAGTGGAATTTTTGCAAATATAAGGAAAAATTATTATAAATTGAATTAAATGTTTTTATTGCAGAGGATTCTATTTATCATGTAAGAAGTTTGATCAGAATAGTAAAATCTTTTGAATATTCTTTGTACCCCAAACGGTTCAGAACTTGAATCTTTTCGATGAAGATTTTCTTTATACACCATTTTCTCTTTCTGAAATTCAAAATTACGCTTAAAATTTCCGCAATATGCATGATCCTTTTTGCATATTTTTAGGCACTAACAATTTAATGGAACTTGAAAAAATTGTAGCCTATTTTAATTTAGGAAACTATAATGCTCACATCATCCATTAAATTCGTCCTTATTTTAATAAAGTTATTAGGATAGTAGTTAAAGTATATATTCTACGAATAAAATTACAATTTAAATTGATAGAAAAATAAAATAAAAAAAAAAATACAAAAAAAAAAAAAAGGATTTCTTTACAAAAACAAAACTTTCTCCTACACACGAACCTCGAAAAAAATAATAATTTTGTTTTTATTTAATAAAATTTCAATATTTCCTCAATACGTTTTTGTTATACCAGTTTGTACATTTATGTATATAATTATTTATTATATTATAAGGATATTTTTTTTTTTTTTGGTATATTCATAATAATATTCACTTTGGTCTCTCTTGGTATACAATTTTTTTTTTTTTTACGAAACGTTTCTATCAATTTATTTATATAAATTTATTTATGAAAAAAAAAAATACGAAATATTTTCTTTTATGAGTTGCCCTTTTATCCTTTTTTTTTTGCAGTTCCTATATAGCTGTATATTTATATAGCATTGGCAATTTGTAGTTGTATATGACATGCTATAAATATATAGAGTAGAACCTTTTTTTTTTTTTGCCAAAATGGTTGTAACTAAATAAAATAATCCCGAAACGAAGCCTTAAGAAAATCTTTTATTATTTTTTTCTTTTTGTATTTTGACGTACTTACTGTTTCTCGTATCCTTCTTTAAACCAAAATAAAATAAAAAAAAAAAACAATATATTTAAATAAAAATCTACAAATTTTCCCAAACAAAAAAAAGAAGCAAAATAAGATAAAATGAATTGTACAGATAAATAATTTTGTTTCATTACGAAAAATTTTCGTTCAGATTTTCATGAAAAAAACATAATAATTTAAATAAATTAAATTCAATTTACTACCCATTTGAACATACATATATGATTAATAAAGTTTTGTACATATATTTTAAATTAGGAATTGAGTTTTATAATTGCGGACAAATTCTTAAAGTATATAGTAAAATATTTAAACATTAATTTTGAAGAAAAACAATTTTTTTTTTTTAAAAGTAAAAATCATAAAATATTGAAAAAGAATTTTTGTTTTTTAACTTATGTAAATGTTTAATTAAAAAAAAAAACATATTTCATATTTTTCTTTAAAGGAAATTTAATAAAATATTTTCATTTTGTGCGAAAAAAAAAAATCGGAATATAAAATTTACACTAAATCAAATATTAATTAAATTTACCAGTGCAAAACATATTGAAAAAGTAAATAAAATGGAAAATTGTAATACAAACTTTTATTTTATTTTTCCATTTAAATTTATTTTTTGTATATATTTATGAAAATATTTTTGTATTTCTATGTTGATTTTATTTTTATTTTTACTTAAACATAGAAGAAATTTTCATTGCCAATATACAAAATTTTTAAAATTAATGTTTTTTTTTTTCAAACTTGTATATAGGAAAACAGCAGAAGGATTCAAAAAAAGAGAAAATATTTCTGTAACTCATATATACCAAAAACTTATGATAAACAAATTATATTTTAGATATTTTAAATTACATTTTCAAAAAATGTTGAAATCGTTGTAAAATTAAAAAGTTTGTCTTTTACATTTATCAAACTTTGAATACTCGCATGATAATGACAACTTCACCTTTATAAATAATTGACTTACAGATTGTGTTAAAAGTTTAATGAACTATATTATGGTTAATTGACAAACCTCTACAGATTATTATAAAAGAAAATGAAATATTCAATAAATTAAATTTTTGGTTTCTATTAAAAAATTTTTATTGGTTTGGTTTTTTTGGAGGAAACTCTTTATTGCACGTGTTACAGCCAATAATAAAAAAAAAAAAACAATAAGGTAAGAAAAGAATAAATTCTTTTCCCAGGTTTTGTTTTTTTTTTACTTGAAATAATTCAATAAACTTTCATTTTTGAATTTTCTCTTATGTTCAACAAAATCACTAAATTCAAAAAATTTATTTTTATCCTCTTTGAGATTATTTCACAGTTGAGTAATCTTTGTGCGGAATTAGTGAAAAAGGATGAAAGATTGCACTTGTTATACATATAAAGTTAAAATAAAAAAAAAAAAAACAAATAAATTTATAAGCTTATTAGAATTTTTGCTGTGTGTGTGTGTATAGGAAGGAGGAATACAAAGAATATGATTTTTTTTTCTTTTTAAAAATAATATTAACGAAAAGCTTCTGGCATTAAATGAAGCAAAAGCATCGAAAGTTAATGAAGTTGACTAAAAAGTTTAAATTATAATAATAATAAAGGAAAATCGTTGTTGTTTTGATTTCTTTTTTTTTTTGAATTTAGCATTAAATTTAATTATTTAATTTTCATTCTTTATGTGTGTATGTATGTAGAATATCCTTCAATTTAAATGAAATATTAGATTCTGAGTGGGAAATTTAGTTTAATATTTTTTATTTATAGTAAAATTTTCAGCTTAATATTGCATTATATCAAAAAAAATTATACTATATAATACATGTATGATATTTATTATCCTTGGAAAATAAAATTATGTTATGTCTTTATGTTAAAATATATAAAATTTTAACTATAAAATTTCAAGAGATCTTCTAGGAAGTACATTTTTTTTTTGGACTCATATATACATAAAAAATTTAAGCATAAATCTTATTGAAATAAAAACAAATCAATTGACCGAAAAGGATATTCCATTAAGGAGTAATAATTTTCAAAATGTCTTTACTTAAAATATATATAATATGGTTATATGTGTTCATGTTTGTATAAAGGTTATATAAGGTATAAATTTATATCTTTTGTTCGTGCAGAACTGTCGTTAACCCAAACAAAGAATAAATTTTCACGAAATTGACCATAAAGCAGAAAAAAAGGTCCTTTAACCAAACAAGCCGTTTTGTAGTATGTATAGTCTTATATCAGCAAATATATAGGAACATTTTTTTATTTATTTGTTAGTAAATAATCTTGTTATTTTTTTACTTGTGATGTGTAAACACCACATTTAACATTGAGAGAGAGTTTATACTTAGATATAGTCAGCAAAAATAATTTATGGTTAACCCAGAATTTTAAATTTTTCCAAAGGAACAAAAAAAAAAAAAAATATGAGTGTATATATATATGGATAGATCCTTCATCCTTTATGTGATTTTTTTTTTGTGCAGAATATATTATTATCTATGACCAAAATAAATAATAATAATAAAAAAAAAATGATATAAATTATTATTGTCGAATGTTAATTGATTTGGAAAAATTGAAGAAAAAAATTATGATAAAAAAATTTCTAAGAAAATTGCAAAAAAAAAATGGTATATAAGGTAATTTTATGCTCTTATCAATTGGAAATTTGTAGGTGCCATTAAATTTATGTTCTTTTACTGGGGAATTTAAATTATATAAAAATTGTGAAGTGATTTTATATGCTTTTTCAAAATTCTGCTGACAATTAGATTATTTAAATTTTTTTAAGCTTGTTGACAATAAACGAAAAATATTAATAGTAATTTTCTTAGGTTTTATAGTATATCTATTTTAGATATTAACTATATTTAGGAATAGTTTTTTTATGTACTCAGTGTTAGGCTCATATAAGGATTTGGACAACTCTGCATCATCAGTTTAATATTTTTAATTTGTTAATTTTATGTACTTATAAATAAGATGGAAAAATAAAGGATAATATTGGTAAGTGAAATAATAGTATATATTGTCTACGCTTATTACTCATAATTTAAGTAAAATGAGTTTAATTAACCTCTTGATTTATTGAAAATAGATTTACTTGCTATGATTGACAATTTACAACTTAAAGAAATTTAGCCTTAACCATTAAAATATTATCAGATGGTATAGGACGGTTTAGATATATACACTCTACCAGTCACTAATCCACCTCTACTTGTTAAAATGATAATATATCATCGAAAGTTATTATGCAATCCATTTTTCAATTAATTTCGTTCTCTATATTTATATATTGGTTTTAGATCGTTTTAAATTGATGATAGCCTAGGTGCATCCCTATTTAGCATAGTACATTTTAATGTACACATTTTCTCATAAATTCATCATCTATTTTTTTTTTTGTAATTAAATTGAAATACCGTAATTTCAAAAGGATATAAAACTTTATTAAATGTTGTTATTTTTTGCCTATTTATATTATTACATAAAAAGCTTTTTACACTAAGCATATACGAGTATACCGTATATTCATTTAATCTCACTATTTATTTAATGTTAACTGGTGATCAACTTTGTGTCAGTGCACATCCTAGGTCATTTTTGTTATACATATATATGTAAGTTTTTTCTTCATATATGTTCACATTGTACTTAATTATAAACACAAAGAAAAGTGTACTTAAAGTCTATAGTTATATTTAACACACAACTCTTTCACATTATATAAAAACAATATGTTTGAATACGTGTTGGGTTTTATTAGTTGATCTATGAAATTTTTGTTATTTTATATACTTTTTCAAAATATAGAAATTAAATTAAAGTGTTCTTCATATAATTCACAATGAATTTAAATATATACATATATAAAAAAAATTGTAATGAAATTTAAAAGTGTGAATTTTAAAAGTTTCCTTTTTTAATTTAAACAAAAATTTATATATTTTTTATCAAACTTTTCAGCTTATATTGTTGAATTCTATTATTGTAATGTGGTATAATTCCAGAAGGTTGAATAAATATGATAAGATTACACTGTTTATTTTATGTTAAACGCAGTACGAAGCTTTTTGTTATTTAATATGTTAATCTTTTACAAAAAACAAAAAATGACCAAGTTAACAGAGTCAGCATTTGCTTATAGAAGTTTGAAAGCCTGGACTATTTTATATAGTGTGTAATTTACATTTAATATGTGTACATGCTGTAGGCCGACCTTCGACGAAATTAGTAGTTCACCCTGTTTTTCAATTAAAGTTGAATTTCTTAAATATTTTTTAAAAAATTAACCCTTACTATAATAAATTTCTGTGAACATTTTAACTTACATTTAACAATATTTCGAATTTCCCAAATATTTATTTCAATGAACATATAAATATTATTTTTAAATATTGTTTCCTACGAGTTTCACTCATATATCCTTTTTTTTGTCAGGGAAGAATATATGAAAGAGGCGCATGTTTTATTAAAATATTTCTGTACAATATATTTTGTCTAAACTTCTTAATATTTATTACATTATTTATTGTTGATCAGATGAATAATTTTTTTCGAAAAATATATTTTTCAAGGATTTATTCACACTATTCAAGTTTAAAATAATGAAATTCATTCAAATATTTCGAATTACTGCTGGCTTTAATGTAGATTTTAATGGATTTTTTGTTTGTTTTAAAATGAGGTGAAATGATTGAACTATATCAATCATAAAGGATATAGTAGTGTGAATAGAATATTAATGTCATTAGACCCGAAAAATATTAGAAATATTTGTGTAAACTTGAAAGGTGTAAGGCTATTACAACACAGTTTTTTGTATAAAAATTATAATGCGAATTTCTTTATTTCAAAAATAAGGAATTTCGAATATTTCTTTCTGAAAAATATCCTTATTGTTCAAATTTAACATTTAATATAAAGAATTATTTATTTTTTTGCTACTATTGCAAATATTTTTATTGTCTAAAAATATCTATCGAATATTTTTATATTTAATATAATTTCACTAAATATAGAATTAAATTAAACAAATTCGAATATAAATTCATAAATTTTCGTTATTTTTCCTTTTTTACATATAAAAGAAAAGAAGAAAATTATATTGATTTGATAAACTGAAAGTATATATATGAAGAAAAAAATAAGGACACAAAAGTTAACTGGAAATTTTTTCACAAGTACACACAAATGTAAATGTTACATAAAAAAAAACCAAAAATTCTTCTTTCTCCTTATTCGAATCAATGAATTTATAAATAAAAGTTATAGCAAAATATTGTATATTTCATTTTTTTTTTGGTTGCATATATACATCAAGAAATGGCGAGGTTTTTGGGTGGGTTTTTTGTTGTAGTTATTGTCGTTTTTCCATAACTTTTTGCCATGCAATCACCAAATCAAAAAGTTAAAGAAAAAAAAAATCAACAATCCACTGAAGCATCTACTTTTCTACTTGAATAGCAAAAGTATATACTTAAGTGTTCCCATATATAATTTTTTTTTAAAGGGGCATATGAATCTATATGTTTTAAGGATTTTTTTTTTTTTGTTATTTTTTAAAAAAGTTATTCTTGATTTTTATGAGAATTTTCATTTTTTTGGTAAGAAAAACAATTTTTTCTCTTGTGTTTTCCCGGCAAAAAAAAAAACAGAGAAGGGAAGAAAGTTTTGGTCCTTATAGTAAAGTAAATATTTTACTTTCATATTAAATAGATTTTTTCAAATCATAAATTTGCTTATATGTAAAATATGAAAGATTTGCAATAATTTTTGAAAATTTTTATTTGATTTTTATTTATAAAATTTATAGTAATTATTTTATGTATATGGGACAAATGTAATTTCATATTTTAGTTATAAATTATTCCATACGTCAAATATACTATTAACTCCTGTTTGTGTCCAATATTAGAATACTGCACTTACATGACAGCTGCAATTTCGCCATTCATTGTCGCGTCAAAATATTTTTATATTTAAATTGTATTAATTTGATTTCTCATCGATGATTTTAGATTTACTGAAATGTCCTTTTAGCGAGATTTGTACCAGAAACTAGGATTTACATAAATTTGAATATAAATAGTAAAATATTGTTGTAAACCCCCCAAAAAAAAAAGTTAAATAAAATTAATTTACAAAATTTCTCACTATCAGTTTTTTTTTTTTTAATAGAAACTTTTCAATTTTGTTGGTTCTGATGAAAATTTGCATACCACATTTTTCAACAAGGGTACACACACACAAAAAAAAAATACTAAAATAAATACATTAATTTTCTGCCAATTTTATCTCTGAAGGATACTTTGTACTACATAAGTTATTCTAATGAAAAGAAATGCTCATATTAAAATGTTTATGATGGAAAATTTATAATAAAAAAATTCGGCCATTTTTGAAAATTAATAAAAATGCGAAATTTTTTCTTGAAATTATTAAAAACTTTTTTTTTTTTTCATTTTTTAAGTCTTCTTGTTCGTTATTTTGGTTTTTTTTATTGTTAAATATTAAAAATTTATGCAAAATCTATCATCAACTTGGAAAGTTTTCTTTATAAGATCTTCGCAATAATAATAAAAAAATTTATTATTATTATTTCTTTATCCTGTTGACTGAATGTTAAATATTCTTTTTGTCTCTTAAACTATAAAATTAGCAAAAGATAAATTTGAAATATCTATCCTTTTTTTTTTTTTTTTGCTTTTGTTGAGTGGGAAATATCCTTTATTTTTCATATTCTAGCGACAAAGCGACGCCAATTGTGTGTCATCAGAAAAATATAATGTTAGTACTCTTATATATGGATCTGTTCTTCAACAATACTATGTATAAAATGCAATTTTACTATATAGATACAGAATTGGTTACGTTATAGATGTACTTACGTATAGGTCATATACATTTGTGATTATTTTCTGAAAATCTATTATACAAACTTTTTATTCTCATAATTTCTTTTTTTTCTTGTACAAAAAAAAAGTTTTTAATGCAAACAAGACAAATGTATAAAAAAAAATATCTATCTATCTTTTCAGAAACTTTTATTTATGTATATGTTTATTTTCATATAAGGACGACTATTTTTTTTTTTTTTTTTATGATTTGGTAAAAGAATTTGTTTACCTAATGTAAAATAAACCTCCGCTGTGTATCAACACACTTATACACAAAGCTTAATATGTACATATATATGGACAAAGTCATATAGTTTGGCTCTACTTTGTCTAGACATTTTTGATAACTATTGGCCAGGAATATATTTATTTTTTTGTATTATGCTTCGTTTTTTTTTTTTTAACAATTCTATGAGATTTTTATGTTTTTTTATATTTTATTTTTGGTTTTTACTATTATACATTTTTCTTTTATTTTCTTTTTTTTGTTGTTGTGTTGTTGTTGTGATGTTTATATTGTTGATGATGGAAAATGGATGAAAAATATATATTTATTTATGTTTCATCTTCTTTTTGTGTGTGTAATGTTATGTTATTTTGAATAAAAGCCTGGAAAATCTTAATAATCAATAAAATATAATAATAATAAATATTTATTTTATTTCCAACTTTATGCGCATTGACAGAAAAAATTATGAAAAGGAATTATACAATGTTTATATTTATAAAATATTGAAAAAAAAAAAAACGAGGAATTTTCTTTCAGTCGAAATAAGATTCGATATTTTATGTAAGATTTAATATCCAATAATATTAATGGTTTCTTGGTATATTTTGATAATTAATTAGAATAAACTGATGAAAAAAATTCATTAACAATATTTTAGATAATCCTCTACTTTGCCACAAAATTTAAATTGAACTAAAAAATTAAATTAAAAATTAAATTTAAAAAATTAAATTTAATTAATAATTAAATTATTAACAAATAATATGTTCGATATATTTGAAATTTCATAATTATACTTCAATTTTATAAATGAAATTTATTTTAAATAAATATCAATTGATCCTGAAAATTTCATAATTATCATAGCCATATATTTCTATAGCGTACTTCCCCTTTTTGTCAAAAGGACATACATTTTTTTTAAAAAATAATAATAATTTAATCAAATATCAAATATGTAATTAACTCCCCCGAAAAATACTCATTACTTCACTACTCAATAAAAGAGTTAATAACAAAGGAAAATATTTCAATTACAAAGTCAGTCTATTGTTGTATTGCGCACTGCGAAGATCGGTTTGCGCATTGCTCGATTAATTTTTTTGTGTGTGCTAATAAATTTTTATTAAATTTTTAAAGTAATTTAAATTAAGTAAAAAGATAATTTTTATTAATTTTTTTTTTGAAAATGTGTGCGACAAACATTAACATTAATATAAATTAGTGAATTAATATCAGCAAGATAATGATCAAAAAATATTTGATTGCAATGAATAAACATCGAAGCAGCAACATGCGACAACCAAGGTCAGATCTCTTTCCATTATCTAAGTACCTGCTACATTTTTTAAAATTCATAATTTGACCCTACTTGATATTTTCTTGAAATTTCCCTTGATTTTTCACATTTCTGCCATTTTCTAATTAGTTTTTGAAAATCCTTTAATTAAATAGATTATCTTATGACCACATCTGCGGTTCTTTTAAAAATTTCAGAGCAAATGATTCTATAATTGAAGCTTTCTTTTAAAAATTATGGGAAAAAAGGGGAAAAAAAAGGAAAAGGATTAGAAATTACAGCGATCATTTCAATAAAATCAACCAAGGTCAGATCTTTTTTTTTTATTATTAGACCTTCCATTTTTCTTATTTGTATAAAATTAAATTTTGATTTGTTTCCCATTTTCCCCCATTTACACATTGCTAAATGTGAAAATACGCAAAATCTTTACCAATTTATTTCATATTTCACATTACTAGTGTGAATTTTTAGAATTAAAATGTAATTTTCTTTTCTCACTTGAATTAACTACGAATTTTCTTAATTAAAGTATAACAAAAAAATTTAATTTTTGAAAATATCGTAAACTATTTTTTTTATGTAATTTAATGTAATTGATAATTATGAAAATTATGAATACATAATTATGAAAATATTTTCAATTTTAGTGAAATTTGTTGATAATGTGTCCAGTGAGTGACACAATAATTTTACCTACATCAGAGCCTAATTCCTTAATATTTAATATTATTGGAGTAGGTGAATTTTTGTCCTCAGCACAACTTGAAGAGTGAAACAGTTTTCTATTATAATTATGTATTATATTATGTAAATTATAGTGTTTCTATCTCTGGTCTACATTATTACCAAAAAAATCTGTTTCCCTAAGGTTCAATAACATCGATAAAATCAAATCAATTTTTATCTATAGAATAATATGAAATGGATACCCCAAATGTTTACCCAAGGGACGAATGAGTTCAGGAATTAAATCTTAAAAATTAAGGTAATTAATTACAAAAAAAAACAAAATTGAAATTTATTTACAGTATGGTATTTATGATAATAATGAAAATCTTCTATATTTATAAATGAATATGAAAATGATGTTCAAAAACGATTTATGTTGGGCAATAATAAAATGTTTGCATGATCCATATAAATGTCTATTTTTGAAATTTTAACCAGGGGGCAAATAATAAAAGTTTTTCTATTATTTACAATTTAATCAACAGAAAAACTTCATAATAATAATGATATTTATGTTATGCATACATACCAAGGTATATTAGAGCTATATATATATGTACATTAATTTTATGTACAAATATAATATATGTTTATATAATTGGAGATTTTCGTTGGTTTATTTTGTTCAATTTTTTTTTTGTTCTGTTTTTTTGTTTTTACCTTTCCTTGCCCCAAAGCTAATAATTAAATTTTTTTTCTATATACAATTTTCCAAAAAAAAAAAAGTTTACTTTGATGATTATAATGAACATAAACTACAGGAAAAAAAAAATGAAGGAATTTATACATTTTCGACAATGAAATAAAAATTTATGTACTTGTTATATAATGTACATATATATATGTACATAGAAATTTTATTATTCGCATATTAAAATTGCTACAAGGCCAATTGTCTTTTTAATTTTCATTTTTTTCTGGAAAATTGTACATATACATTTTTGGGGGCAGAACATATAAATATATATATGCAACATATAAATTTTTTTTTTGCAGAGAATAAAAAAAATTTTTGAGATTATTATATTTTTAATTGAATTCTGTTTGTTTTTCGTTGTTATTTTCATTTTCGTTCTTTTTTCAATTAATTTTATTGTCATATTAATATTCTTGTCATAAAAACACTTTTTAAAGCGTTTTGGTGGAAAGTTCTGTTTTTTTTTTTGGTTGTTGTTGCTGAAAAATTTCCTTTTTTTATTCCTGTGTTTTGGCTTTGTTTTTCAGGACACAGAGAATTTCTTTTTTGTTAAATGTATAGAAAGGATTTTTGTTTTTATGATTTTATTAATATGTTTTTGATCCTTTTTTTAATATATAAATTTTGTGTTGTTGTTGATAGAAATTTTATTTTCCTATTTTTGAAAAATTATTAGGTTTATATATAAAATATATATTTTTGTTATTATTGGAATTATTGATTAATTTGTGTGTGCGTTTTTTATTTCAATAAAATAATAATTGCATTTTCTATTTAAAAAAAAATGAATTTTTGGAAGAATTATATTTTTCCTGTATACACTATATTATCATTGGAAAATTCTTGAAAGTCTATTTACAAATATTTTTAGTAGAATAGTTTAAAAATAATAAATTTTGTGGTTTTAGTGTTATAAAATTATCTAATAATAGTCTAGACTAGATGACATTACTAATAGAAAATACTATTTTGTATTCCATTGTGGGGTATAAGAGTTATTATGTATTTAGTTATTTCAATTTGCATAAGTCACACAGGTAATAATAAAATTTTTTTGTGGTAAATTATGCAGTAAAGGAGTAAAGAATGGACAGGACGAATTCATAAAACCAAACCTTAATTAAACATTTTTATATTTTTAAATATCTTTCAGAAAATTTTAATAAAAACATTGACAAATAAGAGAAATAAAATATTTTTTGAAAATGAAAAATTTATTAATTATTAATATATTTGAAATGTCGATATATTTAATTCCATAAATAATGTTACACATAATAATTTTAAGATTCTACCCCAAAATTGTTTCATTTAAAAGATTGGGTGTAAAAATTATTTAATATATTTGTGGTTTGAAATTATTCAAATTCATTTTTCATTTCAAATTTAAATTATATGAAAATTTTAATTTAAATATTTCACTTTTCCAATTATGAAATATTCATTTTAATTTTTCTTAAAATCTTCAGAAATTTTAAATAATTTTTAGTATTTTTAAATAAACATTGTAAAATATTTATAATAATTCTTTATAAAATTTATTAGTTTAGTAAAATAAAATTATATTTGTAAGAATTTAAATATAGAAATGTTTGAAGGATTTTTTTTTTGAAATTTAAAATTTTTTTCTTGCATACCTTAACGAAATTATTATAGAATTCAAATTAAAAATATTGAAGTACCCACATATGAGAATATTTCTATTATAATTGTTTAAATTAAATATATTT
The DNA here is from genome assembly GCA_949752835.1 of Empis stercorea. Lineage (NCBI taxonomy): Eukaryota > Metazoa > Arthropoda > Insecta > Diptera > Empididae > Empis > Empis stercorea. Next base: position 49,190,425 of record OX457089.1, read on the forward strand.
CAAGGATTAACTATAAATAGAATTAAATATATTCTAATAAGAATTATTTATCATGTTATCATTTTTTTTATCTGAGCTGTCTGGTTGTCTGTCAGATGATAAATTTTTTTTTACTGACTTGTTATTTAACACTAAGTACTTTGAAAAATAATATTATTGGATAATATAATTCTAAAATTTAGTAAATTGGTAAATATTCAATAAAAATATTGACTATAGACTGAAAAATCCACCTAAATTGGAAAAGTAATGCGAATAATACTATAAACTTCTAGTTTTCTTTTTGTTATAACTAAATCTCAGACGAATCTTATGAAAATTTGATTTCATTTGTCACACAAAAAAATTTAATTTTCAAAATATTATTCAAAATATATATGTATCTGTTCAACAAATTTTGCCATAACACTTTACAAGTAGATTTTGAGTGCATGATATATACATAATAATAATTGTCACCACTCAAAATAAACACTTAAATATGAAATTATATACAATACATAGTCTACTGCATACATAATATTCCACATCTACAATAAATATTTACTATATATCTTATATGTATATATAGTTAAATGACATTCATAATATTGATTACATTATCATAAGAATTTTATAAATATTTAATAATGTGTTAAAAGATTTTGAAAATCAAATACTTACTTTAAATGTAATTTCGATTCATTTACCTTTTATACATAATAAATTGATGTATACATATTTATAATGAAATCTTTATCGGAATTTTATATATACGCATATTTACTTAATATTTTGATATCGTATAAATATATATAAATTAATAATCAATAAATAATTAATATATACGTTATAGTGATAAATAAATTAAATACATAATTATTATACTGCTATTTAACTAAACACATTTTTGTTTCTTTATTAATTTTAACAATTAAAATTGCATTAATAAATACCACCTCATAAATAATTTAAGGTTCACAAAATCAATAATTGTTTTTTTATATATATATGTATAATATATATTTGTATATTTTCATATTTTGTTCGCTGAGGTGGTAAATTTAAAGCATTTAACATATATAACAAAAATTAAAAACGAGAAAATTATTTAAAACACAAAAAGGAAAAAAGAAAAACATATAAAACACATAACAATTTTTTTGGAATTTATGATTGAAAATAATGAAGAAAATATATGCAAATAAATTTAATCAATATCATCATCAGCATCTAGAATTAATTTGAAACTGAATGGTTGGAATGCATAACCCAAACCTTCATAAAATTTACTCATAAATTCAACCCTGCAAAAAAAAAAAACATATATTAATGATATTTTTCTGATTAAAATAATTATTATAAAACAATTTACTTACCAATGTAAACGTAGTGTATGCAAAAATGCTGATAATCCTTCCATCATAACCAAAATGGCTAAAGTAAATAATGCCCAAGCACCAAAAATTAAGTATAATACAATTGGACCAGCAACAGCACCTTCCATTTTTAATCCTCGTACTAAAACCATGTTCCACAATACCTCAGAAAGTTCTGAAATTTTAGTTAGAATTAATATTTGTATTTTTATTCGGAGATTTAGAATCCTTACGTGCATGGGCCAATGATAATGCCCAAAGTCGAAGATACGATGCTGTATGTGATACAGTACTTAATACATATTCAATTGTATGAATAGCTTGATGTATAAATATTTCACTAAATGGTTCTTCTTCATGTTCATCACCACCATCATGTTCACCAAGATCAGACGATGTTGATACTAATTGTGTTGAACCAGGTTCTGGTGTTAATTCCATACCTTGGTTTACATCACCATTATGTTTAGCTTTCTAATAATTAAATTGAAAAGTTAATTAGAAAATTTATTAAAATTTTGAAACTATTATAAACTTACATGGCCTTTATTCTTTTTCGTACATAATATATATAATGGTTTAGCCAATAACATCCATGGTATACATAATAATGCTATAAATACAAATACTTTTTGTACAGTATCTTGTCCATTAAACATATATTCTTCACAATCACCACCTGGTTCACCTTTTTTAAATAATACCATATTAATAAATGTTATTAATACTGATGGTGCACATGTTGGTGATATTTTAACATCATCGGTTTTAGCTGTATATATTATCCATTTAATGAACATTAAAAATGTCATATAACCAAACATTAATACCAAAAATATAATTTGTGGTAAAAATTCTAATACAATATTAATTGAACGACGAAAATGTGTATGATTAACAACACTCATACAAACACCAAATATCATATGTAATACACCAAATATTATTGATAATTTCATTTTATATGTATTTAAAAATATAATTTTATTTTCAGCTAATTGCCATACAGGATCTAAACCAATTGGATATACATTATCTATAGAATCATATGTTGGATTTAATTGTAATTTTTTATTTGACCATACTGTTGATATATTATATTGTATTTTCCATGTTGAACCAAATACATTCATTGATTTTGAAAATAGATCATTATATATAAAACCAGTATACATTGAAAATAAACCCATTAATAATATAATATAACGACCACCAAAAAATATATTCCATATTTCATTACTTGATTTTTTAGCACCTAATTTCTTTTCCCATATTACCATCCATGCACCAAATAATGCCATTATTATGCCATGTCCTAAATCACCAAACATAATACCAAATAAAAATGGAAATGTTATAATTGTATATAATGCTGGATTAGCTTCACGATATGATGCAACACCATATGCATCAATTAAATTTTGAAAACCTTTTGTAAAACGATTTGTACGATTAAATGTTGGTGGTGCTTCAGTTGTATTAATAACATTTAAAAATGATCGAATTGTACTGCCAACAGCTGCTGAACCATCTGATAATGCTTTTTGGACAATTGGTAAATCATTAACTGGTACCCAACATTCACCAATTAAACATTTATTTGTTACATCCATATCAAATAAATTTAATGTATGATAAATTGCTTTCATTTTTTTAACCATTATACTCCAATTTGGTAATTCTTTAGCAACACTTACCAATACACGTTTACGATGATCTTCAGTTTGATTTAATACCATTTTTAAATCTTCTAATCGTGTACGAACACCTTTTAACATGTCCTGTCTTTCATTATGTGAACTTGGACATGGATATAATGATGCATGAAAACCAGTACAAACTTTCTTAATACGATTCTTTAATTGTTCACCTTGAAAGAATGCAACAAATACAGTTTTATAAATTTCATGACCAGTTGCTGGATCTTTTAATGGTTCATCTAAATCGGCTTGACGTAAAAAGACATTACCACGTGAAATACGCCACAACATACGTTCAAAGGCAAAAATACGTTCACGTTGTATAACACCGGCAACAAATCCTAATCGGCCACGTGATTGCTGTGCTTGTGCTGGTCCAGATGCTGGTGGTTGTTCAACATCTTGAAATGATGCTTTCATTGAATCAATATTTAATATTTCTTGATCAGAGAAAAAACCCTGTGTATTTTCTAATACTTGACGTAATTCAGTTAATTCGAGATAATTTGATTTGAGATTTACTTCGTTTTGAGATAATTCGAGAATTTCATTTTCAGTTTTTTCTAAATGTGCTTCCAAATCAATAATTTCTCTTGGATTTGGTGCTTTTGGTATATTATTTGAGATATCAGCTACTTTAACACCATCTTTTTTAACTTCAGCATCAATATAACGAATTTTACGATCTAATTCATCACATCGACGTACTTCAGAGACAAATTTACGTTGGAAAACATTGAGGGCATTATTTAACTAAAATAATATATAGTAAAGAAATCATAATATATTTTCAAATAAGTTTATTTTAGAATATAGTATTTTGTAATACTTACATCACGAAATTGAACTGTTCCTGTTTCGCCCAATTCAGACACTGAAGTATATGCAGCTTCTGGCTGTATAAACATTTGGCATATAGCCATTTCCTCACTACGAAACATCGATCCCATGATGGAATCCTCCTTTTAACGGAAAAATTTAAATATTAAGGGAAAAATTGAAAATAAGTAATTTTCTATTAAAATTTCAAGCTTAATATTAAAGTTATGTTTCTGGATTGAATTATCATTGTTCAAAATTTGATCGAATAACCTAGCTGTTTTAAGGTCAACTAAAATAATATGTAAACATTTTAATTGATTTCTAAATAAACAATAAAAATTATCTATTATAAATAATTATCTTGTCAAAATGCTAAGAAATTTTTAGCACTATGCTAAAAATTACAATTTTTTTTTTTTGAAAAAAAAAAAAAAAGCTTTTTGAGTATACAATTTAAGTACTTATGTAATGGAACTCCAAGAACAATAATTATATATTATGGTTTTTTTTTGTAAGTTATATATAAGTATTTATCCGAAATGAAAATTGAAAGCTTAACTGAGTCACATGATAAGAAGTGTAAACAATAAAAACACCTGAGGCTCATTTAGTTTTAAATATCAAAAAAACTATTACCCATTTTTACATAAATAAAAATGTCATTAATTTTGTGGAATTTATTGAAATTTAATATTCTCAGATTCAAATAAAGATAGTAATTTACATTCTGGGTTTTTTTTTTTAAACAGAAATTATTCAATAAATTCATGCACATTCTATAAAAATGATTAATGTTTTTGAAAATAAATGAAATTACATCATTTTCGTCATATTTCAATTTTAATTAAATATAATTTAATTATATATTTGATAAGCTATATATATTTTAATTGCTTGAAAATATAATCCAAATAAATTCCAATATTACGAAAAAAAAATCCGAAATCACTTTGATTAAGTTATCAAAATATTAAATTAACCTATATGACTAAAAGTCAACAAAAGACAAAAAAAAAGTTCTTGAAATCCACCTGACAAGTTTTTTTTTTGTTAAATTATAAATCAGTAATGAAATTCAATTAATAATTGATAAGGTATATTATAATATATCAAGGTAATTTTTTTTTTGTGTAAATGCCCACTTTGTTTAGTTAGACTAGCAGCAGACAACAAGCACTTCACTTAATATCAATTTGTCCGTGACTCTCTTTATAATCCCCGGTTATAAATTTTATTTTATTCTGTTTTGTGTCTGAAATTTATACTCTCAGCGAAAAATATAAAATATTGTATATATAATAATATTAACATCAATTTTATTTTTGTATTTATGTATGCAAGCAAGTATTAACTCTATAATTTATGCCATTGAAGAAAATATAAATAATATTATAATAAATAATACTATATATAGATATATAATAAAAGTGTTATCACTATGATCATGTGGGTAATTGGTATACATAATACATAATACATATTATATACAAAGCAAAAGTAGAAAAATACTAGTATAAATATTTTATTAACTCAATTTTTTTTTTTTTTGGTCACATGACACTTTAAATAGCATTTAATTAACTAATATATAAAATTGAATTTAAAACTCGTGACATTTTCAAGTGAACATTTTTTAATTAAAATAAAAAATTTTAAGAACTTTATTAAATATTATTAATAATATTTTATTAATTATTAATAATTTTTATTCACTTAATTTTGATCAAATTTCATATCAATGAATTTCAGATTCAATAAAAAAAAATATATTTTTTTTTAAATTTTAGCTACACAAAATTTCACTATTTCAACATATATAAATATTTTCATTAAAATACTTTTTTTTTTACCTATTTGTCTGGTCCAAAATGAAATTTAATGTTTTGTATTTAGAAGTTGTGAAACAGACAAAAATAGAAATTTATTTTTAAATATTAAAACAAAATTTAAATTTTTTTTTTTAAATTGGTTGAGATTCTTTACTATTTACGAAAGATCTGAGCGATTCAACAGCGGTGTTAATACTGGTGCTGGCGGCGCTTATTTTCAAGATCAAATTGAAATAATTTTTCAATCTTTACTATATATTGTATGGGGTGGTGGGAGAAAAAAAAAGCTTTATTCATCATTTTTACATTTCTCGCTCATAATAAAGATGTTTTTTCGGTTTAATATTAAATTTATCATAATTATGCATCGTTAATTTAATGTAAATTAAATTCAGCACGGATAATCTTGAGTAAAATTCTTAGAAAGCTTTTAAATATTTAGTATTCAAATTATAGATTAAATAATACTTAATTTATCAAATTGTAAATTAAATAATTATTTATTTTTACGTTGATTTTAAAATATAATATATAAATAAATTAAATATTTATATATAAAAAAATTATAATTTCTTATATATATTCATCAGCACCAAAGTCAGCTACATGTTTTATTTTAATGTTTTATCTAGAAATTGAAAGTAAATTTTTAATTCTCAGATAATGATCAATATCTAAGAGATAGTATTTGTCTCAAAAATGTATAAAACACATAAGTTTTCCCACAAATAATGCCACAAAAATTTCAATCAAATATTAAAATATTTGATTGAATTAAAATTAAATTAACTCCTAATAATATGCAATCTAATAAATTACTTTCGTTAATTTCGATGTTACATTATTATGTATTAATTTGTATAATTTACCTTTCATCATTTTCGATTTATTTTGAAAAAAGCTTTAAGTTTAAATTTTTTAACTATAATTTCTTAATTATATTGGAAATTGGAAGACACAAGAAATTTCAATTTTACAATTTAAATTTTTTATTTGTGAATAATATAAAATTTGAAATATACAAATATTTAAGAATTTAAACATTAACATTAAACTACTTCTTCCTCAACTTGTAAAATAGTTTTAAAACAAAATGGTTCGAAGGTATAACCAAGTCCATCATAGAATTTACTCATAAATTCAACCCTGTAAAAATAAATAATCAAGTTTAAAAGAATTTCATTTATTTATTATTATGTATATAACAAACCAATGAAGACGTAAAGTATGCAAAAATGCAGATAGTCCTTCGATTAGAACCAATATACTAATTGTTAAAAAACTCCAAACATAAAATAATAAATAAATCATTATTGAACCTGTATAACCATCTATTTTCAGTGATATCGCAAATACTCTACTCCAAACAACTTCAGCTAATTCTATACAAAAAATAAATATATAATGGATTTTTTTATAATACAAATTTATAGTTACGAGCATGAGCTAGGGATAATGCCCAAAGCCGAAGATAAGATGCAGTATGTGATACTGTACCAAGAACATATTCAATTGTATGAATTGCTTGGTGAATGTAAATTTCACTAATTGGTTCATCATCATGACTTGCAGGACTTTTATGTTCCACAGTATTTTGATTTTGTTCTGGATTACCATTTACTTGTACCTAGAAATAAATTATCAAAAAAAAAAATTATAGAGTCAATAAAAAAAACCTATTAATTTTCTCATACATACCACATGAGGTGCTTTCCTTCGTGAAAGTTGAACATAAACTGGTTTAGCTAATAACATCCATGGTATACATAATAATGATATATAAACAAATATATGTTGTACAGTATCTTGTCCATCAAACATATATACTGTAACACAATCTTTTAATGGTGGCGATGGTTTAAACAATACCATATTTATAAATGTTATTAATACTGATGGTGCACAACCAGGTGTATTTGGAAATTCATTTGATTTAGCACTATATAATATCCATTTCATAAACATTAATGATACCATATAACCAAACATTAATACTAAAAATATAATTTGTGGTAAAAATTCTAATACAATATTAATTGAACGACGAAAATGTATATGATTAACAACACTCATACAAACACCAAATATCATATGTACAACACCAAATATTATTGATAATTTCATTTTATATGTATTTAAAAATACTATTTTATTTTCAGCTAATTGCCATACAGGATCTAAACCAATTGGATATGTTTCATCATTTAAATCATATTTTGGATCTAATTGTAAATCTTTATTATCCATAATTGTTGATAAATTATAATTAGTACGCCATGATGAACCAAATATATTCATTGATTTTGAAAATAGATCATTATAAACGATACCAGTATACATTGAAAATATACCCATCATAAGTATAATATAACGACCACCAAAAAATATATTCCATATTTCATTATTTGATTTTTTTGCCATTAATTTTGTTTCACATATAACCATCCATAATCCAAATATTGCCATTATTGCACCATGACCTAAATCACCATACATAACAGCAAATAAAAATGGAAATGTTACAATTGTATATAATGCTGGATTAACTTCACGATATGTAGCAATACCATATGAATCAATTAAATTTTGAAAACCTTTTGTAAATTTATTTGTTCGATTAAATGTTGGTGGTATTTCTTTCGTTTGTACAACATTTAAAAATGATGGTATTGTACTACCCACTTCTTCTGAACCATCAGTTAATGCTTTTTGTACAATTTGTATATCATTAACTGGTACCCAACCTTCAGCAATTAAACAATCTCTCATCATATCCATATTACATAAATTTAATGTATGATAAATTGCTTTCATTTTACGTACCATTATTTTCCAACTTGGTAATTCTTTAGAAATACTAACTAAAACACGTTTACGATGATCATCAGTTTGACTTAAAACTAATTTTAAATCCTCTAAACGTGTTCGGACACCTTTTAGCATTTCTTTACGTTCTGTCTGTGAACTTGGACATGGATATAATGATGCCCGAAAACCAGCACAAATTTTCTTAATACGTGTTTTCAATTGATCACCTTGAAAGAATGCCACAAATACAACTTTTTTAACTTCATATCCAGTGACTGGATCCAATACAGTTTCATTAACATCAACTTGACGTAAAAAGACATTACCACGTGAAATACGCCATAACATACGTTCAAATGAAAATACCCGTTCACGATGTATGACACCAGCAACAAATGCTAATCGTGGATTATTTTGATTTGGTAGAAAATCTTCAATGATACTAGCACGACGTATTTTACTTTCAGAAAAAAATCCTTCAGTATTTTCCAAAACTTGTTTTAATTCAGTTAATTCAATTAAATTTGATTTTAAATTTACTTCATTTTGTGATAATTCAATAATTTCATTTTCAGTTTTTTCTAAATGTGCTTCTAAATTAATACTTTCTCTTGGATTAAGTGCTTTTGGTTCAGTTTTACCAATATCTGTTAACATAATTTCATCTTTTTTTAATTCCTTTTCAATATATCGAATTTTTCTTTCTAATTCATCACAACGTCTTACTTCATTTACATATTTCCTATCGGGTGCATTTGTACCATCGTTAAGCTAAATCACAATAATATTTTAATTATAGAAATTTAATTATAATAATTAATTAATTTAATATTTTACTTACATCACGAAATTGTACTGTACCAGTTTCACCTAATTCTGATACAGATGCATATGCAGCTTCTGGTTGAATAAACATTTGGCATAAAGCCATTGGTTCACTACGGAACATTGAACCCATATTTTGTGTATATATAGTTATTATGGTAAAATCTTAACACAAAAATCTATAATCGAAAAATTATTTAATTAAATTTAATTGCTATTGTTTTGATGATATAATTACTATCTAATTATTAAGGTCTTGTGATTCTAAATTTCGTCAATTAAATTATTACAATCTTTTTTTTTTTTTTATTTTGAAGTAGAGATAAACTTAGTATATCGCATATACTATTACTATATAAATGTATATTATATAGTTTAATTAGTTATCAAACAAATCATCGAATTTTGTTGATTACAAGCTTGTAATAAAAAAAAATAAATTATTATTAATATATAGATAAAACAATAATAATTGATATTATTATTTCTTATCTGGATAATAATTGACGTATAATAATTTCACATGACCAAAAATTACATTTTTTTTTTCTGTGACAATGTTTAATTAGATGGAAAGATTAAATAATATATTATGCAAAAATTACTTTTCTAAAATTGTCGAGAAATTTTGTTAAATTTTATAATTATATAGAAATTTGTATATTTCCATTTTTATCGAATATACATATAAACTAAATTTAAATTTTGCTGACCATTTGCAATTTTTTCTTTATTATCTTCATTGCAAAAATGCATATAATAGAAAAAGTAATAAATTTTTTTCTCGAAATCTTGAAGATTATTATATAACTTTGTAATTAATATTTTGTTAGAAATTATTAACAAAATCATTAAAACTATATTAATATTGTCACAAGAAATAATCAACACTTTTTGTATATATTTAGTACATTACCTAAATTTAAACTTAATAATTATACCAAATTGTAGAATTATATTTAAATATTAAGAGCAAAACACTACCATTCGCCATCTAAATTTATACTATTTTTCAATAAATTATATTTCAGTTTATTTTTTTTTTTAAAACACTGATGTAGACAATTAATGAATGTTTTTTTTTAAATTTTTATTATCTTTAAAAAATATTTCGTTTGAATTGTGGACATAAAAGATAAAAAATAAATATTTAATATAATTTTTTTTTTATATATTAATTTCCAATTTGTGTGCTACTTAAATTTCGGTAATCAGATTCGAGATAAACAAAATTATATAATAATTTTATGTTTGGTATATAATTATATCATTTTCATATCAAATTTATATTTTTGTACAAATTAAATAAATTCGTTTTACAATTTAAATTTATCATTTTCCAAGTTAAATTTCTCTTTTTTCAAAGGTTTGTGTTTATGTTTATATTGGAAAAAGGCCGCAATTTTAATTCGATCCTGAAAAATATATTGTATTTAAAATGACACTGATATAGGGTCCTTTTTTCACAACAATAAAAAATTCTGTACACAATCGCAAAATATACATTTTTTTTGTTTTACTTTTTTGGTTAACTGAATTGATAAGAGACATGGATTTTCGTATATACCGTATAACAAATATTTAATCCAATGTATGCACCAAATAAACACTTTTATTCACCTGAGTTGTATTTGATTCTTCAGATTGTTTTTAATATATTATACAAAAGTCTACAAAATATTGGAAAAAACCATCAAAATTCATTAAAAAAATATTGTTTTAAAGAATTGAGCTCTTAATTAGCTTTATTTGTTATTTGGATATTCGTTTGATTAATATTCTGTTTAGAAAAACAAAAAAAAAATGGTATTAGATTTATGTATAAACAAAATTTGTTTATAGTAAATAAATGCTTTGCAATATAAAAAAAAAAGTATTTGATATTGTACACAATATAATAATGTTGAGACTTGAGAGTTTAATAATCTTAAATAAATATTAAACATTCATTTTTAAGCTTAATTAAGCAAAAATTATATACGATTAATTTTAGTGGTATATAAATAAATTCTGATGTATAAAATTATTTGTGTATAGTTTAATATACCATTTTGGGATTTGTTGTTATTGGAATAATTTAACTATGAAAATCGGAACTCGAAAATTTATTTAAAGAGCTAATATAAATTTGATAACTGAAACCTAAGCCGTATATAATACGGCTTTGCTGAAACTGTTAAAAATGTTTGTTAAATTTAATAAAATTTTTTGAAATTTGTAAGATAAATATTGAAATCATTTTTAATTAATTCAAATCAGTAACAAGCTAACAGTTCTAACAGCTATCACGATTAAGATTAAAAGGATATTACACATAAAACCATCTACCATTACAAAAATTCCGATTGAAAACATTCTAACTATAAAATAAAAATCATTTTGATTATAAAACGAAATCAAAACCATAACGAATAGAAGTATATTCTGGAAAAAAGGTTTATTTTTAAATTCATTTCAGTTTCATTCTCTAAATCCTTTTAATAATAAATAAGAAATTCATTGTTTTTCTGTAACTAATTCTTAATATTTATATATAAAAAAAACCATCACATGAATTTTACAATAAATTTTATTTTTCACTCTTGTTTTGTTATCCACAAAACGACAAAAATTCTATACAACACTAAACGAAAAAAAAAATGCTTCTGTTTTTTAGAAGTACATTACTATTCATTTTAATGTTTAAATAAATAAATGATTCCAAAAAAATATCACCTGAAATTTTTTTTTTGGAAAGTGAAGTAAAAATTATATAAATTCTTTTTTTACCTAGACATATTGTCGTGTTTATTAGGTTAAGGTATGCAATATACAGGTATAAGTACAACAACTATACATATATGGATACTGTCTGTATATACGAGTATAGTTTTGATTTTAGTTTTGTCTGACTTTGAGATAGAAGAATAAAATAAACATTAAATATTTGGCATGTAATTTTATGTTTAATAAACACGTGCACAAAAAAAAAACCCCCCAGTCAAGGAGCATGTTATATTATGTGACGTACTCGTATATATGTACATAAAATATAAACATACTTTTGAATTACTTGTTAAAAAAAAAAAAAGAAATATAATTTTATACATAATATAGGTACAAAGTGTCCTTTTTGTGGATATTTTTATTTATTAAATTTATTATTCATCAACTACATAGTGGCAACATTTTTAATATTAATTAATCTAAATTGGTTTTGATGTAACAAGGACATTTACACAAAACGAAAAGAAAACGAAAAGATTTGTATATAATTGATTCTATTTAATAAAGAAATTTATATTCTCTTTTTCTACAATTTTTTTTTCTTGGTTCTATAAATAAATAAAGAAAGAAATTTAAGGAGATTTTCTTACTTTTTCTATAAAAATTTTTACCGAAATTTTTTTTTATTTTCTGTTATTAAAATAATAGGCAAATAAAAAAACATCGATTAAAAGCATCCAAGAGACAATCTGTAATATAAATATGTGGTTGTTACATATACCTATATAAAATAGAAAATTAGAATTAGTGTTAAAGAAAACTATTATACATTTATTTTATTTATATTTTTTTTATACATATATATTCGATGTGGTAAATTGGTAAAAGTTCACATAAAAGGGATTAACGTCCAAGAAAAAGGATAATCCCCAAAGTGAAGATAAAACATAACATATACATATATATATTATACAAACAAAATATATTGTATAAGAGCTTTCTTATGCCAAATGTAAATTATTGCTTTAATGACTTTGGTTTATTACAAAGTATAATATTTTTTAAAGCTATATTTTGATTGTTTAGATTTAGATTATGGTTTTTTAGTAAAATAACAAAAAAATCATTATAGATTTTGAAATAATATATTTTGAATAATAATTATACAAGAACAATAATTAATTTATTAAAAATCGTATTATATAATACTAAGCAAATTTGTATAGCATACTTCTAGGAACTATTTGAATAGAAATGAAATTGTACAAATTGTTTAGAATATTTTATTTATGGTTTCATATTTATATTCTTATTTTCTACAATTTGCCAAATGTAAATTAATATATATGTATATTAGATTTTAATTAATAATTAAATTTATAATCAGTTTTTTTGAATAGTTTTAAAGTAATCAAATTATTTGTAGTGGCATTGATAGTGTATATAGTGAAGTATAAATATTACTGCATAGTGTAAATAGATTATTAAATATGTAATATGTTCTTTTGATAGTTAAAATTTCTCAGTAAATACAATCAATATAATCTTAAATGATAAATTTAAAAAATAAAAAAAAAGGAGAAATCTTATATTTTTTCGGAAAATCCAATCTGTCTTAAATAAAAAAACACAAAAACATTCTGATTTTTCCAAAAATATCTAAAGAAAAAATCTCTTTCAAAAAAAATTATTATCAACAAATCTTTAAATAATATTTATATAAAATTAGGTGCTTCAGATTTAAGACCTATATTTATATTTCTAACCAACAAAAAAAAAAATGTTAACTTTATTATAAATTTTTCTACCATAAATTTTTTTCTTCTTCTTCTTAAATTTTTCTTGTATAAAATATAAATAGTATTTTTTTTTTTTATTAAAATCCTTTTTAAAACCCATTAAGATATCATTCTATAGAAATTTGTCACCAATTCAGATAAGCTATAATTGCTTGTCCGCTCTATTTCATCCTTACCCATGTTTACGCATTTACCTTTAATAAAATATGTATATACATACATACGATATATACATATAAAAAGGTACAAAAAAAAATGAAAAATAATGGTTTATGCTATGTTTTATGTATATACCAGGAAATGGTCATTTTTGTTTTACAGAAAAAAAAAATGGTAATATATAAGAAAAAAAAAACCTAACACAAATTTCCATCAATTTGTTATTTTGTACACAAATTCTTTTTTTTTTTTTTGCTTTCTTTCTGGTTTATCTGATATTTTTGTATCTGAATTTTGTGTTAGAAAGAAAATAAATGATTTTTCTTTCATTTTGGCTTATATACTTTCAATCATATAACATTAAATATATTAATGCATATATATATATATGTACTCTTATAAAAGGATATTCATCAGGTTAACGTAACGGAATCAAATAAAATCTTATTTACTGATAAAGGAGTCATTTCTCAATTTCCTGTACTGTTTTTTTGTATATACATATGTATATTGTGTTTGTGTATATAACAAACCTCAAAACTAACAAAAAAATGTTGAAATTTATATTGAATTGTTGTATCCGAAATACAGAATTTAAAAAAAAAAAAAAAATTTGTTTATTTATTAGTAAATGGTATATTGAAGAATTGGGAATATGTATCTGACTATATATGCTTGATGTATACATTTCTCTAAGTATGAAGAATAGATTTCATATATTACTTTTATAGATTCAGTGCACCACTGCAACAAGTGAATAAAAAACACAAATATAATCTTTAAATCAAATACACAAAATTTTGATATTTTTTATATCATTCGATTAAATTGGAGAAATTTTTCAATTCTATAGTGATATAATATGAAATTACTGGTCGGTTTCAATCAAAAGTTACAATATTATCTGGGGAAATGAATTTGTTACAGGATCGCCTAAAATATATGCAATTTGCATACAAATTTCAATTCATATAATTCAAAATTTTTGGTTTAGAGACAAGTAAATCAAAATGTACAATTAACTTAATTAATTTGATGAGATAAAATATGAAGAAATTAACAACATGGACAATTTTATTTGATAATAACGTCATATATTTAGTTAGGTTGATCAGATTAAATAAATTTATACAAATAAAAGTTTTCTCTACCATAAAATACATAAATTTTGATATCATAAATTAATTATTTGTATATTCTAGAAAACCTTTTTTTTCCCAAGTTCAATTTTACAAGAATCATCATCTTTTTTTTTTTTTTTGGGATATAAATATCCTCAAAAATATTTATCATAAATCCTTTTTTATAGGACATTTTCTATATACATAATAGAGCACTTATAAAGCAATACCGAAAAATCAAATAGCCGATTAATTAAAACATTTCTATTAAATTATTTATAAATCGAAAATCTTCATTCCAAAAATATATATAGAAAATTGTAATAAAGAAAATTGTCAAAAGGATATGAAATTTTTAAATAATTTATAATAATTGAACTAATATGAATATTGAACTAATGTTCATTTTTAGCAACTATTGATTCAATATTTATATTTACTTTATAATTCTGAAATCAATATACTATATGTATAGAGTTAAATCAAAAACTTTACAAGGATAGAATAATTTTTTTTTGTGTAGCCTTAAATATTACTAAAGCAAAAATAAAAAAAAAAAAAAATAAAAAAGAAGAAACATTAGAGAGATTCTTGACTATTAAGGAGGACATTTCATGAAAAATTATAAAATGTGTAAACAGGGGTATATAATATTTCTAGTTGGATGACTTTTGCTCTTAAAATAATATACTACTACTTTTCTAATAGTATTTTTTTTTTGTTTTATTTTTGGTATGTATATACATATATGTAAAGGATCAAAACATCGATCCTTCCTGTTATACTTTACTATATATATATTTATATGACTAATATATTTTATTTTGTGGAAATTATTTCGATTTATAGTCATGACCATAAATTGATATATAATGGTTTATATTCCTTTTACATATATTTATTATCCTTGTATACGACGTACATAATATTAGACAAGAATATAAAATTTTCTGCTGGTCACCATTATCATATTATAAAAGAATTTTTGTATATGTATACAACATGTATATAATACTTATATTAGTTTTGATCTTAAATATAAAAAAAAATTCAAGTATTTTTTTTTTAGGCTAATCTTATACATTAGGCAATTGTACCTTTTGAAAATTGATTGTATAATTTTATAATACCAAAGAAAAAAAAGGACTATATCACAGCTACATAATATAATTCGTCTAAGTTTGTAAGAGAATAAAATTAGAAAATATCCTTGTATATATTACACACATTATATATGAGTATATATTATGTACTTCAAAATATTTTACAAAAATTTAAAAAACATTGAAGATTTTCAAGCTTCTACATTTTTTGGCAGAACTTGATTTATTACTATGTTTAAAATAATTCGGAATAAATTTTACTTGTAGTTTTAGTTTTTTTTTTCGTCTTCGTACTATCAATTTTGCCTTTAAAACGAATGACTAAGGAATCTACAAAAGAATAATGGAGGTCTAAAGTTGATATTTTTAGTTTGTGTTTTCTATTTTTTTAGCTGTGATGATTATTAAGTCACATACTTCAGCATAATAAAAAAAAAAAAAACAACAACAATTTTTTTATTTAATTCATTCATTTTCTGATAGTGTTACAAAAGGTTTGACTTTTAAAATAAATGATGCAAGCTCTGCAATATACAATAATACCTATATATATACTCAATATACTATAGAGCGGGTAAGGTAAAACTAATTTTATTACCATATATACACAATATAGCTACATACGTTTAGTATATATATTTTCTGTGTAATAGACAAAGTGAATTTTATTATACTTTAAATGTCGTTAATGGCTGTTATCACTCTAACATTATATTATCTATACATTATATACAATTTTGTTGTCTCTGTGAAAAATTCTATTAGAAAACAATTCTCTATATCTTTTTTTTTTGGTATACTATATAAGAGATTAATTTCAATATTATATTACAGTGGTAAGCAATTATTCAACTTGCATGTTTATAGCAAATAAATCGATGCAAAAAATTAATGGTAATCTATTACAAAAAAAAAATCTATTTTAAACATTTACAGGTTGCAAAAATTTCATTTTCAGTTGATATTATTATCGTTTTTTTTTTTTTTTAATTGAAGGTAAAATTAATCAGTTGCTTTTTCTAAAAGAAAAAAATGGGTCATAATGTAATCTTAAATTTGATATTTTTGTAAAGGAAAAATATATATTAAAAGATTTGGTATAAATTAAATTAATAGTATGGACTTTCGACAATTACCGATTATTAGAATTGTATACAAAAGTCAACTTTTTCTATATATATCGCAAAAAAATGTGACAGTTTATTGCATTTTTAATTTCATTTATTATATGGTTTATAAATATTTAATGTAGGTTATATATTATATATAGAAACGACTCTAATAATAATGTAAAACATTTAATAAGCTTCTTATAATTATTATATCCTATTTTTTCTTTCTAAGTCTGTAACCAACCTTTTTTGTTTTTACTATTACATTAAACCAGAACAAAACAAAAATAATATAATTTTTATATTTATTTAAACCTTTTAATAATTTTGTACACCTTCGAAATTAATTAATACTAATTGAAATACCCGATTAATATTTAACCTTTTATGTTTGTAGATGATCATACAAGGATATAATATTATGTACAAAAAATAAATTTTATATAGAAGAGAAAATCCGAAAATTCAATTAAAAACACACCTTTTATTTCACCGAATTTCTGGTATATATTACACACTGTATAAAAATATTTAAATTAGATAAATGAATTTATACTTTATAGGATTTTAATTATCAAAAGGTGTTGAAGGACAAACAGGAAACATATATAAATAAAAAGGAAACGTAAATTTATTAAATTCAGATTAGAAATTTTGATTTCCTCTGTATTTTTTTTTCAAAAATATTATTTTGAACAGTGTATACCTTAAGTAAATCTAAAATATATTATATATCATTAGAAAACTACAAATTAATTTCCAACTAGTTTTAATTTAATTATACAACAGTATAAACAATCTTAACTTTAATAATATTATTGTAAAAAAACGAAAATTCATGTCATTGTTCGAATATATGTTCATTGCATGTCTTTGATTTTGATAAAAAAAAAAAAACACTGAACAAATAAGTTAAAAACATAATCAAAAAGGGAGCTTCTACTTCTATATACTAAAAAATATATAAAAATCAAAGTACATACTATACATATAAATATTATATTATATTTGAAGAAATTTAATTTATTTGGAGAGCATATAATGGTTTTTTTTAGTATATTTATGTTTGCGGAAATAAAATAAGGTGATATGATTTATGTCCTTGATTAAATGAGCTCATATATATAATATTATCAGTATGGAAGCTTTTTATATAATTAAAATTTGTTTAATTTATAAAATTACCGAAATGGTATTAAAAAAATATTTGAAATTATTGGTTTTTTATTTTATCATAATTTCTAAAAAAATTGATTTTCTAAGATTTTTTTTTTTTTATGTATTTATTTTATTGATTTTGTGACAAAATTTAATTTTTTCAACTTAACTTTTGAATTAGAAAATAATATAAAATTTTAGGTTCGGTAAGTCGCAGTATTAATTTTGTTATTAAAGGTATAGTGTATAGTCGGAGACTTTAAATTAGTAAAATCCTTTCAAAAATCAATTAAAATCCGGAAACAAAGAGCATAATATGTAATTACTACTATAGACTAAAAAGTAATTGTAAAATTAAAAAATCCATTAACTTTCTATGATTTTCATAAACTCCTATTTAATTTCTACATTTTACAAAAGGAGTAATTTCCAAATTAATCTACAATTTAAAATTGATAAATTAATCACGATTGTATATTTTGGAAAATAAAACGACAAATTGACAATGTTTGTCTGATTAACATTTTCAATTTTCCAAAAAAAAAAAACACAACAAAAATTTTCATGGTATTATAACATTATATTGAAAAGTTAAGTTTAGTTCTATCAAATGAAACCATTTTCTCAATTGTTTTGTGTACACGCATGGTTACATCCTTATCATTGTCATAAATATATATACTTTATATACGTACATATATGCTGCATTGATCTTATAATGGGATCCTTTTTTTATTTACTATTGTTCTATGGGGTGTTGAAATTTTGGTTGCAATTGCAATCATATATAAAGATATATTTATATATACATATATATACACCAATTTTGTACAAATTGGTTGACTTTTTCAATTCTGTATAATATATAATTTTTTTTTTGTAGAAGGAAAACATTACTACGTATATT
The DNA here is from genome assembly GCA_949752835.1 of Empis stercorea. Taxonomy (NCBI): domain Eukaryota; kingdom Metazoa; phylum Arthropoda; class Insecta; order Diptera; family Empididae; genus Empis; species Empis stercorea. Next base: position 49,209,832 of record OX457089.1, read on the forward strand.
ACGTACATTAAAATTATACTGTATATACGTTATGCTACGAATATATGAAATAATAAACTCTTATGCAATATTATAAAATTAAGTATGTACGTACGACTAAAAATATATGTAATATAGAGAAAAAGCAACAAGAATTTTTCTCTGGGGGATTTTTATGGGGGGTTACAGATAAATTCATTTGAATATTTTACTATGAATAAGTACACTTATATATATATATATATATATATTAGATATAATGGTTATAAAATAGGGTGTACTTTTAGATTTAAAAGTGACTATGATGATTGGGAATGGAAAAAAAATGTTGATTACATATACTGAAATCTACTTAAATGATTGCTGATGTCTGGATAACATTTACCACAACACTGCAATAATATAAAAAATTGTAAATTAAAGAAAAAAATGGTATCGAAATATTTATATAAATATGTTATATGTATAATTTCATAATTAATAATAAACAAACAAAATATATACATGTGAAAAAATCATAATGTACTTTTTATTTACAATTTGTAAGATATTTAATATATCTAATTTTTAATATCTAGAAATTAAGATTTTTTGAGAAGCATCATATAATCTATTTAAAGAAGATTGAAAGGAAATATATATAAAATTGATAAACAAATGTAGCAAAAAATTTTTGCATTTTGCTTTACATACATTCTTTAAGGATATAAAATGAAATTCCTTCTAGATTTAATTACAAAATTTGATATATTAATATTTTAATTCCATTATTATACAGAGAAATATTGCAATATAGTCTTAAGTGTATTTTGTAAATCTAAGACATCTTAACATTCCAAGGTGTAAAATCACAATCTCTGAAAAACAAAATTAGCAAAAATTTATACGTAAATATTTTCCTAATATAATTTTTATAGATAACAAAAAAAAAAAAAGGATATCCTTCAGATTATTTTGTTTGTTTATCTAATTTTTATTTTTTAGTATAGATATATATTTAGTGTAAAGTTGTTGTTTTTTTTAAACGCCTTTTAGCTTTTGGGGATAAATCTAATTTTTTATACACCATAGAAGAAAAAAAAAACACAAAATTTATTTAAGGTAACAACAACACAAAAAAAAAAACCAATTCCCTTTTGACCATAGACTAAAAATATCTCAGGTATCACTTGAACAACAACAACAACAACAAATAAATTTAACAATTTCAAGCGTTAAAATTGCCCTTAACCACACAAAAAAAAGGAAAGAATTTAACTGAAAATTGTATAAATATTGTAGACAACAACAACAAAACCAACAAAAGGATAAAGTTTCAAGTGGCCACTAAAATAAAACTTATTTTTATTTATATACTATATTTTATTTCTAAATAAACATTATATGAAAATAAAAGATATAAGAGATTTGAAAAGATAAAACAAAATTGTAATGAAAATATTGCCTTTTCAAATAGTAAACGATTTCAATTTTCAAGTTTTTCGTATAGTATTTTCGTATTATGTACAAAAAAAAAAATATTAGACAACAACGAAATGTTAGCAAAAAAAAAAATTTAATTTCTCTTAAAAGATATTTTTATATATGAGCGAAAGTAAATAAAAGAATATTATAAATTGCATATTTCATAACAAAAATAATATTAATTTCAAAAAGATATATTTGAAGATATATTTAATTAATTTATCATTTATCTTAAACATATATTATCATGAGTTTTTGATATATTTTCTGGATTTTGTGTTTCTGGTTAAATAATATAATTAATAAAAATATTCAGTAATCATTTTTGTTGTTGTTGTTGAAACAGGAGGATGAGGGTTTTTTATTAAATTACACTATACTAATATTTCTATTTTTTTTAGATTATATATAGAGGATCAAGTGAGAATGCAAAATTCAACATATTTTCAATAATTAAATTAGTCTGGCTAACTAGTCTGCTGGTCAAAACTTTTGCTAATCAAATAAGAGTATTTATAATTTTCCCTATTTTAATTTAAATTTAATTTTTTATGTAACTATTATCTTAAATCTTATACTTAAATATAAGCATAGTTATAAAATGTATATTAAAAATCAGATTTCAGTCTTGATCCAGGCTGAATATGATGAACTTCTATCACAATTTTGCAATTCCAAAATTTATTATTATATTATAAAGATTTTTCAGAACTTTATAATGTATTTATTCTAATAGTTTTCTAAATTAATAAATAGCGAATTCATACTTACTGGTAATCAATCGAAATTATAAAATTTCAATTAAAAATTTCATTTCAATGTTAAGTTTTTTCGATTTTCAAATCTGGATTGAATCATAATACATAATCTAATTTATATGAATAAACTGTATACAATGGATTTTATTAGAATTTCGTTAATTAATTAAAAACTATTTGAAAATATAATTTAATGAAAAATTTTTTTCAAATCATTAGTTGAAATCGTATGGAGAATTTAAATAAATTTATAAATTAAATTTACAATTTTATTTATTATTTTAAATTTTATAATTTAAATTTATTTCCATATTCACTCCTACATGTCAATTGGGGGTTTAATAAGATAATAAATATTTAGTGTATTTATAATAATTTGATGTCGATATAAACATAAATAAATAATACCATTTACCTTGACTTTTTCCCTATTTTTATCTAGCATTTGTAAATGTATCAATTAAATTTATTTTATAATTAAATAGATTTTTTTAGATAATATATATTAATTAAATCATTAAAATTTCAAATAGTAAATTGTAAATAATTATTGAAAATATTTTATTTATTAAATGAATTTTTTTTTTTTCAAAATAAGTTAAAATCAATTAATTACTGATATTTTTTTATTATGGAAAAATTACTTAATTTTTTTTTTTTTGTAAAATAACTTAAAAATGAAATTATTAATACTATCAAATTTAGTTTTCGATTATATAATTTTATTTTAGTATTTTTCAGATTGTTTAATTGATTTACATATTTATGAATAGAAAGAATATTAACAATTTATCATTTAGTTAGTATATTAAATATAACAAAATTTTGTACAAAATCTCAGTTGGTACATTAATATTTATAGTTATCGTACGTGAAATAGGACAAAATTTTCTACTCTATTTCAATATAGCATATATTATTCAATAATATATTCCATATCTATCATACTATACATATAGTAATGTTTTAACTAGAAATATCCTTTTTAGTCACGATTGTGTAGCCAAAAATTATACAAATTTCAATTAAATAATTTTCAAATTAATGAAGTGAAAAATATATATACATACATATATATATATATATTTGATAAATTACTGAATGATTTAATTAACTCGTGATTTTGTATTATCCATAAAAAAAAAATAACAAATTAACTCTTAATTTTGCATATAAATCAGAAATATTTTCATAGTCCATAATTTTAATGAATTTATCTGTTCGAGTATATATGAATAGCAACAAATTATATTATAATTCATATATTTTCAACAATATTTATTAATAAACCATCAATTTTTCAACAACAAAATATTCAAAATCAAATTAAATAAACAATATTTTTTTTTGTATCACACACTATATATGTACATATAAATATTTTACCATAAATATAACAGTCAAGCCACATAAATCAAAACATCAAAAAATCAGTAACAGAAAGAAGAAAAAAAAAAAAGAAATATAAATACATATAATAATTATAATGAAGAATGGCATATAAAAATTCTGGAGATTAAAGTGTGTAACCCAGCAAAAAAATATAAAAAAAAAAGAGTCGACCTTATAAAATTTACCTTTAAAATATATATAAATTTTCTTTTTGCATATTTTAAACAGTTTACGCTTTTAGATTCGTTAAAATATTTAAAAAGTTTATATATATGTTACATATTTATGTATATATGGTTGTCGTGTTTTTTTGTAACTTGAATGAATTATATTTTTGTTTTGTTACATATTTTTGTTGTTGTTGTTGTGTGAAAAGTGTTTTTATATTTACCAATATATATTTTAATATAAAATGGCATATTAAGTATGTATTATACATATATAAATATTATTTAGATATGAAAAATTTTTTGTTTTATGTAAAATCTAAAATAGAAACATAGACATATCTGCAGATGAAAAAAAAAATATGTTATGCTTTTTTCTATCATTTTACCATATTATATTTTCTATATATACAAATTTATATTTATAATTTTAAAGGATTCTCATTTCAGGACCTTCAATCGTATATGAAATATACTATAAGAAAAAATATTTTTTATTTTGTTTTTTCATTTTATATATGTATACGTGTACATTTATTTATATTTAGTTTTAGAAACTGTCAGATCATCATCTCAGTTGAAAACAAGATAATCTCCCACGAGATGTGAAGTGCTTTCAAAAAGTGTTATAGTCTGTCAAAGGATTTGAACTCTATAATTTGTTATGTGTTCATGGAGGTTATTTTTCTTTTATTTTAAAAATTTTTTTTATTTTTAAAAATATTATAATTTCAATTCAAAAATAAAAGTCAAACGAAATATACATATAGAAGAAAAAAAAAATGTTATGTAAAACTTTTTTTGCTTTAGATATTTTGGATTTATGAAATTGTATATATAAAGATTTTACCAATGTTTTTTTTTTCTACTTTCTCTTTTTTACATTTAATTTGAACAAAAAACTTTGAAACTATATTTAAATATTAATAATTTAAAAATAATAATCAAAACAAATGAAAATGATAAAGGTTAGAAGTTCATTAGGTAAATAATTAAAGGGATAATTTTAAAGTTTTTAATTATATGTGTGTTTAAATTGTATATATATGTTTAATCAAAATTTATTTTAGGAAATTCATTATTACATATATTTTTGGATTGAGGAAAAGCTTTTAAACATTTTAATTTAGTGAAATTTTTTTTTGATAATAATTGTCAAAAAAGGGACAGAAATTATAAATAGTAAACATAAAAGCTAAGTATATGATTGAAACCGACTAAAATTATTCAAATCTTTATATATAATATCAAAAAAATTACCATTACGATCAAAAGTGCAAAAATTTGAATTACCAACATAGGAAAAAAGTATTTCCAAATATTATTATATTTATTTTAAATATTATCCTCTGTTCAGTATAAGAATTGTCAAAATCATTAAGATTGTGATTTAATTACTTGGTTCAAAAAATTGTTGGTTCAAAAAACTTGTGCTTAAATTCATTTAAACAAATTAAATCTATCAAAAATCAGTGAAATTCCAGCAATTCAGATATCAAAAAGATGTTTCTTACTGCACTGTATAGATCAACAACTAGTAAAGTGAAACACTTTTTCCCAATTCTGAATAATTCAATTTATTAAAGTAAAAAAAGCACAAAATAAAAGTTTGTTTGTGTGCAAGTTGTAATTTATTTATTATTAACTTAATCTATATTGATGATTAAATAAACTGGTATTTCAATTACATTCTAATAAATATGCTTTTAACTGCACAAATTTCCTCTGAACTCAATGTAGACATATATAGAGTAAAATACTCTCAATCTGGAGTCCACCTGGGAATTTATAAATTTTCTTACACATAAAAAAAAAACAGCAAACTTTCTGTTTTTAATATAAATATAGTTTCAACCTATCCTGCTTTTCTACATAATATTATTTTTTTTTTCCTTGAACTTTTAACTATATAATATTATCAAAAAAAAAAAAAAATTGCAAAAAAGTGTCGGAAATTTTTGTGCTTCTTCGTAACAAATTTTCCCAAAAAATAATAATGAAAAAAAGAAACCATTTAATGTTATTTGTAGACTAAACTTTTCCTGCAATTTTTAAAAGCCATCCATTTTCAGTTATCTTTGTGTTTTCTATCTACTAACAAAAAAAAAGGGTCATGACGTGAAAAACGTAATATAAAGCTAATAAAAGTTTTTGCCCTCCTATATATATATTCTTTTTTATATATTTTTCCTGTTTGTTGCACTGATAAAATATCTGGGAGTTTTTTTTTCCCGATTTACCTATATAGCAATTTATTTGATTTGACTATGATTAAAAGATGAATTTCTTTTTTCTAATATTTTTTATATGGAAATAATCAAAGATATTTATCAATTTATTTATTTTTTTTGTAGACTGTGGTTATATATAAAGTTAAATGGTTTTTACTAATCCAAATTCTAAACAGAAATAATTATTGATTTTGTAAAGAAAAAATTTGTTGAATATTGTGATATAATTTCATTTTAGTGCAACAATGTTTTTTTTTTTTTTTTTTTGAAGAAAACGCAGCAATGCCTGTTGAAAATTTCTAGAAAAAATTAAATCCTTGTTACCCCAACGAATCTAAATATCAAACTGAAAGATATGATATTTTGAAATCAACTTTGCACTAAATGTATAACAGTTTTTTTTTACCCCATTTTCTGAGTAGAAAATTATATCCCCTCTAAAATTAAACAGAAAAATATACACGGAAAAACCCCTCCAAAGAAAATGTGGAAATTCTAAAAAAAATAATAATAAAGGTTTTTGGTTTTTTTTTTAAATTTGTATTATTCAAAGCTTTAACAACTGTTCTATTATCCTTTTTTTGTAATACATATTACAAAGCTTTAATATAATAACATTAATTAATTTTCATTAAAATATTATGTAAAAAGATTAATTTTACCAGGCGGTTTATTTAATTAAAGCAAGAAAATTGTGTGCAATAATTTAATAATAAATATAAATAATGGAGAAGAAGAAAATGCCTTTATTAAATTTGATTAGAAAATGTGACTAGAAAACAATAGAGGGCGTGAATTATGTACATTATTATAGTAGTGCATGATATTTTTTTAATATGTCCTTTGAAGTAATATTTTTGCATTTATTGTTTATTTTTACGTAATTTCGAAAGTAAATTTAAATTTAACATTCAATTGAATTGAAAAAATTGATTAATTTACCTTCAGATGGAGAAATTTAATGAGATTTGTATAAATGAAAAATTAATTTATTCGGGAAATCATTTCCAGTTTATTATCTGCGATTGTTTTCCACACTTATAAATTTATGTTCTTTAAGATCAAACGATGGATAAATCGTTCCTTATGAATAGGAAAATTGGGCCAATGTCTAACAGAAAATTAAAAATTATAGAAACAAAATGTTTGTTTACTATATAGAAGAGATTCAATTTTGGTTGTAATACTATGTGTATTCAACGTGTTCAATGCATATATACACATAATATTAAAATTTATATTTTTATTTGTTTACGTATTCAGATAATCACTTTTCTTCCCTACATATGTAAAAAATTTACATAAAAAAACAACAAACATTATTTTCCATATTATAATGTATGACATTATTATTCCTTGTTTATCATTTCAATTTTCACCATCTGAGCATAAAAAGATTTTTTTTTTTTTTGCTGCTTATGCTTTACGAATTGATTTGTTTACACTTTAATCATTCAAGCATAATACGAAAAAAAAAAAATATATAACTAAACATATAGCTTGATACGCTCATATATGTATTATAATAAAGTAAGGAAGTCAAAAATTTATATCGTTTCAACAAAAATTTTCTTTCTTGCAATATTCTCCTATAGAAGGATATATACTTATGTACGTTATCCTTTATGAAAAAGCCGATATATACCACTAAAACATTTCAATATATAAATATAGTAATAACGTAACGTACAATACAACAAAAAAAAAATACGGAAAATGGTGTTAAGGAACTGTGATAAACTCGTGTAAATATTTATTTAAACAATTTACCTATGTTAACTGAGCATAATCTATACATACATATATAGGCACCGTTTAAATGAAACGGGAGGGTATTCTAAAAAAAATATATTATATACCTATACACAGCTATAGCCTTATACCATTTTAACTGTCTAATATTTTGTGAAGCCTTGGTATACAATTTTTTTGCTCCAATAGATTTTAATTTTTGTGTTGTGTTTGATAAAAAAAAAAAATAGGTGGTACACATAAAAAGTATATGTAACGAAATAGAAGAAAAAAATATAAAAGTGTTAATTTTAAACAAATTTGAACTCAAGTCAAATAAAAATTATCAAAAAAAAAAAAAAAAAAAAAATGAAAGTAAATTTTTTTTAAAAGAAAAATAAATGTAATAAAGTTAAATTTGACGTGTAAATCGTTAGGAGAAACAAAAAAATATTTGTAAATTGCCATTGGGACTATTTTATAAATGATTTAATATGGACCGATTTTCTTCCAGAAAAGTTTTCAGAGTTTTCGATAGTTAGTTTTGTTTATTTTTTTGCCACAAAATCTTTTGTTTTATATTCCAAGGATGGTATTTATATTTATTTTTATTTTTTTGAAAAGTTTTCAGTGAAATAGTGAAAATATACAGAAATATAATTATAATTAAAGTTTATTTTTTCTCTAAAGAAAAATTATACTTATTAAGAAAAATATATAGAGAAATAGTAAAATTACATGAAGTTCTTTAACATTTAGAGGAAACATTAAATAATTAGATTAAGGTTTTATTTAATATATTGCAATAACAACGAACCTGAAATTGATTAAATGCATTTTATAGAGTCATTGGGATTGGGGTAAGATAGAGTCGGAAACAGGAAACTTTTTACTCTACTCTGACAGAAACTGATAAAAATTATTGACTGATGCGAAAAGACTAAGTAGAGAATTAACTGGAATTTGGCACAATTTGTCGCATTTCTTTCATAAATTATTAATAAGTAATAAATAAAACAATTAATTTAGTTACATTCCAATTAAATTTTCAAGACAAACTGTTTCTGTTTCCAATTTTCGCGGTAATTATCCCATCAATTTATTTTCTAAATTCTTTAACCCATCAGATATAAATAAAATTATTTAACCCCAATATAATTGATTATTTGCACTAACATAATTATCTGGGGTAATTTTTTTTAATATATAATAAAATTATATTACATTAGAATTATACCTCTATAGCATATAACAAGAATATTATATATAATTTTCATGTCACGTATTACAACAAAAAAAAAAAAGCCAGCAAAACTAAATAGACTCATAATATTTGATGAGATATAAAAATCGTAATAGGAAATCTTATTTTAGATCCCTTTTTGATCGTTATTATCAAGTTTATTGTTTCTTCCATATAATAATATAATATAAACTTAGACACAAATCTAGACTTTGTGTCTCCTCAATAATTTTTGTGGACAAAAATAAAATCATATAATAAAAAAAAAAAATAAGATAGGCTAAGTGACAAAAACAAAAAAATCTTCAGACACCATTTATAATAAGAAATATTACAAAAACAGAATTATTATGGTTACAACAAAGCCACATTATTGTATTTTATGTATTTATATGTATGGTAGTTGAAAAAAGTATGAAATCTTTCATATTTTCTTTTCAACAATGTTGCAATAATAATATATCGGTGGTATACATGAATTTTGCAACCACAAAACATTGGTAATAAAATGTATCCAAACCATAAAACATATTAAAATAATAATAATATGATCAATGAAAAATCTCTTATGGTTTTTGTATATATGTAGATATTTATGGTCCTTTTTCGTAAATAAACTTAAAGATAGAAAATCTAGGGGTGGTGGTAATATGTCAATAATATAGAACAAAATTTAATACTTTTACAAAATGTCAGTTATATATACTTTTAACGATTCAATTAAAAATCATATTATATGTCGATAAAAAATTAATAAAATTTTTTTTTTTTAGTTATTAGACATCCTTAAATTTATTTCAATTAAAATGTACTAAAAAAGTCTAATCATATTTATAGACTAAGCAGTAATAATTATTTTTAATTTGCTTAAAAAAATTAAGTTGAAATTTTTTTCTTGTAAAATTATGTATCAATTTTTCAATTAAATATTTAAATAATTAATATGTTAAATCAAAAACTTTGCACAAACAACAAAATTTAATAATATATATAAAAAAGAAGAAAATTATTTAAATTATTATATACCATCGAAATGTCTGAAGTAAAAATAATGTTTACTATTTATATTGTTTTTATTACATTATTATAATATTAATTGTATGTATCTACTATATACATAGTAACTTTATTTTACTGAAATATATATATATATATATATATATATACAATAATATATAAAATTAATGGTGAAAAGTTATTTTGCAAATGGTAAAATATATGAGGATAATTAATCTCCATGAGGCAAAATGTTTCCTGGAAAATGAATTTATAACCCTAAATTGGTAATAAATAATTATTCCATTTACTTTTAGCATTGCTTTAATGTTGTTTTTTTTTTTATATATGTTGTAACATTATTATTATTTTTTTTACCTTAATAAATTTAACATAGCAATAAACACAGAAAAATATATAAATATTGAAATATATTTTTCCTGCTGTTAAATATTGTATACCAATGAAATTGTTGATTATATTTAAAAAAAAAAAAAAAAAAATATTCAGAATAAATATTTTTCAATTGTCTGGGTAGTAAAACACATCAAGTGAAAGAAAATTCTGAAAAAATTCCAATAAAAAAATTTTCCAATTTTCCCTACAAAAAAAAATATGGAATGACAAAACATATGAAAATTAATGATGATAAATTATTTTACTCTAAAAATTTATGCACAAAATTTACAAATTAAAATTTTCAATATTATTGTAAGATCGCAAATTATTTATAGTTCCTATAAGCTAAGGATATTGGACTGTGATAACCAGAAAAATGCTAAATCATTATGTTATTTATACGTTGTTATTGTATATACATAAATTATTATGTAAAACGATTTTACTATATATAATAATTATTAAAATAACTGGAATAACATTGATTAAGATGTTAATTAAAAAAAAATATATTATATAAATTTCTGTGTTGACATGCACATAATAATAATTTAATAAATAACAAATATTTTGAATAATTTACATTATATAAAAAAATTATTATATATTTTATATATGTATGCGAAATTTGTAAGAACATAATTTAAATTATTAATAATCACGAAATAGGTTAAAATTTATTGTAGACTATATGATGGTTTACCTTTTTATGTTTGGGTGATGAATTCTTTGGTTTTTTCATAAACCATAAAATAATTATTTACAATGTATATAATTTAAAACACTGATTTTATTATACGTTATATAATTAATTTTCAATTATGAATAATTATTTTTAATTTTGCATAATTTATAATTAAATATAAATAAACTAAATAAATTTATAGACAATTCTCACAACATATATTTGAAATTTTGTTTTATTGAAACTAAATTAATATGTCAAAATTTTTTTTAGATGGACATTTAACACAGGGTGATGATAGAAGGAGATTTTGTTTTGTGCCAAGTATAAGAGTTTCTTATGACTGTTTTGATATTTATTACATTTTGATATTACAAAAGTGGAAATTGAAAACTATCTGCTAATTTTATTATATTTAATTTTGAATAAAATCTTTTCTGAATCTAATAATTAATTTTGGAATCAAAAATCTTATGGGCTTCCAGAAAAACGAATTAGTTTTTGTAAAATAATAATAATTATAATTAATTGTTAAAAATATAATTCTAACTCCTAAAACTGTCTTAGAAATTACCACTGGCAGTGAATTCCTAAATAGAAATATCAATTATAAATTTTTTGCTCAAAAATTATTCTCTTTGATATTCTCTGCTTATTATTCCCCCAAAAAAAAAATAATTATTTAAATAAATTTAAATTTGTCATTGTTCTATGCTCTATGGTAATTCTTAATGACATTTCAACCTCGTGTTAACTAATAAAGAAAAAAAAACCAGTTACAATTCAGCCTCAAACCTTTAAACACGTAAAAATTTTTAAAAACCACTCAATAAAAAGAAAATAACAATTATTTTCATTTTCCAAAAATTTAAAAATAATAATTTTCCCGAAAACTTATTTAATTTTAATGTGTTTATAGTTTTTTTTTTATATATAATAAAAAAAAACATTTTCGGTATTAAAAAATATTAACAAAAAAAAAAAAAGAATTTATTTAAAAAAAAATTTATATCGTCGTCAATTTTATTCACTTAACCGCGAAATTAATATTTAATTTATTTAAAATTTAAATTTAATTCTGACCAGAAATATTTTCGCCATTTTCATCGTCGTTTTTGTTTGATTTTTTTATATTCAACTATTTTTTTTTTCAATCATTTTTTTTTTTTTATATATTTTTATTATATTTTTCTTTTTGTCTGTGGGTTTTTCCTCTTTAAAATATAAAAATTTAATTAAATAACAAAAAAAAAAAAAGAAAATTGTTAATTTAAATTTTCCTATTTCTGGTTTTCCAAATATCAGAAATTTTAACAGTGTAACTAAACTTCTAATAATATATTTTTTTTTTTTTTGAAATAATATTTGACCTTTCGGGAAAATTTATTTAGTGGGTGGTGTGAAAATTATTTGTGAACGTGAAGGCTTAAAAAAGGTTAGTTTTTATAATTTACTTAAAAATTTAATTTGTAATAAAAAGTATTTATTATATATAATATTATATTTTGAATTAGTAGTATACTAAATTAAATTACGCGACATCTATTGGACTGTAGCAGTTAAGTATTTTCATTTTTGAGAAATATAATAATTTTGAATTTATTAAAATTAAGTAACTAACCAAAATTATTTAATTAAATTACTAAATTTTGATTAATTATAAAAATAGATGGCTCTAGAAATATATTGGCTCAATTTTGGGTGGATTGATTTTTAAGTTCATTGCCCTATAAAACAGTTAAAATATAAAAAGAAAAATTTAAAAACACTTTAAGATTTTTGGTAGTCATTTTTCTTTTAGTCTTAAGTTGGGCAGGACAGTGAAAATAAGTGTTGAAAATATTTTTGAATTCTTTTTTTTTTTTTTGTTTTACATTTCAACAGTAAATAATTTAAATTGTGTAAAGTTTAAATTTAACTAATTAGAGATTTTTGATAAATTTCTAGATTTATTTCCGGGGGGGAAACTAAGGAAAAACAACTGAACTACACATTTTTCTTGGACACATTAAATTTTTGGATTATTGGGTAATAAATTTGATTTATGTATTTTCTAAAAAAAAAAATATAGATATTATTGAACTGTAATTTAAGTTCATTGACCTTACGATATTATTAAATATTTATTTTTTCATCTGATCAGATGATTTCACCTGACCAGATGATTTCCCATGATCAAATGATTTCATCATAATTTCACCTGATCAGATTTATGTAAAATGATTTAATATTTTTTGAAATTAATTTCAATGTTCACCATAGAAAAAGTACATTTAACATTTCAAAATCAAATTAAATTAAATTTTTCGAACATCAGTGAAAAAATGATTATAGAAAATTTTAGAAAATTAAAGAATTTCTAAATTTTCTTTGTAGTATTCAAAATTTTTTTGCGCCAATTTTTTTATTATATAATAGCGGATTATGATAATAAAAATTATATGTTATACAAAAAAATAGTGGATCCTTTTTCTCTGAATTTCTATAGAATTGAATCATAAATTTAATTTTTATATTATAATATTAATTCATCATAAATAATGTTAAAATAATTAATTAATTATGACGAATTAAAATGTACTTAGACTGATATAAATATAAAAATTACCAATTAAATTGTATTTTGACTGATATAAAATATAAATTTATTATAAACAAAAATTTATTTAAAAAGTGGGTGGATAAAGAGTTGTCAATTTTTATATTTCTTTATTATACAAAATTTAATTTTTATTTCTTTATTAGTAAACTATTTACTAATAATTTTAAAAATGAAATAATAAATATATATGGTTAACTAAAATCCATAAAATATCAAAAAATTAATTAACTTACATTTTGTCTTCTTCTCCAATAGGTGAACAAAACATAATTTGTTTATATATTAAAGTATACCAACAGAAAATAAAAAAAAAATGATGACTTCTTGTACACAATTATTTAATAAATTATCAATGAAAAAACCAATTGGTCCACCAAGTGAAAGCCAAAGTGAAATATCTTCAGTTGATAGTGATTGGAGTGATATTAGGACAATAGCATTAAAATTGGGTGTACAAAATCCAGATGAACTTCAAACAGAACGATTTAAAGTTGATAGACAAAAACTGGAGAATATGTTCAAAAGTTTGTATATAAAATTCTAATAATAATAAATTATATATATATTAATTATTATATTAATATTTTGACAGCTGATAGTGTTGTTGAAGGCTGGAATAATGCAGAATATTTTTTTGACAATGTAAATAAAAAAAAATAAAAATTTGTTGTTGTTGTTGTTTATGCTTTATAATCATAATTAATGTTTTTTTTTATTTACATATTTTAGGTTATGAAAAATACAACAACATATATTAGTTGGCCATATCGACTTAAAATTGGTGCAAAAACAAAAAAAGGTGAGTTATGTTTTTTTTTTTTTTTTGAAATTCTTAATTGTGAAATTTTTTATAATTTCTCTTTTTTGTTTTCCAATTTTCATTATAAAATTTTGAACAATTTAAAATTAACTAAAAATGTTGATTATTCTTTTGATTCATTATTATATCTAAAAGTAATTTTTTTTTGGTTAAATAAATTTTCTTAAGGTAAAATTTAATTATTACATAAAATATTTTTTATTCCCATTCTTTGAATTATTTATGATACCACACACACACACACACACACAAAAATATCTTCTTCTTTTTTTATGCGATGGTTAAAAAACATTAAATAAAAAAGATAACCATAATTTTAATTTTCTATAATTTTTCATTTCAATTAAATTCATTTTATTTTTTTTTGTGTTTTTACTTTCTTTTCCTTTTGTAATTTTTAACCACATTTTCAACCCTTTTTTTTTTTTTTGCTGTGTGCATTTTTCAATAAAATTTATTCGCTGGTAATTTATAATATTTTTTTATTAAAAAAAAAAAGTAAATTCTTACTCTTTAACCAGACAAATTCATCCTTCTTTTATTATTAAATATTTTTTTTTTTTGTGTAAAACATTAATTCAACATTAAATGTGCAAAAAAAAAAAAAGAATTCAATTAGGCAATTTGCTACCCACAAAAAAGAAAAGCTTTATTGTACATAAAGAATAATTTCTCCCCCCACATACACAAAAAAAAAGGTATGTTTCAGCAAAATCCTATTACTAAACCCTTAGCATAATTTACCACATATATGAATGAATTTATTTTGGAACTAACAGGAAACCAAAAACCCACTTTAATTTATGCTTGATTCAAAAAAATTAAATATAGATAATCATGTATAGTACGAGTTCTATTTTTCAATAATTTAACTAATTTAAAATGTTGATAGCTTATGCTTTTGGGTCGGATAATAGTTTTTTTTTGGGAATTAAAAAGCCACCCGAAAAATTTGAAATATTTTATATTAAATTATCATTTTTTTTTTTTTTAGATCCACATGTACGAATTGTTGGTAAACCTGATGATGTAATAGTGGCAAAAGAATGTATTTTAGCCAGTTTGGATGCAAGGGTAAGAATTAAATAATTATATTTTTAGGTTCATTTTCTACTTTTTAGATAAATTATATATGTAGTTGAAATTTTGTTAAATTTCAAGTATATTTCATATAAATTATCCCATCTAATACTTAATTTATAGAAAATTTTCAGTTAGGCCCATAGGAACATAAAAACTGTCAAAAAAGTGCTGTTCATTTATTAACCATAAATATTAATAGCATAAATTTTCTATATATAAATACTAAAAAAAAAAAAAATATATAAATTAATTTATTGTATACATTGAAAGGGGACAAGAGTAATTATGAAAATGGATGTTTCATATACAGACCACTCCTATATAATTGGACGTTGTGGTAATAATATTAAACGTATTATGGAGGATACAGTAACACATATTCATTTTCCTGATTCAAATCGTTGTAATCCAACTGAAAAAAGTAATCAAGTATCATTATGTGGTAGTATGGAAGGTGTTGAAAAAGCTAGATCATTAGTTAGATTATCAACACCATTATTAATATCATTTGAATTACCAATAATGGCACCAGGTCGATCAATTCCAGATCATGATACACCATATATTCAAGATGTTGAAGTACAATTTAATGTTCAGGTTTATTTTATATAAGAATTTACAATTACCAATAAATTTAAATAATTTTTTTTATTAATTAGATAATTTTTTCAAATCGACCAAAATTACATTCATCACTTGTTTTGGTTAAAGGTAGCGAAAAGGAATCACAAAAAGTGAAAGAAGCTACACAAGCACTTATTAATTTTACATGTGAAGATATTGCCGTAAGAATTTTATATATAAATTTTTTTTAATAGGTTATATTCGAGATTTAATTAATGGGCACAATTTCGGGAAATTTTATTTCATGTTCCGGTTGTTAAAAATGAATTTACTTCGAAGTACTAATATAACTTCAATTATTCAATTTGTCTTAAATTTTTCTAGTGCATCTAATAATTTATAAATTTAAATTAAATTTAGTATATATAAATTAGAAATATTATTCTATAATTTGTATTAAACATTATGGTGAATACCACAATCTATTTTTTGTCAATTTCGACAAATTATAAAAACAAACCATATTTTTTCATATTTGAAATTGCAATTATATTTCAAAATATATTATAGATATTCTCTCAATATTTCCAATTATTACATTCAGGCAATATATGAAAATTTAAACTATTCGATTATTATTATAATTCCAATTTAAAAAAAAATAATTTTTGGTTTTATTGTGTACCATAAAAAAAAAGAGTTCAATTTGAATTAAGGTCGCACCTTGAATTCATTTTATATATAATTTTATTTTAGTTCTATATTTTATATTTTGGTTTAATTCTCATTTCTATGTTTTTGTATAATAATATTCTCTATGGTGCGACAATTATTTTTTAGAATCAAATTTTGGTTCACATGCAATTAGAGATTTCACCACAACATCATGAAATTGTCAAAGGAAAAAACAATACAAACCTATTAAATATAATGGAACGAACAAAAACAAAGGTTGGTTTTATGTCTATTTGATATTGTATAGTATATTTTTTTTTTGTGTTTTTCTGTTTAATTGTAATTGTGCTTTATCCTTATTTTTCCTTGTTTTTTTTTTATTATTATGAAAATTATATTTTCATATTTATTTTTATGTTATTATTGATCACAATTTTTTAATAAGAATAACAGTGTGAAAGTTAGATGATATTGTTAAGATTATATTTTGTACTTTTAATTGAGAAAGTGGTATACAAATTTTGTTACTTTGTAATTCGAAATTGGACTCATATTTATAAGAATTGTTTTTTTGTAAATTTAAAGCACATATTAGATCCTTAGAATAGCTTATTTTAGCTTTCGATATGTGAAATACGTACATTAGGATAAATGAGTTTAGATTGCGTTATCCATAGCACAAATTTATAGATGAAATATGAAAATTTTTGTAATTTTTTGTAAAGTATTTGTTTGAAACTTGAAATTCTGCAAATTCATATTTAAAATTTCCATCTAAAAGTTAAATTATCTATACATCTAAACTACAAATATTTTGATTATTCAAAATTTACGTAATAATTTTTTGCTGGGCGATATTTTTCAACTATATTAAAAAAAAATTTATATACCATAAATCGAAGATTCAATTATTTTGATATATTTTTAAATATCCTATCTAAGTATACAGTTAACTTAGTAGGTTTATCCAAGCATCATCGTCAATACTATATAATTGTTTCATTCGTTTTAAAAATTGATTCAGGAAATTCATTCAATCATTTTGAAGTATATACCAGTATGTAGGCATTTCTTGGTAATAATTGAAAAAAAAAACTCTGTGATTTATTGTAATTTTATGAAATATTCGAAAGAAAATATTTATTGAATTGGATACGTTTTTTATGTGACCTAAAAAAATATTTTCTTTCTATTACACAAATTCAACTGTAAAGTAAAATATTTCAACCATTAATTCGAGTTCAAGTATTTTATTCAAATGTAGAGAAGTAAATGATTTTTGAAATATACTAAAAATATTATAATTAAAAGAATTTATTCAAAAAAATCTTTAATTCTACTGAAATTTCATCGGGATGGAAAGCATAACTAAATTTAATATTAATTGTCTTAAGTAAAACAATTAATTGTATTACATATTTAATATTTAATACAAATAAATCATCAATGAATTATTTTATATTAGATTTAATTGAATTATTGAAATTCTATCTGTAATCTACATTTATCATTTTTTATTTTTGAAAAAAATAAAAATAATAATAATTTAATAATTTTTAATATTTGTGTTTTATTTATTGTGTTATAATTTTTTTTATGTTTGACAATAAAATTTGTATAAATAATAAATTTAAAACAAAAAAATTTATTCACACTTATTTACAGATAATATTTCCTGATGTGCATGACATGAATATAAAACCGATTAAAAAATCACAAGTGATAATAACTGGAACAATTGATGGTGTCTATAGAGCAAAGCAACAGTTGATTGTAATTTTAATTAATTTCCAATATTTTTATTATTATTATATTTTTTAATTGAAATAATATATAATTATTTTTTTTAATTAATTAATTTTAGGCATTTTTGTTTTGTTTTTTTAAATAATATAAAAAGTTTTTTTAAAAATTTAAATTTGTCTGTCTGTCCGAAATTTAATAATTTTCCAATGAACAATCATCAAAATTATCGAAAATGCATTTATTACCCCCTATAGCTAGGCGCATAATTTATTAATGGCCTTTAGAATTTATTGGTTTTTTCTTGTTTCAATAATTAATTTTAATTTTTGTGATAAGTGAACTTTAATTATGTGAAAAAATGCCTATAAATTGAAAAAAAGCTTATTAATTTATTGAAGCTTATAAATATATTATTAATAATTTGTTTTTGTTTTTAGGGTAATTTACCAATTGCATTGATATTCGATTATCCTGACAGTTTCGCAGACACTTCAGATATTGTTAATTTGAGTAATAAATTTGGAGTTTTTATATCATTGCGACAAAAGCAACGACAAAGTGCAATGTCAATTGTAATTAAAGGTGTTGAAAAATTTATTGGTAAGAAAGAAAAACCAAAAACTATATATAAATATATTCGTGAAATTTACCTGTCTCTTTTTTTAGACAAAGTTTATGAAGCACGTCATGAAATTTTAAAACTTAATGTACCAATTATAAAACCAGAAATTCCAACAACATATTTTTCATCAAAAGATCAATATTTAGATATTGGACATAATCGTAATTTAGCAACACTTTTATCAAAATATCCAGAAAGTCCAATGGCAAATGGTTTTCAATTAAATAATAATAACAATAATAATAATAATAATAATAATAATAATTTAACACCATCAAATTATGTATCACCATATAATAATATACAATCATATCAAGAATTAACACCAAATGGTACACCAAATCAAAAATATTTACAAATGCATAATACAAATTCGAATAATAATAGCAATCAAAATTATACTAGACCACAACAACATCCAAATCCATTTGTTGGTAGTACAAATTTGGGTGTTGGTAATTCGGGTATTGCTGGTGGTGGTGGTGGTGGTGGTAATGTTCTTAATGGAAGTAATAATAATCTTCATAATTATAATAATTATTTACAAGTACCATCATCATCACAATTATCAACACAAAGTTTATCACCAAGACTTAGCAGTAATAATACAAGTGGTTATCAAAGCTTTAGTAGTAGTACAACATCATTAGAACAAGCATATGCACCATATAATATAAATGGTAATGGTGGTAGTGGTACTTTATCTGTAGCACCATCATCATCATCATCTCGTAATCATTATTCACCAGATTCAACAATCAATAGTAATGATGGTAATAATAATTTTAAATCTGGACGTCGATTAAGTGATGGTGTTATGCATAATTCAAATGAATATCGTAGAAATATTGAAATGAAGGTATATTTATTTATTCATTCATTTTTTTATCCATATTTAAACCATTTTTTTTCTTTATTATCTGTAATATTTTAGCATCAGCAACAACATCGTGCATTTGATTTTGATATGAAAAGAGTTGATGGTTTTAAGGCAATGGAACGTTCACCAAATCATGGTGAATTACGTATACCAAATTCAAATTGGATTGGTTTAGGATTAAGTCGTACATCACCAGCACCATTAGAAACTGTTGATGATATTACTGTATGGAATAATCGTAATAATAATAATAATAATGGTATAGGTACACCACCAGGATTAAGTATACCTGGTACACATAATAATAGCACTGGAAATTGTTTGGTTAATAAAAATATATCACCATATAATTTGAGTGCAACAACTGGTCTTGTAGATTCAATACCATCACATCGTCGTATGCAATTGTCACATTATAAGGATATTCATTCAATGTTGACAGGTCTTGGTTTAGAGCATTATATAAGTGAGTATATATATTTTTGTATATATTTTATAATTTTAGAAAATGATTGAAATATTATGATGTCGCGTTTAATTCATTATATTTTTGACAGTTTATAATATTAATGAACCTTTTTGTAAACACACATGGTGTTTATTAATATTTCGCAGAAAGCATAAAGGATTATAAATATATTTCATATAGAAAATGATTGCTATTTTATGTAATTCTATATTTTAAATCTGACTATTATGTGTAGATCCCTTTTTATCTACACTTTTCATTCCCTATTTTTTCTTGAATATATATATATACATACATTTTTTTTATGTACGTATTTAACTTTTTTTATATTCTTTGTAGAAACTTTTGTATTGAATGAAATTGATTTGGAAATGTTCACTTCGTTGACCGAAGATAATCTTATTGAATTAGGTATAACAGCTTTTGGTGCCCGTAAAAAGCTTTTAGTGGCAATAAGTACATTGGCATCACAATATGATACACGAAATCCAAATAATTCATCTAGATTTTCTGGATCAGCAGCACCTGGTGCAGAAAGGCGTATATTAAATGGGTGGTAAAATTATAAGGAATGGTAAATAAACCCTCAATTAGAAAAAAAACAAAAGATATTCTTCCCATTTTTTTTTTTTTGATAAAAATTATTTTTTTTTTTATATAAATATAATTTTGCTTTGCATGTGCAAAAAAAATTTAGATAAAAAAAAATATATATATTTTTTCTTGTAAATAATTTCCGATTTTTTATAAAATTTTCTTGTATATATAATTTTTCTCGCATCTCAGAAACAGAAGTTTTATATCATAAAGAAGATTAAAAAAAATGCTAAAATGCATTTGTTACTATTTTTTTTTAGGTTTAGGTTTGCATGCTTTTTTTTTTTTTGCTCTTGTAATTTTTCTTAAATTTTTCTTAAATTTTGTGTAAAATAACTAAAAAATAATTAAAATTAAAAATTGGAAAAATAATTTTAAAATGAGAAGAAAAAAAAAAACTAAACGGATAAAATATCTCTAATTTTAAAGATAAAATTATTTTTGAACGCTAATTTCTTGAATAGAGATGAAAAATAAAAAATCTGTTAAATTATGTAATCAATTTAAAAGTTATTTGAAAAACAAAAACTAAAACAACTAAAATTAAATGAAAAATACAAAATATGTGAATATTTATAAAGGTTTTTATTTATTTCTATTTAAATATTTTAAAATTTTAGATTGAAATTATTGAAATTAAAATTTAAAATTGAAATATTAATTAAAAATTTATAGAAAAAAATTTCCCAAAAATATGTCTGTCATATATTTAAGGATCCAAAATTATTTCTAACCAAAGTTTTTTTAAATTAATTTCATATTTAATCGATAGTTTTTATCATGAAATCATTAAATATTTTTTATTATTAAAAATTTTATTGATCGTTTAACTTTGAATTACTTCAATTGCTTGCTGCCTAGTGAATTTATAGTAAGACGTTTGATAAAGAAGTACTTAATGCCAAACAATAAAAAATTATAAATTTCACAAATATGTTATAATTGATTTTTATCAATTTTATGAGTATTTTGTTTACATAAAATATTCAATAGTAAATAATGTTGGATGAAATATTTATGTCAGATATTTAAGTAAATATCGATTGTACACGTCTAATCGTTCTGATAAGAAATTTGATAAAAAAATATTATTTTGATTTAACACCCTAAAAGAACGATAAGTTCAAATGTATTGAATAAAAAAAAAATGATATATAAACAGAATTTATTTAAGTAATTGGAGACACAATAAATATTCCATATCATATATAATTCTTCGTATCAAAATTATAAAATATTGTGCAAAAAGAAAAACATTTAATTAGTTTGAAATCCGGAAAGTAGGATTTACAATAAATCAGGAAAGATTAAAAAGAAGTATTTTTTTTTTTAAATCAGTTTTTATTATTAATTAGAAGAATTATTTTTGTAAATATTTTTCTAGTTTAAATTAGTTAGTTCTGAAAAGAAAATTAAACCAAAATTATTTAATTGATAAATTCTTCTAGATTTATGTAGGATTTTAGGTAGGAAATATATAAATTTATCAGAGTTATTTTTTATCAAAATCCGGTCGGCAAATCATTAATAAGAGTGTAACAAAAATATTGTTTTTTAAAATAGATTTAGTCAATTTGTCAGTGAATATAAAACTACATAAATATTTTTGCCTTAAGGCAAAGGATTTTCTATTTTAATAATTTAATAATCATTTTTATAAAATGAACTATTACATTTTTATATGAAATTTAACTATTTATTAAAAGACAAATATTATTTAAAATTATTTAATATTTTTTATTTATTAAAAATGAATTTATTTGAATCATAATTTTATTTATATAAATATTCTTCTTATTACAAGCTATAATTCTAATTAAATATTGCAATTTTATTATTTTATATATTTAAGAAATAAATATTTAATAAGTAGTTTTTAGATATTTACTTAATTTATTTATTTCATTAATTAATATATTGTAATATTTGAAGTTTTTATCCTTAATATGTTGTAAATTAAATGAATTTAAAGTATGATTATAATAAGTTATATGCAAAATTTATTTTATACATTGGATTTGGCAGTGACAGCTTTAATACTCAATTGCAACGATATTACAATATATTTGACTATAAATTAAGGTTGAATCTGTAGTTTACTGATTAATTAATATACATAGTTTAATAAATTAATTTGGGGTATCGATGTACTGTGATGAATTGTCTGTTTTGTACAGTTCCCTTAAGTTATATATAGAAATTATATTAGTAAATTGCCCAAAATATTTTGTATTGTAGTGTAATTATCAATCACTAAATTTTTGTTATATTTAATTTGTCAACATATCAATATTTGGGCAAATATTAAATATACTTTAATTTTACTTGTATACTTTAATTGTGTTCTTCAACAAGTTTAATATTATTTTGTCCTTTAATTCAATTTTCTAATACCCAATGTAATATTGTTTTAAGTTCTATTTAATTTATATATTTGAAAATTAATATAAATCTGGACACTATTTGATTTAAATATAATTCAAAAAAGTAAAAATTGTCCTTTAGGGATATATTTTAATATAATTTATTATTAAATTTCCATTCTTTTTTTGGTAAACTTATACAATTTGATTTTTCCAAATAAATGTATAAATATTTCTTATTTCAATAATGTAGGCTATAATAATACTTTGTTTTGATTAATTATGATCAAATAATTGATTAATTGATCTTTAGAGACAAAATTTTTTGGGAAAACATTCATTAATATAATTAATCAATATTAACGATTATAAATTCGACCAATATTATTTTATACGTAAATGTTCTTGAAATTATATTAAAATGAATTTGTTTTTATTTTTTGTTAAAGGATAATATTTATTATATTTAATATTCCTTTAATTTTTATATTATTATTTATATTTTTTATATTCAGTCATTCATAAATATATATATATATTTTCTGTTTATGATTTATTTATATGTAATAATGATGTTTAAATATATAATAGTATAGATGATTATCAAGAGGCCATAAAATTCAATTTGTTGCTTTTACCATTATTTTTATTATTAGCAAAGTCACAGCTGTAATAATAAAAATTCTTATATATATTACAAATACAATTACATCTACTAATACAACAATAATTATAATAATTTTTTATGTCAATTTTTTTATTATTATTATTATTATTGTTGTTGTTGTTATGTTCTTCAACACAAAAATCATTTTTATTGATAAATTTTTTATTACAATCATTTCTAGTTATAGTGTATATTTTTATTATTCTTATTATCCTTAAAATTTTATGCTTGCATGTTGGTTGATTTGAAAATGATGAAATATTAGAATAGTAGAAATAGCAACAACAAGAATAGCAAAAATAATAGTAATTATTTTTCTTTTTATTTCTTTGATATTTCTTGTAATCTCGAAACTGTAGTGATATCATATTAATGTTTGTGATGTTGTTGATGGTCAGCAATGGAATCAATAAAAATATTATTGTAGCAATAATGAAAAGGACATCAAATAATGTTGATTTTTTTTCCATTTTAATTGATATTCTTTGATGTTTGATCAATGTAAATTCATATATTTTCTTTATTATACGTAAAATTGATGATTGTGATGACAATGATGTTGCTATTGATTTTAAATTACCTAAAATAAATTTAAATTTTAGTTAATATGATTTTATATAAAAATTTCAATTTAATTTATTTAAACAGAAAACATATTTAAATTCTATTTTCAATTTGTATGATAATAAAAATTTTTAATGTTTAATATTTTTAATGGCGGGTGTCTTATGGTTTTGGTAATTAAGATCAATTGATTATAATACCATATTTTAAAATGTTATGTTTTTATGACAGATATAGAATGAAAAATTTCAATAAAATCTTGTACTAATTTAGTATATTGACATTTTGAATACTACATAAAATACTACTTAAAGTTGAAGGTACAATAATAAAGTTGATTTATTATGAAACTAGAAAGTTTATATTTTAATTTTGCATAAAAAATATATTCGTGAAAATTTATGGGTTTTATGAAAGACAGAATGAAACACTCACTAAAATCATGTAGTAAATTTGTATAAGGACATTTTCTATGCTATACATAAATTCCTTAATTTTATAATTCATTTGTTTCTTACCTTTATGCAATAAATATTCATTTGTTTCATCCATCTCATTATCCTGATTAAATGTATACAAATTAATATCTGGATGACGACCAGATGCTAAAATCATTGGACGATCCTCTTCAATTACTCTTTCTACTGTTCCTTGATAAATATCATAAATACTAGCAGTGCATTTGAGCTAAAAATGAATATACATTTTATTTATCTTCAATTATATAATTAAAATTTGTCAACTTACTATTAATTTTCTACGATTAAAATGGTTAGGATTAATAATAAAATTAATTTCAAGTATTGCAGCTTCTAAGAATTCATCTAATGGATTTTTTAATCCTTTGAAAGTTTTAATGTAACTTGAGTTTACCTAAAAGAAAAGAAAATATTAATTTTCATTGTAAATTAGAAAAAAGTTCTTTACCATAAAAATGAAAAAGGACAATTAATTATTCAAGCAAACTAAATAATCATTAATATAAATTATTTTTACATTTATACTTCTTTTTTCATTTTTAATTGATTTATTAAATTGCATAATGTAATTTTAAGCATAAAAATCACAACGTTTTGTAATCCTATAAATTATATAACAAAAAAAGCTATAATTTTTTTTTTATAGAGATTTTA
The DNA here is from genome assembly GCA_949752835.1 of Empis stercorea. Lineage (NCBI taxonomy): Eukaryota > Metazoa > Arthropoda > Insecta > Diptera > Empididae > Empis > Empis stercorea. The sequence goes on from OX457089.1 coordinate 49,235,662, forward strand.
TTTATTTCATTTGCAATGAAAAAGGATTACATTAAAAAAAACTTGGAAAATTTTACGTAACTAATTACAATTATATGAAAAAATATTAAGTACAGGATTTGAAGTATTGGACTTTTGGAGTAAAAAGGAGCAGGGCATTCACTTGCGTTTGTTAGACCATTAATTTTTCATATTTTTAGGACAATATTTTCACTTTTTTATTTTACATTAAATTTTGGCCAATTATATAGTTAATATAGTGGACCTACTTAAGAAGTTATGTGCGCGCCGAGTATCTGTTTCGTAAATTATTATATTATTACAAAATTCCCCTGTTAATCAAAATACCCAAGAAAAATTTACCAAAATTACATTTAAATTGTTTTCTATAATTTAAATACATAGTACAGAAAATATTTTTAATTTAAATATGATGTAAATTCTTGAGAGATTTAAAGAATGAACATAATTTTCTTATTTTAAAATTTTCATGTACATATACATAATATATCAAATTTAATTTAATATATTTTGTTATAATAAAATTTAATTTCAACTGTTAATAATATTTATGTGTCCTTTTGATTGTCCCTAAGGTATTATACAAAAAAAAAATCTGGTCAACATTAATTTATTTTATATATTTTTCGTCCTGACGTTCGTTTACTGGGTATATCACATGTACATAACTTAATTTACCAAATTTATAAACCAAATTGCTTTGGGTATGATGATGTAATATCCTCTTAGGAATAAATTTTTATATATTTTTTTAATTAAACAGTAATTACTCATTTCATTACTTTAGCAAAAAAAATACAATTTGTTATTTTTTTTTTTTGAAATTATGGGTAAAGGACATTAAAATCACAAAAAGAAACAAAAACAGAAACATTTTTTCTTTTGGGTAAGATTCAATAAAATTGCTCCAGAAATTTATGTTCAAATAGGAATAAATAGTTTTACATAAAAGAAAGGGATTTTTTTTTTGTTTTTATGTTTCTCCTAAAAGAGTTTCCATTTAGTTTAAGTATCTTGTTAAATATATGAACTTATGGGGCAATAGGCAAGAAAAAATTCTCATATATCATTATCATTCAAATAAATATTCAATATTATGTTAGAAATGAATATATATTTTTTAGGGAAAACTTATAGTATTTATGATAGTCCCATGGGTCCAATTTAGTCTAACATAAAATAAAATATTTTATGGATATTTGGAAGAACAAAAAAAATGTTCTAGAGCGAATATATTATTGAATCGAAGCTAAATATAATGTTCAAATATTATATTTATAAATTTATTCAGATTTGAAGAAAATCGTTGATATGGTAATGTGAATTGAATAATGTAATATATAATTTAGTAAATGTTAGGCGAGGTAAAATATTTGTAAATTTCTTACACAATTTGTCAAATTTGAAAATTGTGTAAGAAAATTTTGATAATTTTGAAAATTAAAGCCTAAAACTTTAAGTTTATGTAATTATATCACATATAATTTTATTTTATCAGGACTGTCCTATTAATTCAAAAAAGTAGCTTATTTTTGTAAGCCCCCCAGTTTGCATAAATTTTGTTAATACATCCTTGTATATCTTAAATATTCTATTGTTTTATGCTTATAAAATTATACAAATGGATCGTTCGGTTATTTGCGGTATGTATAGAATAATAAATGAAAAAAAAAATTCAAAAGGATATGATTTCGATGAAGGTAAGTGCATATTAAACCGTGAATAATCGCAAGCATTTTTACACTTGGGAACAATAAAATAAAAATCCTTTTTTTTTTTATATTCTTCTTCGTATTAAATAGTATAATAAAGGTCAAAGCGTTTTGTTTTATATGTAAACAGTAGAGTTGTCGTTGTAAAACCAAATATTTATGTGTGGTATATCTATTGTGAAAGACCAGATATAATAAGGAAATTAATTTAGAAAACTCTTCATGAAAATATTTAGCTTTTGAGTAAAGAGATTTAATGAAAAATTATTAATTTAAATGAAATTTTCTAAAATTTAATTAAAAAAACATCATTATTATTTTAATTTGTAAATGCAAATTTCTTAATTGAAATTGAATTCATTTGCATTTTGAATGAATTCATTATTTTCTAAATTACAATTACTTCAACTGATGACTATAAAATCAATTTTAGTAATAGAATTTTAGATATCTCAAAAATTTTCATAATATTTTCTAATATCAATGACTTGTGTCGCCTGAAGGTATGCAATCTGAATTTAATATATTATAAAAATGGAGTAATATTTTTATGATAATTAACATACTTTACAGAAATAAAAAGAATTTTTATTTCTCAATTTCTCTAAATGTTACTTACTCGAATATCATTAATCGTCCATGTCAAATTAGCAGCTGGTTTTGAAAAATCTGATGAACAATTTCCATTTATTATATCACCCAAACGATATTTTGTATGAATTCCAGTTATAATTGGATACTGTGTTGGAATTTCTACATAGAAACATAATTATTAATAATTTTTATCAAATATGTATTTTTTTAGATAAAATCAAATTAAAATAAAGAAGAAATTTTTTTTTTCTTCTGTAAGTTACCAACAACTTCCATTTCAGCATAAACTACTTCTGTATGAAATGATGGAGCATCTGCTGATACTTCACATCGATATTTTCCAGATGCATTAAATTGAACTGATGGTAATACGATATGACTTTGATTTGAAATTGTACGCTATTAGTAGACAAATTTTCATATTAAGTATATTACAAAATTATGCAAAATAAAAGATTGAAAATTTGTATATATAGCAAAATTATAGTAAAATTACCTCAACATTTATTCCTGATGATGCAAAAACTTGTACAGATGGTTTCTCCTTTGGTGTATACCGAAAAAATTCTCTTCGTCCTTTATACCATTTAACAGTATACAAAGTATCATTTTCTAAATCATAATTGCATATAAAAATTGCATTTTCACCACGTCGAACAGCTGAAGGAATTATTATGGAAACATCTTGCAAACCAAATATTAAGTCTGAAAATATTTAAATAAAATGTTTATTATTTTACTAAAATTTATATTTTTTTCAAATTGAAATTATAATTAAACTGAATTTGATAAGGATTAATTTCCATAGATAATGCTTAGACATTTGTTTACCATATATATTTTAAGTAATTAAATACTTAAAAGATTTAATTATATTAAATCATACGAACTAATTGCTAATACGAATTATTTAAACATAAATATTAAATAACTATAATGTTGGTAATGCAATAGAATAGACATTAAAATTCAATATTTTAATTTAAACTATTTCACCACAAATTATCTTAATATATAAATAGAAATACATTTTACATTAAATTAGCAATATTTATACTATTGAATTAATTACCTTACATAATGTCCCAATTTTTTTTTCTTTAGATAATAATGATCCAAACGAAACCCAAAATACAATAATGTTTTCACTTCCAAAAGTATATAAAATTTGTAACAATATATATAAGTTCTTGTTGAATGCACACTTTAAAAAAAAGGACGAGAACTCAATGATGACAGCTTGATAATGAATGACGATATTATTTTCTCTTAAGTGTAAATATGTAATAGAATTTCCAACATAATTTATATTATACATATATATAAAAAAAACAAGTGAAAAACCCCCATTACCGGTAAAGTTATTAATGACTTTATAGATTGTGATTATGATAAATGGAAAACAGTTTAGTCCAACCTGACAAATTAGCAAATTTTTATTATTTGACAATTGAAAATAAAAATATTAATAATATTTTTATTTTTGTAGACATTTTTTTTTTTTGGTGTTGTTTTCGTTTGTTATTAAATGAAATCACATAAATTTATAATATTAAAGGTAATAATATATTTATTTGTTTATTATGGTGACATTTTAATGAATAAAGTGCTGTGATATATTAGTAATTATATATATATGTAATTAATTATTCATTTGAAAATTGAATAAATGTTTATATCTCTGGATAAAAATATTCAGTACAAGGATGAATTTGATAAGTAATAATTAATTGTCCAAAGTTAAATAATCGATAATTTAAGAACTTCCTGTAGGCAAATGTCACTACCTCACAATTAACTTAATTTTTTTTTTTCAGAAATTCTTAATATACTTTTAATAGTCAAATTATATTTTCTATTAAAATTTCCTATTAAATTTAATTGCCCGAACTAACCAAAAGTATTTTTTTTTTTCTGTGAAAATAAATTAAATATATTTTTCATGTTTAACGTAAAAAAAAAAAACGTAAAATCAAATAAAAAAATCAACCAATTGAAAATAATTACCTTCAGAAACAACAAATTTTTCCTTGTATACCAAAAAAAAAAACAAAAAAAACAATTTGATTACGTTTTCTTTCTTTTCTATTTTTATATCACAGGAGTTTAAGGATTCTTCCACAAAAAAAAAAAGTGATAGGACATTTTATATATGTACACACGAAAAAAAAATCTATAATGTAAAAAAAAATCATTCAAAGACTGTTAGGGGTTTAAAAATCACTCTGATTGACGTGACATAATATCCTGTCGCCTTACATATAAAAATAATTTTAAAATTTTCTTTTTTTCCTCAAAGTGGAAAAGAATTTCGCTTGAGTTCTTGTGAATTCAATTTATATTCGTACTTTTTTTTTGGTAATATTCGTAACGTACGTAAAATAGAATATTGTGATACGCTAAAAAAAAAAAAGAAGTAAATTTTATATACATATTATATTTTTTTTTTGTTATATCTATGAAATGAAAAATTTTCTATTATGGAAAATGAAGAGAAGAGAACGTGTATAATTTTCAAAATTATTGTTTGGTTATAATGGTTTTTGGTGTTACGGAATTCCGAAATATATTATACAAAAGAGTGTATGCTTATAAATTATAAGGGTTTGGAATATAACTATAAACCAAACAAGTTGCTTTTTTGAATATAAATAAATAAAATGGTTATCCAATGCCACTTTTATATAAAATATTTTATATACTATAATACTCCTCGTATATATTTTATTGTGATCCTGAAGCAGAAAGAAGACACATTTTAGTATAAAGATAAATGTAAAAAAAATATAAAATAACTCAGATTGACAGACAGCAGAGCAACACAGAAAAAAAAAAGAAATTAATTTATAGAAATTATTTATGTTACGACACAGAACATTTTACCGAAAAAAAAAATAAAATAAATTATTTAAATTTTCGTTTAATAGATAAATTTAGAGAAATATTGAATAAAATTTGTAATGGATGATTTATTTTAGCAAATTATTTAAATTCTTAATAGAATCTTAAGATATAAGTATGAAATATATTATAAATAATTGCTGATAATAATTAAGTACAGTGAAATAAATTGGCTATCCGGCGAGATTTAAGACCAGGAAATAGTCCTTTAGTAAATAGGAAATTGAAAGGAATTATTGACAAATATGATTAAATAATTTCTATAAATTCTTGTCAAATATGATTATTGTTTGATGTCAAACTTTATAGCGAAAATTGCAAATTCTACAATCTATAATATGTTATATTGGCCTCAAATCCTTAGTTGATTATCTGTCACAATTTTAGATTATTTTATCATAGACCAAAATGACTTGGTTCCATTCTTATAAAACTCAGCTGATTTTCAGAAAAAACAATATTTCTCATTATGTCTATCGCAAAATTCAACTAATTTTTCTATTTAAATTATTTTCCTTCATCTTAATTAGATCTTAAAAATATTTTCAATTTAATTTAAAATTAATATACCATTTTATTAAAAAAAAAAAGAGAATTAAAATTAATTGAAACAATTCCAACATACAAAAAAAAAAAACATAGGCTTTTAACTAAATCCACTCTTCCTTTTAATTACTGTAAATTGATATTGAGGCAATCTACCCATCAAATGATAAAAAAAAGAAGATAAAAAAATAATATTAATTACATCCTGGCAAATAACAGAAAATAAACCTAAATATTTCCTTTATTTGTTGAATGTTTTTTTTTTTTTGTTACCAAAAAAACCTTCTTTCCCATCGAAAATATAATTTTTGGTATGAGGTTTTTTTTTTTGCGAATTAACGATTATCTGAAGTTGATATACTTTTATATTTTCTATACATTCATATATGTTGGATGAAATTTATCTTGTTTTTGGGATCAGATGTAGACCGAAAGGATATAAAAGACATAATGTATATGTATAGAAATCGCGTTATATAAGATACGTTTATTTTATATCAATAGTATATATAGTTAAGGAGGGAAAAAATAATTTAATGCATGTAAGTCGTAAATTACAATTGTAACACCTGAGTCCTTTATATATATATATATATATATATATATATATATATATATATATTCCCCAAACCAAAAGGTACTGAAGGTTACGAAAAGTATATCTGTAATATAAAAACACAAATTCTTGACGATTTATGCTTATACCATTACGAAAGCTAACAAAAAAAAAATATACATTTCATTTTGAATCATGTACTTTTTGAATGGTAAATACGAAAAATTTGATTTTGTTATTTTTAGGTAAACAAATAATAATAAGAGAATGAAACAGAATTGTCTAAATAAAAATAGAAATTATATTTGAATAAAATTTAATATTGACCGTCAAATTATGTTTATACATTTATGTTTAGCTTGAATTTTTAATTAATATTTTCAATAAACTTTAAATGATTTCTTTTTTATGATTATTTTCAATTAAACAGAAGATCTAAGATCTGAACTTTTGACTATTCTTGGATTTCCATTGATTATGTAAACTTGAACTAACCATCAACAAACTCATCAAGATAGTGTAAAAACTAACTGAGTGGAATTCCAAGATTATAACAAAACAAATAAAAAGGGTTCTTTATTTTAAACCAGTGCAAAAGAATTTTTTGTTGATGAGCTAAGAGTTTTACGAGAAACAGAGAAAAAACGTGCGTATACCAACTTAAAAAAGCATGGCTACAAATATTTTTATTCCAAAAAAAAAAACTAAAGTTAAAAAAGATTTATTGCATAAATTGAAAATTTTCAAAGATCGACATTGATTTGTGAGATTGGTATTTTTGTTGTTTTATAAAAATTGATGATAAGATTTGTTTGTACACGCAAACTTTCCACAGCTCATAAATTTATTAATAAACTATACTCAAACTGATGTATACCATCATAAATTTATATAAATGTACCTTTAATATTACTTAATCAAATTCAAATCTATATATTATACACTTTATATACACTTTATAATCCAAAAATTATATTTAACAACAGCAAAACAAAAAAGAAAAACTTGATAAAAGTCAAAATCGTCCTTTTTTACTTAGAATTGTGTGCAACATTAAAGGGATAATATTTACTCTTTATATATACTTAACATTTTATTTTATATACATTTTTATTATAATAAATGGGGTGCGATTTTCTCATTGTAAAATTCAATGAGAGAGCCAGCGGTGAAAAACCAACATAAAATTACCTTTTTTTTTTCCTTTATCTACAATTATATAAACATAAATATACCTACAAATATATATTTTTTTTTTATAAATATAAAGTGAGAAATGATAAAGTGTATATGGTGCTAGTGGTGTCTTTAAAATGTAATAAAAATATCAATTTATTCCACTCAGTTTCCACTAAGGACATTGTGTCGTATTGTATATCATCTATTAACTCGACAGCATAAAAATATATCTATATAATATTTTTTTTACCTTAAATTTGCCTAGTGAAACAGTTATTTCTACCTTTAGATATAAAAATGTATATACATTTTCTGTGTAGTGATAGGACATATAGCACAAAGAAAAAGGCTCTAACAGAGTGGAGTACAGAAATTGTGTTTTTAGGAAAAAAGGGAAAACATAACAACAAGAAAAAATATTATAATTTCACCATTGGGGACAATTTATGATATTTTTTTTTATGGTTTTGTTGGATTCTCCTCCCTTCGGTTTTTCTATTAAAAACCCTTGGTCCTTCAAGGTTTAATATACATTTTCCTTTTGTTTTATGAACTGAACGAAATTTTTTATTTTTTTTGTAGTGTTTTGTTAAAAGCTGGAATTGTAGATATATAGCTATATAGAAATTTTATGGGATAAGTGCGTTTGTATGTCTGTCACAGTTAAGTAGATATATATTTTTTTTAAAGTTAAATATCTTCTTTGTTATGATTTCTGAGGTTTTTTATCTGGTTTTTTTTTGTGTTTATAAAAATATTAACCAAAAAAAAATATATATAATTAATTTTTAATAATAGTGGGAAATATATTTGTGTAATTAAGTTGTAAGGCATGTAAAATTAATATCCTTACTATAAATTGGTAGATAGTTATAAGTTTGAAGTTTTTCATAAGAAAGATGTTTCATAGACATTAAGTATTGTTGAGACATAAAAAGGAGAGAAGCAATTATAATGTTTTATTTATTAAACATAAAATTTACTACTTAAATCACTAGAATCAGAATAAAATTTTAAGATATTAAATATTATATATATAGCTATAATATAAAATAGTATACAAGTTGGTAATGGTCAGAATAATTACACTCGAGCTGGAATAGTTTAGCTGAGTATATAATTGGCTAGTCCTATGGACATGTACCTAGTATATGATCATTGTTATATTATTTAGCTATTATATGAAATAGTATTCAATATATATAAAATATTTAATTTGATATATAAATCATAAATACCTCAAAATTATTTATTTAAATGAACGAAAAACTATTCTTCGTTTTTTTTTTGCTATAACTTTGGTCAAATTAAATGATATTTTAATTTTCTCTTGATACTTTTGTTATAATTAATAAATTTTGCTTTAAAAAAAGATAAAAAAAAGTTATTTGTAATAACGAAATAACATTTATACATCATCTTTTTTTTTTAAAAAACGATTAAAATGATTTATTTTATTTCACCATCTATGATGTTGAAATATTTCTAACTGCTATATATGCTAAGATACATTAAGGATACATCGTATATGATGTTACAAGTCACATAAATTCGTACTTTCCAGCTACATACATACACGTATTATTTATAAATTGTGCAACAGAATATCATCTCTAAAATTGAATGGCTTTTTTTTTGTTCTCGAGCTCATATATCCTAGAGACTGTTATGTTGAATGGATCCACTTAAAAAGTTTTTTTAATATGTATAATTTATCTACATATGTATATGCATAATATGTATAGAGAGAATAAGATACGAGACTATCATAAATAAAATTTGCTTAAGGATTCTTTTTAAGCACAGAATTGTGTAAACATAAAAAAATACGTGAAAAAATTCATTACTCTTCTATATAATATTAAAAAGTTTATTTTACAATATTTTAGCTATAATAATTTGATTCGAAAACTTTTATGTAAACTAATATCCAAAAAAAAAAAAATGATTTCTCTCTTAAAATTTGTATATTAACAAGCAATATTGCTTCATATTATAACATATAATATCTTTTGTATCATCACGATTATTTATTAAACTTAATATGAAATATAATTTAAAATTGTAAAATACAAATTTTATACATAACACATTTACTTAAATCTTCGTCTATATTAAATTCTAGGCTAAGGTTTATCACAAAGGAGTATAGTGCCACTCTTCCAATTGAAATTGATAGAAAAAGTTTCGTATCTAGTTACTTTTTATAACTAATAGATATTAAAAATTATAAATAAATTCTTCATTTTTTCATTTGTTTTAAGTATTTTCATTATTTTCAGATGATTAGATTAGAATTTTAGGAGTTTCTTGTATATATATTTGCTTTTATTTCTCTCTAAAATATGGAAATTGAAAATTTTCATTTTGAAATACAAAAAATTCATATACAATATTAAATTAAAAGTATCCATAATATTTAGACAGAAGGTGACCTAAACATTTTTTTAATTAAACTGAAAACAAATATTATTTGTTTACATAATTTTCTGTTTTTGTAAAGGAAGAGAATTAATGCAAATATTTTTATTAAAAAAAATATAATTTTTTCCTTCCAAAAAAAATAATATATAACTTTTTACATTTCAATATTTATAATATATAGTAATGGATCGTTGGCAAAATAAATCCCCCATCCGCATCGAACGTGTCAACCATCTGGGGTGTTCGTGGTTTGGGTATAACCGCACATTTAAGTACTGGAGTTCCTTTAAGATTATTACTTTATTTAAATTTTTTCTCTTTCCTTGTTCCTTTTTTAGTCTCTAATAAATTTGAGAGGTCAGAAAAAGATGGGTCTAGTCAAGCAGATGGAAATTTTCGTTAAAGCACAAAGAACCAAAAAAAAAAAAAAACAAATTGTTGAATTTTTTTTAGACTATTAGACTAGCAAAGAATACTAGCAAAGAATAACGCGTTTATTAAATTTACACAGAAACAAAATATATATACATATAAAAGAGAATAAGAAAACTTTTTCCATCCATGTCATAATGTTTGGGAAATCATTACTTGTCCCCTTCATGCTTCTGATTTCCTTTTTATTATTTATGTACAACAAAATTTTAAGGGTACTTTACTTAAATTTCATAAAAACAAAATAAGTAAGTTCTTTTAGAGATTTTGTCAAATTAGTTAAAATATAAGTAAGGAAAATATAATTATCCTGTTAAGGATTGCTTATATTTGTTGGAAATATTTAAGTAACGAAACATGTAATTTCCAAATTTTGTACAATATTCTGCAGGACTCGGAAAAAACTGATTTCAAGTAAAATTCTTCTGTAATTTTAATTTTTTTGCTTAGGCAACTAAAGTAAAAAAAAATAATAATTCATTTTATATGCGAGAAGAAAAAAAAAACTTTACCAATTTAGGTATTCGGACCATTTTAGATTATATATATGGCACCAGCCATAAACTTTATGCAAAAAAAGAAAAATACTTTCGATAAATATTATTAAAGAAGAAGTTTTTCAACAACAACAAAATTAAAAACATAATTTTTTTTGGTGTCAAAAAGAGAATGAGAAGCGTTAAAAAATATTTGTTTAAAAAAAAAAATTGTATGATGATGAAGTTATTTGGTTTAAGAAATTTGTTAAAACTTTTTACTTCAGAAATTTGTTTAATTTTTTTTTTGGTGTGAATATTCAAATAATAAATGGTCGACTAAGTACGTTTTACATATACACGTACACGTTAGTAGAAGTCAAAAGAACCCAAAAAACTTTTAAAATATTAAACATAAAATATAAAAATAATTTACTATTAGAATTTGAAATATTAAAGTAGAAAATTGATAAAAATTTATTGTTTAGTTTTCCAAAAAAAAAAACACACACACACAAAAAAGTTAATACAAAAAAAAAGGATGCTCTACGTCACAGTTTTTTTAAACATATAAAATCCATTAAAATATATTTTAGGAAAATTTTCATCATTTTTATATTATAACAGACAATTATTTACGTATTGAAAATATTCGTCAGTGTACAGGATTTTTTATAATCTATTTTAACAAAAAAAAATGTATGAAAAAAATAAATTGACAAGCTACAAAATAGAGTTTATTTATAATTGAGATTTACTATATTTTTATATTTTATGTTGAAAGTTATATTTAAATTATGAAATATTTGATTTAAGATAAAATGAATTCAAAGTTTTAATCAAAACAAGAGCCCGCGCATCAAATCACTGATTTATTTATACAAAATTTATAACGTAGTCCTTAAAATTCATATTCAAATTTCATTTACATAATATATAAATATTCTACAATTGTCAGAGATGTGCAATTAGACATGAAATTTACTATAAAATTTAAATCATTTAAATGAATTTTTGCGTTCCCTCTACATTTTTGAGACAAAAACCATATCAGATGCAACTATGCAAAATAATATGAAAAATTCTAAAATATAATTCCAAAATCTTTCCAAAATATCAAAAGAATTTTCTATTAAAATTAATGTTTAAATAATATAAAACTATGTTAGAAATATACTATATAAATCCGTTTTATACAGCAAAAATTATATTCAAATTGTAGAACAATCCTTTCTCCCAATTGGGCTATTCACCTAAGTAAATTTAAAATAAAAATAAAAATATAATCAACAAACAAAAAATCATTAAAAATTTACCTGTTTTAGTGATAAATTTATTCATATAAAATTTTTCTAGTTTTCTCAAAAATTGCATTTTCTTTTGAGAATTTTCCAAAAAAAAAAACAAAATAATATAAAATGGAAACGACATAATAACATTTTTTTACAATTATATATTAAATTTTTAAAATGTTTTGTCACCTACACACGAATAAAACACTACATTAAATTTTGAAAATTGTCTGGGAGAAAAAAAATCTAATTTAAAATAACACATCCATATAAAAAGGTCCTGTATTTTTAAATAAAACTTTTGTATACCATAGATACAAGTTAACTATTTAAATTCATACAAAAATAATTTTTGTTTTGAACTTTAATTTACCAATTTGTTCTGTTTTTTTACCTATCAAAATGTAAAAAAAAAAATACTCCACTACTGTATATGGAATTCAGTTCATTTTAATATTAAAACATAGATAAAAAATGATATTATACATGCGAGGATATAACAAACATAACGAAAAAAAAACAAAAACTTTTATCGAATATTATATGATAATGTTCTGTGTATGGCGCTATCTTCATTATTATAGAGAAAATTGTAACATTAACATTAAATGGAAAAATTAACTATAAAAAGCTATATAAAAAGTTGAAAAAAAAATATGATAGTAACAACTGAGTTAACATATATATAGAGAAACATTTATAAATAATTCTATATTATATGAACTTGTCACAAAAATGTTTATTACAACCACAAAACGAAACAGAGAAGATCGTTTCTGTATGATGCTGTAATAGAAAAAAAAATTGTATATATAATTTAAATCCAGGAAATGGTTAACATTGCATTTTTTTTTTGGTTTTCTCATTTTAATTTTTTAGTTAATATTTTTGTGTTCACTTTATTTTTATAAGTATACAAAACATTCAAAATGAACACTATATACTGTATATGAAAATTTTTACATTCACGCGGACCAGTTTTACATTGTTAATAATTTCATTCGATTTTGCTTTTAATTCTCTTTCCAATGTTGAATATAATTAATAAGTAATAAATTACGATTTGAAAATTAATAAATTAATTTAAAATAAATTTACTTAATAATTAAAATTTTAATTAATTTTTTAACTGCATAAAAAAATTATAAGCGATCACTACTATTTCACTTTTGACATATACTTTTAAAACCAAAACAATATTTTTATTTTTGTAAAAAAATTTAATTTCATTTTGAATCTTTGCGATATTATATTATTTTATTTATTTTCCACATAAAAAAACATATATCCTTTTTGCCAGGATATTATGTTTTCCATTTTGTGGAAATTGTGAATATGAAAATAAAGAAAATTCTATGAAAATTTATACATAAATAATTTAAATACAATATAAACTTTACTGCGCTACAATAATATAGCAAATAGTTTATATTTATATCAAATATAGAATCTCAGCGGAAATTTTTTTTATGCAATTTTTTTTGTAATTTTTTGGTTCTTTTGCTTTTAATTTACTTTTCATGAACTTATATTTCCTTCTTTTTTTTTACAGTATATTTATCATTGCAATTCTATTGTTCATATTCCCATAATCATCATCAGAGTAAATATTATATTCCAGTAGAATTGTTAAAGGTTTTCACAAAAATTGTGGTTTCTATATTTTTAAATTAAACAATATTTTTGACCAAATAAAAATTAAATATTTTTTTGCTATAATGTAAAAAAAAAATTAAAACCTCAAAAAAAATTGCTGAATAATTTTTTTTTTATAAATAAGGCAAAGTTAAATTTAATTTAATTTAAATTTTTAGTGTTAGAAAAGGATATTTCAACCTTTTAGGATAATGACTGTACAAAAATATAAGTTTATAAATATTCTAGAAAATTTGAGAGAAATATTCCTTTAAAATTTAATTAAGGAAAATATTCATTATTTTGTTTTTCCCATAAAACTTAAATTTTTTCTTTAATATTTTACATTATAATCCCGGTTTATGCTTCTTACAATTTTGTTCTGGTAATTCATAACGTAAATTAGTATAATTAACCGAAAAAAAACACGTTTTATCCTTAATAATATTTTTCTATACCAAACTTGAATATAAGAAAACATAAAAATCCTTAAAATCAGGAACATAAAACCATCTGTCACCAAGTAAAAAAAAAACATGAGCCTGGAAAAATTGTTACCAGTTTCCTTTTTCGCTAAACAACAGATGCTTTTTTCTTTTCATTGTAATATAAAAATTAAAGCATAAACACAATAAACTAGCCGTTCGTTTCCTTAATAGTGTAAAAAAATTGCGGTTGGCTTTTTGAGGCAGCTGATAAAAAAATACCACAAAATAATAAAAACTAAAAAACAAACAAAAATTCTTCACAATTAAAACTTTCACCAACATTTTTTTCAAATTTCCACAAAAAAAAAGAATCTTTCTCTGTCCATTTTAAGAGAAGATATGACTGACGTCATTGTGTCTTTAAAACATCATTTTAAAGCTTGTAAAGTTTTTTTTTATGAATGATTAACAAAATTGCCAGAGATACAAAGCCAATATGTAAATGGAATTTGTGTATTTACCAACAAAACAGAAACCAGAAATAATTTCTAAAAAAATAAATAAAAGAAATACAACTCTAAGGACAATTTAACCAATTTTATATGTATATGTGTGTTAGAGCCAGGAAGGACATACTTTATTGAGGTCATATACAAAAAACAATGAAATTATTTGTCTATCTAAATGGTGCGAGATATTAAAGTTTGTCTATGTTTCACACTTGAAATAATACCAGAAATAAATTCAATTTAATGTCTCTCAGAATTGTATAATAAAATAATTATTAGTGATCTTTTTTTTTCTGTTGTAATTTATTAGACAATCTGCAATTTCTTTTTAAGTGTTATTTGTCCAAAAAGATTAAAAAACAAACAAACAAAAAAAATATGTCTGTGAAAATGGAAAATATTGTTTTGATAATATATTTTATAAAATTGGATTTTCATTGTTTAACAGATATTAGAACCATAATTCTGATAAATTTACGATACAATTTTAAAAGTATACCATTATATAACTTTTTGTGTAAGATTTATTAGATCAATATGAAAGCAATATCAATGATCAATGAAACTTGAAAGCAATTTCATTAATAATCGTTGAAAATATAAAATGATGTGATATAAATTTTGATTTTGATTTTTATTAAAGAGAAATTTCGATTTGTAATTTTAAAATTTATGAAAGAATGAGATTTGATTTTGTATGTATTGTTTTAGAAGGATATTTTAATAATCTTATTGATTAGAAAAGATGTGATTCATAAATCGATATATTACTAATATTTTCGATATAGTTACTTGTATTTATAATTGAATCAGCCAAGACAATTTTTATTACAACAAAATATTGTACCATAGAAATTTGTCGCCATATTTCACTTAAATTACAAATTAAAATTATATCTATACATATTATTGCACCCAACAAAAATTGCATTTTTATATACATAATATTTTCAATTTATCCCATTCCTTATTTTGCATAAAATTATGTTATTTTAATGGATTTCATTTTAATCCTTTTTTTTTTATGTGTAAAAAAAACATCTGTAAAACTTTTTCCCCGTCATAATTATAATATAAATTATTTATTAGACTTTTATGCATTTTGTAATAAATTTTTTTTTTTTTATTTTTTTTTTTATAAATTTTCTTAATTTTGGCACGAAAAATATTAAAATTTAGTTTTCTCATACAAGTTTTGTAAAACGCAGTCAAAACCTTTTAATGTATTTAGTGAATATTTATGAATATCATTTATAATTCTTAAGGATTAATATACGAAAAAGGATATCAAAAATAATGTTTTCAAAAGTCAAATAAAGTTTAATGACCTGGAAGTGTTATGAATTTCATAAAATTAATGTTAAAAGAAAAACTTTAGTTGGTTGTAATACAAAATTTTATTATTATCGTTTTAAATGTTTTTTCGTATCATTTTTTGTAATTTTGAAAAAAGGATCATTTGTATTTTAGAAGTAAGATTTTAGTAGATTTTATAATCTAATTTTTATGCTCAAGTATCTTAACTATTTTAAATATTAATGGAAAAAAAGTTATGGAGGTATTTTCATTGAAAGATCTTTTAATATTCTGAACCATTATTTTTTTAAGCAATCAAAAATCATTTGACTTCATTATTGATTAAGGATAATAAATAATTTGTAACAATTCTGCAGTTTTCTGGTTATTTTGCCTCTAATTATTTTATTCTTAATAATATTTCACTAATTCGAACTAAAACTTATTTCCAAAAATTGATGAAAAATCTTTTAAATTGCCTAAGTTTTAGGCAAAAAAACCAAAAATAAATTTCGTTTTTATTTTCAAAAGGACTCTTTTTACATGTGGGTTAAAAATATAGAAATCTTTGTCCGATATTTATGTACTTATATACGAAATTAAAGATTGAAATCTCTATTTTCAGAATCTGTACAGAATCTGTGTATTTTATTGTATTATAGTACATTGGCGCACTCAGAAGGTGACAATGTTCAATAAAATTTATATTATATTTGCCAGACTTTTTTTCAAGTTTTTTCGCTATAACTTGGGCAAATTAAAAGATATTTGGAATTGGTTTGGATATTTTTATTATAATTAAAATTCCCCGTCCATAGACACAAAATTAGTTTACTAGACAAATTGGAGAATGTTGATATTTTACGCCAAAAAATGGCAAGGGAGAAAAATGAAAATTCTCCAATATAATTGGTCAAATTTGGTATCTATCGACGCGAAATTTAAATTATGACAAAAACAAAATTGAAAAATCTTTTAATTTGTCCAAGTTATAGCAGAAAACCCAAAAATATAAAAAAAAATATTCTTAATTAAATTCAATTTTTTTATTTTCAAAAGAATTTCTCCTAAAAGCAAAATGCAATAATTTTTCTATACAAAATTTATTTTGTTTACTTTTAGTTAGTCCATTTACTTATCTATCTGGTAAATTAAATATAATTTTTGTGGGTTAAATATAAATCTATATAAAAAAAACAAAATTTGTCTAGTAAACTAATTCTTTATTATAAAAGGAACTAAATTTTCTTCAAAAAGAAAACTTTTTCAGTGAAGAACCAAAAAGAAAAATTAAATGGAAAACGTTTGAATCAATTGATTATCTATATATTTTCAAAAAGAAAACTGTTGCATTTTTTTTTACCGGATGCCAAAAGATTATAAATTATATTGAACATTGGTCGATTTTTGTTCAAAATATAATTTAATCGGATTTATCTTATATTTATATTTATTATATCTTTATCTAATATTACTTTTATAAGTTTGTTTGTGTATTTTATTTTACTTCTTTCTTTCGTTTTCTTTTTTTGTATACCAATTCAAGCTAAATCAAGGAAGAAATTCCCAAAAGTAATTGCTTTTAAATAGGATTTATGAACAAGTTTTGTTGAAAGAAAAATATTTTCGTATATAAATGGAAATTTATTTTATTGAGATAATTTATATTTTTTTTGTGTTTTCTGTTTTTTTTTGTTTTTCTTAAAAGAAAATTTAGAAAATTATAAGATTTGAAAGTTTTAAATAAAGATTTTTGAACGAAGAGAAACTATCAAAGAATTTGTTTGTTGTTTTTAGTTTTTTTTTGAGTGATGAACAAATTTAATGGCTAGACGAAAGTTTTATAATTAATTTTAAATTAAAACTTTTCATTTTGGATTATATTTTATGTTCAGAATTCAATTAACTAAAAGAAATAAAAATTAGATTCTGATGGAAATTAGTTATAGAAAAATATTGGAATAATTGAATTGAAAATGTTTATTGATTTTTCGATAATTTTTTTTGTTTCAAAAAATTATCTGAATTTTTCTTAGTACATATAAATTTAAAGATCGTATTAATTTTCTAATAGGATATGACAATTTTTTTGAGACATCCTTTTTTGAATTTGTCAAAATTATAGTGTAAATAAAATCTATATTAATTTTCGTATGTGTACTTTTTTTAAAAACATTTTAAAAATTTAATTTTTCCATCTATTAAAAGCTTTTTACAACACTTTTAAACATAAAAAAAAAATATAAATTACATTAAATTCGCTATCTTAAAGAGTAATAATAAAAAAAATAAACCTTTTGGATTAGTTATAAAAATATCAAGCTATAAAACCACTCATATTTTTTTTTTTTAGCTATATAAGGAAAAATATATAAATTTTGATAAATATTTTTACTATATATTTTATATAGCTGACACTTTAAGTGTTAAAATAGTGAAAAATGAGTGATATTATAACAACAAAAAAAAAATATAAGAAGAGATCATACCACACTTTTCTTTAGAATATACGAGTATATACCAAATTACATGGAAAATTTCTATCTGAAAATATATACAGTTGTACACGAAAGTCAACATACACCATGAAATAGTTGCAAATTGTGATTTAAATTATAAAATTAAAAACAATAATGATTAGATTATTATAAACTGAAATAAATCTAATTATTATTGTTTTTAATTTAGTTAATTATTGTTCTAAATTTTATAATTTAAATCACAATTTGCAACTATTTCTAGCTGTATGTTGACTTTCGTTTAAAACTGTATAATAATTTTCAATTCTGTTTATATACAAAAGAATATTTTCATATCCACAATGAAACCATATTTATTTTCTATATGTGATCTTATATACAGACTACCCCAATGAAAAATAACAAAAAATTATTTCCAAGATTTTGGTTTTAAATGTACTCCACTATAATATCGTTACTATATATTTTCACATATCATATTCATGACTCTGATCTCTTTAAAAAAAATTCTAGCCAAAGCATAGAATAAGATTACAAAAAAAAAAAAAAAACTGAAAATCCTAATCTATATTTGTATAGTATATGTGTATGTGTATTTATTTAATTTATATACCCATTTTCCTTTTAAGGATATTTTTTTTTTTAAAAAAAAGGATATATTATGGGTATGTGATACTTTTCTATTGTTTCTCTTCTTGTTGTTTAAAACGATGTAATGTAGCGAATATGAAATTTGTTTGCACAAGTATACCAAAAATAAAAAAAATAACACATGACAAAAAAACTAAAAATAATATATAATAAAAATATAACACAAAAAAAATAAAAATCCTTGATTCCTTATAATATGAAAATCAGTTTAGCAAGCGAAGCACGTCTCAGGAAATGAATTTGGCGTCTATCTATTTTTTTTTTGTTTCATTTTTTTATTACATTGAATATTTTTTACTCAAACTCAACCCCCAAAAAAAATTTTTTTTGGTATAAAATGTAATAGAAAAAAAATAGTAGTTACAATAATGAAAAAAAAAGGACTCAGGATATTTTTTTATATCAATTTTCTTTAGCAATTTGACACTGTTTTTTTTTTATGTAGAGAGTTACAAAGGTTTCACTATTGTTTAATATCATTTATTTCGTTGTATACAGTTTTTTTTATTTCTATTTCTGGAAATATAATTGGTTCGTAAAATTGGATTTAAACCTATATTGCTATATTTTCTATATGTAGGATACATCGTAGTATCAGAGAGCACAGATGATATAGTTTTCGAAAAAAAAAAAAACTGTAAAGTCATTCAAGTTGAAAAATAGTCCTGGAAAAAATAAAATATTTTTTGTACATAGAGATAAATAATAATTCAACTATGTAGTAGAAATAATTTGTAGTAGTTTCAAGTATTTCGGACATTTTCAGTACCGCAACTATTCAAAGACTAATTTATAAATTTTGGTGATCATTTATTATATTAAATTAAATCTAAAATTAAATCTAATTTATGTTGTACTGGTACTGGAAAAAATTCTGAATCTTAAAAATTCAGTAATTAAAAGAATATTTGTGTCTATAGTTCCAGTATTAAGTAACAATATAAAAAATGTATTAAAGGACGAGATAGACAAATAGACAGACGAACAGACAGTCAAGTAATTGTTAATAAAAAAAAGTATATTCCTTGTTAGAAGAATTATTTGTGTAACAAAATATCCTTTAAAACGAAAAACAAAATCTAAATAGCGAAATATTGGATAATATATTTTATATTATTTTAATATTGTTCAAAAATATAATTTTCATAGATAAAAATATTTATCGTTTCAATTCTTATGAGACTATATAATTTTCTAAAATTGTAGATTAATATCATTCCTTTTATATCTACGATCTCGGTTAATTTTTATAATTTTCAAATTCACACTTCAAAAATTAAATATCATTTTTCTTTTTCTATTTTCAATTATTTAAATTACTATAATAAATTAAATTCCTAATTAATTATTAAAATATTTAACTACGTTTTATTAACAATTTAAATTTTCCTTTTGGGGCCTTTTTTTCTTGAATATTAAACAATTTAGGAAAATTAAATGATTTTCGGCAATTATATAATTTAAGATATAATTTGAAACATCAAAGCTAATTGAATTTTGTTTTATTTTTTATTTTTTTGAGGAAATACAAAAAATGTAGGTCAGATAAAAGAAAATTCTATAATCATTATAGGGTGCACAAAAATGAAAATAATAATAGAATTAATTAAGAAAAAAAGGAAACAATTTCAGTTGTGGTTGGTTTTATTTGGTAAATAGAATAATTTAACATTCTTTCTATTCTATTTAAATGTAAGCAGTAGTTTTTCTCACCTTGATTCTTTTACAGGCCTTTTAATTGACTGTACACGTTTTTGAATTAAATTTAACACACTATCCTTATTATTCAGTTATCCTACTAAAGAAGTGTGAGTATAATTTCTTTTCTATATTATATTTTGTTGTTGTTGTTGTTGATTAATTTATGCAATTTAATAGTACGAAAAAATTGTCTGTATAATTTCACTATATAGTTAAAATGTATATAAACACCATAAAATCCCTTTAATTACATCCAGGCTACCAATAAGTAAATTAATATTAAAGCTGAGGAAGATATACAAAAGTTATTTATAGGAAATAAATCTGTCTCCTCTTCATCTCTCTCTCTCTCTCTCTCTAAATTATCCTTTCCATCCTGTATATAAGAAATAATTTTCTATTTACGATAAAATAAAGGCTTAACGATAATGTCGATTTAATATCCTTTAATGCTCCAAAAGAAAACTTACTATAGTATAATAATATGAAAAAATAAATTTGTTTTTCCCTAAATATGTGTGTTATTTTTCTGGGATATATAAAAAAAATTAT
This sequence comes from Empis stercorea, assembly GCA_949752835.1. Classification (NCBI taxonomy): domain Eukaryota; kingdom Metazoa; phylum Arthropoda; class Insecta; order Diptera; family Empididae; genus Empis; species Empis stercorea. The sequence continues at coordinate 49,257,026 of OX457089.1, forward strand.
ATTATTTTACATCCTTATTTTCATCCTTACACCAAAATAAGAATTCAATTTGTTTATTTTTTTTTTTTTTCGTTAATACCGATCAATGTTACAACAAAATATCTATTGGTATACGAGTATTTCTAGTATATAGTATTTTGTGTATAATAAAAACGAATTACAGATGTTTTCTTCCCTTTTAACGATTCTTTATTTCAATGTCCTTAAATAATTGGATTGATTTGTGCGGAAAAATGTATTATGTAAACATTTTTATTTATTTTTTTTTTTGCTTTACACGCTTAAAATGATTAGAAATTTTCATATTTTAGACTTGTATAAAAAAAATGTTGGCATAAGGAAATTAAATTTATTAATGCTGGGACCAAAAAAAAAAATTACTTGGACTTATTTTGGACGATATTTGATTTTCTGTTAAACAATTTATTCATTTATTTTTGTAGCATTTAGAATTTTTGTTAAATATATATTTTCCTTTCCTTTTTTTTTGTTGTTAATTAATATGAACATCAAAAAGGATGACGTAGTAGATACAACAACAAAAAAAAAATTAATAATACAGAGGGAAATTATTTAATCGAGTTTTTCGCAAAAAGAGAAAAAGATGTGGAGAATAAAGATAAAAGAAAATGTGTAAGAGGATAATAAAAATTGCCAAAAGGAATTGTGGTTTTGATTATCATAAATTCATTAAACATACGATTTGAAGCCGGAAGTATGGTAAAGAGAAGAAAAAAAGAATTATTAAATATTTCGCGTGTAATTAATTATACATAAATACGAATTTTCTGTGTCAGAGTTTTTTTTTTAATTAAGGTATTTTTTAATTATGGTATTTTCTCTGAGGCCTTTAAGTATCCACAATTCTTTTTTTTTATATATAAAAACAATTTCAGGAAATTTCAATATTTATTTTAACAAAACAAAATTGAAAAAAAGAAAAGCAACCTTTTTCATTTCCTTAAAAATGGAATTAATTATTTATTGTACAGTACAAATAATTTTTATATAATTTGAAAATTTGATGCGCCTAAAAATATGTTAGAATGATTTTTCTAATTTTATTATGGACAGAAAATTATAGAAAATAAATGATATATATGAAAAATCCTGACATTTATTCATTTTCATTTCTAAAAATTTGGCATAATGAAAAAATAGAAAAAATTTAAAATTAAAATGTGAAATTTATGCACAAATAAAAAGAAACTATTAAATTATTATTCAATCTAAAATGAAACATATTGCCGCAGAGAAAGAAAAATAGCCATCATCGATTTATATTTTTTGATATGAATAGAAGATAGAAGCGTAGCAAACGTTTTTGAATAGTCAAAAAAATAAAATAAAATGGAATATCCTGAATTTGTTGATGTTGATTGATTAATGCAGATAGAAAATGTCTGAAAGAAGAGAAATTTATAATAGGAACAATAATATTAATGTTATTTCAGTAGCATTTTTTATTGTGAATAGTTTATTGGCATTTTTTAATGGTTCAATTTTGAAAGCCGTCATAAAAAAATATGAAAAGGCTATGAAACAATAATGATTTGATAATTTGTTAAATGTTGAAAATTAGATTAAGAAACTATAAAATCATAAAAAATTATAATAATTTTGATTGTCAACATATAAAATCCTCTTCAATTTATAAAAGTATATATAGCAAAAAAATGTCGGACAGCCACGACAGTCCAATTAAACTTAAATGGAATAAAATATTATATTATAGAATCAAAAATTTTCTATCACTGTAATAATTATATAGGAGTAATATATAATAGAAAATTTGAATTTCTAAAGAAAATCTCACAATTTAAAATAATTAAAATTCTACAATATATACAAGAAATATTATTCAGTATATATTTTAGTGCAATATAAATATTTGTACTTAATTTCTTTATCAAACAATTTTATATATTATTATATACTTATCCCAATTTTTAATCCAATTTAATTCTCTTTTTCTTTCTTCTTATAACAATTAATTTTCCCCACAACACTAAAATAAATATTATATAAAAGATTTATTTAAATTTTATTGAAATCCTGTTTTAATTGCTCAAATTCAAATCATATATAAAAGCTTTCATTTGTCTTAATTTGTTTTTCAGGACAAAGTTTCTCCTATATAAGATAAAAAAAAGTTTTATAATTCTTTTAAGAATTTATTTCATTTCTTATGATCATTTCTTTGAAAATTCAAATTTTCCGAAAATGTATTTGTGAAAATTCAAATTTTCCGAAAATGTATAACGTTGTACATCTGTTTTTTGTTCTTAAACCAAAAAAAAAATCCATTTTATACACTTAAGAGTTTTTATATTAAGTTGCCTTAGAGTGCTACACATTTACAAAATATCCTTGATTTTATCTTACTTATAAAATAATTTCTATTAAAACCATACAATTTCTGTAATTGTTATACAAGGATACAAGGATACTTTTCGAGAAAAAAAAGTAGTAGTAGAAGAAGAAGAATAAAATTACTCCTAATAGAACAACATTGGTTTCTTTTTTTTTTTGTAGTGACACCAAAATTAAATGCACTTTCTCCTTAAGGGTATACAAAAATGAAACCAAACAAATTTATTTTTTGGTGTAAATTAGTAAAATTAAAAATCTGTTTTTAATTACCCCATGTAATAAAATTAGCATAAACATTTTTTATCACAAACACAATTAATGTAGAAACAGGAAAATTTAGTTGTATAACATTTTTGATATTTGATATAGAAATGAATTAAGTTTGTGTGTGGAAATTGTGTATAGAAGATTTTTGGGAAAATTATATTTCTTAAGATTAAAATTTAACACGAAATAAAATTCTATTAAAACTTTCATTTATAGAATAAATGAATTTTTGTTTTAAATTCATAAAAATGAATGTTTATTACATCATAGAAATCAATAAATTAAAATTTAATTTTTTCTTAAAAGTTAAATTTTTATTTTCATCTCACGTAATTTTGAAATTTTATTTAATATAATTCTTTACATAAAAAATTTTCTATCTTCGAGATTTTCCTTTTTTTGCAAAAAAAACAAAAAACAAAAATGAAAATTGAAAATAACTTCATTTCCGCTTCAACTTTTTATGATGCTTTATACTCAAAGTGTTTTCCCAATAAACCAATTTTATTACTTTTTTTTTTTTTTAACATTTTTCAGAGTATAAATTTTTTACTGTTACTTTTGCGTTCGATTTTTCCAACGCGACACAAAAAAAAAAAAAAAGAAAATATGAAAATTGAAAAACAAAATTTACTGTATATGTTTTCCAAAAAAAAAAAATATATATATACATACAACATAAATACATCAAAACTCAACGAAATTTCCGCTTATTTTTTTTTTAAAGCTCTACAAGGATATAAAAAAAAAATTATTTATTAGCACATTCAATATTTAAAAAAAATTTAATAATGTATCAATTTTTTTCGGTGATTGTTTCATCTGACTTTGTCATCAGAAAAGGATTATTAAATGGAAATTCCATTGTTATTAGTCATATTAAGTCAGAAATGGAAAATATTCAGTGACACTTAGAAGAATTTAACCGTCTAAAAGGATCTCCCCTATAAAAAAAATTACCACCCTTTAGAAATTATATTATAATGTAACACTCGCAATTCAATAGATTTCTTTAAACAAATCCCTTTTCGTCCTTGCAAAAAATTTTTCTTCGTTTGTTATTATTTTTTATAGGTAATATTTTTATTCAATTTTTTTTGTTGTTGAGGCTTCTGGGTTGTCAGTTGTTGTTGTTGCTATTGTGTAGACACAGACTGAAAGAAGGGGTTAAAGTGCGATGAGATATAAAATAGGAAAAAATTGATTGAATATTTACTTTATGGGGCGACGACTTTCACATTTATCAAAAATAAAAAAAATTTTTGTTTGTTTTCTCATTTTTATAGATTTTTTGCTGACTTTTGCTTCGTTATAAACTCTTGGATATTTACTTGTTTTATTGGAAAATTATTTTTTAAGTTTTTCTTTTTAGCATTTTCTTTATTATTTTTTATTTGTATTTTTTGGTGATATAATTTTTATTTTTGGAAATATTCGATAAAGAAAACGAGTGAGTATAGAATTAAGTGAATTACAAAACAAACAAAAAAATGTAATTGTAGCAAAATACTTGTAACTTTCATTTTTATGTTCGTAATAAAATTAAAAACAATTAAAAACTAAAAAAAAAAAATTTAATATATAAAATTCAATTAAAAAAGTATAGTGAAATTATTTTTAAAATCTTGTACTTTCGAAAAAGGATATAGCAAAAAATATACAACAAACTATGTAAAATAAAATATTTAAATAAATCTGATAAAAACTATTGAATTTGCTCACTTGGATATTTCGTTTTTCTACATTCTTTGCGCCACCATCAAATTGTGTCAATAAAAAAACGATAATTTTCTCTAGGGCATTAAACAATTTTCATTTCCTTTTCTATCTTTCTTCCTTTTTTTAAAAAAAAAAAACAAAAATTTTAACCTGTCATCCAGAAAGATTTCAATCTCAACCTTTTTTGTACTTCTTCTTCTTTTTCTCATTTATTTACAAAAAAACATCAAATAGTACTTTTCATATTCAAAATATTTTCTTAGAAATTAACCAAAAGTTTACATGAATTAGGAAAGCTACAAAAAAAAAATAACCTCAACACGAAAGGATATTATTTTAACAACAAAAAACCGAAAATGAAAACTTCTTCCTTTTTTCTAAAAAAAAAAAACTTTTCCATTTTTTTTTTGCTGTTGTTGTTTAAATAAAAACAAAAGAATTCCATTAATGCATAAAAGAAAAAGGTTCCCAGGATTCTATTTACTGTTATCCTTCTGAAATATACAAAACAAAAATCAAGTATTTTCCAAAAACAAAAAATGAAAGAAAAGTTTTAGTAGGTTTAAAGGTGTTTTGTGATTGCTTATTGTAAATTTACCAACAAAAAAAAAGGGATTATTACGTATATTACGTATAACGAAAAATATATATATATATATATAGGATGAGGAGAAATAATTTTTAATGATGAGTTAGCAAAGTTTGAAAAGCACAACACGGTAAAAGTTTATTGCTCATCAAAGTATTTTTTTTTTTTTAATGATTCGACAAGTTTTTTTAAGCACATCACATTCTCACACTCTTTTTGTTTATGTTTCGCTTTGTATATAGTAATATGTATATTTATAGTCCTTTAGTGCTTACAAAATCATCCTAATCCGTTTTTAGTAAAGATTCTTTAACATTTTTTATGGTTAAAAATTAGTGGTAAATATTATTATTATTTTTTTCATTACTTTTAATTACAGAATGAATGCGTTTATTAACATAATTTCGTCCTTACACGTCGTTGTATTTCTTATAACAAAAAATTTTCAATTTTCTTTTTACTTTAAAGATTACCTTTTTAGGATTAATTACACAAAACACATTAATGCTGTTGGGAAGGCGGAAGGGAGGAGGTTTTAAATTTATTTTTCAAATAAAAATAATTCTTTTTTTTTTGTCAACAGAATTTTACGTTACCAGACTACAAGCAGTATGAGTAGTGGAAAGGAATTTTTGTGTTTGAGTGTGTTTGTGTGTAATAATTAAAGAAAGCACGTGGATTTAAGTAATTTTCCTTTTATCTTTTCCCATTGAAAATAAATCCTATATGTTTAATGGGAAATTTTTTTGTTTAAATTTAATTTAATATTTGAAATTTTTATCTAAATTTGTAGAGAGAATGAAAAGTTGTCTATAAACATTTTAAGTTTTTAAATTTAATTTCTAGCGTCTTTAGTTTTACATTTTCGAATCCTGTGGTACAATTTTAATTAAGTGAGGTATCCTAGAGGTTTACGCGCTAATATTTTCATGCTTACGCTAATAGTTCGTATAAATATTGTTACTAAATTGAGTTTGAGGCTAAATTTTAAGATAGTTCCTAAAATTTTAGTAATTTAAATTGATATAATGATGAGAATTTTCATATTATCTGTAGTGGAATAACATAAAAGTGATTTGTGACTATCAATTATCAACAATTTTAAATTAGAAATTTTCAAAGGAATATAATTATTTATGGAAAATTGTAAGATGTGATATTTGCAGTTGATAGTCACAAATCACTTTATGTGATTCCCCACTACTGTACTTATAATATTTTCTGACAATTTTCATGACAAGAAATTAAAAATGGAAACCGCACAATTCTCCTTAGAGAATTAATATATAGGGAAATATCCTTACCAAAAATATATTTAAAAAAAAAAAAAGGAAAATTTAATTAAAATTTGCACAAAAAATAAAAATGAAATATATATTATAAAATATTTTTACGTACCTGGTATTATCATTATCAGCAAACATAAAATTGTAATATGTAAATAAATCTTGACCCTTGAGTGTAACATGTTATTTCCAAAACAAAAATTATATAGAAACTTTCTGTTATGTTTTATTTCGATTTACATAATTTTTTTTGCACCTTACACCGATTTAATTTTTATATTATTCATTTTTTAAATAAATTTCTTTTTTTTTTTTAGATTAGAATTTTTATTTATATTTCCACCACAAATTCTTTTCTTTTTTTATATATTTATGTTTTTTTGTATGGAAATGGAAAATATCTATGGGAAATTCTTGAATTCTAATTTAACATTATTATACATTTTTTTTCTTACACTTTTTTTAATGTAACATATTCAAATTTCAGAAATATAAAAAATTTCTGTATGAAATTACAATACTGCCACAACAAAGCACTCTGTTTTATTTTTTATGTGTCCTTGTTATTTTGTTACAAGGACAAACAAAAAAAAAACGTAATATCGTATTGAAAATAATTGCATTTCTACAATCTACAAAAAAAAAAAATGGATATGTTTTATTCTTTTGCATATTCTTTTTCTCAATAACATAAAATGTATAATTTTTTTTCTAGTGTTGCATTTTTATATTCTTTCGTTGTTGCTTTTTTTAAATGAAAAATTTTCCCCGAAAAAACAGGTGTGAAAGTAATTTATTTTATAGTGAAAAAAAAAAAAATAAAAAAGAATTTGAAATATAAAAGAAAATTATTATAGTTTGAAAAGTTTAAACTAAAAAATAAAAAGGTGCCAAAAACATAAGACAAAGGTACTTGTAAATTAGTTTTCTTGCACCAAATAATATATATATGTACATATTCCTTTTAATTTTGTGCAATGTTCTGGTTTACCATTGGAAAATATAATTTTTTTCAGTTTAAAATTTATTTTTGTTTAAAAGAAATTTTTTCACTTTTTATTTTTAATAATAATATTTTATAGTACTCTATAGTGTACATGTACTATTATATTGTATACATGCATATATTTAGAATGTGGCTATAAATTTCAAAAATTTGTACACAGAAACTGGAAAATAATGTTTAGATTTATTAGAAAAAGAACAACAGATGTAAAATTTTTTTTTTGGAAATCTGTAAAGAAAATATAGAAGAAAAACATTAGTTTTGGAAATGTATAATTTTAATTAATATTGTTGTAGTTATAACGAGTAATATTTTTCAAATGATCTTATATGAATATTTAATTAAAAATTATAGTAGTAGTTAATGACCGACCACTGATATGATTACTTTGGATATTACTGATTCAAGAAAAGTTTTTAATTTACATTTTAAATTACATTATAGAATTACTATCAATCCTGTGAATATAAATTCATTTAGGAATATGACAAAATTGAAATTTTATATTTTAAGCTGAATACAGATACAAAGTGAAAAGGTCGTGAAAAAATTATTTAAAATTTGTACATTTTAAACCTAGTGAAAATTTTGACTGCAATTTGAAATTGACAATATAAAAAAGAAATGCCAAATTTAAGTCAAATTTATTTATTGTAAAAAGTCAAATATTTATCATGTTTTTTCTTCAAACTCATATTCGTCTAGCAACAAAATCGTTTTCAATCATATTGAAATTGATAATTCTGTAATTCTTAAAATTTAAAATATTTTATAATAAAAAAGTCAAAATATTAATTTTTTCACGTGCAATAAATGTATGTGATCATTAGTATAGTCGTGAAAAATTTGATTTCTTAAGGTTCGTGTCTCTGATAAATAATTTTGATTTTACGTCAAGTAAAACGTAAATTTCAAACAAAGGTTCTAACGACCTGAAAATGTATATGGAAAATAAATCATTTCACTTTGTGTCTGTATTAAGCTTTAAAGTGAATGCTTTGAATACAATTATAGTAGAAATTTAGAAATTCAAGAAATATTATGCACAAATATTTTTACATAAGTATTAAATTAATTACATTAATTAATTAATTATTTCTTAAACATATTATAAATTTCACTAAAATATTTTGCTAATATGTAAAAGTTTAATATAATTATCATTTAGTTTTCCTTATTACCTTAACAATATATTCAGACAAGGAATGCTCATTTTATGTTAAACATAATCAATCCTTTAAAAAATACTTAAATTTTTATACATAATATTGATAATTTATGTATGGTATATATTGATTACATAGAAAATTGCATTGTATACAAATTATTTTAAAAGCCTTTAACACCTCCTTTGGCATATTTCAATTTTACAAATTTAACACAAGAATCCTTTAAAACATGTTTTATATATATAATAGTTATAAGTAAATTTCACCAAAAAGGATATATTATTTGTGTATATAATTATATATTATATTATAATTTAGTTACATGCAATATGAAAAGTTTTGTGCGCAACATAATATTATGCTTATCGATTAAAAATATTATATTATTGCATAAAAATAATAATAATAAAAAAAATCAAACTTCTGGAACATAGATAATAATATTTTTGAAAAATATTGTTATATAGTAAGTAAAATTCTCGACAACAATAGCAGACAAAGTTTTTCATAATATTCTTTTTGGCCTCAACGAAAAATAGTTTTACGAGCATATACAAAAATGGCAAATAAAATATAAAAAATTATACTTCGTTTTTTGGCAACAACTAACAATTTTGTAAATTATAATACATATTTTGTAGTTTTATAAACAGATACAGAAAAACTATTTAGATATAATATTTTTTTAAATGTTAATGATAAATTATATTTATAATTTAACACATTATTATTATTATTATTATTATTAAAAACTATATTGTACACTTTAAGGGGTTTTTACTTTAATTTATTAGACAAGGAAATTGTATAAAGGTCAGCAGTTAGCCGTAAGACCCCAAAACAAAAAAAAAATACATCTAATCCTTAATAGCTTAAATATTAATAGCTAAAAGGAAAACATATTATAGAAACTAAAGTTTTATATATGTATATTAAAGTCCTAGTAGATTAGTTTAGAAAATTGATAAATTATCCTAAAAACATTATGTTTTTATCTTAAGGCAAAATGATATATAATAAACCACAAACAATAAAGGACAAAAGGATACATTAGTATGTATTTTGTAAGTTTTAAGAAAATTATTTATACATTAATTCTATTCCATTATTTAAAATAATTTTTTCCTTTTAAATAATTTGAAGATCTTGTAATTATATGATAGTGTGGTTACTATTGCACATAGAATTATAAGTATCATTATGGATAAAAAATAATAATAATCAGTAGATAATTAATTTCTTCAATTATTTATATATCTCAATTTCATAAATTTAACACTACTAATAACATATCGATATTTTAGTAATCATTTTTTCCCACAATATCCTTTTTTGGGTTAATATTCGTTTATAGTATGATTGTACGATATTTTTTTGTTCTATTGATTTTTTTTTTATGACCATATCAACGAAGCTATTGTTAAATATTAAATAAATATCATTTTCATTTCTTAGATTATGATCATTAATAAATAAAAGGCAAAAAAAAGGAGAAATCTCTTTCTATTTTCATAATATTATTACTTTTTTTTTTTTTTTAAAAGATGACTTTTTTTCTACCATTTAGCTTTCCAATAAGCTCAGATTTATCTAAATTACCGAATTATTCTTTTGTGTTTGTTTTCATTTCCCAAAAAAAGTGAAATATACAAAAGGAAAATTTTACCATTTTACCTTTTTTTTCTTCTTTCTTTCTTTCATAATAAACGAACAAAAAAAAAATTAAGAAATTTTCGAATGGTACAACAAAAAAAAAAGATGAAATATTAATACATTTATATAGAAGAGATAAGTATATCCTTTATCAGATATTTTTCTATACAGATATATTTTAAGTATATTTTTTTCTCTAGAAAGGATATTTAAAAGAAATGATCTTTTAGCACATCATAAAATTAATAGAGTAAAATTTTATAATAAATAATATTTTTCCTGACTTAGAAGAATATTAAATTTAAATATAATTCAATTTTTAAAACACACAAAAGTTGGTTAAATATTTTTATTAAATAAAAATAAACTTTTAATGTTTATTTATAATAAAACTTTTTTGGTTTTATATAATTTTCATTATTCGGTCCACAAAATAGTAAATCGATCCTTTAAAATATATACCCAATTCATTTTTCATACTTGAATAAATTTTAATCATAGCTAACAACAAATGAAACAACATTTAACTCAAAAATAAACCGAAATTTGTATCGATATTTATGTATGTATATATAGGAAATATGTTGCTGAAAAAAATATTATAAAACTTTACTCATTATCTAGAAAATTTTGTGGTATAGCAAATAATAAGAAATATTTCAAAAAATTTCTTATAATAATAACTTCAAAAGTTTTTATATTTTATTGCTTTTCCTTATTGTTCAATTATTATTATTATTAAAAATAATCGAGAAAAAAAAGTGTAATAAATGAGAGAGGAAAATATTTTGTTGTTCAATTTTTTTTTTGTTGGTTGGTAATATAAATTGGTATACTAAAATCCAATTATTAGAAAATTATATAATAATTTAATTACCTATAAAAGTATCAATTTAATTAGTTTTTCTTAAACTTTAAGTTTAAGAAATTAATTGGCCAAGGTAATTCTAGCTATTAGGAAATTCATTTCAAATTCATCATTTTCAAAAGGACCCATTTTTGAATTCACTTCACTTTCTCTAAAAGTTCAACATAATTTTAAATGGAAATAATTTGAATTGAGGAAAAGAAACAAATTCAAATTGTATACAGTCTAATTTCAATTGTAAAAAGACTAATTTTGCTAAACAAATTTAATAACTTTTCATGCTTTTTATATCATTTTTATATTTAAAGGATATTCATATAAAAATATATAATATTTTTCTTGAAATCTTTAACCTTCTAAAAGAAAAAACACTAAATAAATATATTATATAGCCATAACCAATCTAATTTAATTTTATGTATACATATTCGTATATATATAAAAAGCTATTATATAAGTTGATCTTTTAATCCTGGTACCAAACATTAAATTTGACTTAATTTAATTGGGGATTTTACTATTAATGTGTAATTATTAACAATAATTAACTTTATGTTTTAATGCTTAACAAATTCTACTAATCAAAAATTAATAAATAATTATTTAATGGACTATATATAAATTTCAGTATTTATAATTTTAGTATATATTAATAAAGTTTTGATATTATTTCAATTTGATTGAAATTTTAATGGTAAATTAAAGGCTTCATTTAATATTTATTAAATAATTTCAAGATTTTGCTTTAGAAGAAGGGAAATTTTTTTATTATGAAATTTACTAATTAAATACATAAGTAATTCAGAGTTTCGAAATATTCAATGATTTTTATGAATAATTTGGGAAATTGGTTTTAATTTCATGATTGTTTTTTTACTGAATTGAAATTGGAGTAAAATAATCTAGAGTTCACATACGCATAATTTTAGTAATTTCTTTTATAAATAAATCAATTAATTTGTCGCATAATACGCTAATCTTTTTTTTGTATAAATGAGTTGTAATTAAGGTCCACATTTCAAGAGAATATTTCAAAACATAATTAAGTTAAAATTTTTACAACAATCTTAAAATTAGGCTGTAATATTTCATACTCACCTAAAAAATTAAACTAATTTGTCAGATAATTTAATAAAATTGTCTAAATATATTTTTTTATGATTACTAAAATAATTTGACAAAAAAAAAAGAAACAAATTATAAATAATATCAAGGATAACAAATTCCACCGGATATTCTCTCATAACCTATATTTTTTCTGTAACCAAACTTTATCATCATTATATAGTCAAGATGAAACCGATTAAAAACCACAGAAAAAAAACGTCCTTCCACCAGAAACAAATATATAAAATTTGTTAAATATTTATCTTTATATAGTAAAATGTCAATGCCGCAAGGTTATGTCCTTAGGGATTTATTAAAATAACTATGCTTGATAAATTTTTATTTTTCTATTAAATATCAGATCTAGATATGAACGAACGCATAATATCTAAATATATGTAGTATAGTTTCGAAATAGCTTCATATTATTACAAATATAACAGAATAAACGAACCATTTTACAGGTTTTTCCCACCAAATTTAACCGCACTTTAGAATCAAAAAAGTAAAAAAAAATTCATTCGGTTTTTGTTCTGTTTTCCTTATTTTTCCATTTTCAAGTTTTGCGGTAGTATGGGTTAAAAGGATAATGACATTATATTATAAATAATCAACAAATATGTTTTTTTTTTATAAATATTTTGTGATAAAGAGGAAAATATTTATTTTTGTTATTATGATCGAGAAACGTGAGAAAAATATTTCTTGTTTTGTTTTTGTGAAATCATTTAAATTTACTTCAAATTATTTTATTCAAATTTGAAAATTGTATCCTTTTTTTTGTTTTGTTTTTGATAATTTTAAAGGATATTAGAAAATAAATATTATTGATATTATCACATTTTATTTACACAAATTTGTTTATTAATATTTGGATTTAAAAATTGAAGTTTAGGAAATTTGTTTAATATTTTTTTAATAAATTTATTATTTTTGTATAACTCAATTCCAACTCTCCTGTTTCAGTTTTGCTTTACAACTGGGATTAGTAGGTAGAATTGATATTTTAAACTGTAATCTTTGTTTATAATAAAAGCTGTTTAAGGAATATTAAATTAATTTAATAAAACCAAATGGAATTCAAAGCTTTTTTTTTACCTTAAATTTAATATTTAAATGACAATTGTGACATTTTTTAAATGACGATAGGAAATGTGAATCTACAAGAATTTTAATTTTTTTTAATAACAATTATTTATCCGTCTAATTACCAATTAAATAACTGTCCGTTTACTGTCAAATGTGAGCTTTGGTAGCTTTAAAACTTTGGTAACAACTAAAAATATTAAAATTGAGCAGTAAAACATAGGAACAAACATTTTTATGAAACAATTTTTTAATAAGAGGAAAAAATTATTTTCCTGAACGTTATAAAACTAATATATACAAAAAAGTAATCCCAAGTTTGAAAAGCTAAATAAATAACAAAAAAAAAAAAATGTCTTAAAATTAATTTATTTTGTCTTAGCTAATATTTTTCTTATAATTTTAATATTTTTACCCATAGTCTTTTGCCTGTCACTTGTCCCTAAAGATTTATATTTTATGTTGGTTCATTATGAATTTTCTTCATTATTTTTGTTTTTTTTGAAGCCAGAAATCATCACAAAATTTTCTAAATATTTATGTCACTAAATCTGTCACATTTACTGTATATACCAAAAAGTTCTATAAAATATAAACAAACTAAAGAAAAATATGGTGACAAAAAAGTTTTTCATTTTCTTGGGACGAGGAGGAGATGAACTAAAATTTACTAGACACTGGAGAAGAATATTATTATAAATGTATGTTCAAAAAAAATATTGACAAAAGTTTATTTTTTCCCTTTAACTAGCTACAAAAATTTATATAACATTTAAAAAAAAACTTTCTTTATAGACACTAAAAAAGTAAAATAGAAAATAACCTAAATAATTTTTTCTAAAATGTTGTTAGAAAGAGAATTTTTTTGTTGATGATGAGAAGAAATTCACTTCTTTATGGATTTACTTAGGATTTTTATTTTATTTTTGTTATCATGTGAAAGTTTGTTATATCTTTTTATATTGGAAAAGTTTTTTTTTTTCATTTTTTTTTTTTTTTTGGAAAACATATTCATAATATTTTGATTTTTATGAACTAAAACCCAAAAAAAAAAGAAGGATAAATTATTGTTGATTTGTTATGGAAAATGGTATATAAAAATATAAGTAAAGTTTTAAAGTTTATTTTATTAGAAACATTTTCACATTTTGATGACTTTTACAAGACAGAAGAAAAAAAAAAGAATTTATTAAATAGGCACAATTTTTATATCAAATACCGTGTGGTATAATAATCACATTTATCTTTAATAATATTTCCTTTTTCTAGCTTCGAGCTCTTCCAAGAATTGTAATCGTAATTTTTTTTTAAAAAACAATAGAAAGTTTTGTAAAAGAGATTTATTCCAGATATTAGACTTAAGGAAAATAGGAAAAAAATTTTTCACATTATAAATTTTTTTAAATTAATCCTAGCTTAAAAGTCAACATGATCCCTAAACAATTCGACAATAAAAGTTTTGTTTAGTAACAAAAATATTTCGCTAGTAAACAAAATAAAGAAGATAATTCAAAAGTTTAGTAAATTTTTACATTTTTAAGGATTCCATTTACCTTTTAATAATCTAATTCACGCAGCATGTGTACTCCTCACTAAATGGTTTTGAAAGTAAGGCATTATATATCGTAAATGATCATCTTGAATTCTGGTTAGGTGAAATGCACTTAAATTTAAATATATATATCAAAGATGGGTTGAATAATTTTTATAGTAAAATTTAACATTTTCTTAGGAAATCAAAATTGTTAAGAATATAAAAATATTTAAAGAAGTTACTATACAAAAAACTATATTGGTATGCTAAACGTTTAAAGTTTTGTGAGAAAGTTTTTATTTTGGGTTACGATGTTATGTTACACACATAAAACTTTTCTACACATTTCCAAGTAGTACCAGAGTTTTTGGCCATATATTTTTTTCCTTAAAGGATAATGCAAGGTTGTTTGTTTCGTCTCCGGTTCTTTTGCTTGCCGTATTTTTTGTAATGCCTGCACCCACACGTTTTATATCTATTTCTGTTTTTTGTACGCCCCAAAAATATATTTTTGTGGCATTATAAATTCATGTTTTTTTTTTGCTATATATCCTTTCTTGGGAAAAGAATATATATTTGTGTTAAAAGTTGCCAAACTGATTTGCATATGGGAGATCTTTGGATTCCACTATATATATACGTTTTTTTGTTTTATAATATTATTATCCTATATCTATAAGGAATATATTATATAGTTATAGTCCTTGTTATCATTTATATATAGTAGAATATAATATCTTTTCGGGTCGATTTCTGTTTGAAAAACCTTAGATAAGTTCCTGGAGGAGATGATATCTATCTAGATATATATATATAGAAATATTATATGTTAAATATATAATCTTTTAAGCATAAGTAGTGAATTGTTTTTTTTTTTCTACTATATATTCAATAATATATATTATTACCCCACAAAATATCTTATATTAGACTTTTTCAATGTACAAAATACTTTAAGGCAAAAAATTGTCATAGAATTGTAACTTTTTTTTTTGTTTAGTCCTATGGCGTTTATATATTATAATGTAATTGTTCTTTAGATATATTTATATTGATAGTTATCTCGTATGAATAAAGGAAATAAATGAAAATATTCACACAAAAAAAAAATATCAAAATGATATTAAGAGGGATAAGAATAATGTATGTTTACAGTTATGGGAAAATCCATTAGTTCATTCAGTTAAATCTGGCATGAAAAAATATAGTAAATAGAAATCTTACAGAAAATACATTATACATATTTATTATTATTGATAGTAAAATATTTAGAAAAATTTAATTTTCAAGAATATTTTGAAATTATTGATGTCTGGAAAAGGATAAATTTATAGTTCATGTAAAAATTTGTAGAAAATATATATTCCTTAAATCACAAAATTATCATAAATAATGTAATGTATATTTTATACGAAAAATTTACAATATTTTATTTAAGAATTATTGAAACAATAAATAATATTTCTGATATTAGAATTCTTTTTATTGACTAATTGACTAATCAATCAGTAAATTTTATTATTAAATTTATATTAAATCAATAAAAATTCAATTTGTTTATATACATTAACTCAGTATGAGTAAAAAATTTTCTTACATAAATTTCCATAAAACTTTACAGAATCTTAAATTTATTAGCATCTGAATATACAAAAAATCAACACATAACAAATTATATTCATACTGTGATCTAATATTTAGTCTTCAATTTGATTGATTGACAATAAATAACCTAATATAAATTTGATCTTTACGATGATTTAAATCAATCATTAAAATGTCATATTTTCCTGTATATAAGTATGTGAAAAATTTATGCTTTTACCTTTCGCATATCACAAAATTTTTATATTTTACTTATGTGGTTCACCATTACAAAATTAAGACTTTGAATAACAAATAACATATATAAATCTACGACTTGAATATCTTTAAAGGTGAAAAGTTGTTGGTTAAAAAAAAATTTTACATTAATAATAAATACAATAAAAGTACTATATACTTGGGAAATATAATCTTATTTTCTTTCAAGGACGCCCACAACCAATGACGCCCACATAAATATCGCCCAACAAAAATTTTTCTATTATATATTTTTGAAAGATATTTTTTTTAAATAAAATTGTTAACAGGCAAACCAATCTTTGTTCTGGTTTTGTTATATTAGTGAGAATTTTTTTTTGTTTTGTTTTGATATATTGAAGAAGCACACGATTTATTGCACGTGATATTATTAAGCTATATAACCTAGGCCGGGGGTAAATTATATGATTTAAATATATAAATTATCTCGTATTTTTTTTATGGTATATTAAGAAATTTGTAAGATTATTAATCATCTTAGAATGATATATTTTCCAATTTTCTTTTTAATAATACACACAATTTCATTTATAGATCTAACAATATTCATTTTATATTTTATCCAAAATTCCCTTTCCTTAAAAGAAAAAAATAATTCTGCCACACAATAAATTTTTATTATATATTTCAATTAAAAAATCTAGAAACCATGTCCTTTTTTTTATATATATAATTACAAAACATGCAATTTTATTGCTAATGACATATACCATATAACAAATTAAAAATTAAATAGGTAAATAATATAATAAATATACAATTATATAGATAATAACAAAAAATTTACCATAATATATAATTACTAGCCTAACACGTAAATGAATTCAAAAAAAAAAAAAATTTTCTCTTTTTGAATTTATCCATTTAATTAAAATTAATTACTATTTTTCGAAATATTAATTTAATTGTTAATTGGTGCAAAAATTATATAGTCCACTCTAAATTATACAACAAAAATTTTTAATTAAAAGCCAAAACAGATAAACATGAGAATTCAATTGTCGCATTTATGTAATATACAAAATTTATTTGACATTTTAACAAATAAATAATTTAATTATATATATATTATATAATACTATATTTTTTAATTGGTTCATTATAAAAAACAAATATTTATGTATTTATAACAAACTCATTGAAAATTTAATATAATATTTTAGATAATAAACTCGGAGACAAAAATTTTATATAAAAAAAAATCATTTTAATTTAACACACAATTTCAATAATTTAAAATATTAAATTTATAAATGTCATTTATAGTTTGGTTAGACACAATTTTTTTTTTTCAAATTTATTATAAATCGTAAAAAAAAATCTTCGAAATTATTATTTAAAAATTCACTATAATAAAAATTAATAAAAACTATCCTTGAATCACATTCTATTAAAGGAATCAAACCTATACTAAATTGTATTAAATTTATTTCGGAAACATTTTCAAAAAAAAAATTGTTTTTTTTATAGAAATTTGAGTACATAAATATATTTTTCGTTAAATTGTAAAATTTAAAAGAATCTCTTTTTTTTTCGGTAAAATTACTTTCGGTTTAAGAGTAAATTTAAGCTCTCCGTAAAGGAAAATTAGTATCCTCTTTTCGTTGGACTTGCGCTTTTTAAATGAAACAAAAACATTTTCATTATTATTTTGATGCAAAAAAATTTTTATGAAAATATTTTCAGTTCAAAGTTATTGAAAAACCAAAAAAAAAAAAAAAATAGAAAAATCGGTTCAAAGTTTTTTGCGCAACTAAATGTATACACAAATATACAAGAAAAATATAATAAAAATTTAATTATTTTTGTTATGTTGTCATATTTGTTGAAATGATTTTAATTGCTTGTATATACCAAAGAAGAAAAAAAATATTATTTTGATGTAATTAAAATTGATGGAAATCAAATAAAGGAAAAACGTTTTATGTTTTTAAGGAATATTGGATAAAATAGGAAAGTAGTGTGTATGGCTACCAACAATTGTAGCTAAAATTATTTTATAAATTAAAATTACTATGCGTTTAACACACAATTTTTGTATAATTTAATTGAAAAAAATAAATAGGAATTTAAATGAATATTTTTTGGTAATAACTTTTAGAATATTTCAAAGATTTTGTGTATATAATTGAAATTTGGGAATTGAAATGTTTGTTATTTTGACACAGCATGAACAAGGAACAATATATAAATAGAAAAATATTTTCTACATTTTCCCGAAAATTTATTTTAATTTGATATAACTGATTTTAACATAATTTTCTATATACTCATAATCAAGAAATTTTAATTAAAAATATTCTAATTACTTTAGGTACGTTAACAGTCAGCAAATTAAAATTTGTAAAAAAAAAATAATCATTTCTTAAGGATCATAGAGAATTTAAATATATAAAAATTTTAGACTAAATTAGAGAATTATTATTATGGCAACCGATAACATTATCTATTTAAAATAATCATTCAATTTGACTGAATCAGTTTAATGTTCTTTTGACAACGATTCTAAAAATACTTTTGAAAAAAAACTTTTAAATGTTCACTTTTGATTCAATCTTTATTTGCCTAAAAAGAAATATTATTTATTTCCGCATCATGAAACTAAATAATATTATGTATATAAAAAAAGCCTTATTTTTAAATTGGTATTACTCTATGTGTGTTTTTTAATGTTTTGTATGTTCTTCAAAGCATATTTTCAATAAATTTTCTTTAGAGGATTTTTTTTCTTACACCTCCTTAAGCACAATTGATCAATTTTTACTTACTTAAGAAAAAGGAAATTTTCAAAAAAAAAAAACATAAAAATACATAAAGTAAGAAAGAAAATTGAAAATTTCTTTATATGAAGTTCAACTATGATGATCATAATAAGCGATTTTTGTTTTGTATATATATAATATTTTATGTAAATACATTTAGGCTTTTTCATATATTTTTTATTAGATGTGTAAATATTATAAGTTCTGTATAGGGAAAACTCTTTGAAATTTCGTTTTTTTTTTATATATCTTCCTTTTTTTTTGAATATTTTTCTTTTAAAATTTTTGTTTCGTTAAATTTGACACATCATTTTTATCCTTATTTTAGAATTTTTCTGTCGGTTTAGTCTGTCTGTCCAATATAGATTGTTTCAAATCGTTATTTACCATTTACATTTACCAATAGTTATTGACCATTTTACCATTTACATTTAAATTTACACATACATACAAATTTATGAGTATCAATTGGAAAGCATGAAAAATATATTGGTCACTATTTACCAAAATTGATTACTAGTCATGTTATATAGGGAATATATAGGGAAGGGAATGTTATATAGGGAATTATATAGGGAATAGAATTATCATATTATAAAGTACTTAGGAACAATAAAACTAAGAATAATGAAACTGATGCACAGTGGTTCAGCTATGTGGCATATTTATTGGATTTTCTAATGTAATTTGGGTGAAATCATTTGAAGTTATATTTCTGAAATCGTATATAATGTAAATTTCTCAATAAAAAATCAAAATGGTTGGTTGGAGTTAAACTTGAATTTATTTACTAAATCAATAAATTTGAAAAAAAAATTATAAGAAATCTTTATTAAAATTAAAAATAATTTAGATATTAAATTCATAGTAAACGAGACGAATGACACTTTCGCACTACAATCTCAAAAATCTAAATCAGTCAGACAGAAGGGTCTGCAGGAAGATTATACATAAATTGAAATTGAATTGATGAAATTGGAAAAATTCGGAATTAATGGAAAAATAGATAAATACTAGATACATTTAATATGCAAGTTCAAGTATGTGTAATGATTGATAAGAAATATAAAATTTTCACTTTTCCCCAGGTAATCAACAATATTTAATTAAAATTCAAGGATATAAAAAAAAAAAGCCGATTTTAATAATAATTTTATAATATTGTTAAATACCAACTAAAACTTTTATCAATAATTATAATTTTCTTTGAATATTCTCTTTTTTCACTTTCTATCCTCACATAAATTTATATTTTCTAACTAAATTTATTATAGGGAAAAAAATAAACTTTTTTAATCCCCTCACTGTATTTATAACTTAATCGACTTTAGTGAATAAGAAATTTACATTTTCCAGGATAAATGAAAATATATTTTAAAACCATTTTTATTTTATATAGAACATAACAAAAATATACTTTACAAAGAAAAGCATAAAAGTAATTAATTTTTTTTTTACAATAATCTTAAAGGGATCAAGCTTTTAAGCATACAAAAAATATACATATAATATTGTAAGTTATCTTTACCTATAGTTAGTTAGATACAATAATTGTTTCTGTTCCGTTTTTTTGTTTTAGTTATATGGTGCTTTTAGGATAATTAAACTTTTATTTAGTTTTTCACTTAACGGCTGCTGTCGCCAACGCTGAATGTTGACAACTTAATTTATAAAAGTATATATAACAAATAATACAAAAAAAAAAAAACAGAAATAACATTTTTTTGAGCAAGTATATAGAACTTGCCAAGAACATACAATTTTTATATAGAACATTTTTACTATCATCATGCAAAAGGACTCCAATTTTAAATATTGTCAACTTATTAAAATTAATTTGACAATATTAATTACAAATTACAGATTATAGATTCTTTTATTTAATAGTATTTTGTTTTTTTGGATTTAGAATGAAAATTTAATCTTAAACGTAAAGTTTAATTAGAACAGAAAAATGAAAATGGTTTGCTTCAGGTATATTTCGAAAGAAAATTTCAAAGAAAATTAATGATGTTTTAAGAAAACAATTTAATTAGCAATAATCCATAAATTGCAAAATCGTAGAATTCAATGGTTCTACTTGTATGGTGTGTTTTGCAAAATTAAGTGAAAATTTTTTAATGATTTTTTCTATGACTTTTTATTAAATCTTTATTAATTGAATTTAGTAGCTATATCTGAATGATTTGATTTATATTAAGATGATATTCAAGAAATAATCTAAAGCGATATATTAAATTAATCAATCTTTCAACAATTGAAGTTTCTCATTTAACATCAATTTCATCTCTATTTGTAATAAAGTAAGACGACAATAATTTGAAATGTTATCCTGTCTAAATTTTCGATTAATAGACTAATAACAAATGTTACAAAAGCGGATAATATTTTAACTATGATATAAATATATAATCAAACCGCAAAATATTATTATAAAAATTGATAAATGATTTTCTAATTATATGGGAAAATTCTTTTAACCTATCATTTCAGACTATTTTGTGATAATTATGCCAAAATAAATATACCATATCTGATCATTTGAATGTATAACACAATGAGATTAAATCAGTTTTGACATATTCCTAATTACCCACAATCTAAAATTTCAATTTAATTTTATATATAGTACTCGTAATTCTTCTCTTCAACGAAAAAATGATTTTTAATGGAAATGGCGACCAACATTTTTTTACATTAATAAAATGATAGTGCCTCTAGCTAATAAATGTAGACTACAAACAAAAAACTAAATGAACCAATATGTAGGACCAAATATAAATTCCAATATTAATCTCCACAAAAATGGAGAAGAAGGTGCCGAAAAGAATGGACAATAAAAATACTATACCATTGAGAAGGGAAAAATTAATAAGGACATCATATGTGATGGTTATAAATATATAAATATTTTTTTCATTTTTCGCTAAAATTCCATTAGAATTTTGTTACGGTCCAGGAAATTTATATATTGACCATTTTTATGATATTTTTTTTTCATTTATTATTGCATAATGTTCCAATAAGGACGAAAATTATTTTATAGATGTATATAATTCATAAAAATAGCAAAAAAACCTTAAAAGATATATTACATTTATCGCTTGTTCCTTTTTTTTTGTTGGTAAATTTTAGAGTATGGAACCTATTTAAGTATTTAAAGTCCTTAAGAAGAATTACACATTGTATAATTTAGTTCTTTTACTCTACATATGAAAAAAAATTATTTATTTTAAAGAAAAAGTCTTGAAAAGAATAATAAATTTAATATTTAATATTATTTCTATTATATTTACAGTCAAATAAGTCAATTTAAATTTGATTTAATATTCATAAAAAGGTCCTTTAAATGGACTATACATAAAAACTTTAATATTTGAAAGTAAATAAATTGAAAAAAAAAATTTATTTTTGAGATGAAATATTAAAATTGAATGCAGTTAAAGAAATTTGTCGTTTTATTATTGGAAAATTTATAGAAAATATTTTTGTAATTATATAATTTTGATTTAATATATTTAAATCTATAATAATTCTAAATGAACTATAGAATTGTGGAAAACTTTTTGAAGATAAATTTTTGTTTATTGAACTAATTTAATCACTACAAAATTATTATCAAAACTGTCACATATATTTATCTACTATTAAAAATTCCCAGAATGTGACCAAAATTTAAAAAGCTATGCTAAAAATTTGCCTTCAAATAAGTAATTCATTATCCTTTTAAATTTGAAAAAATGTAAAATTTTTTGTACAAAAACAAATATTTCCTTATCTAAAGGCGATTCGGAAATTCAAAACAAATAAATTATTATTTTTAACATTTTCGAATAATCTAAAATTAAATTTCTTTCTGTTAATAAAAACTGAAAATCTATTTAACATTTTTACACTTAAAATATATTTTCCAACAAAAAAAAATGAAAAGTGTTTATTGTAAAAATAATTTTTATACCCACAAAAATAAATCGAAATAAATAAAATTTAAAAAATATAGAAAATAACATGAAAACAATCTGTAAGTTTATATTTTTATGTAAACATTGTATATATAAAAAATTCATAACTTTGATATTCAAAATGTTGAGACACATAAAAGAGAAAATAAATATTTTTCCAGGAGTTGATTTAACTTTGTTTTTTTTTTTTCAATTCCTTCCTATTATTGTTATTATTATTTTTTTTTGTTTGTTTTTGTGTGTGTTGATATTATATTATAATATAAACCACCCCCTTAAGGCGATGTTTCAATAAAACTTTACAAAGCATTTCCTCTCTCATGATTTTTTTTTGCTTTGCTTTGCTGTTTCTTATATCAATTTTTTGTTTTTTGTTCCTGTTGTAGGAAATTTACATATTGGCATATTATTTGTTTGTTTAAATAATATATATTGTTTTTATTCAATATATTTAAAATATATATTTTTATATTATACATATATATTTATCGATAAAAAATATTAAATCGACAACCAAAAAAACATAAATTTTCCCAAATATTATTCGTTGATTTCATATTTTTTTTTTTTTTATTAACATTTATAAGAACCGAGAATTTATTGCGTGATTTTATAAATGATTTTTAAGTAAATTTTTGATGTTATTTTCAATTTACAATCTTTTACTTGATATTTGAATCAATATAGAAAATTATCTAAAACAATTTGATATGTTAGTGATTACAAAATGATAAAATTGGAAAAATTCTCAACACATTAATTTAAGCTATATGTTTTCGCTATGATTTCGAGGAATAGAGGTTTTTCATTTAGATTTTTATTACAATTCTATGAGTATAGATTGAGTACTTTCTAAAAAATAATAGTATAAATAAATTTACAATGAAATTAAATTATTCGTACACGTGAAAGCCCAAGGATCAAATAGAAAATAAATTAATTAAATTATTACGAAGTTTTCTTCTCAGTTATAAATAAATTCAAAATTACAATAAATTATATAGAAATATTAATTGATACGATTTTTTTTACAGAATTGATACGATTTTTCATAGCATTTTAATTTTGATTGAAATTTTTTATTTCCAGTTTATTATTTATCAGATATATTTAATATTTCTTTAATCCTTGAGGTTATGGTAATTAATTCCATAATTATTAAGAAATTAATGTATTCAATCAATCATTCAATCATAAATCATATCTGATAAATAATAAACTGGAAATAAAAAATTTCAATCAAAATTAAAATGCTATGAAAAATCGTATCAATTCTGTAAAAAAAATATAAATAAATTCTCACAAAAACTTTTACACAAGTAAATAAATAATTTAAATATTTATATACAAAAATGTATTACGAATAACCGCTTACATGCGTAAACGTTTAACTATATAGATAACAAATTTAAAAGTTAATACGAAAAATCAAATTGCCAACATTTATTTATATACCAAAAGAATGAAAAAAATAAAAAACGAAAAGAAAAACTGAGTGAGGTTGTGGTTAAAATAAAAACAGAGACAATTTTTACTATCAACACACTATAATATAATTTAAGTATCTTACATAACAACATCACAGTATAAAACATTTTTTTCCATATATATAAATCTAAGACCATTAACACCTAATGCTCTTACACCGAAAAAGACAGGTGCGATGAGAAGATTTTGAACAGATATAAAGAAGAAGAAGAAAAAAAAAGTTTTTCTATATATAAGTTGAGGAAAACAACTTCATCTCAGATGTTATGCTTTATTGCTAAAAATTAACACAAGAAACCAATTTGCTAATTTAACATAGAGACAACATTTTATTTTCTACTTTTAGAGAGTATTAAAAGAATTTTTTTTTTATATATTTTCACAATTTATACATAAAAACTCAAAGGTGTTGTACGAAAACAACACAAAAAAAAAAAAGTAAATTTTTGCTAATCTTTTATTATGGATCTTTGCAAAAAGATTTAAATATTTTAACATTAAGCAAATTACGATTTAAAAGACTTTCTCACAAAATAAAATTTAAATTGTTACAAATCTTTAGATGATAATTTTTGGGAAACACACCTTGGCGACAATATTATATATAACTTTTAACAACTTATGAGATAATTTATATATTATTAAAGATTCATTTTAAATAGGCTTTTAATTAGAAAAATTATAATTGCTCTCATGAATATTATTAGTATAGTATCATTAATATGAATTAGTAAATATAATATAAAATTTATTAATATATATATACAAAACATTTGGATAAGATTTAATTAAGGAAATTTATATATGTATTTACCTAACAACATACATTAATAATTAATGATAATTTTTTTTTAAGGATTATGTTACATTTAATTATGTTCAGACAAATTAAATCGCAATATTTAAGGTGTAATTTGCGAATGGAAATGTGAAATATATTCAAATTTATGGATTAATTAATAATAATATTATTTACATTTCAGTTATAAAAACAGCAGGTATAATCGCCTGCTGTTGTGTGTTATGTTGGTAACATAATAATTCGCATTAACATATTTAAATATTAAGAAATAAGTGATGTAAAAGTAAGGACTGAGATATGAAGGATATATTAATTTGTTGATTAAAAATTAAAGTGTCAAGCTGCTAAAAATAAAACCTACCTCATTGTATCACTAGGCTTAACTAAATAGAAAATTGTCTTGACATTATATTATTCAGTTAAATATTAGGTGATTCTTTAACCCTGTTTAATTTATGATTCAAAATTGTTACATACAAATTTAATATAATTTTAAAAAATATTATACCTACAAAAATATGAAAATTTCTATTAATGGTAAATAAATTAAATGAAAATTTCCCAAATTGTATAAATAGTCGTTAAATAATTAAAACCGGTAATTAATAATTAAAAGCATTTCCCACGCGTAAATCTATATAGTAATTACATATTGTAATTTCCGCATATCACCCAATTTTCATTATTAAATATATTATATTTATTCGGTGCCATTTTGTCTGTTGTAAATTTGAATATATATTTCCCTAAATATTATTTACTGTCCATTAATAATAATTTTTTTTATAAAAAAAAATATTTCGAAAAGTTATTGAATATTTTATAGTTATTATATAATATTTAGTAACTCCCATTAATATTTCTTTCCTTTTTAGATCACGTCAATAGTTGAGCTTACATATATACATTTTGGCAAATATAAATATTTTAAGAAGAAAGTTTCTTTTAAGAAAATGATTAATTCTTAAAGTTTTCTTCTTACGTATAATATGTTTTTTTTTATCCCGCAAATAGCTATATATTATATCTCAGAAAAAAATTCTCGTCATTAATCAAATACGACCGATAGTATATAATCATCAAATACAAATAATAATTCAACAACAAAAAATCATATTCCGCCTTAACGTGTACATATATTTATACACTTAATTCATTAGAATATTTAGTAAATTTATATAAATATGAAATTTTGGCAATTTGTCGAATTATTAATTTAACTTAAATATATATATTAAACTACATAAATTTCATTATAACTATATATATAAAAGTTTTATACTTACCAAAAAAAAAAAAAAAGACGAAGAAAAATTAATGTTAAATATAATCGAGGAAAATTTATATATAAATTTATCAGTTCATTACCTAACCAAATGTCATACATCACATTTATATACATATATTTTTTTCTTACCAAAGAGCATAAAAGTAAATGTAATTTGGCAACGAAACAACAACAAAATATTGTTCACAATAAATCTATCAAATCTTGTAGAAAAATTCAAAGTACCATATTTATACATCATTTTCTAAATCAATAAAAAATCAATTTAATATACTTTAAAAGCACATATACACACCATCTTTTCCAGTTTATTACCATATATACCACCAACCCCAGGCAAAAAACACCCAACCCATTAAATATCTTTATATCGTTGGAAAACACTCACTTCATTTTTTGTGATATGTACAATGTAATTTTTTATTATTTTTTTTGATCGGATGCTGGAAAATATCAAAACATGCAATTTTGGTTGGCTCTGTGTGTAGAACGACATTATAATATAAAAAAACCACAGAAAAGGTTAAAAGTGAATACATGTCATGTGTAATCTGTAATTTTGGAGTGGTGAAAAATGAATTTTAAATTTCAAATTTTGTTTTTTCTATTAACTTTCAGGTGATTTAATAGCAAAATTTTTGTGCTAATAAATTGAATTTGAAGTTTTGGCGAGCAAAAGAAGGAGAATTTCAAAAGCACAGGACGAAATTTCAGTCAGTCTTAGGTATTCATTTTGATTCAATCCAATGTCTTGCTTAATATTAATTAATTGAAAAATAATTGTGATTTTATATATAAATAATTGCACATACACGTTTATTATTAGTACATATTACTTGTAACAAGTAATTTTGATATTCAGAAACTTGTTATAAAAGAAAAATTGTTTTTGAGAAATTTACAACCTAAAAATATTTTCATATATAAGTACATAAAATAATTTTGTAGACAAGCAACAGATAACAAAAATAATGTCCAAATTTCATTGAGATATTTTCCATGGGCTGCAGAAAGAAAATAATTAATTAATGTAACATTTCACAACATTTTTTAAGTAAATCATTTTTACAACATGTTTTTTTTTTTGTTTTACAAAATAATTAGCAACGATATTTATTTCACAAAGTATACAAAGTTAAATATTATTATATTTTGACTATATATACACGAAAACAAGAAAATTATATAGAAAACATGATGGCAAAATGTTTTTTTCCTGAACTCGTTCAGATTTAAACCAACCATTAAATGGATATGTTAGTGAATTTTATTGGCTCCCAGGGGGACCATTTTTAATACTGATGTTTATTTAGCTTTATTTATTTATTTTTTTTTGCAGTAAATTGAAAATTGACGTTTATCTTGTGTATGTCATTATTACTTTAGCGTTGATGTTATACAGCAGATTTTTCGAGAGAAAAAATTCAATTAAAATAATTTGTTAATAATTTCACAAAAGGATAATGAAAACAAAAATTTATATCTCAAACATATATATTAAAAATTTTCATGTCTAAATTTCTCAAATTATTCAACTAGTTAATTTTTAAATTTATTCAAACAAATTTGATGTAAGAACCAAAGAAAAGTATAACTATATAATTGAAATTGTTAAAATAGAATTTATTGCTTATCATTAAATAATTAAAATTAAACAATTTATTTAATTTCCTTTATATACAACAAAAATGTCCTTTTTTTAAATAATATTAAAAAAAAAAAAACTTTTTTATATATACAATTTCTTTTGATAATTATAAAAGGATCACAGCTGCTCTTTTTTTTGCAAAATCATTTCTTGCCTTTTTTTTTGAAACACTAAAAGAAAATTTAATATTTGAAATTCTTTTGAAAATTATATACGAAAATATTTTCAAGAGTATATTTTTGAAACGTTTTAATAAAACGTAGAAAAAGAGTTTGTGATAAAAAAAAAATTTAATATAAAATGTAAATTTTCTAATTTTTCTTATAAAAAAAAAGATTTTTTACGAAAAATGTATTTTATTTTAATTGAACTTTTTTTCATCGTTATATATTATTTTATAAAGAAAAGTAAAATTGTGTACACATTTATACGTAAATTTCATCTATAAATACATAAGGACTCATCGAAGAAAGTTTTTCTCTCTCTTTGCTATTGTTTGAATTTCAATTAAAATTCCATCACATATTTTTTTTTTTTGATTTTGTACATAAAAACATATATATAGTTAAAAGGCAAAAAACATAAAAAAAAGAAGAGAATTATAATGAATTTATATATATAAATAATATTATGAAAAAATAATGTTAACAATTTTTCCCAACAAATATTTTGTTTTCTGCTGAAGTTCCCCCCCGGTTAACTTTTCCCTATTTTTCCGTTTTGTATTTTAAAACTTTATTTTTTTTTTAAATTTTATTGTACAATTTTTCTTGACCTAAATATTTTTGTGCAAAAAAGAAAAAATCTTTTTCAAAAAATATTACAGTTTTTATATATTTTTCTAGAGGTTGTTGTGTGTACGTATTTGACTGGAATAAAATATATATATTGATTTTAAACAAAAAACAAATCCTTTAATTTTCCTATAATATATATAAATAAATTTATAGACGTATAATTGATGTTTATGGAAAAATAATTTCCATTTTCAAGTTGTAATAAAAAAAAAATGTATTTTACGTTTCAACAAAATTCTCCCTTGGTTCTATAGTTTTTGAGAATTTAAATTTAAATGGGCGAGGAAAACTCCTATATAAACAAAAATGTATAATTTTTAATGAATTATATAAATGTGAATATTTAATGTGTTTGTCATGTCCTGTCTAGTGATTTATTTAAGGTTTTTTTTTGTTGTTGCTGTTGTTGATTTTATCTACAACAAGTTTCGTTAAATAATGTAAAATGTTTACAACATTTACACCATGAAAATTAACAATTCATTGCACAATGACATCTGAGAAAAATACGACAAGCAAAAAGACACAATATTTTTTTTTTTGTAAGGACCAAGAAATTATATTCCTCAACTTCATATCGGTTGCATTAAGTAATTAAGGGTAAATTCGACAGGAAAATGTATAGCAAGAATTTGGAAATTAAACTTGAGCTGCGAATAAAATTTCAAACAGAAATTATTAATAAATTCAAAATTTGAATGTCTAGGATCCCTTTAAAAAGTCTATTCTTCATTTTCGTTTAAATTTATCATTTAATTATCTAAAATTTTAATAAAAACAATTTCTTCATATATATACATCAAAATATAAATATCATAATCTTCCTATCTGACAAAAAAATATTAATTATTTTTCAAGAATGTTCGTCGTCCTTATTTTGTTATAATAACAAATATACATATATAAAAAACAAACTTTTCCAAACAAAATATTTCAATATAAAATTAATAAATTTCATAAAAATACTAAGTCCAATTTATATTTTGTTACCAAAAATTAATAATCCCAAAAAAAAAAAAAAAAAAAAACCTCTTCAATACGCGCTATCACAACATTAATAATATTATCAGCAAAAAAAAATTTAAATATGGATAATAAATATTATCAATAATAATGGAGGTACCTTTCGCTGTTTATTTCATTTACAGAAAACTTTTATGAAAATTTACAGTATTTTATATTAACAACAACAACAAAAAAGCAACAACATTGAAAATGGATGGTAAATTTTTAGTGCTTCCATTTCTTTTCTTTGTTGGGAGAGAACATTTGTGATTTTTGTAATATATAAAATGGTAAAAGTTTCTGTAACAAAATTATTAACCAACTATACTTACTGGTATAGTAAAATAACAACAACCAGAAAAACAACAAATTGTACCAAAACTCTTGAAAGTTCTTCTTCATGTACCCAGGAAAATTTAACAAAATTGCAAAAAAAAGAAACATTATTTTTTTTTTTTTTGGTTAATGCTTTTTAGTTGTGGCTGTTTTGTTTTTGTTGGCTGTATTTTATATACCAAAAATTGCCAAAAGGGATTTTTTTTTTTATAAAAATTATTATTATTATTATTATATATATAAGTACCCAGTGGGAATAATTTAAAATGTTGAGGGTGCAAATATTGATAAAATTGGTTATGGTTTGTTTATTATGGTTAGACAAAAAGAAACAACAAGACTTTGTAGTACTTCCCTAATTAATCGCATTATCGTAAATATCTCAATCGTTTTTTATATACATTTATTATATATATTTAAGTAAGTATATTAAAATTATCGATATTACAAGCCATAGAAATTATGTTTTGCTATGATTCATTTGCAGAAAATTATTCTGGCCGCGTTCATAAACGCAGTATGATCGCAGTACTGCAATGTATAAATTCTATGTAATAGTATTTTGACTATCGAGACAGTGAAACGTCGACAAATTTAGTTTAACCAATGCTCCTTCTGTCGACTGATTGCTGTTTCGCTGATTAAACTACAATAAAAACATTTCAGTACTGCGTTTATGAACGCGCGGGCCTCTATCATGCAACATTTAATTTTCTAGGTATACAATTTTTTACTAAAACAATACTAAAAAGTCTCGACAATTCGATTAAAGGACCCTAAAAAATACTCTCACATTTCAGCTCTTCTTATTACTTTGATTCAAGGATCGTGTTTTCTTTTTAAGTTATTTTACAAATTAATTTTATGAAATAAAAAAGGAATGATAAAATTACTGATTTTGTTTGGGGGGGAAATAAAATTTATATTAAAATTTTGTGTTCGATTATAATATTTCATCAGGAAAATGAAGCTTTCTATTCTTTACACTTCAGACTATAAGAGTTAATTAATATTTTTCTTTATTTTGAAATTAATATTTCTGGAATATTTTAAAAGTAAACTAATTAGTATTTTTTTTGGAATTATAAGAAGTTCATTTTTGTATAAAAATCAATGTAAGTAGATCAATTTACAATTTATAACATTTAACTAAATAATAAAAATAATGTTTAAAAATAAATTTATTGTCTGCTCTATATTATTGGGAATAAGTTTTCTCTCTATACAAATTAAATTGTAAATTTTTGAAATGTCGAGATATCAAATTATTATGTAGAAAAGATCTACCTAAGAAAATTTTTTTTAAACTCTTTTACAATATTTGAAATCAATTTTGAAGATATACAAGTACAATAATATGCAACATAATAATATATGAAAATATGTTATATTCCAAAAATTTGATTATATCAACTCTAACACACACATTCTGGTATACAAAAAATTCAAATACGTCTTTCGATCAAATAGGATGGAATTTAATATATTCAAATTTAAAAAAAATATAAATAATAATAAAAAAAAAAATAAAATTCGAAAATATGGTGAAGTTCAATTTGATTTATGTTTCTGTCAAGTTGTCACTTTACCAGTCAATTTATTTTTCAATATTAAATTTCCCAATGATTAATTTAATTTAATCTTTTATAATATACACTTTTTTATTTGCACACACAAAATAAAAAAAAAAAGTATGAAAGAAAGAAAGAAAGTTTTTTGCTCTCTCTTTGGAAAATATGAAAATTCACATTCGCAGTAAAAAGAAAATTGTGTAAATTTTATTTTTTTATTCCCTACTAAAGCCGTTGAAGGTTGAAGCTATTTTTCAAATAAATATCATTATAATAATTTGTCAATATTTAAGTTTTGAATTCCAAATAAAATAAAAATTTGATTATAAATATAAAAATAATCAAATTTTATATTTATGAAATTATAGAATATTAAAAATAATTTTTGGAAATGATTAAATTTAATGATATTTAAGGAGTTCAATAAAATTCTGTATATTAAATTTTTTTATGAAAATTGAATTATTATATTGTAAAAAAAAATGTGAATGTAAAATTTCATTAACATAAAACTTTTTTGTTACATAAAAGAGTAAAGTAAATCTAGGATAATTTAATAATTAATGAATAATTTAACAAATTTCTTTAAAATTACTAAATTACATATTGAATATCAAATAAATTTTATATCGATTATTCTCAAAAAGTATTTTAGATTAGAATTTTCTAAAATATATATATTTAATGGACACTAACCAATTTTACGAAAAAAAATAAAATCCTATAAGTAAATGTTGCCTGGGATTATATATATATTTGCATCCGAAAATTGAATTTTCCCTAAAATGTAAAAGCTTTAGTGTATTTTCAAGATTAAATTTAAATAGATTTAACATATATTCATATATAACTTAATAATTCTAAAATATATATCTTTTCGTTTTACTATAAAAAAAAATTAAAGATAACATCAAATTTAAGACCATTTGCTTCCTTAAAAATTTTGTTTTTGCTGTACATATACGTAAATGTGTTCTGTAAATTTTTATAATATATTTTCATTGGTAAAAAAAAACTATTTCTTTTTTTCTAAGGATCTAATGTAGTGCAGTTTTTTTTTAAGTAAAATATATACAAATAGATTATTTTTCATACCAATTCCAGGCAACATTTTCTCACCATCCTTTAATTCCTTAAATTTACAATAATAAAAATAAACCTGCTTGAAAATATTACCGCTTATCTTTTGGAAAAATAAAAAAAAAAAAACCAAAAAAAGAAAAAAGGAAAAAACAGGATACATTTTAGTAATAGACACAAAAATATACTAATTTCTATCATATGTTGCTGAATTGGGAATCGTTTATATGGTCAGTTTACAGAAGAGTTTACGAATTTTATTTGAAAAAAATCCTGCAAAAATTAATTAGTGTAAGAAATTCATGCAAAATTAATTTTTACATATATTAGTGATGCAAAAGAATAATAAAAATTGTTGAATTACATGAAAAAATTAACTAAAATCCGAGAGAATTTTCAATATAAATTCTGTTTGTTGATGGATTTGCAATGTAAATTATGTTTTTTGAAGGAAAAAGGAATGAATCAAATAACTTACGAGCAAAACAAAATGCTTCATATTCGTGCTTAACAATCAAGCTAAAAATCTGATAAAAGTTTTATTTCATTTTGAAAGCAATAAATTATAAGATTTATTAAATTATTTGGTGTACTTTGAGTTTTGAGATTAAAAAAAAATTTCTAGAAAGTAAAATCTTTTATCCTCTCTCTTTTCTGCAGTAGATCATTATAAACTTTTTTTATTATAGTCTTAATAAATATTATCAATATAAACGTTTTTTGTATACCCAACACAAAAAAATAAATAAAAATAAAATCATCCACTTATGCTCATAGTTTTATATTTTATTATATAAAATTTTTGGTCATAGATGTAACACAACATCCACTAATAAAAAAAACAAAATATTGTATATTATAGAATGTTTACTATATTATACAGAAAAGGAATATTGGAACATATAAACAATTATTTATATACTTAAGGTCTGCATGGGTAAGCTATTTCGTACAGATGTGACAATTTTTTGTACCCCAAAGCGCAAAGAATATCATCTTTTTTTTTTCGTTTTTTGGGTTTATTATATTTTATTTTATTTTGTTGGTATATATACCAAAATTGTTGTGAGTACACTTGGTGTTACTTATAATATATATAAAAAAATATATTTTTTGATAAATTGAAATGAAAAACCATTCCCTGTTTTTTTTTTAACACGATAACAGAAACGAAAGAGGATTTTTATTTTATTTTGTATTACGCTAGCATTTCAAAAAAAAAACAGTATCTAGCTGTATAGCACCCAAAAAAATAGCTAACAGCGTTTTGGGATGATTATTTCTCTTGAGTTAAGAGGATGAACCCAACGTAAATTATTTTTTATTTCTTATAAATATATTCGTACTTTTATATATTAGTAAATTTACTGTCGCTTTTGGGGTTTTGTTTTATAACTTTCAAATTTATAATAATAATATAGTTAAAAATGTATCTCTATAATATATCATATTACAACAGTTTTTTTTTTTGTTTTATGATATAATATAAAAATAGAAAAACAAAATATCATAAAAAAATATGAAATTAAAACTTAAAGTTGAAAATTTATAATAATTTTATGTGGAAAAATGCAAAATAAATAAAAAAATTTATAGGAAATTATAATTTTTCATTTTTAAATGAACTAAATAAATTTAATTTTGGGAAATTTTAGGCTGGGTTAAGGTTTTAAATAGAAATTTATTATATAGTTAATTTTGTAATCAAAAATTCTTCCCTTATATATTCTAACAGAATGTACTGAAATCGTGCGACATTTTTGCACCCAAATACGACATTAGAATCCAATTAATTTTTATATTTTATATAATTTATAGCTTAGCTGCAATGACAAGATTTTCCAAAAGATGATAAATTAAAAATAATAAAAATTTTAAAATGTTATAAAAAGACACCAATTTTCTTTAATAACAAATAATATTTCCATTAAATAAATATATTAATTGAAGTCAATAAATTTCCACTAAAAATTTCAAAAAATAAATTAATTATAAAAAAATTATTGCAATTGAAGTAATTAAATTATAAATGGAGTAAAAAAGTGTTGTAATTAAAAATTACACTTTTTGTATATCACAAAACACTTAAAATTATTACATTAATATTTATCTTTTAATTTAAATTAATAAAAAATAAATAAATTCGTTAAATAAAATTACTAATTTAAATTTAATTATTGCGCAGACGAATTTACGTCCAAGCAAATTTGCACACTGACTGAGTGAGACAGACTTGACTTAGGGTAAGAGTAGATTTCTTCTTGTTATGAAAAAGTGGTTAATACTTTTTATACTCATTTTTTTGTTTGGAGTTTAATTTTGTGTTCAAATGCATTTTTAAATCGTTTTTTTTTTTTTTAAATATTTAATTAAATTTAATTAAATTATTTAATTCTTCTAAAATATTCCGAAAAAAAAAATATTTAGGTTATCCATAAATGAGGTAAATATAATAAAATGTATGCATTTCCTTAGTATTAAATTTTGTTTTGTTTTTCATATTATACATAATATCAAATTATTTCAACTACTTGCAATTTTCAGTTTTTTTTTACCTAGAAAAACTTTGTCGGTGGTACAGAAAAAGTTTTTATTTATATTTATATATTATTTTTTTTTTGGTATATTTTATAAAAAAATATGAAAATAAATAAAAATAAAAACATAAATGTTACCACAACCACATTAACCCATCATAAATTTAAATTACAACAAAAAAAGAAAATAACATCCCTGCAAGGCAACAATGAAATTAAAAATTTTCATAATTATTTTCTTTTTTTTTTTGCCATGGACAACGAAGTAAATATTATATTTTATCATCATCATTATTGTTATTACTATTATTTATAATAATATATAATTTCTGTGCAACTATATAATGAGAATCTTTTTTTTCGAGTCGTATCTGTTTAAATAGATTTAATGATGTACGAAAAGTTTAATGTCTATAAAAAAAGATGAACAAACAAGTATAAAAAATATTAAATTATATAATTTTAGTTTAAATAAATTTAATAAATTCCGAGTTTGTTGCTGTACGAAAATTGTTATATAGTTAAAAATTGGTCACAGAAAATTGATATCACATAATTTGTAGTTCTTTTTGGTTATAATAGTGTTTTATTATTCTACTTACTCGAGAACTCGAGATACCATTACAATATTTAGTTACTTTATAATTAACTAGAATTCTATACCATAAAACGAATTAAAAATTAAAAAATTTAAATTAATTTCTTAAAAAAAAAATTTATATAATTAAATTATTTTCAGTATTTCTTATTCTATATACCAAGAAAAAATTTCACCATATACAAATTTATACAAATATTCTATTTATTTATATTCCATCATATTATATATGTATGCTCTGGGACCTGCAACATATATATATAATCATTTCTATATATATACATAATATTATTATAATGTTATTATATAAAGCTAACACACAGGATATATCTTATTTTATTTATTTATTTTTTTTTACTCTCTTAGTATCTTCTCATAATTTGCATAATAAAATTAACCTTTTGTCGCCATATAATATTTTGCATAATAAAGAAATAACATAAACACTTCGCTCCCATATTTACATATAATATATACGAACGAGGATATATGTAGAAGACCAAAAAAAAAAAAAAAAAAAAAAATTTCTCATTCCATTTTTATTATTTAACATAAAGTAAAATATTTCTTCTAAATGCATATATTTTTTTTTTTTATTTTAAAGATATAAATAAACATAATATACATACATACAAACAAATTTATGTATGTCAAGTGGAAGATATGAGTGGAAAAAAGGATATATACGAGAAAAAAAAATTATATTCATATACCTATAATATGGTAAAACCACCTCCTGTTGAGCCTCATCCCAAAATTTTCTTTTTCAATTTTTCGTTTTTGTTAACCTAAAATGAAGTTCTTTTTCTAAGAATTTTCAAACTCCCTGGGAAAAAAATCGGAATATTATTCAATAATACCTCAGTTACAACACCGGTGGGTGGTTTATTTCTATATATATTTTTAAGACTTTTACACGGCTCGGTATGATAAAAAAAAATCATTTTTATAGTTTACATTTCATAAAACAAAAAAATATACTAAAAAAAAAGCAAGCTAATGCACACAACTCCTATAAAACAACGCGCTGCTCCATTCTACCCAAAAGCTTTAAAAAAAATTATAATGTAACATCCTGGGATGCTAAAGGATGAATGATAATATACTTACACACATATAATAATATTTTATATGTATAAAGATATGTTCAAACAAAAAAAAAAGGGACACCAGGAGATAAAAATAAACTAATAAATATTCTCACAATAAAGCCATTTTTGTGGTTAATTTATGACTAAAATTACTAAAACGTGCCTGTGTTTACCAAAGCAAAATAAAAATCATACTCCTATATTTTTGCATTTCATTGTTATTGTTGTTGGTTATTTTCTGGGTTCCCTTTATTTTTGGTTTACTGTTTTCAAAATTCAGGTAGTCACAAGGTATTTTATGCAAATTAACTAATAATAATGAGCTTATTATGTTAAGAAAATTATGTTAAAATAGAATAATAATAAAAATATTATGCACAACATTTGCAGAATAATAAAAAAAAAAATTATTTGGATAAAATCTTAAAGAAAGTTTTCTGCTCCCTTTCTTCGAAATTATTAATATTTGTGTTTATTGTTTTGGTTTGAATATCCTTGCCAGTAAAATATAGATTTTATTCATATGAGAGAGTATAGTTAGGATTTATGGTTGAAATGATTGATTAACTATAATAGAAATTTGAATATATGTGAGATTATTGATTGTTTAAATCAATTTAACTGATTAAGTGATTATTCAATATAAGAGTCATGTAATTCATAATTGGTTCAAATTTTATTCAATATAATTTTCAGAGAGACAACAGAGATTAAAAATATCCTTTTTCATAAACGATTAGTCTGCATAACTCTTAAATTATTTGTTGGTTTATCAAAGTACGAATTTCTTTTAACTAATTCAAAAACTTCGTAAATGATTTAAATAATGATAATTTAATTTCGAATTAATTCAAAACTTTGTAAATATTTTAATACATTTTTAATGTTAATCCTATTAGCAATAATTCTCGTGCCAAACAATAATAAATAAATATAAGTTTGATTATTTTTACAAATTTATATTTCATTTTATTAATTGTAAATTTCTGAAATCTAATAAAAATACTTCGATTCAAAAATTTTAAATACCAAATTTAGATTGTAACATTGATTTTACATGTTCAATATTTTAATAATCTTCTCATAATAATCAATTTAAATATTTTACCATATTGTCAACAAAATAAATAGATTAATTTTTTGCAACGATATCCCAATTATAAGTTCATATTTCTTCATTTTTTCTTCAATAATAATGTAAATAATAATTAAAATTTATCTTTCATAACTTAATTAATACAATAGAAAAAATTTTACATTATGTTTTAACATTGAATCCTTTTTTTTTGTTATTTGAAAAGAATGAAAGGACTTTTCTGCAGAGGGTAAACTGACTCAAAACGAAATGTTGAATGAAAATTGCAGAGAGTTCTTTAAAAAAAATTATAATGAATTATCTATAATGTAGTGAGTTTGATAGATAAAAAGCACTTTATTAATAAAGTGACCTGTTTTTTCTTTCTTTTTTTTTTATTGTTGGCTGCACCTGTTTCTTTTTTATTTTATTTTTTAAAACATATCCTTTGACAATTTATGTATAGAATACAGGATCCTTTTTTCAAAATAAAATAAAATTAAACTTTTCACAAAAGTTTTTATCCTTACAATTTTTTAATATAAAGAAATTGATGCTGAGGTGACGTCTTTTCATGGATGAACACAATAAAAATTCGTCCTTTTTTTTATAAATTTTGTATACCATGTTCTTCTACTGTACTGATGTACAATTTTGTTTTTATTTTGGTTATATAAAAATTAAATTTTTTTATTATACAAATAATGAAAAGTTTTGTGTCTATATTTTTCTTTTGATTTTTCATAAATAAAATGTCCTAGTAAATTAAAAACTTTCAAAGTAAAATTTATGATGAGAAAAAAGGAGATGAATATTTTAGTTGTTTATTGTAATTATTATATTTTGGATTTAAACAGATATAATATCTGGATATTTATGTTCTATATATGAAATTAAAGATTGAAACCTAAGAATCTGTATGATTTTTTTATTGTATCTTAAATATTGAGTACATTAGTAGAGCATTTAGAAGGTGGCTCCTTATTTGCAGACTTTTTTTTCAAGTTTTCTTGCTATAACTTGGGCAAATTAAAATATATTTGGAATTGGTTTGGATATATATTTATTGTAATTAAATTTCTACGTCCATAGAATTAAAATTATCCGTCTATAATTAAAATTCTACTCCGTCCATTAAAATTCTCCGTCCAAACTTAAGAAAAAAATATATTCCGTATATAGAACATAAACATCATCAGGTCAGGTTATTTATAGAATATAAAATCATGATATTATTTTATATTTATATAAATATTCAAATAAATATAAATTTGAAATATTTTTCTTGCATGATATTTAATATTTATTTAACATTTTTATTTGGTATAGATTTTAAATATTAATAATGTCGATCCGAAAATGTTCAAAGTTTTTTTTTTTATAACAAAAATAACTACATACAATTTTAAATAAATATTAATATTATTTTAGGTATTTTCAAAAATATGAAAGACACATAAAATCAATATGTTAAATTTATGCATATACCTGAAATTATTAAATGTCAGAAATATTAAAATTGTAATGGATTACAATTTCAATTTGTATTTATATAAAATTTCGATAATTGACACGAGTATTGTTTTGAAGATACTTGTGTGCTTGTGTCAATTCAATTTAACCTAGTTAATGATATCATGGTAACTTCTACTCAGTTTTATAGTTAATATAGTAACTTGAATTTGATTGTTATGATAAGGAGCCAAATGCTTTTGGAATTGTACAGTAATGTAAATTTTATAATAATTGCGCAGTCTGGATTTTATTAAATATTTTTGACATTTGGTCCTAGTCACGTTTTACTTTTACCATTATTATTTTATTAGTAGTTTTATTTTCTACAATTTTTCTGTCTGTTTAAACGTTCTTGTAATAATATCTTTTCAATAATTTAATATTAAATGATAGTTTGATGATAATTTATTTTACCTTTTATATTTTAGTAAAAAAAACCCTTTTCATCTACTCAATCTGTATATGTAATTAAAAAAAAATATTATTAGTAATTAAATTTTTTTTTTAATTATTACTTTGTCTACACGAGTTCTATATAATACTCTCTTTTCATATTGAAATTTCAATTTTTGATTATGTTAATTATATGGTTTTACAATGTTGACATAAATTTATGATTATTCAATCTATATAGAGATATTATAAATATAGTAAAGGTAAAATTCATTTATATTCCCATTAAAGGTATATATACTATATTTATTTTTAATTTGTTTTTGTGTGATTAAATCTTGATA
The DNA here is from genome assembly GCA_949752835.1 of Empis stercorea. Classification (NCBI taxonomy): domain Eukaryota; kingdom Metazoa; phylum Arthropoda; class Insecta; order Diptera; family Empididae; genus Empis; species Empis stercorea. The sequence continues at coordinate 49,297,838 of OX457089.1, forward strand.
ACAATAATAATCATTATACATATAAAATAATTTATAGCTTTATTATTAATCATTATTTGTTGTGGTATTACATTATATAATTATATTATATATATATAGGTAGTATATAGTTTAATATAAATGTTATGATTGTATGCATAAATTGGCATAAAATCAAATATAAATAATGAAAGTAAATAGCAAATGGTTCTTGTATTAAATCATAATTCTATATACATATATATAAAATTATAGGATTTTGTGTATACACATTAGTAAAATGTTTAAATGTTTTGACACAAAATTGATTTTTGCTAAACTATTTTAACTGATAAATAATATTCTTATTGATATGTAGATTAATAATTTGTAGAGATATTTTCTTTAGCTTTAGTTTCAAGATTAAGTATGTAGTAAATATTTCATTATAATTATATCATGGGAGATTTGTTTAAATAGTTTAGTAGAAATCGTTTATACTATATAGCATTTTTATTAAAATCTCGATAATAAATTAGTTTAATCATAAATAAGCATTAAAATTTTAACGAAAAAAATCTTTAATCATATATAAAGCATTGAAATAGTAACGAAAAAATTAATAGATACAGGAAATACTCTCTATGACATTTAAATTTATATACAAATTATCTTTTTTGTAAAATAACAAATGAAAAAAAAGGCTTTCGTTACTTCAATTATTTTAAATTACCTTTATACATGCACAATTATTGAAATTTCTACTTTTAAACTATATATTAAAAAAAAAATTAATTATACTATAAAAACCAATAAATTATTACCATAATTATTTCGATAGCCTATTTTTTCTTTTAATATTTTACATTTTTCCTTGTTTTCATTCAATTCAATATCCTTTTACAATAAACATCACACATAAATACAATGTTACCATCATTTTTAAAAACTGATTATCCAATTGATAAAGGATTTTTAATTGTACCAAAATATTGTTTATCATTTTTAGGCTATTGGCCAGAACAAAAATTAACTTTAACATTATTTATATTATTATTTTTAAATATTTTAATACTAAGTTATGCAACAATTTGTGAAATTGCATTTGGTATTATTTATATTAAACAATTATTAACAGCATTAGATGCTTTATGTCCAGCATTTACTAAAGGAGTTACAGTATTGAAATTATTTATATTTTTTATAAATCGAAAAAAATTTAAAAAAACTATTGAACAATTACGAAATGATATTTTACAAAGTAATAAAATTAATACTTATATATTATTTAAAATAATAAAATTGGTGGTGAATAATAAATAAATTTATTATACAGGTGCAAATAATTACGAAAAAATCAAAATTGTACAATTAAATGCTTCGAGAGCTGGACTTTTAGCTGGTGCTGTATTTACATTCTCAAATTTAACAAGTGCTTCATATTTTTTCCGGCCATTAATCAATATTGCTATTCAATATTTTAGTGGTATAAATATTATATTGGAATTACCATTTAATGTTGTGTAAGTTTTGAAATTCAATAAATAATTTTTGGATAGATTTTATTGATTTTTTTCATGGAATTTTATAGTGGACCAGATATTGTGAATAAAGAATTTCCAGCATATCCTATTACTTATGTTATATTAGCATATTCAGCAATAGTAACTGTACATGGATTTTCTGGTGCAGATGGTTATTTTCTTGGATTTTGTTCATATATTTCATCACTTTTCGAAATTCTACAAAAGGATATTCAAGAAATATTTATATCAATTTCAAAAAATGGTAATATTAAATTTTTATATTATTTAAATATACAAGATTTGATTGTAGATATCATAAAATTCTATAATGGAAAGTTTTATTATATAAATATTAAATAATCAAATATAAATATTAAAAAATAAATATTAAATAATCAATTATATTTTTACAGATAAAATGGCAACTGATTCAGAAAATGATATAATTTTTAAGAAATTACAATTAATTGTTAGAAAACATAATAGAATTATGAATTTATCTGATTCATTAAGAATATTATATACTCCAATGATAATGGCACATTTTGTATCAGCTTCACTTGTAATTTGTTTAAGTGTAATTGACGTAATGATGGTAAATATAAATGATAGAATTATTTTATATTAATTAATATTATGTAAATACATATATTTTCCGACAAGAATACTGGTTTTGGGATTATCCTTTATACATTTTATACAAGTGCTGCATTAACTCAACTTTTTGTTTACTGTTTGGGTGGAACAAAAGTTATTGATAGTGTATAAATAGTTTATGATTATATTTACTATAAATATTAAATAAATTTTTAATAATGTAGAGCTCAAATATTGGTCCTGCTTTATATCAAATCGATTGGTATAAATGTAATAAAAAAGTTCGTAAAATGATTATGCTTATAATGTTGAGATCTGTGCAACCAACTACGATTTCTGTGCCATTTTTTGCACCATCATTAGAAGCATTTGGAAAGGTTATTATTTAACTTAAAAAAAAAAAAATTCTTTTGGATATTAATTTTTGTTTCATTTCTACAGGTTTTAAGTACAACAGGATCATATGTTACTTTAGTAAAAACATTTTTTTAATAGCTCAAATTTATGCTATATTATTTAATAATAACTTTAATTAATATTAATTAAATATCAAATATATTTGTTGCACTAATTCACTATTAATATAGTTTTTCGACAGTATAACTATTAAGAACTCAACGATATAAATTGCTGTATACCAAAATTTTCAATTTCAATTTCTTTTTTTTTTTTGTAAATTATATATATCAATAATGCTCTAATCTCTGGTAAAAATTTTTAAATTCTCAATAATATTATTAGTCTAACAACGCCATACAATATATATTTTAGGATAAAAATGTAATAAAGTAAGTACTAATAGAGATAAAGTTTAATTAATTGCGAAATTCTGACAAACTATTCAATAATTGTAGACTGGGAAATATCATTCCACGAATAAAACGATTTTGATGAGAAAATTTCCCAACCAATATTTTTAATTATTACTAAATTATGCATAATTTTTGGGAAAAATGAAAAATTCAAAGCAAATTAAAAATAATTTTTTTTTTTAAGTATAAATTTCAGAAACTAATAAATAATTATATACTTACCACAAATTATTTTGGTTTATTTCTAAACCATATAATTATAATTGGGTTTCTATAGTTATTTAATTTAATTGTTTTTACCAATAAATTGACATACAATAAAGGATATCAACTTAAAACTCTTAAAACATTTCTTATTTAATCTCATTCGTATAAAAACTTTACGAACAATTGGTTTGCTAATAAGAAAATATACTATAAAAAAAAATGATACCATTCTTTTTAAAGCTAACTTATCCAATTGACAAAAGCTTTTTATGTGTATCAAAATTTAGTTTAATATTACTTGGTTTTTGGCCACATCAAAAAGTTACATTTAAATTATTTATTTGGGCATTAATAAATATGATGATATTATGTTATGCAACATTTGGTGAATTAGCATTTGGTATAATTCATATTAAACAACTTCTATTGGCATTAGATGCATTCTGTCCAGGGAGTACAAGATTTGTTACAATTATTAAATTGACAATTTTTATAATTAAACGAAATGAAATGGCAACAATTATTGATGATCTTTGGAATAATATTCATAAAGGTAAATTCTTTCTATAATTTTAATATTTTATTAGATATATATGTATATATATTTTTTAATTTTTACAAAAAGTTGCTAATAGTCCTGAAAAAATCAGAATCGTTCAAGTAAATTCTACAACAGCTAATACACTAATATTTATTGTACTTTTATTTTCAAATTTGACAAATGTTTCATTTAATACACGACCATTACTTGGTAATTGGATTCAACATATCAATGGTCAAAATATAACACTTGAATTACCATTTAAAATTCCGTAAGTTATTGCAAATAAAACGAGTATTTTTTTTTTTTTTTCAAATATTTTATTTGTTAAAGGTCACCAGATTTTTTAACACAACTTCCAGCATATCCAGTAATTTTTGTTATATTATTTTGGTCTGGTATTGTAACTATTTATACAATGGCAGGAGTTGATGGTGTTTTTCTAGGATTTTGTTCAAACATTTCATCACTTTTTGAAATTCTCCAAAAGGATATTCAAGAAATATTTGCAGATATTACGAAATGTGGTAAGAAAAATATGATTAAACAGATTTGTACATTAAAATTAATTAACTAATTTTCAAGATAAAATGGCATCAGAAGTTGATAATGATATATGTTATGAAAAACTTGTGAAAATCATTAAAAGACATTATATGCTAATAGATTTAACCAATAAATTTAGATCATTATTTACACCAATGATTATGTCCCATTTTTTGGTAGCAGCAATTATAATTTGTATATCAATAATTGATGTATTGATGGTAAATCTACACTTATAATATTAAATTTTAACTATAAAAATTATAAAATTATATACTATAAATTTAATTACAAGAATACTGGATTTGGAATTTTACTTTTTACATTTTACACATGTGCTGTACTTGTTCAACTATTCGTTTACTGTTTGGGTGGTACAAGAGTTATTGAAAGTGTAAATATTTATCTTGAATTTAGCATAATTTCATAATATTTGAAATATATATTTTTATAGAGTTCAAATGTTGGTGATATTATCTATCAAGTTGAATGGTATAAATGTAATACAAAAGTTCGTAAAGTTATTCTATTGATAATATTAAGATCACAGCGACCATCTAGTATTGCAGTACCATTTTTTGCACCATCACTAGAAGCTTTTGGTGTGGTAAGTAAATTTAGAATTAAAAATAATTGATACAATATCATATAATTACTAAAATTATAATTACAGGTATTGAGTTCAACTATGTCTTATATTGCATTATTAAAAACTTTCCTGTAAATGCAGATGTGGCGACATATAAATGAAAGAGAAAACAATATTAAATTTTCTTAAAAACTTTTACTTTATTTAATATATTTTGTTAACATAAAAACATAACAACATAAATGGAGCTATTTTTTTTATTATTTTTTTTTTTTTTTTTGGTTTGTATTTACTCACAGCAATTATTCAATCAAAAATGTTTATTTGTGGTTTTATACTTAAATATTATTTAAATATTTTTCTAAATTTACTTAATAATATTTGACGAAAAATTGTTTGTTCTTTTTTCCAATATATTTGAATAGAACGTAATTTCTTTATTTATATAGAGCTTTTAATTCACCTTTTATTATATTATTATTATTATGATACAAAATAACAGCATTAAATAATATTTAACAAGAAAGAGATAAATCATTATCTTATTTTTGATTGTGACATTACATAGATTATATATTTAATTTCAGTAATATTTATATGGTATTCACATTATACAATGTTTAAAAAAGTGCTAATAATGATATACTAAACAGTAATTATTAAATTTTGAAAGTTTCAAAACTTTATGTAAAACTAATTAGTATAATTAATTTTATCTTTGGTTATTTGAAAATATTGAAATTATATCAATTTGATGTTCTGGTAAAAAGTAAACCAGATGATTAAATATTAAGATTTACGATAGTATTCTGAAAATTAAACTACATCCTGTAAAATTTTTCCATTTTTTTATTAACCGGAACACTTTCATATTATGTTAAAAATGAATTTAGCATAATGGTATAATGGAAATACCATATATCTTATACTGAAACCGATTAAATTATACATAATATTGCACTAAATTTAAACATAGATTTTTAGTAATTCAAATTTAATATTTTGATGTCACAAATCCCCCCCAAATCAATTTCACCAAACCCAAATCCCTCCATACACTGACAAAATATATTCAAAATAAAAAATTTACACTTTTTCATTTATATACAAAAATCAAATTCATTTATTTTTTTTATGTTATTTTGAAAAATGTATTTACATATTTTACATAAATAATAATATGTATAGAATTAAAAACAATTATGAAAACAAACAAAAAAAAAATATATTTGATTTATTTTAGAGATTATCATAAACTTTAATTATAAATGTTTATTTAATAAATTTTTTTTAGACAGATTAATTTATTTTCCATTTAATAATAAACAACTGACAACATCACTATGAATTTTTTTTTTATTATTTATGGCTAAATATTGATTATTTATAAATATATTTATTATTATTCTATTTTTAATAATTATTATTATTAATTTTAATATCTATTTCTTTTTTTTAAATTTTAGTTATTTTATTATTAAATATTGTATAAATGTTTCTTCTTTTTTTTTTTAATAAATGGAAGTATAATTAATTAAGTAATGTCATTTATTTATTTATTTTTTTGTCTGTTATTTTATTTTATAATCCTTAAATTATTTAATAAAAATAAAAATATTCAGTCATTAAAAATAACCACACGAAAAATCAAAACAAAATCAGAAAAAAAAAAAAATACAAAAATAATAAAAATTGTAAAGTTACCACAATTTAAAATCATCAAGAAAATTCTAAATTTTCTGTTTGACTTTTATTCAAATAACTTTTTGTAGATTTAATTTCTTGTTGTTTTCTATTACGAAATAATTGTTGTTTACTTCTATTTAACTTTAAATCAACAAAATAATTAAATAATATAATAAAATTATTTAAATTATTTACTAATGAAATGAAAATATAAATGAGTATATAAAAAAATTGTAAATTAAATAGTGAAAATATATTTAATATTGTTAAATAAAATTTTCCAAGTTTTGTTGTTGTTCTTTGTAAATGATTATATTTAAATTTATTGATATTATTATTTTGGTAAGATAAAATTTTTGTATATTTGGTAGTAGCAGCAGCAGCTGAAGATGTCGTCTCTGTAAACAAAATATGAAAAATTCATTGTTATGACGAATAAAAAAAAAAGGATAAATCAATTTCCAAATAATAAGAAGATAGTTCTTCTACTTAGTCTGCGTTTAAGGATTTGGAAATTCAAATAAATATGATTATTTTTTTTTTAAATAAGTCTTAAAGCCATATCTGCGTGATTTTTCCAGAGATGGCTTTAAGACTCATTCGAGTGAATCATATAAAGCCATGTTGGCATTATAACCGATGATATTGTCTGAAGAATCATTGAAAAATTCATAATTATTGTTTATGTCAATCAAGGAAGGGACTTTCATTTTCAATTACGTTCTAAAAAACAAAATGAAATTCAAACTCACCTTTATAATGTGTTGAAAATAGTTCATTTTGATTTGGAAAATCACCATCAGCTTGTTGATCAAATGGAAATAAATTCATATCTGGTGATCTGCCTGATGCTAAAATTCTAGGACGATCTTCTTCAATAACCTTTTCTGATTCTTGTTCATAAATATTGAAAATTTTAGCTGTACATTTAAGCTTTTGTATATATTATCGAAAAGAAAATAAGTAAATTTAATTGAATTTAATTGATTTTTTTTCTATTAATTTTGAAATATAATTATGTATGTAAAATAAATATTTTCAAATAAAAATTTCTCATTTACCTTCAAACGACCTCGAATAAAATGCATATGATTAATAATAAAATTAATTTCAACTACTGATGTTTCTAAATTATCTGATGGATTTTTTTGTACAGTAAATATTCGTAGTTGATTTAATTGAACCTAAATATATAAAAATATGCATACAAATATAAATTTTATAAATTTGAGTCAATATATAATCATCATACAGGAATATCATTTATTGTCCATGTTAAATTTGCAGCTGGTTTTGAATAATCCGATGAACAATTACCATTTACAGTATCACCTAAACGATATCTTGAATGTATACTTGTTATAATTGGACGTTGTTCTGGCAATTCTACAAAAAGAAAGAAAGTAGTAATTAAATATTTTTTTAATTAATTTTCAATAAATCAAATTCTTATAATATACATATATATTTTTTTTTCTCCATTAAACATTTACCTACTACAATCATAGTACCAGTTGCAATAAGTGTATGAAATTCTGGTGCATCAGCAGATATTTCACATGCAAATTTACCAGATAAATTTAATTGGACTGATGATAGAACAAGATGACTTTGATTTGATAAATTTTGCTGTAACGAGGAAAAAAATATAACCAAACCAAAAAAAAATTTAATTAAAATGAGTTTATTTTTACACAAAAAAAAACGAAAAAAAAATAAAAACTTTCTGTGAATTTTAATTTAAAATTTTCTAACAGATACATTTTTCCGTTTTCCATTTTTTTTTCTTGTAGAAAAAATATAATTAAATAGTGATTTTTACCTCAACATTTATACCATATGATGGAAACGTTTTCATAGCTGGTACTTCTTTTGGTGTATATCGATAAAATTCACGTCTTCCTTTATACCATTTAACTGAATATAATGTTTCATTTTCTATATCATAATTACATATCAAAAGTGCATTATCGCCACGTCTCACAGCTGATGGTATCGTTACAGATACATCTCTTAATCCTAGTATTAAATCTATGTCACATTAAAAGATAAAATTTAAATTTAATGATTATACATATATAATACTTCAGTTGGAAATTGAATTTTTTAGTTTTACATTGAGAAAATATATTAAAATTCTTGGGTTTTTGTGTTAAAAAAATATTTCTGTGAATATTTTCAATTACAAATTGAATCCTGTGTCATGGTTACAGAAAACGTATAAACTTTCGAACAGATAATTTTCATCCGTATATCAATGTGTTAAAAACGAATTTCGAGTATAAAATAAGAAAATATTTTACTAATATATTTTCAATTACAATTTAAATTATCAAAGAAATTAAATATTTAAAAAAATCTGTATAAGCTGTTTTTTATTGAGAGGTTTTACTTTAGTGAAAAATTATGGTAAATTAAAATGGATTTTCTATAAAAGATTTAAGGAAAATTAATTATAACAAGAAGACACTTTTGAAAATTATATTTGCAATGATATTTGAACTATCTGTATTTTATTTCCACACTGAAAAGAAAACTCGTACACTATACTCAATCCAATCAATAATGAAAGTTTAACCAATATATTTTCAATATAATTATTTAAAATAAATCATTTGTATCATAATTTCAATAATATTAATAATAAATAATTAATATTTTTTTATAAATATATTAAAATTGTAAATTAACAAATTGTTTTTTTTTCTGTTTGTCACAATTTTACTCAAGTAGATTTAACTATTTTTGTTATTATATTAATTATTTATCTGAAAGGAATTAAATTAAATTATGTAAATTTATGTATTATTTATAATTATTTATTTCGACAAGATAAATCAATAATATTTTTAATCTACCCAATAATAATAATAATTTTCAGTAATAATTTCGGATATTTAAATCAGGACTTTATTAATTTGACAGATAAAATTATTTAATATTTTTATATTTAACATTTTAATATTTACATAAATTATTCATTTAATTAAATAATTAATTTATTTATTGCAATTTTTGACGAACAATTTATTTAGTAAATGTACTATTAAAATCATAATAATTTCTATTTCATTTAATTTTTATTAAAAAAAAAATGATTCCATAATTAATTTTATTAATATAATTTGCATATATTAAATTTCATTTCATTTTTTTTTTATATCCTTTGAAAATAATCAAATTTATTTATACTGTATTTCATATTCGAAATATTATCCTTGAAATGATTTGCTGAAAAACTTAAGATCACACAAATTTTTTTGCACCATCTGGCACAGAAACTAAAAAAAAAATCTAAATAATAAAAAGCATGTTGAGTTTTGATATTAATTTTAATATTTATATAAATTTTCTGTCACATATCAAAGTTCTCTTAAATGTTCACCAATGTTCATTCAGTTGCAATGTTCAATATGTCTCTAATTTGTCACAATACGTTTTTTTTATTCCTACTACATATATAATATATTAATAACTCTCAGCATAATATAGAAAACATAATATCAAATATGTACATAGAAATACATAAAATAGCTACTTCGAAAATAAAACCCCATATATATTATCATAATTTACTATGTGTGTGTAATAATATAAATACATATAAATTGCCTTTTGTGCATAATTTATCCGGAAAATCAAATTTATCTATCGTTAGCTTAATCACGTGGAATTAAATAATTCTGGCATACACGTTTATAATCAGTAATGGGGGTGAAAATTATGCTTATCATAATAACAACAACCAAAAAATTAGTATATCTATGATATTGCGACAGCATTAAATTTAGTATTTAAAATTATTTTGGCAAATAGTTAGTTTACTTTATTTGATCGTAAGGGGGGTTTTAGGGATATATTTTTCTATCACTAAAGAAACATATATTAGCATTAATAATTCTTTAAAGGGTTGCTAAGAGGAGGGGACGAAATTATAACAAAAAAAAAATCAAATTCTGACAAATAAAGTTGTATATGTTGCCAAGTTGTTGATAAATTATATATTATAATATTCTGTTGATGGAATACAAATAATAATTTTATATAGTAAGAATATTTAATAATGTTTTTTTAGGGTGGATATAAGAAGCGTGAGTTTGTCTAATTCTATATAAGAGGGTGAAATTATAATGTAAATATATTAAGGTATGATGTATACATAAATAATATAATTTTAACGATAATTTGTTCTAATTTGTAAATATATTAAATAATAAGGAAACTAATTACAATAAAAGTAAATATATCGTAAAAATAATATGTTACAATCATTAACATAAATTGAGGACTAAAAAATATGTAATAATTAATTATATACCAGAGAGTCTGGATTTATATTCTTTTTAATAAAATATTAGACCCTAACATTCTATTATACCAAAGTAAAAATATTTCTGCGAGTTATAGCATATATTTTATCGATTGTAGAAGTTAGCTACATTTCAACTATTTAATCGCTCAGCCCAGCGATATATATTTAATGCTGGACTGCTTCTACTAATAGATTAAATAATATTTTATACAATTTAGTACACCAACTGACAAGTTAAATTAAACCTCTTTTTATCTTGACGAATTAACTTTTCGAAATTTGAAGGAAATATTATTTTACCTCCGAAATGAAAAATATGTTCCTTTCAAGGAGATTTGTTAATCCTTTGGAGTGGAATTCATTAAAACAAAATTTTAGTAAATATCAGTTGATAAACTTTTATAATGAATTTAGACAAATTTTTTTTATAGGATTATATTTTAATGATCACAAAATTTTATAAAATAAAAATAAAAACTTTTAATTAAAAATTTTTTACATGGACAAAGTAAAAAAATAAAAATTTAAAATTAAAATTCTTCTGAAAAAAAATCATTGAAAATTTTTGGCTTGAAAGAAAGGTGCAATCATTAAAAGTTTTTGTTACAATTATAACTCTTAATTATACACTAGCTTTGACCAATTTATAGCAATGATAATTTTTTTCCTTAAAATACAATGAAACCGATATTGATGATGACAGGAAATTAAAATCCTTTTTAACTTTTTTTTTACCATTTTAAAAGTACTTTACTTACTAATATTTTCAAAAACAAAGTTAGTATAATATATGTAAAGATTCTGGTAAATTTGTATATTCATTTTTTCCCCATATTTTTATCTCAGTTTCAGTTTTGTATTACAAAGAATTAATATCTCCTAAAAAATGATTTAAAATTTAAAGATTATTTACTTAAAATTTATGTATTTTATATTTAAAATTTTATTATTATTTATTATTATTTATTGTTAACCGATATTCATGATTTTTAGTATAATATATATGTACATAAATTGATTTTTTCTGCATGAATAATTTTTTATTAGAATTATCTAAAATACTAAAATATTATACACACATAAATTTCTGGGTGAATTGGCATGGAAACCTAATTTGAAAGTTATTATTTATATTACTTATATATACTAAAAACAAATCTACACAATAAAATTTACAAAAATAATCAATCCTTTTTTTTCTGACTTAATCTTTCCAACAACAACAAAAAATCCTTTTACTTTTCATACCATGTAAAAAAAAAAATATTGAATATTACAGTGAAAATTAATTAGAAATTTATATTTAGAAAAATATAGAAAGAAATTAAATTCATTTTATATAATATAAATATGTAGTAATTATAAAACAATTTAAAATATCCTTCAATGAAAAGGAAATAATATGAAATAAAAACGTTTTAAAATGGAAAATAAGTTTTTGAAATATTTCAAATATTTTTCATATCTATTTATAAATTATTATTATATAGAATAATTATTTTATCTCCCTCATTTCGTATATATACATTTCGAGAGTGCGATCACGTTTAACTTCTTAAGGTAATTATTTAATTAAAAGGATTCTTTATAAGGATTTGCTGTATATAATTTCTCTATAGACAAACAAAAAAAAAAACCAGGAGTAAAATACTGTCGACAAAGTAAAATAATAATACAAAACTCCCTGTATAATTATTTCAATTAAAATTCATTCCGTTTTCAAGTGGTAGTACAGTAAGTAGGTAGTAAAAAAAAAAGGATGCTATTCACTTGTTTTTTGTCTTATACCATTTTTTCATATTTTTTGTATTCAATTTTTCAAAAAAAAAAAGCTTCAACAACTTTATAAGAGTTTTTTATATCCTTATCCAATTTTTTTGTTGAAGTACGTTTTATATTTTACTAAATTTTTTTTGTATAAAATTATCTATGAAAACTTCCTTTGGTGGAGTAGTCCTTTTTTCTATCTCCATCTTTGGGGAATTTTTGAACTATATAAAAGGATAATTTTATATACAAAATTAATGATAAACTTTAATATAAAAAAAAATATAAACAATCCTTTAAGAATTATAGTTCCTTTTCGAGTTTCCTTCCTTTTCTCATATCCGTACTTTCCTGTTTTATATTTTTGTTATTATTATTGTTATATTTTAATTTTTTTTTTAATATTATATATTTTCTTCTCTCTTAATTATTAGCTAAGATAATCAGATTTATTTCATTTTGATGCAACCAAGTGCAATGGACTTTGTTTAAATAAATTTTAATGAAATTGTAAACTTTGTTATTTTTTTTTGTTTTAATTTGAAAAGTTTAAAAAAACTGAAAAACAAACAAAATTGTTTTTTAATTTTAAATGTTAAATTTTACTCTGTTTTTTTAAACTTTTTTTTTCAACATTTTAATTTTCAAAAGTTTATGAAACAATTAAAATTTTTTTTTGTATCACAAAAATCAAATTTATCTTGTAGAATATAAAAGTTATAAAAAAAAATTGTAAAATTGTATAATTAATGGTAACTCTACGAGAAAATTTGATAAAATCAATTTAAATTTTTTTATTAATTTATGTTTAAAAAATAAAATTGTGTTAATTTTAAAGTTTATGGGTAGAAATAATTACTTATAACTATTAAGTGTTTTGAATTAAAAATTATTATTAATTGTAATTAATTAAAATATATTTTATTCAATTTGAAACTTGTACATTCAAAGTTGCGGAAAATTAAAGTATAAGAAGCTTATTTTAGTTGAAAAGTGAATTATTCCTTACACGTTTTGTCTCGACATTATATTAAATCTAACCAAGCACTTCTGGTTTTATTGAAATGTTGTATTTATTTAAATTTTTACCGAAACTATAAATAAGGAAAAGTTATACGAAAGCTGCAAGCATAATATTTACAAATAAATCCTTCTTACAGCAAACATATAGATTATCCTTATTTGCGGGGGTTTAAAAAACCATTTGTTTACAGTACTAAAATAATACGTTAAAATTGCTTAACGTGTTTATAAATTATTTTTAATGAATGCAATATTCATATTTTCTCCAAAAATTATTACCAAAACCATTTTTCACTTAAATATCATAATTTTTCTGTTGAACAACTTGAAAATTGAGAATTTAAAGCTTTGAGAATTTAAAACAACTTGAGAATTTAAAGCTTTCAATTATAGTTATTTGTGATTATCATAAATACTTAATTTATAGAATAAAAAATATTGATGTCAACTTAAGAATTTTTTAGCAGTTTTATAGCAAAAACTGCTGAGTAATAAACCATAATGACCTTACTCTAATTATTATATAAATAGAATAATTCCTGAACAAATAATGTGTCATAATATCCCCTCTTACTTCACACAAATACAGAAAATTCTTATAATGTCATTGATTCATAAAATTAACTGAAATTAGTCATTCTACCATGAAAAACTGAAATTTTCATCTATGTAAACATTTTCTTTAAGGACATAAATCTAAACTAGGTATATATTTTTTTTATCTAAATAAATATTTACTCTAACTTTCAAAATAGTAATTTGCTCTATATCTTATTTCATCAAATAGAAGAAAAAAACATATATTTTTATATTTTTATGACCTTCAACATTATTAACAGCTGAAATGACAGTATATATATTTTTGTTCTACCACTATATTGTATATTTTTAAGTTTGATATTGACTTATTGGATATTTACAATATTATACATTTTTTCTGTTTGTTTCAAGAAGCTGTTTTTTTATTCTTCAAGGATAAAGTTTTTATATATAGAATTTAGGAATATAAAAGAAATGAAATATTTATGTAATTAATTATGTCAAAGTTTCAAAAACTTTTATAAAGAATTTTTTTTTTTTTTTTTGGAAATGAAATGAGAAATTTTCGTTTTTTGTTGGACATTATGAGAATTTGATTTAAAAAAAAATTATTCAAAATAATAGAGAGAGAAAAATATATAATTATGAAAGTCATCAATGTTAAAATTTTCTGAGAATTGAAAATAGACTGATAGAAAATTTTGAATAAATTGAAAAAAATTAGCCCAGTAAAGGAGAATTCGGTGTTCTTAAAAGTTTTGCCATCTCAAATATCATTGTCTTGAAGAATCATTTTAAATATATCGAAATTTTATATCCAATATTTAGAAAATTAAATTAGATCCTTTTATATATACTTTTTTTTAACAACTATTAATAAACATATAAATTATTCTCCATCAGTACACTTAAAAGGATTCTGTAAAATTTCCAAAATATTTAGAGAATCTTCATCAAATTTTGTTCAAACATCACAAATTATTTAATTATATATAATTGCAATTGACAAATATATATATATTTAATGATTAACTTTCTGTATAAATGAATAACATCAAAAAGGTAATTTTCTAATTACGGAAAATCCTTTTTATAAAATTCATTGTAAAAAAAAAAACATTTCTTAAAATTAACAATAAAAAGAAAAAGAAAAACTGTTCTTTGACATCATTTAAAATGAACCACAAAAATAAATAAATAAAATTAATATTATCCTTTAATCAATCAACAACAAGAAAAATAAAATAATAATATAAAAACATCAAAAGATAAAAAATTATTTTTCTTATTATTATTTACCCGTATCTTGAACTCTACACACGTTTTTTTTTCTTCTTTACTTTAAAGGATATCTGTACATCTCTATATAATAATATATTATTAGAAAAAAAAGGGATAAGAAGTAAAATTGATTACCCATAATCGTTCACATGCACAACTCTTACCGGAACCAATAAATTTTCTTCAATTTTTTTTTTTTTTTTCATTTTTTAATATAATACCTTAAACATTATTTTTTACAAATCCTTTTTATATTTCTGGCTTGTACAAATGTGTGTGTATCACATAGAAAAATAAGGAATAGTTTTCCTATATTTTCTTTTTTTTTATTTTTTTTTGGTTTTTGGTACCTTAAATAGAGTGAGTATACCTGATGGAATTGAAAATTCTGACCCCATTATTTTCTCTTTCTGTCATCTATATATACTATAATATATATATATTTTTTTTATATACTAAAGTCTAATAAGAAACTTTTATGGGTACGTAATTCCTTAAAATATTAGAAAGAATTGAAACGTGTAAGGATACTACTTTTATTTTAGGATATATATATATATATATATATATATATTCGGTTACTACCTTCACACTTTATTTTCAAGCATATATAAATGTATTTATGGGTGGACAACTAAATCTAAAATTGACTTATATATAATTTTCGAAAAGTTTCTGTAGTATAATGTTCAGTTTTGGTATGCGTAACATGGGACCATATGAACCCTTATGGGTTATATATAATTCGTAACTAACTCAATTTTGAGAACTAAGTAAAATAATATATATAATTTTTACACCATATTAGATACATTTATTAGAACATTTATCTTTTACTGGCAGCAACATTATTTTTTTTTGCTCTGTAGAATGTATAATAGTTGTTTTCTGTGAAATATAAATTTTACGAATTTATATCTTAAAATATATTTGAAATTTATAGTTTTTGTAAGAATAAAAATATATATTTTTAAACTTCATTAGTTTTCAATAAAAATTTGTAAAATTAAGGACTATTTTTAAGTTGCAGGACATTTAATATATATTAGAAATTATGAAATTTTGGTCAGAATATAGAGAAAGAAATATTTATATGATGGTAAATGATAAACAGCTGATAAAATATTAAATATTATTATACAATAAATTTATCAGAAATGATTAATGGACTCTATACAAAATACATACTTAACAAAATAATATGTAATACAAATATACCAAAAAAAGGACGAATACATAATACCATGAATTGTAAATTTTGAAATAATTAAATATTATGGCACTTAATTATAATATTTGAAAATTAATTTTGATCAAGAAAAAATATATATATGTATATTTACCTGAAATATTAATAGTGATGATCAACAAATAAAATGCTATTCGCAAGTAAATTCTAAACATTATGCTCCACATAGTTTTGTTATATATTAAATTTATATAATTAATTTATAATTTAAAAATTTATATTAATATTTATAGTTTTATTTTTTTGTTTATATTCAAATTATTTCAAATATCTTTAACATTATTTTTCGTAAAAATTTTTTAAAATAATTATTTGTTGTTTTTTTAAAAAAATTCGAAAGAAAATAATATAAAATAACATTTCGCTTGTCACAATCGTACAAAAATTCTTTTAGCTTTCTTGAGAAATATTATAATTTATTTTAGTTTGCACTCTTTGTCAACATGATTTACATAATTTCTAAGATTATATATCTTTTTTTTTTTTGTTGTGGTGGTGCAATGTAATCCGCAATAC
This sequence comes from Empis stercorea, assembly GCA_949752835.1. Lineage (NCBI taxonomy): Eukaryota > Metazoa > Arthropoda > Insecta > Diptera > Empididae > Empis > Empis stercorea. Next base: position 49,314,988 of record OX457089.1, read on the forward strand.
AATTTAACCACATAAACATCAAAGCTTTTCTATTTAAAAAGAAAATACCATAAATGCGGATAAAAATGTGCACACACAAAAAATACCACAATTTTTCCTACACACCACGTTAAACTAAAGAAAATTATTTTATTTAAATCTTTTTTTTTTTTTGCAGAATTTTCCTTGGAAAATCGTCCTTTTTTTATATATATTTTTGTTGTTTTGAAAATATTCTTGTGGATGCTTTAGTTTATTTTGTTTTTCAGTTTTATTTAATTATTTTAATGATGTCAACATCATCAAAATTTCATTAAAATTTATAATGTCCATAAGAAAAGTGAAGGATTTTGAAGAATTGTGTCCTTAGTATGGCAAAATCTTAGTGGAGAAATCTGTAAGAAAAAGAATAAATTATTTAAAAAAAAAAAAAAATTATGAAGAAAATTTATGTTTATTTTAATAGAAGAATTTTATGTAAAAATGACTTTTAAATTAAAAATTTTTTTTTTTGCATTTTTATTAATTCTTGTCATGGATGGAGATAATCTATGGATTAAGTTTAATGAAATAAGTAATGACCAATTACTTATTTATAATTTACTGAACAAATAAGATGGTCAGACAGTTTCTTAAACCAAAATTTCTGTTAGTGTGTAACAGTTTATAACACCAGTCAACTACAAACCATAAAAAAAGACTTTTCAATCATAATTTCGAATAAATTTTCCTTGATCTTAAATAGTAATCACTCATCAGTTCTAGCCTTTAGAGACATTATACATTATCCTATTTTATTTAAATCTTTTTATATAAATTATATATTTTTGACTACTATTGACTTCTATCCTCTGAATATTATAATCATATAAGGATAATTTATTGATTGGTTAGAAAATCCTAAACATGTCTATGAATTTTGTGCTCGTAAATATCAAAGCTATAAAAAAAAAAATTGGCTCCCAAAAAAATACTAAAGGATAAACAAAACATGAAAATAATTTCCCAGTTATAGTCTTCTTAAAGCCAAATAACATAAATTTTAAAAATGTAACATTTTCTATAAAAAAAAAAGCAGAAGTACATTATCTTATCTTCGTTTTTGGTAGCCTTATTTATTGTTCTATATTATATATTTTTGTTTGTATAGGTAAAAATAGTAAAAGGATCAATAAATTATATTTTAAAAAAATAAAAAAATCTTGGCTATGAAGTCAAGGGATTACGTGGACACAAAACAAAAATAAATAAACATAAAAACAAACAAATAAAAATTTGTTTTGCAATTGGATATTTGGCATACACAAAAAAAAAATACAAAATTATATAGATAAATAATAAAATATTAAAAACTATCAATACTTTTTTGTATCTACAAATTTTTATAGAACGTTATATCCTTGTATATTTTTGTAATTGTATTCTTTAATTTATCGTTTAATAGGTAGAAAATTTATAGTAGTTTTGATAATAATTAAACACCAGCGATTATTATAAAAACAAAAGGGGGTTACCCTTTTTTTACCCCTTTGCATTTTTCGATTTTTTTCGGAAAATTTCGATTATGTCCAATAGAAAAATTTAATATCTATCGACTCACAATTTAAATAATAATAAAACTATTCAAGCAAAACTGAAGAATTCTTTTAATTTGCCCAAGTTATAGCAAAAAAACATAGAATAAGTTTTGTTTTGAATTTCACAAGGACTCTTTTTTCATGTTGCTTAAAAATATAGAAATCTTTGTCCGACATTTATGTACTATATACGAAATTAAAGATTGAAATCTCTATTTTCGGAATCTGTATGGTTTTTTATTGTATTATATTTCATTGGCGCACTCAGAAGGGGGCTCCATAGTTGCAGACTTTGCTATAACTTGGGCCAATTAAAAGTTATTTGGAATTGGTTTGGATATTTTTATTATAATTAAAATTCCCCGTCCATAGACACCAAATTCACCTATATTGGAGAATTTTTGAATTGAGACTCCAAAAAAGGACATTCAAGAATTTTCAAAAATATAATTGAAAGGATAAAAATAATAGTACAATTATTATTTGCTACAATTTTTTCAATTTTTCCACCAACATTCTTTGTGCAAATTTTGTTAAAAATAGAACCAATTATTGGAACAAAATAAAAGCTCAAATCAAAAATGAAATTTCTATTTAATTTTATCCAAGCATTTTCCATTTTTTTTTTTTTATATTAAAATTGATATGTCATTGACACTATACAGGATGATCCTCGTTATTCTATTCAGATTCACCTCTAAATTACAAAAAAAAAAAAAAAATTCTAAATCACAGACAAAAATATTTTATTAAAATTGGTTCAGAAAAAATTAGTATAAATTGGATTACTATTATTTGTCTGTTTTTCTGTTTGTTTGTTAACAAATCTCTTGGATTACAATAACTCCAAAAATATATATGCATATATATAAAAATGTGTTACAAAATAACAAAATAGTAAAACAAAAATATAATTTAAATTGTCGTACAGACAAAAAGCTGATAAAACTTTAATAGACAGTGAAACATGTAATAAAAAACTTGGAATAATTTCTGTATTTTTCATTACAATAATAAAATATTATTTTTATTATTTTTCTCATTTTTTTTTTATAGTAAAATATCCTTTTAAATCAACGGAAAAATAATTTAAATATTTTTTTAGTATTGTCCTTTTATAGATTTTTTTTTATTCGAAAAGAAAATTAAGTACGTTTCAGTTCCATAAAAAACATAGACATTAAATCAAAATAATTTTCTTCAGAAAAAAGTAAAATGAATTAAAATAGATTTAAGGATATACTGTATAAATCTTTCAACACTATTTTATAGCAAAAAAAAAAGGATTATCAAATATCTCAATTAAATTTTTAGTTATCTACTATTTCGACAAACCCCAGTTTTGCATATAATTTATTTTTTTTGAGTTTATTTCGTCCTTTTAACAAAAATTTAATCGAAAAACTGTCCACGATTCATTTTCACTGGGTTGAATAATATTTACGTTCATTTTAGTTATTATTTTATTTTTTATTTCATTTGTGTCGGGGACATAAAAAACGTATCTTTTGAATACGTTGTTTTTTTTTTCCACAGAGAAATTTGTGCTCGAAGCTTTTGTGTTTTACATTGACGAGTATAATTATACGATAGTGTATACTATAAAAAATTGTTGCATTTAAATTCAAGTTAAATTTGGTTTTTTTTTTCATTTTCACATTTTCATTTGCCAACATTTTTGTACCACATATAAGTGTGTGTATATCAAAGCAATCTATACATTGTTTTATATATCCACCTCCTATGTTAAAGAATAAAATGATTTTTTTTCTTTTATATAAATTTTTCTGGTTGAACATTATATAAACACATATGCAGAGAGAAGGACGAGAGATCGTTAAATTGTGACCAAAATTGTGGTTTAAAAAAAATATATATCAATTTTATTTTTTCATTACATTTTCCTGATATTATTACAATTTTTTTTTTTTTATTGTTTATATATTATGCACTTTTATAACCCTTTTATATTTTATCTTATTACATTTTACTGGATTTTTGGGTATATATGTATACGTGAAAACGATTTTTATGTATGTGTTTATTTTGGGTAAGTCCACAAAAATGAGAAAGAAATGGAAAATTGCATAATAATATCTAGAAAAGTCGAAAAAAACAAAATTTAATATGTATACTTAAAATTTCATATTTTTTATGCGGTTTTTGAAAATTGAGTTACCATATTATCATGCAATTGAAATTTTTGGAATGATATGGAATCACAGAGAAGAATGATGGAATTAATGAGGTGAAAATTAAAGTTAAATATTGAATAAGACTTAAAGAAAATTTAGGAAATGCATTTCTTGTTCGGGATTTAGAGGTGTGACATCTTTATATACTCGTGTCTGTCCTTAAACGTATTATTTCCTAGTGTTGTCAGTGGTATAATTTTTTTAATATAATTAGATAATTTTATACTTCACTACATGTTTCTCTGTTGTATAGTAATCTTATAGTAATTAACATCTCCCAAATGTAATATTTGTAACAGTCAGTCATTAATCAAAAATAAAATAAATCCTCCAAACTTCTATCTGTGAAAATATACGTTAATTACAATTATATCCTGTCATTTTAATATTATAACATCAACTTTTTTTTTTATATTTCTACTAAAGAATATTTTCGAAATAACAATTATATTGCTGAAAGTTTTTCATCATAAATCATAATATCAGATCAAACATAAAAATATAGTGAATATCTCCAATACCAAAAATTAAATATCAATATAAAATATATATACTTAAATATCCTTGAATTTACTATTTTCTATAATTTCCCAAAATAAAGTTTAAATAAATATAACAAAAAAAAGGATATATAACTAAATAATATACAGACAAAGTTTTCCTTTTTAGTTTGAATCAATTGAATTCCTTTTGGAATATAAACGTATACAATTCCTTTGCTTTGCTATACACTATCTCAAATTGAGCAACATGGTTCAAATTGAATGTCAAAAAATGTAAAAACAGAAATAACATTTTCGTTTTTCCATTTATTTATTTTTTTTTTTTTGCTGCTATATTGGAATTCTCAAAAGAATTTAATTTTTGTGTTTCCTTTTTTTATTATTTTTACCCCCGATTCCTTAGAATTGAATTATTATTGTTTTGGCATTGCTCCAAAATATACTAAATATTACTTTTTTTTTTATGGTTAAATAGGTTTCTTTTTTGGGATGAAACAGAGTGATTGAAAAATGAGACCAAAGACAAGAAAAAAGGATAATTGGGAAAAATATCGTTTAATATTATAGAAAATTTAAGGTAATTTTAAGATTGATAAGGGAATTTCTACATTAAAATTGAGATATTTTTAATTAACTTTAAATTTATGGTTTATTTATATTTTCTTCAATAGAGTACAGACATTTTTCGGATTATTTAGGAAGCTTTTAACGATGTACTCAAACGACCACATAATTTTCAAGCTTAGATGGTTCTCATTACTAACTTTTATATTGAGTATAGAAATAGTAGAAATAGTATTGGGCAACTTTTAATTTATTGAATTGAAACTTGTATATTAAAAATTTTTTTAAAGATTTTCTATATATTTGACAATAAAAATGTCACCTTTGGAAAATTCTTTTTAATATTTATTAAAAATGAAAAAAAAAATATGAAACTGTTTTCCTGACAATTCTTACGTCAACTTTCAATTCTAAATATAAACTTTTTTTTAACGATATATTTTATTTATTATTAAAATAGTACGAAGTCACAATATTATAAAAAAAAAAGTTATAATAAAAAAAAATTCTTTTGGGATTAAACATTTCAATTTTTATAGTAAGAACTTACTAAATTTATTATTAAATTCATTCAACTACATAAAATATTATCATTTCACAGATCCTTAAAAAAAAAATAGATTACTATACAAAAATAGAATGAAAAAAAAGCTTCAAAATAAAAGTTTTACTTAAGAATTAAACTTGTTATTGAAAACATTTTCATTTCTCCTGTGTGAGATACCGGAAAAATAAACTTTGTTATTGTAAAACCATTTTATTTTAGGAAACAATCATCATTTTCTTGGTTTTGACAAAAAAAAAAAATAAGTATGTATATTTATTTCGTTTTTGTTTGTAGTTTGGCGATGGTCTAATTCTATAATAATTTATTATTTGTTTACAGTAAGACGGATATAAAAATATACCAAAATATTTCTTATAAAAATAGTGAAATTGGTTTTTTTTGGTAACAATTCGTAATTTAATCCTGTAATTTTACCCAATTTAATCAAACAGAAAGCTTCCAATTTAATGTCATAGAAAAAAATGGTTTATAAATTGAGTATAAAATTCATAAAAGCATAAAAATGTTCTGTTAAAACCATAAAAAAATAATATGAACCATTCAAATTGAACTCACACTGAGCTCGTAAAAAAAAATTCATTTATTAACCATATTGAATTTATTTATTTTTTTTTAGTTTATTTAACCTGGAAAATTAAATTTCCCATTAAATTAAATAAGTAAAAAAAAACAAAAAAAGAGGAAGAAGAAAATATTAAAAATTCAAAAAAAAAACAAATAAATAAAAATATATTTTTGTAAATGTTTTACCTAACTTTAAAGAATTTGTCTGAGCTCCAAAAGGAAAAACATTTATCAAAATATTATATTATTTTTTTGTTTTGCTATATTCTTGGGAAAAGGAAATAACCTTTTATTCTACATATTTTCTTTTTCCGAGAGACAGAGAACAAAAAGGACTTTAAATATCTTTTTAAGCTCTTTAACACTCATCTATTTATGTATTAGGTACAATATATAATATACATATATAGAAAAATATTGCTCATACATTGGAAAATTGTCTACGGAGGTTTTTCATTTTTACATTTCATTTTGTTGTTGTTGTTGTTCATATCTTGATCTATGTGAATTCATCAAAAAAAAAAAAAAAGGTTAATGCGGGTAATTTGTGGCTTGTTATATAAACTTTAACCAACGTCCACTTTTACGTATATACGGAATTTATGATGATGTATATTTGTGTGTATATGTATTATAAATTATACGTTTGATTTATCATTGTGGGTAGACCAAGGGTTAATAGAAAACCACTTTCATTTTATAGGCTTTTGTTGTTGTTGTCCTTTTTTTGATTAATTTTCCTATTGGCCTTATTATTTCCCAACCATTATATATAATTTCTCTGATGAACGACAATTTTTGAAATTGGTTAAATAATTATTAAACCAAAATATTATTTAAATATTATTAAATTTAAATAATTTTTTTTAATTTAAAATTAAAAAAAAAAAATCCTTTAAACCGCAAGACCCAAGGCGTCAGTGATGATAATTTGTAATTATTGGTATATAATAATTTACATAATTTATCCTTTTTTTATGTTTATTAATTTCCATAAAAATAGATGATTGATTTAAAATAATTTAATTATTTTAAGAAAAAAACTTTAATTATAGTTGAAATTTATTTGTCATAATTTAATTTATAATTTAACATTAAATAAAAGTTAAATTATTCCCAAACTGGATAACACGCATTATACATATACAATTTTTTAATTATGTACATTAAATTTCATCGAAATTTCATATTAAATTCTAAAAGAATAATCCATTATAATATTTAATTATATATATTAGTTTTCCGTATAATTTTATAGTAACAAAAATATTTTCCCCACAAAAATAATTAAATTATAAATGATTTTTTAATGAAATCTAAAAATAATAATTATTATTATTTTGGTGCTTGAAACAAGTGTAAATAATTACATTATTTATACTAAAATCAAATTGAATATCAAATTTTATGATTATAGTTAAAATAATTTTACGGCAATTTAATTAATTTATTTGAATATATAATTAAAAAAAAAATAATTACATTATTATAATATCAATAAATATATACTTATATAAGATTAATAGAAATATTTGAAAATGATTAAGTGATTAAATATACATAGAAGAAAATTATATTCCAACATAAAAATAGCTAAAATGGAAATATATTTGATGTTGTTTGTACTTTGAAAATAACACCATAAGAACAAATCTATGCTTTCTTCTTCATAAATTCTATTATTTTCGAATCATAATTCTACTATTATTAATTTCCAATATAAATTCTACTATTATTAATTTCCAATATAAATTGTCAATATTTCTAAATTTTAATAGTTAAATAATGAATATTTTAATGATAGTATTGAAAATTATACTCAACTATTTTTATGATATATGTTAGAGTTACATCACAAAAATAATAATTAAAAACATTTTCCTATCAATTTTTTTTTTATCCAAACAGATTTTTCTTCAATATTTTTCCAATTAGAATTAATTTAATTATTTTTATTATATATCTAAGGAAATAATAACATATAATTTAAAATTATCAATGATTTCCGTAATCATTTTAAATCCTATAGCTATTCCCTCTACCCAACCCCCCAACATAAATTAAAAATAACAATTTACATAACAATATTCATAGCAAAAGATAACAAAAACCAACAATAATAAAGAAATTTACATATTTTTTAAATTATTCAATCAAATCCAATGATACTCGAATATTTATTGAAGTGCAAAAATTGTTAGAGCATATAAATATAGTAAAAATTTATATATTTCAATATTTTCTGTCGCGAGATACAATAATCATAAAAAAAAAAAAATATTTGAAAATATCTAAAATAAATAATATCTTTATTTATCGTTTCATTATATGCGCTCTAATTATCAGTTTCCGCGTTTTTAGATTTCCATACATAAATATGTATATACCATTTACATAAATATGTCAATATAATATTGTTTATTTGTTGAGTGTCCTCTTATGAGGATAGAAATATTTTCCCTATTATGTATTTAGTAACAGAAATTTTCTATTCTGTTTTTTTTTTGTATAATATTTATATAAAAAAGTTTTGTAAATAATTTTCTATTTTTCCAGAGTAAATTATGAAAAAAGGAAATTTATTATGTCAAGTTAAAAATAGATTTTAGTTTGAAAATTTGAAACGAAATATTTTTTTTTTTTTACATTTAAATAAATATTTATATATTTCTAGAAATAAATTGACATAAATTTTTTAATGGTTTATTTTCAAATAGAAAAACTTTTCTCCTAAAATAGTTTAAAAAAAAAATATTTTTTTTACAAAAATAGAAATGGAAAAAAACATTTTAATCCTGAAAAATATTTTGTGTTTTTTTTTTTTTTTTGAAATCATAAAATGAAAGAAATAATAATACAAAAAGTTAATCTAAAAACAATTTAGAGATTAAACTTGACAAATACAACAACAGAAAAAATGGGAAAACATTAAAAATAATAAAACAGATCCTTAATCCACGATTTAAATCTCAGTAAAACAAAAAAACCAACCAAAAAAAAAAATATATAAAATGTTGGTCAATTATTAATGGTTGTGGTTATTTAACCAAGCGTAAATAACCAAGGATGATGATTCAACAAGGATTCAAATCGACCAACTAATGTTTTTTTTATGAAAATGGTAATTTAACAATTATATATATACAAAAAAAAAATATTATATGTACCAATATTTTTGTTTATACCCAGGAGGCACCAGCACACAGCTGTTTAATAATCACCCACAGAAAACAGCATGAAAAATTATTATGAAAAAAAATAAATTTCTTTAAATTTTGGCTTCTTAAAATTATGATGAATTTTATTATATATTTTTTAAATGAGTAGATGAATTTGAAATAAGATGTGTTAAATATTAAATACTCTCATTTAAGCTAAAATTTTCAAATTAGATAATATAGAAATTCTTCAATTTGATAAAAGCCATGTAGGGTCGTTTCCCCAGTGATCGAACCTTAGCGACAATTCGAACTTGAATTGATTCTTAAAAATCGTATATTATATGGAATGATGTGACGTTTAATGAATCGAAACCGAAATTTTCTGGATTATCTGAATTTATAAACGTTTACCAAATTTATTAATAAATAATAAAAAATAATATAAAAACTTTTTAAAATTACTGAAAAATTACCAATTCTCCAGTAGTCGAACATATATATATTATATTAATGAAAGTATTTATATAATTATTAAGATTTTATAAAATATCAATAGATATTATTTTATTTATGCGTTCTAAGAAGAGTTACAAGATTATTACTAATTTCCACGTTTTTCTCGAAAACTGTAATTACTAATTTCCACGTTTTTTCGAAAACTGGAGATGTTCGGAGAAAGGGAGACACTACCCTATTATAATGTCAAAAATTTTCGACTGTACAATAATTAATAGAAAAATTAAGAAAATAATCCAAAAAAAAAAAAACTGACTTAATTAGCTAATTAAACAGAACTGTTAAATGAAAAATTAATTAAATATCACGTCAGTCCAAAAAATATGAAATATATCCTACCTCTAACTAGTCTATCAAATACATAAATATCCCAATATATCATTATATATCAATGGATGTAGACCAAAATAAAGGAAAAACTAAATTAATAAATATTAATCTAATGATAACACCTTATAGATTTATTACATATTTATACTCTTTATCAATATTTCTTCATTAATTTTATTTCTATATAATAATAATGAAAATTATCCATGGAGCAAGACGAATGAGAAAATTGTTCACAGTTTCACTTAACAAATTTGAACTTTTTTTGGCGTTATCAGATAATAATAAATATAATACTGATTAAATGCTTTCCACAAAAAAAAAAGAACAAAAACTGAAGAAAATCATATATAGTATAAAACTTTTCCCTCTATAGGAATATGTACACAGTATTTTATATATAATTACTTTTATATGACTTTGTGCGAAAACTAATTGAAGTTAATCCTCCTTTAACTATATATGAGGAAACAACAGAGAGAAGAAGAATGTGAAATATAAAACTTTTTTTTTTCTAAATGCTAAAAACTATAATATTGATTTTGCTTTTATATAATTTTCACAATTTATCCTTGTGTACACAAATACATCTACAAAATATGATATTTCATGTTGTTATAAATTTTCTATAGCAAAAAAAAATGAATTTTTCTTTTTTTTTTTGGAATCCTACAAAATCCTCCACGGATTTATTTAACTAAATTGATATTATATGATTCCCTTTTTTCTCTGTTCATGTTTATGCTATACTATGTGTAGCATTGTTTATTTTTTTTTTCTACATATAATAAAGGACTTAAAGATTTTTGTCTTGATTTTGCGTTTCAAGCGACGACAATATATTGCGTTTTCAAGGATTTTTTCCAAAAAAAAGAAAACACATACAAAAGAACCAAAAAAAAAAAAGAAACATACGTTTTTCTCAGCTGTCCTTTTTTTTTTTTGTATTTTTGGTTATTTTTAATACACATAAATCTAATATGTATTAGAGATGAAAATGAAGAAAAGCTCAAACTGGTAATATCTTCATTAAATTTGTGTTAAAGAAATGTGATATATAAAAAAAAAAATAATATAAATAAATAAATAAATAGAAAATGGAAGAAAATTTAATTCACCACGAAAGAAAATTACATAAAATTAAAAAAAAAAAAAAAAAAGAAGAAGAAAATTCTTAAGATTAGATTTGAAAAGGAAAATAGAATTTTTGTTGTTGTTGGAAAATTTTCTTTTTATGATACTTAAAAAGTTGAGATTTTTTTTCTGTTGTTTTTTTCTTTTTTTTAAGGATTTCTTTTAGAAACTTTTTAAATGCTTTTTTTTTTTTGCTTTCTTGGAGATGTTAGAAATTCCTTTTTTTTAATTGAACAGAGAGAGCGTTGTGAGTTTTAGGAAATAATTTCTATTACATTTTTTTTTGTTGTACAAATTCTCAACATTTTCTAAATAAATTTATTTATATAAAAAAAAATTCAATTTAAAAATTCCGTGAAATTTTCTATCAGTGGCATAGCAAAATTATTGATTTTAAATTTATAATATTTTTGTCATTGTATAAAATTGAATTTAAGAAAATATGAAAAGCTAAGAAATTTGATATAAATTTAAAAATTTTTTTTCAGATATTTCAATGAAATTTAGAAAATATTATTTGTAACATTTTATTCATTGACCTCTTAAAGTAACTTAATCAGCTAAATGGACTAGTTTACTTTAGAAATATTATATGAATTTCAAATAAATTGTAATCCCTTCTTAAGTTCAATTAAATTATAACAAGGCCCTAAACTAGCAGAGCTGTCCGTATTATACGTATATAGAATTCGGCAGTAGACCATAATATAGACTAATATTATTATTATAGAAAATTTTAATTTTACGACTAAATTTTTACAGATAAATCTTGGTAACTTTGTATCATTTTGATATAAATATTTAAATTTATTACTTTGATAATATATTTATGTACTGACATTAAAAAAAAAAATGTAATAAAAATTAATCTCAAAGAAAGACTTTTTACTATAGTTTAATTATAATTTTTCAAAAAGTTAATAAGTATATAACATAAAATTTACACATTTACAAAAATCCTCTAGAAAAACATTTTATAATATGAAAATGCAATTTTACAGTATGTAGTACTATATGTAAAAACATATTAATACACTTATATATAGATACTTAGAAATAACATTAAATTTTTACAATCTTTCTTTAAGTATAATTCAAACGAAAAATACAAAATCACAAGTTTTATATATAGAAGTAACCTAGGTTAGTTATCCTACAAAATAATATAACGATAGAATATATATATAACAACATTTTCTATGTGTAATAAAATTATGATTAAATTTTTTGTACATCAGATGTGCACTGCCGGTATTTGATAGTCAAGACCTTTATACAGTCAAAAAAATATAATTATGTAAAAAGAAAATATATAAGGGAAAATTCTTTCCCTATGACATGCAACAAATTTCATTTAGTAACTTTTCTAATATTCAAATGCATATTAGGTAAAAGATAACATTGAATGCTATATTTAAATAAGTGAAAAATTGTTAAAAAAAAATTATGAAATTTTTTTATAGGAATTAAATTTTTGTAAAAGATTTCGTAAAATTTAGCATATTTTTAAAATTTCCCTTTTCCCTTGAGAATTTTTAATATCATAATAGGAAAAAAATTTATTAAAATAAAATTTATCAAAATTCTGCATAATAATATAGCCAAATGTTGAAATGAGCTATTTTTGGTATTAGTTAAGTTGAGGGTACATTAAGTACTTCAAATTTCTTATAAAAAGTCTTAGTAAACAGTGTACTTAATATACAAAATTCAAAATTATAATCATTACCTCCTAGAGAAGAATAATAGCTAGTATCAGATAGATGAAAACTACGTCAATGTATCAAAGATAAAAAATTTTAATACATTTCATTTTTTTCGTAGCTAAAAGAGTACAAGGCTAAAATTATATTAATATTACATATATGGGAATTGTCCTTATGAAATTTTTTACTACAGAAAATAAGGAAAATATTTTCGTTAGACATTTTATAATATGAAATATATATTTAGCGTATAAAGAATATATATATTATGTTTATTTCCCTGTTTTGTGTTTGCTTTATGATTTTCGACATATAATAATTTTTATGTACAATGTTGACCTTATTCTTCTATGCTACACGATTATTCAGGGAATGCATGAGAACGTTATTAGTTACACTTTTGTAAATTATTTTTATTTTAGCTGAAAAACTGTCGCTATATATATGTAGAACGTTGACTAGCGATTAAAACTCTTGAAGCCCAAAAGCTTTCAGAGGATCTAAAAATACTTAGTCCGATTAATTAAATCCTGAAAGTGAACCAAAAATATTGAAAAAATAAGAAATAAATAATCAAACTCGACAAGGAAGTACTTTATTTTTAATCCTACAAATGATTACCTAAAAAATTACCTTTTCCAATTATACAAATTATCAATGTCCTTTTTCCTGTATTAAATTTAATAATTTAATAATTTATCCATAAAGAGTTTTTATGTAACAAAAATATTAATTGCTAAATGTTCTTTTTTTCAGTTTTTACATGTGAAAATTTTACATATAATTTCGCATATTTGTACCACATATAATTTAAAATTTTTAGCTCAATGTTTCAATAAAAAAATATTAATTTTTACAACAAAAATTAAAATTTTTTAATATAATTAGTTCACAAACCACTAATTAACCACATGCTGACACTAGAAGGCAATCCCAATTTTTTTTTAAATACATTATATCCTTTTTTTTTATTGGATTAAATAACAAACAAAAAAAATTTATTACAATTTCCAACTATGAACTTTTCCAACCAAAATTAAAATTGCTTACAAATTTATTAACGTGTGTTCAAATAGAAAAAAAAAATTTATGAAAATCCATTAAAATTTTACACCAGCATAAAAAATTATGAAATTCATTATGAAAAAAATGGAATTATTTGTTCGTAATTATAATATACATTAAAAAAAATATATGTAGGTCAGAACCACTGATAATAAGATTAAATTATATTTTTTTTTTATATTTTCATAATTTCCAGATGAAAATAAATACCAAAAAACTATATAAGCCGAATTGAAAATTTACCAAGCGTAAAATCAAATTCTATAAAGCCGACATAAAAAAAAACAAATGAATTGATGAAAAGTTTTCCTTTTTTTATATATTTTTATACAATTTAATGGATAAATAATGTAATTTCAGTCAAATATCCTTTTTTTTTTGTTGTGTTAGCAGACAAAACTATAAATTTTATAGTGAGGTTAAAAAGTACAATTTTCCCAAATTTCCACTACATCAAAAAAAAAAAAAACAAATTCTATTCTCTAAAACATTTTCAATTTTTCTCACATTCATTAACACCATAAAAATTCAAACACAAAAACAAATATTTTAACAAAATTGTACAAAAAAAAAATTTCTTCTATTTTTACATATACAACCGTCACGTTCAACGTTTTGAAAGTAACTGACTATAATGGAAAAGGATACAAAAAAAAAACATAACCGAAATGAAAAAAAAAAAACACACAAAAATTTTATGTGTATATGTGCGGAGTCTGTGTTTCGGAAAACACAGGAAAATAGGAGGAAATTTTCATTTTGTAATTTTGTATCACTATATATATAAATATTTTTCGGAGATTTTTTCGCAAGAGTTGCAAAACAAAATAAAATTGTTGTCGGAATATTTAACGAAAGAAAATTTTACTTAAATAAATTTTCCGTTTTTATTTGGATAAGATTTCCCAAATGATCAAAATTATATAAAGAAAATCAAATCAATTTTCCTAATATATTAAAAAAATTTTGTTACTCCTCTCTCTTAATTTTAATGATTTTTTTGGTAATATTTCTCTCTTGGAATTTATGTTTTTGTTGAGCTAAAAGGATATTCGTCCTTATTTCTAACAATTATAGAAAATATTTTTGTTTGTTATAATGTTGTTGTTTTTTTTTCAATTAGGTACACAATTTTATTATTTTGCTTCTTTTTTTTTTTTGGGGTGCTCCACCATTCTTAAAAACTAATTTATGCTTAGATAAATTATTATCCTTATTATTAGTTGTTGTTTTTTTTTGTATGTTGAGGATATTAATGTGATTTGAAAAAGATTTTAATTTACTACTAATATATGTATGTATTTTATTATTTCCTAATTAATTATGATTATTGATGGCAGTGATAAACTAATTTTGCTGATACTTAAGTTTTGTTGTTATTTTTTATGCTTTATTTTTTTTTTTTGATGAAAAGTTATATAAAAGAAGTTTGAGCTTTATTTGAAGTATCTTTTTCAATATAAAATTTCGGATTAGATAATTTAATTCTTTTTTTGGTATTTATAGATTACATCCGTTTCGTTGTTTCATTTATTTTAGTAATCGTAAATTTCTAAATGAAAATAAACGATTCGTTAATGTCATATTAGAAATTTAACATTTATGAAAGAATAGCAAAAAGTATTAGAGATGGATTTAAAATTTGAGGATTAATTCGTCCATTTAAATTAAATTCGTGGTGGTCAATTGATATGTGACATATATTTCATTTAAAGTGACAAATTTTTACTCAATTCATTTTGATCCTAAATATTGGATATTTCCCAATTATAGAAACACTATAAAAAATGAAAATATTAATTGAATTATATATATTTCGTAATTCCCAAAAATCAAAATAGATCAAATATACGAAATAACCAAAAATATTTATTAAAGAATTAAACAAAAAAATGAATTAATTACTATACTCTTTTTCTGATAAAGGTCTCTTCAATATTAATTAACCTTTTATATTAATTTAAATAACCTAAAAATTTCTATATATTATTCTCACACTAATTAAAATTCTGTATAAACTCTTTCTATTATAATACACTTTTATCTTAAAATCCTTCTATATATTGTAATACCAAAAAAAAAAAAAAAAACATTTAGTAATCTACAATATTTTAATAATAAAAGCCTTTAGAAAATAATTTTCTTGTGTGTTATGCATTGACATTTGTCCATTTCATATTCTAATATAGAAATATCAACACAATTTTAATATTTTCTATATATATACGTTATAATTTGACTATATACAAAATAGTCCTTTACTGTTTTTCTATATAGATAGATTGATAATATTATATTCCCTTTTTACTTACTATATATATAGTATAATAATTTTGTTGAAATAAAGCTATATAAAAAGGAGTTGATAAATTTTATTAGGAATAATATGATTACAAGGACAAAAAACATAAAATCCTTTTACCCTTTATATAGAAATATATATGTAATATATATATAAAAAAATTTACCCACCTTTTACACTAAAAGTTGTTGTTGTGTTTTTTTTTTGTGGGAGTACAAATTGACAAGGTGTTTTCAAAATTGTTTTACCCTTTGGCTTTTCAATTTTTGACAATAATTCAGATGAAATAATATAAAGAGAAATCGACATTGTATAATAATATATATTGAAGGATATTTATAGAAATGTCAATATGTATAATATAAATATATATATATATTTAATTGTATACTAAAATCACCGGGATATCTTAACAAAAGGATCAAAATAATAACATCAAAGGGTTCAAATTAAATTACTTTGGATATTGTAATAGAAATTTTCTCATCTTATGGAATTAAATGTAAATAAGTAAATTTTATATCTATGTACTTATTATGTATAGAGAAATTTAAGATAAATTAGTTATATCATATTGGATGTATATATAAAATTATTTATATAAGTCAAAGTCAATTTGTTTTTGAAAGATAAAAAAAAAAAACATTATTAGCAGAAAAAAGCAACAGCAAATTTGACAATAATAGATTTTCTATGCTGCTGTAATTTTTGGTTTTTTTTTTTATATATAGTAAGATTTATTATATTTCATCTCAAATTGTATATAAACATTACATAAATATATGTATATGTATATATGCTATAAAATCAACTATGTATAAAGAAATTTTTGAAACAAATGCTTAAAAATATATTTATATTTTCTTATTTGACACTATTATAAAAAAAAAATATAAAGTTTAGATAAAAGAAGGTTCACTGTTAAAAAACTTAAATACATAATTCTTGTAATTTTCTAATATCAACAACCCATTCAGATAAAGGTTTTCATCATATTTTAGGAAAAAGAAACTGAATATTATCCTTTATAATCCATTTTTTCCTATTCTCATAAATTTCAAATACATAATTAGTTTTCAAAGCAATGCAGTTCAATATGGTTCAATTAGATAGAACACAAATTGTTCCATAATCAGAAAAGTCATGTACATTAACTATAAATTTTATGATATTACATGCTTATTTATTTTTTTAGCTGCGGTTGAAAATTTACAAGGTAAATTTTGCCTGTCCATCCAATTAGTAAATTCGTCCTTGAAAACTTTCTATACAAACAATGTCAATCAAAATGATTATATCCCTTTACTGAGATTTACATATACATATATGTATCTTCAAATTATAAAAAAAAATATATTTTCCTTTTTGTCTATATTTTTCCACTTTTCTTCATTTTTTTTTATCAGTGTAAATATGATATTTTTTTTAAAAGGATAATGTCCATTATATAGCTTTGATATTATGTTCAAATAGTGATAAATTGTAGACATTCTAGTATAATATTGTTGTATAAACCCAGGATAGATTAGTTATTTTATTTCATTTTTTATAAATTTATATTACATTATTATTATATATATATGTATATATATGTATAATATATGTATATGTATGTATGTATATATATATATATATGATACGTTAATGTATGTGTATTGTATGATATATGGTATAATATGAAATCTCAGAGGGAGTGTAGAAATATTTAAGGATCATAATATCCAACTCGTTTTTTTTTTCCTCTATTATAATCCTGATTTTTTTTTTCTTGTATTATATTATATATACTTATATATAATAGTATATAGAAGTAATCCAGGATGGATAATGACAATAATCCTAAAACATATTGTATTCCCATCAACTTTTTATATATAAAGTGAAAAATATGAACTATATATACGCAATATACATATATTTACTATTATACGTATTTAAGTAGATAAATGCTTATTTATAATATATGTATATATATATATTTAACAATTTATTTTTTATTGTTAACATATCCAGAGTTTTAGAGAACTAACACACGGGAGAATGCACAAATTTCTTATCTGTCAACACCAGACGTTAAAAAATTCACCCTCATTTTCTCTGCATGAAAATCATAATACTTTTTTTTTATTATTATTCTATTATATATATTATTTGGAAAAATATATATAATAATATTTTTTACATTGTACAAATATATATATACAATAATATTTATAATATAAAAAAATACAAATGATGGTTTATGAAAAGCTGAAGTGTAAACATGTGTAGATTTACAGAAAAAAATATAGAAAAGCTTATAAATACTTTTACTATATGGTACAACATTTTTTTTAAATATAATATAAACTATTGCAATATGTGTTTTGATAATAGAATTACAATGTTTTCTAGTGAACAGAATTGAAATTATTCAACAACAAAAAAAAACAGAAATGATTTTTTACTAATAAAAATTATTAAACATATATTTTTTTTTTTGGATAATTTCACATATTTTGCTTAAAAAATGTTTTTTCCGAACTAAATGAAAAGTGTAAAATTAATTCCAAATTATAAAATCAAGGATAAAAAAGAGTATTAATCGGATTTTTTTTTTATTTTGTTAAAATATGCAAATGAAAATTATATATGAATAACTAGATAGATTTTTTGTTGGGAATTTAGTGATTCATTTTATTAGATTAAATTATAATCACAGTTTGAGGATAATTTTTTGTGTAAAATAAAAGGACTAGAAATCTGCATTAAAAGATTAATTTTTGGTATAATTTAAGCTTGGGACAAATTTCTTTCTTTTTAAATTGAATTTTTTGTATATTATAATATTACCACCCACCACATATTTGTTGCTTTCAAATGGAATCTTCTAACTCCCCAACAACTAGACAAAGAATTTTTTTTCTAGCCACTTAAAAATATATGAACTCAATCTACATTTATATTAGTTAAATCTCAAACATTTATTTATAATTAATATATGTCTACAGTTTTGTACATTGAAATTTCAAAACATTTTTCTATTATATAATTTTTAATTAATTATTAGAATAATATATGTACTCCACTATGTAACTTCATATTTTGTTGAAAAAACTATATACATATTTGCTTTTTTTTACATAATTTTTAAATTTTTGTACATAGAAGCGTTAATAATAATAATATTTCCCCAAGATAAAATAATGAAAACAGAGAAGCTTTATATTGTACACTAAAGTAATTAAAATCATATGCTCCGATAATTTTCTATATGTATTTTACTATTTTATATTCCAGTTAAATACAATAATTTCATACATGTAAATAAATTAAATTACACAAAAAAAAAGAAACACAGAAAAGGATATATTATATTATCCTTCCTTACGTATACTTAAAACACTGAGACCACTGGAAAAACTATCTTCTCTATAAAATGCCATAATTACAATTTAAAAATTCTTAAAAGATATGAAAAAAAAAAATGTTTTTGAACTTTTCTTAAAAGTTCAAATCTTTTTGAAATATGAAAAATTTAAAATCTTTCAAAATGAAATTAATTTTAATATAATTTTTAGAAAATGACGGTGCAAAATGTAATTTTAAAGATTAAAGGTATTAAAAAAAATTTTTTTAGAAAGATTTAACTTACAAAAAAGAATGATTTGATATACGAAAGATATAAAAAAATTGTTTGAAACGGACAAAAAGGATGATTTTTTGATGATGGACATACAAAAATGGATTAAAGAATTGATGTAATTTTTGAGGAAATTGATTTTTCGTTCTGTTTATTATGTGAAAAAATCGGAATAGGAATTATTAATGAATAAATTATCTAATAATACTCGTATTTAAGATTTCGTTTCCTACTAAAACTGGAAGATGTAAATCTATGATTTTATGTTAAAATATTTAATGCAATGTATTAAATAAAAATATTAAAATAATTTCCTTACTATTTAATAATTAAATAAATTCAAATTAAATGTCATATAAAAAATAATATAATAATTAAAAACACCGAATTATAAATAGAATAAATTATTTTAATTATTTTATGGTATACCAAAACTCCATAAATTATTCCGGTATATATGGAAATTACCCAAAAAAAAAAAAAAAGGAAACACAAAAATTGTATTTTGCAATTAACTACTCATATTTTTGATTCCTTTTATAATCAAAAAAAATAAATAAATAAATAAGAAATGTCTGAAATTTCCTTTTAGCACCCTTTAAATTTCACGCTTTCTTAATTTTTCAAGAATCTTTTTCTATATATATATGTATGTATATACCATTGAAGTATTATTTATATTGTGTATATAAGTTTGAAGCTGACATAATCATAAGTGATTTGGTCCTTGTGTTGAAAATATTATATATTAAATAATAAAATAATATTTGACTTCCTTTTTTCCTATATATAAAGCATGGTAGGCAATAATCAACAAAAAACTATATAGTACAACATAAATTTATATACATAAATTATTATTTATGCGCATATATTAGAATTTTATATAATTTCTATGCTTTTCTCCTTTCATAAACTTGTTTGTGTGAAATTGTAAATTGTATATATTATTTATATAATATAATAATAACAAAATAATTTTCCGTATAATAGTGTCAAATTATTATATATATTTTCCTATAAAGAAAGAAGGAATATAAAAATATATAGAAATGCATCAATTTAGAAGAAAGATTATATATTGTGCCATTTAATTATAATGAATTTCTGCCAGAATGGGAACGTAAACAGAGAATAAAATAATACAAATTGTTGGTATATAAATGTACTTTAATAAGAAGTTTGTTTTGGTATTCCAAATATATTTTGACAATTGAGTGACCACAGGGTGATTAAAGTCTTTTATTTTTGTCAGAGATTTTTCAACTGTCAGAATAGCAACTACAAGGACAAATGTATAATGTTTATTATTAGTTTAACTTCTGGAAAGTAAGTATGACTTTAATAAAATCTAATTTATAATATGAATAAATCTTCTTATTTTTTTACCTATTTTAATTTTAAATAAAATCCTTAAAGTTAGAAATAAAAAAAATGATATATTTATAAAATCATTAATCAAATATAAATGTGCTAATCTCATTTAGATTAAATATTATGTTTACCTTAATTTTAATATTTGATAAAAAAAAAAGAAGATTTACAAAATTATGTAGGAGATAAAAATCAATTTGATATCCTTTTTTTTTTTTTTTGGTAAAATTGTTATTTATTTTACTTTGATTGATTAGGAAGTAAACAATTTATGATTTCTAACATGTATAGGAATTATTTTCTTGGAATTTATTTATTCCAGTGATTAAATTTATATTCTGTTATAGGAAATATAAATAGGAAATTAAAAAGGACGATAATAAAATTTTTGTTACTACAAGTTTCGAGAAAATAAAGTTTTAAAGAATTTTAAGGATATAAATTTAAGTTAATAAATTTTGTTATATTTTTTGTATATGTAATTATTTAGCAACTATTTAGTAACTATTCAATTTTAATTTTAATCTATTTGAGCTTTGGATTCTATCGCGTATAGTAAACAATAATTAATGTATTTTTCTATAATAAAATTTTAAAATTATCAAAATTATCATTAAAAAAACTTTAATCATTACCAGCCAAAAATTCAAATTAATCAAAATATAAAATTTTTATGTTCCAAAAATAAATGTTAATTAATCAATTACACAAAAAAAAAAACATTTTATCCGATAAATTCATTTTATTATTTCATTTTTTATATTATTATTATTATTATAGAAATGAATTTACATCCTTTTTCTTATCTTTTAACCTCTATAAAAGCAAAAATTCTGAATTAAAAACCATATTCAATTAGGGTCATGTAAATTTGTATGCTAATTTTATTGCTACATAATTAAATCCGCCCTTTTTGTACACAAAAGAACAGACTAACAAAAAAAAAAATTATTTTTGCATATGTCCTTTTTTTTTGTATCTCCTCCGTTGTTCTTTGTTAAAATAAAACTAAAATGTCAGTGACACTCTTAAGTGGAAAATTTTTCCTAACAACAATTATATATTTGGAATTATGTGACACTGGGTTCTAAAAAAAACTGCGAATGGGTGAAGGGAGGGGGGACCTGAGATGTTAAAGGGTGTATTTCATATAAAATTGTTTAAAATTATATAATTGAATAGAGAGGATCAACTGAAGGAGTTGTTCACCAGGCTAAAAAAAATCTTTTACGAGAGGACAAAAACCAAAAAAAAAAAATGAAAAACAGATATTTTTTTTCTATTTTTTTTACATGCATAAAATATTATTTTTCGGATTCCTTTTTCTATTTTATGTTATAACTACTTCTCTATTATATCTGTTTCATATGTACGACAAACTTTAAAGCGCCCATCAGAAAACTTGAATTGCAAATTTGAAATTTTGTAGATTTTTGGTGTGAAAATAATAATTTAAATAAGGAATAAATTTAATTTAATTTTGATTCATAGTTAAATATTCTTCTTTATAGTAGATTACAATTAAAATATTGGAGAATTAATTGTTATGGAGGAAAACCAAAACGAAAATATATATTTTCGGTTTTTTTTTTTATTCTCGACTAAATTAATAAAAAAAAATTCATATTTTTGATACAATTTTAATTTATCTTCCTTTGATAACCAAATTTATCTACTATATGTAATTTGGATATCCTTCTCGTAGATGGGTACCAAATTTACCTATGTAACTATATGTAGTAATTATTTATATTTCTACAAATTATTTTTCTTATCAACTCTTGGTAATGTAATAACCAGGACATTAATTATTCAACAAGGCGTATACATTATTTTTTTTTTTTGTGTTAGTATTTTTGATGAAATATTCGTTATAATTAAGGTTAATTTAAAGGACTATATAAATAATAATACATTTTTATGGCGACAGGCATTCTAAATGGAAAAAAATATATAAAATTAGATCTAGGAATTTTATGTGAATACCATTAGAACAATAAATATCTTTTATAATTAGTAACCTTTTGGCAACAAGTAAAATATACTTCAGTAAATTAGTAGACTATATACGTTTCCAGAGTAGGCTAATTTACAAATTCCTGGTAATCTATACTATATTCATCTTTTTGAATAATCTTTAAGGATTAAATAATATTTTTGTTATTTGTTGAAAAATTCCTATATATTTTATTGGAAATTTAAATCATAATTTTGTTCCATTTTTCCACACTATTTATCAAAACTTTAAGACAAAAATAAATTTTACAAACAAAATAAAAGACTTTAATTTAAAAACTTTAATCAATCAAACAATATAAAGAAATAATGTTTCTAATCCAACTGTTGTGAAATATTAAAAGTTATATAAATAGTAACACAAATCATTAATAATTTCATTTCCGACACAAAAAAAAAAAACGTAGAACAACGAAAAAATTATTTAACACAAAAAACAAACAAAAATAATTCTATAAAAAAAAATTTCCCAAAAAAAGAAAGAAATAAAATTAAATTAAAGGAAATACAAGTAAAACCCTTCCTAATTTTCATTATATTACATTCTTAAACAATATATATATATATATATATGTAATGGACATTTTTCATTTACACTGATAGTTCAAAAAATATGCTATACACACAAATATACAATGGATAGTATCTTATATATTTCTGTTAACAAAAATATAATAATGATGATAAAAAAAGGGGGGAAGGCCAATCTGTTTTAGATAGCCTCATAAAAGTTACTTCGAACAATACACAATATCATGCTGAGCACAACATGTTCTCTCTAATAAATAAAAGAAGTAGAAAAAAAATATACAACAAGTTCAAAGGTCAAGATTTATACTTATCCTTTTCATATTATTATTATTATTATGATTTTTTTTTTCTTTATTATACATATACAATTTTTTTATGTCCTTTAACCAACCAAAGAAAAAATCATAGTAATAATAATAATAATAGCATAAAAAAACAACAACACTATTTACAATGCATTAGTAATTTATAGAAATATACCAAAAAAATGAAAAAGAAAATTATGATCGTGTATGTTAAGGGTGTAACTTTAAGTGCCGGAAATTATATTATTACAATCAATAAAAGTTTTTTTGTTTTTTTAATTTTTTCAATTGAATGAAAAAGGATGTTTTTTTTTGTTTTATATTTTCGTTTCCAATTAAGTATATTAATTGGGAAAAGGAAGAAAAAATCATTTTGTAAGAAAATTAAATATTATTAATAATTTATAATTGATAAATATAATTTTTATATATCCTTTGTAGCATTACAAAAAAAAATGGTGTAATATCCGTTAAAATTATTTAAACAGTATACTAGTGTTTCCATTTCAGTAATTAATTTCTATTAAGTTGAAATGTTATGATGGCTACTCCATCATTCATTAGAGATATTTAATATTAGTAAATTTTAAGTTGAATATTATCACTCCCTATTGGGAAAATATATATGGATGTGCCCAATTATTAGTATCTAAAAATTTAGATTATCTTTAACAAAATTACATTAACTATCGCTTAAATTTAATCTAAAATTAATCATAAATACTTACAAATGTATATACTATAATTTTGAATATTTAATTTTATTTAAATAAAATTATTTAAAATATTTGTTTGAAAATAATTTTTTACAACAAAAAATTCCAGAATTTAATTTTATAGACAATAAATTACCAACAGATCTTAATAAAACCTCAACTCGAAGCTGTAAAACATTTACATATATGAAAAACCTATAAAATTATATTACCATATATCCTTTTTTTTTTCTTCAATTAATATGATATCCTTTTAAAACACATTAAAATTTAAATAATTTCCTTCATTATATTTATTTTTTGTATATTTTTGTAATTAAATTCAATAAACTTTCTTTGCTGGTGTAACAAACATTTTACCAAGTTAAACTTTTTTTATAATTCAAAAAAAAAATTCACATTAAAAACAAAATGTCGGAGATATTACATAAAATATCTAGAATAAATTAAATTATATCTATAAGAGCCGAGAGAGAGAGAGTACAGAGAAAAAAAAAGCAATTTAAGTCAGACGACACCTTAGTTTGATTTATTTGTTCAAATGGTTTACCTATGTGACCTTTTTTCCTTTTTTTTTTTTTTGAGAAACTTTTTTATTTCCACTTTCCAAAAAAAAAAATATCGTATATATAAAATGTGAAACAAAAATATATTTAGAAAGTTTTTTTTTATGTTGCAAAATGAAAAGTGCACAAGAGATTACAAAATAAAATTTTTTTTTTCGTCGTATATGTTCTTGATATAAAAAAAAATATAATAGATCCTGCACACTTTACTAGAAATGGACACAATTTATGGGATTCTAGTGCTACAAATAAAAATATTTTATAAATTTTAAAAAAAATTCTTAAATTCCATAAAAATCACAGGTTTTTTTTACACTCTATATGTTTTTTAAACCTAATAATTTTACATTTTATATACCATATCTTTACATAAATAAGGTTTTTACTCTGGAATTTCATCTGTGGGTAATAATAAGCCTCAACATAATAATTGAACATATAGAATTTTTATGTTATTAGAAGCTGTCATGATTATTAATTCAATTAAGCTCAAAAATTATTAGTGAAATAATGTATTTTGCTTCTGCTCTGACACATAATAAATTCTATGCTCTAATAAAAATATATTATTAATTTTTATGTTGTCTTTTGTTAAGCTTTTTGGTTATAAAGGTTGATGATAATTTTTGGGATGATTAGATGACTTGTTAATTAAATTGAATTACAATATGTATATACTAATATTTGACGAAAAATTGAAAAATTAATATTTATTTATTTAAAAAATTATTGGATCGTGGAAAATTTTTTTTTGATTATAATAATGAAGAAAATTGCATATAACCTTTGTATAAATAGTATAACTTAAATTCAATTATTGTAGATCGGAAAATAATAATAAAAAAAATTGGAAAATAGCCTAGAAAATAATGAAAATATTAATGTTCAAGTCCCTTTTTAGTTGGAATTGGTACAAAAGTTGTCTATCATTTACATCAATCACAAATAACCAAATAAATTGACTTGGGGAAACGAAACCACCAGCAAATTGTGTATCAACGTCTGTCAATATATTCAATATTTTTAAATTCAAAAGGAGATAACTATATCAAGCAGCAGCCAAAGTCAAATGCTCTCTGAATTCAAATGATATCATCAATTGAACGCCACTATTACTGACATAATTTTTTTTTTTTACATGCTTATCCTTGTTAATGTTGTTAAAAATATCAATTTTTATTTCTATCCATAAAATCTGCTAAAACAAAAATAAAATCTATTTTCTATTTCTGTTTTTTTTTGTACGCCATTTTGCTTTAATCTGAAATAATATCTAAAAAAAATTCAATTTCATACATAAAACAAAAAAAAAATAAATAAATCCAAATTTTTTTTCTTTCTACTTTCAAAATTGTATCCTTTACCCATCGCTGGCTTAGTCCTTCTAAAGTTATGTATCGAAAATTTTTGAAATCGACAAAAAAAAAATCTAAACTCGTACAAAAAACAAAAATGAATCAGAAAAAAAAAATGATAACCTTCCCAGCATGAAAGCAATGATTTTTCGGACACCATTTTTTTTTATATATTTTTTTTTATGAAATTTATAGAAAAAAAACTAAAGTTTATATAAAAAGGATGTTAAATTTTTTTTTTTATATAAACAGACAATATTTTTTTTTTACACTTATTTGCTTTCTTTTAGAGTGACAGATGTTAGACATAAGTGGGTGATTTTCGTCTATATTTTTTTTTTTTTTGTGTCATCATAAGGACAAAAACGGAAATCTCATATTTGACTCCATTTACAAACTGATGACTGGTCCAAATAGGGTTTTTTTTTCCTATATATTTATAATTTTTGAAGAATATTTTGAAGCATATATGAAACTTTTTACATCATTTTTTTTTTTGTTTATATTTTTATATCCTCAGAAAAAATAACGAAAAGGAAGTTTGTAAAATTTTCCGAAAATTGTTGAAATATTTGTAGGAAAAAAAATATTTGTTTACTTGATAAAATGGAAATTTAAAAATTAATAGACATTTTAGTCAATTTTCCATAAGAATTGAAATTGTATTGAAATATTAAATTTTAATTTTATCAAAAAGTTATGATTAGTTTCTGACTTAATTTTATGTATATGAATCATATATATTATTAAATGAAATAAATCTGTAGCATTTGTTACTATTCATTTACATTTTATATTCCTCCATAATTTAATTATTTTGTTTGTATACCTACTTCAAAGAAAACTAATCAATTTTTTTTAATTATTTTTGAAAACTTTCCAATATTTGGTATTCATTTTGATATTTTTATTATAATTAAAATTCCCCGTCCATAGACACCAAATTCCACTTATATTGGGGAATGTCGAAATTTACGCAAAAAAAAATGGCAAGGCCCCTTAACAATGTTTTTTTCGGAAAAAAGTCGAAATCCTTTTTTTTTTTTGTATCTATCGGCGCGAAATTTTAATTATAACAAAACTATCCAAAACAAAAATGAAAAATCTTACAATTTTTCCAATTCTTAGCAAAAAATAACCAACAATAATTTCTTTTTCCCCAGGACTCGCTATTTTCATGTTGCTTAAAAATATAGAAATCTTTGTCTGATATTTATATTCTATATACGAAATTAAAGATGGAAATCTCTATTGAATATTTATTGTTTTTTTATTGTATCTTAAAAATTGTAGAATGTTAATTATAAAGTGATAAATTTATGTATAGTGTAAAATACATATATTATCTACGATAACTTATAAACTATATTTAAAAATTCATAAAATTATATAGTCAAATTTATTCAACTTTTTTCATCATTATTAAATTTTAACAAAAATATTCAAAATCTATATTCCAAAATATATAAAGTTCAAGTTCTCACATAAAAAAATCTTATATACGAAAAATTCATATTTAATGTTTGAATATCTTTATATTTATTAAGAAAAATTAAATAAATTGTTATTATATAATACATTATACATATATAAGAATATGATGGATTAATAACTATTTATTTAAATCTAAAAACAAAATAAGAAACTAAATAAATATTGTACATAAAGTAAAGAGATATATATAAAAAAAATTATTCTGCTTTTTTTCTTCTTCATAATGCGATAGTATATATATAAAATATTATTAATGAAAATTTTAAGTATAGAATATCATCATCATTTGTCTATGTAGCATAAAAATAATATCTATAAGAAAAGTAAAATCAGGAATATATAAAGTTGTGTATATATATACAAAATTTATGTAGCTATTTGATTTATGACTGGTCATTTGTAGTCCACACAAGTAAAAACAAATAATATTTGCATCAAGGATTTCTTATTTATATATTATAGTACAAAGTTTAATGCTTATATATGTTATATCCATATTTTTATTGCTCCTACATATAATATTTATACATATATAAATAACATTCAGATTTAAGTCCATTACGATAAATAAATATACATATCCGTATAATACTAAATATTTTTAAGATATCAGAAAATATTAAAAGAAAATCATAGTTATAGAAAAAATTAAAATGAATCAAGAGATTTTCTTTTAATGTTTATATCTAAACAAAAAATAATATTTTATAAATATTTTTTTTTTCTAAGATTGCATAAATAAAGAGGGGTTTTTTTGTGTATCTTTATTCAAATTATATGATAAACTTTAATTTAATATTTAATATTATTTAAATATTTTGTGAATATAAAAATTTTTATGTGTTATAAAAGTTTATATAGGTTTGATTTTTATTTAAGTATATTTTTTTTATGAATTTAAATATGTAAATAATCATTTATCATTAAAAAAGGTTAAATATTTATTTGTATATTAATAAATTTTTGTGTGTGTTTTGAAGGTTACAATATATTTAAATTTTATAAATATAAATTTTGGAGGCAAAAAGTTTGAATAATTTTTTAATGATTTAATAGTTTCATGTGGGTTAATGGTCAAATTATGAATGAAAATGATTTAGTTTTAAATGTAGAGGAATTGAAAATGAAATATTTTAAATATTTAATATTAATTTTATTTAAATTACAAATATAATTTTCCAGTAATAAAAATTTCTTCCCTGTTGACAGAATTAACGAAAAAAAAGTATGCCAAACAAAATCCATAAAAATAATTTCTATATCATTCAATGTTATTCAAATTCGATTGATTTCTTCTAAATTTTAATATAATAAATATTTTCTCATAATATGTTTTTCTTTCCGTATTAAATACAAATAATTTTTTTTTACAATATATTTTTCCAATTTTCCATAATAAACTAAATTATATAAAAATTCTCTTTATATGAGAATTCCAAAAATTAAATCACCAAAAATATAACAATATACAAAACAACAACAACAAAAAAAGACAGTTCCTTGTTACATTATTGTTAACCAATTCCTTTTTCCTTATGACCATACTTAATTCTAAATATATAACAAAAAGGACGAAACGGAAACTATATACTATACACAGAAATAAGGCGCCAAATACTCTTTATATACGAATATAGACAAATATGACTAAAGATTAATTGATCTTATTTTATATATAAAGTTTTTTTTCGTAAAGCAATTTTAAGAGCCCATATTCCTTCTATTTACTACAAAACTATATAATAATATACATAAAAAAAGTATTGGTAAAGAAAAACTATCGGATTTTTCAAAACTAAGAAAATCAATAATAAAACTTTTCCTATCTTACTATAATCAAAATTGTGTTACAGTAGCAGAGCGATGCTCCATAGTAAAACAAATTATTATTTTCAATGGAAAATTGAACAATTAATCAAAAAGAAAATGTCCATAAAACTTCTCCTATATTTAATTGTTATAGTAGAGTCTTTCTAGTTTGAATTTCACCTTTAAATATGACAAAAAAAACCTCCATAGATGATTTATATAATTGAACTAATAAATTAAAGGATATTAGAGATAAATAAATTAAATATTTTATAATATAGAATTTTTATAAATATGAAAATTTTCGTTTAAATCTGATATTCAAGTATACCATGAGCCAAAAAGTAGTATATAAATTGCCAAAGAAGTATAAAAGAAATAGTCATATATTGAAAAATCTACAATTTATATAGAAAATATTATGTAAGTAACATAAATTACTATAGAAATTATCGTAATTGCTGGACCAAATATCATTCAAATATAAATAAAGTTAAGAAGAAATTTTATACCATTTAAGAACCAATATTTTACTTAGGTCACACACAAACAATTTTAAAGCTTTCCTTACCAAAAATTTATTTTTATTTACAATTTTTTCTTTCATCTCTTTTTTTTTTCTTTGGTTGAGAAATTAATACCAAGAAAAAAGGTCCTTAATGAACTTCATTACTACCACGCCATACCTTCAAAAAAACATTTAATATTATATTAAAGAAATATTTTCTATAAATATATTTCGTTCTCAAAGCCAATAATCAAATAAAGTGTGGTTATATATATATTTTTTTTGTTGGTAACCAAAAGTAATTGATATACACAATCTTTTATAAAATTACCCTTATAAGCAATTCATTATTATATACTACAACAATTTCAATGTATATACAAAATATTTTTTCTTACGATAAGGTAATATGTACAGTAGGTAAAAGGTCAAAAGTAAATATAGCTACCAAAAAAAAAAGGATAAATTGAAAGTCCTTTTGCCCAAAAGGGATTTATTGATTAAACGTACATGTGTACACGTAAAAAAAAAATGTTTACGAAAATTTTATAAGTCATCAAATTTATATTATAAACCAATAAATTTTATCCATTTTTTTATTAAATGATTGCAAGCAAAAAAAAAAAATTGAAATTGAAATTGAATGAACATAAGAAAATTTTTTTGGTATATAATAATATTTTTTTTTTGTGTGGATAAAGTAAATTGTTATAAGGATTATCATTATACTTATAAATTTCGTAATAATGTTGTATATACTAACATAGAGTAAAATGTAAAACCTAAAACCTAAATAAATATTATATATGTATATAGAGAAATTTATTTATATATCATTAAAATATATTAATAATAATAATATGTATTATACTTTAAGGGAGAAAATTGATTTTGTGTATAGTTTTAGTATATAAAATTATTTATTTAATATATTTACGATAAATTGCCCTTAAAAAATATATTTCTTAATTAAATGTTCTACCAAAGAGATTCGATTTTATTGACAATATATACTTCATAGTTTATATAACTATATTTGTATATCCTTAAGCCTAGATAAAACGTTTAAGGATATTATATACCAAGTTATATATATAAATAAAATAAATAATCAATAAATAATTATTTTAATTTCTTTATCATAATCCTTTTGATCAAAAATTATTAAATTTACACTGAACAAATAATGGTAAAGAAGATTATAATTTATGGCAATAAAAACTAAATAAATCTAGTATAGTAATTAAATATTTGAAGTAAGACGATTGATTACAATATTATATTTGACAGATTATATTTGCATAACTACAGGAGCAGTTGTACATTTTTGATGATATACAAATTTGGAAAACTGAAAATTTATATCATTTTCAGTTAAAAATTAATCCGAATAAATAGGGTGAAACCTATTAAGTTGATAAATTTTATGACAGAAGTAGGATAGAACGATTGGTGGCATAATTGGAACGGTTCGTGGAATACACGTTTTGTGAGGAGGTAGAACGGAACTTATGGTCTAGGTACGTGGATTAGCAGCTCTAATCCCTTCTCTAATAACCAACCAACCAACCATAAATAAAATGTAAAATTTCAGTTATTTCCAATTATTTTTGATGGTCTAATACTAATTTTTGGTCCATTTTATATTATTGAAAATATATTACGAAATTTAAAATATTCCTGCCAAATTATATTTAATTAACTTAAATATATAATTTTCCATATGTAAATATTATATTTTGTGTTAATATGTCCTTTGTGTTATTACTTTATAATAAGGATATTATTTATATTCATTTATTTGATAAAGTTAATGCTTAAGTAATTATATATAACTTATTATTAAATACAAAAACCAAATAGCATATTATATACTCGTATCATATAATAACCTCTTTTAATTAGAAGTCCTTTTTAAGGTTTTTGTGTGTGATTTTTGAATTAAATATGAAAAACGAGATTATGTCAGCTACAGAAACAATTCCATATACACAAAATGAAAATATTTTAAAAGGAAATTTTATTTTACCTGGGATAGAAAATCTCACAAATTATGTTTGTATTTTTACCTTTATTAATATAATATTTAAAATTATGATGATTTGAAATTCTTTTTTTTTTTTATAAAACTGCATTTTTTTATTTTTATACAACATAAATTTTCATAATTCCATTTTGTAGGAAGACTTTTAATAAAGAATATTTTTTTTTATACAATTATATATTTAATTAATTCAATTTCAAATTCAAAATTGAATTTTATATTACGTGGAATTTTAGTTTAGTCATATTTGAGTACGAATTAAAAAAAGGATATTTAATTTTTTTTTTTCTGAATTTTTTTCATAATTAATAAAATTCTGAATAATTCCAGTTACTTTATGATACTTTTTCATCCTGTTAACAATCTTTAAAAGTTTTTTCTTTTTTAAAGCATTTTATTAATATTTATCAACAACAACGAGAAAAAAAGAATAACTTCTATTCTCTGTGATTAAAAAACAATTTCCAGTGACAAAAATACAAAAAAAAAGTATTTTACTTGACAAGGGTTTGATACATTTTTTTTTTGCTTTTTCCAGAGAAAAAAAAAAGAGGAAACAATGATTTGCCAATTTATTTCAGCATAGGTTTTAACCCTTCATCAAAACATAGAAGTAATAGAAAAATAAATAAATCCTTTATAAAGAAATGATTTTTACTTTTAGGACATTTTTTTTTGTAGCATCTTTTTTCAGGGATTTCGTTTTTTTTAAAGGATTTTGAAAAATTGTACTATAAAAGAAATCGTTTCAAATTTTTAAAATCCTTTTTATATTAGACACTTTCAAAATGACTGAAATTTTTTAATGAAAATCTTTAATACGAAGCTTTTGTTAAATTAATTGTCGCAATTTTAAAATATTTCAATCATTTTTTTTTTTTTTAGTATTTTTTAAAAGGATTTAATTTAATATTAAATATTAAAATCGTTGACTATTAAAATTAGGATTTAACTGAAAATTTTAATCAAACAAACTCCAAACTTTCTTTACTATATATATAAAATTTTAACTAGTTAACAAAAATGTTTTATATGTGAATTTTGGAATTCATTTAGTCTGGAATTTTTTAATCTTCGTTATAACATATTACATACATATATACATAAAATTAAATTATATAAAAATTTACATAAAATCAACACGAAAAAGATTCTTTTATATTTTTGCAATTTCTTTTTTTTAACATTCAAAACAAGAAATTCAAATTATATAAAAAAAAAAAAATTTTATATTTTGTTGAGAAAAAAATAAAATTTGTATATTATTCGTCAGAAAAAATATTTCATGTAACACAAAGAATTTAATCAAAAATCCTTTTTCTTATATATATGTATAAGAAAAATATAACAAAATTTTGATTGTTATAATAAATTTAATTAAATTTAACTAAAATTATATTTTTTGGGCCACTAAAAATAGAAAATCTTTATATACAATTAATTAATAAAATAGTTGAATCAGCAAAAGATTTAATTTAAATAAAGGAAATTCCCATCTCTGCCCCCCTCCCACAAATAAGTAAAATTGATCACAATATTCACAAAAGCATATCAATAAAAAAGAAAATATTTAAGTTGATTTCATAAAACACGTAGTAGTATTTCAATTCAATTTTTATACTATAGAAAAAAAAAAATAAACATCCTTATATTATATTATCGTGGAACGTAAAGAAATTTAACAAAAGAATCCTTTTTTTTTTTTTTGCTTTTCAGAATCCTTGAATAGAGAATTTTATCGTTTTTTGTATATAGTATAAAATATTAAGATGAAAATTTACTGTATTTGAGCGGTAACGAAAAGTTTTATCTATTTTGTCCTTTTTAAGAGGACGACATGACTATATAATAATAATAATAATAATAATAATATTAAAGAAAACGAAAAAAAAGAAAAAATGAAAATAAGGAGTATCAATCTGTTCAAAATGAGAACATAAAAATACCCACAAACAATAGACTTTTATTTATATATATATGATGATGAGTACAACACGTCCGCTATATAATAATGACATGGCTATCAAAAAAAATAGGAAGATGAAGAAGAAAAGCTTTGCGATACAAAAGGTCATTTGGTAATCAAACTTTCTCTATATCTTTTCTATAATATCAAATAATAATGGGGTATAATGTTTGGTATACAATATATATTATTATATAACCAAAAAGTTTATTATCATTATTATTATTATTATTATTAATTTTGGAGTATATATGTAGAGGAAAATTGTGATTTTCTTAAATGATTTTTTTTTCTACAGATTTCAATCAAATCATCAGTCAAATGCCAATCAAGATTTTTAAAGATTTTATGATAACTGAAATTGATTTTTATATTGATTTAAAGAGACTGGGAATAATTAAAATTATTGAATAATTATTATAAATTGGATAATAAATTAATTATACTTGAAAATATTTTAATATATATTATTTCTTCAGAGTGGCAAAGCAAATTTTGTATACCAAAGTTCGTTTTTAGATACCAAATTTTCTGTCATTTATAGAATATTTTGTTTAACTGAAAAAATGATTATAAATTTTGTGACAATTATTATTTTTATATATAATAATATATTATACCCAAAATGAAATAAATTAAATAAATTAT
The DNA here is from genome assembly GCA_949752835.1 of Empis stercorea. NCBI lineage: Eukaryota > Metazoa > Arthropoda > Insecta > Diptera > Empididae > Empis > Empis stercorea. The sequence continues at coordinate 49,350,106 of OX457089.1, forward strand.
ATAAACTTAATACCATAGTTTAATTATAAATCCAATAATGAAAAGAATATAATTTAATGGAAATTTATTGTAATTTTTATTGTGGTCAAAATAATTATAATATTATTTAAATAAACATTAAATTTTTTATTTAGATAATTTTTGAATTTGTTTTTTTGTGGTCAATATTAGTTAAATAAATTTAATATATTTTATACATTACTGATTAGAGTATTTCGTGGTGGTTATAATAAATAACATGAATTTTATTAGTAAATTTAGAAAAAATATATTTACACAATTCCTGAAAAACAAATGTTAAAAAAATCTAAAATAATATGTGATCAGTTTTAAAATCAATCTGATAACAAATATAAATTTCTATCGCTAGCATACAAAATAAATGCCTGACACATTTTGTATCTACAAAAAACACAACTCTTATAATTCCCTAAACACAAAAATTATAATTCCCTAAACTAAAATATTCTAAAAACTTGATTAAAGCTTAAATTTTGACAATAATTTTTATTGTGTGATAATATTTTCATGTTACATTAGGAAAATATAAAAGTAAATAAGGTGTATAGAAAATTGGACAAAGATTTAACTATATATAATACCAAAAATGTAACAAGCTATCAAAATGTCCTATTCAAAGATTTTCTGAAAATTGTTTACTTATTTATACATATATACATATATGATTTTGATATTTTGAAGTATAAAATTTTACTCTTTATATGTATAGACAAATATTAACTATCCACAAAATAGGAAATGCAGCATAAGTAAAATATTTGTTTGTTTGTTTATATTATGACCAAAACCTTAAAAAAAAAAAAAAATGAATTTGAAAATTGAATAGTGAAAATATCAAAAAAGGAGAAAATTTCATTTTAAATAATTTTTTAAGGCATATAAAGTTTGCTGACTTCTCACAATTTTACGTGCCCAGTTTATTATGTGTACTATTATGAAAATTCAATTACACATTTAGAATACAAAATTAGGATTGCAATTTTGAAACCAATTCAAAATTATTATCAACATATGTAAACATATAATATTATACTTACTAGGAAAATATTGATATTCATATCGTATACATTCCAAATATATATATACAAAAAACTGTCTTAACAAATTTTTTGGACATCATTGGCTAATAAAGGAAATAACTTGCCTTGGTTATATGATTATAGATTTTAAAAAATGCTAGTGTCTTTTTTTATTTCAGTTTCTTTAGTTCTTAAAAAATTCCTGGACCAATTAGTCGTAGTCCTTTTATCTCTAATGCTTTACGATGTCCTGAAAATAAGATAGAAAACGAAAAATTTAATTATAATTCATTAAATTTTATAGATTTTTTATTAATCACTTTCAGATTGATTGGAATTTTAATTTTAGAAATTTTTATTATCTTTTGATATCATTTAATTATTATTTTTAATTTATTTTACTTTGATCTCTTTACTATTTTTATATAAATATTAATAATCTTTTTTTTTCGTCGTTTTTGGAATACTTATCATTATCATTTCAGACAGTTTTCTACGAAATAAAATTTAATTTAATATTATAAAATGAAAGAATATTAATAAATTTTGAGACAGTTGTTTTTTTTTTTGGTATACATGAAAGAATATTTGAAAAACGTTAAGAATTATAATGATTTTTCCATATGTCTAACCAGAGAATTTATTTATATAGTTAAATGAATTTATAAATATGAATATTTTTTTTTTAAATTAAATTAACATATATAAGTAAAATCATTCATTTCTCAACAAAAATTTTAACTAATTTATTTAATTATGTTTAAAAATATGTGGAAAAACAAATAATCATATAAATTTTTCAAAAAAAAAACCCACTAAATAAGCTTTAGACTCCAATATAAAACCACAAATAAAAATAAAGTATTTCTCGTTTTGAAAAAAAAACCACAATTTCATTTGAACTAATTTTCATCTATAAAATATATATACATATATTCTAAATAAATATATTTTTGTATTATTGTTGGAAAATTTTCTATTTTCAATTGCATAAAATCTATAAAAGGATTTTAATGTCTGTCTATGTATACGTTTTTAAAACCTATGAGGTTGCCTAGAATAATAGTTTTTGTGTATAAAATAAACACACTATGCGGTCAAGACCACAATTGAAATGGAAAAATAATCGAGGATTTGTATACCAGTTTTTCTGTTATTACTTAATACCAAATCGGATTTTAACATGGAAAAAAAAAAATTTAAATAAATCTGTAAATAATTCACACACTTTACGAAAAACCTATAAACATTTATTTTATCCTATTTTGCTGTGTCTACAATTAAATAAAGGAAACTTTAATAATTTTCGTTAAAATTTAAAGTAATATTTGATTACAAGTAGTTTTCAGTAGCGGTAAGGTTTGTGACCTTATTTGGTACTATATATTACATTGTGGAGGAAAGGATATTTGAAAAAATTTATAGAAAAAGGCGAATTATCTTAGTAGGTACACTATCTCTTACTATCTTTCTAGTGTCGGCTATAGAAAGGATATTAATGAGTTCAGTACCATTAGTAATTCAATATTGTACTTTCACTATTCCTCAAACAATACTCAATTAATTATCGTTTTTGTTTGCTTGTAGTTAGCATAGGAAAAACTTTTACTTTTTTATACTATTACATTTTACCACTAATTACTTATTCAATTATTTAAAAGAAATTTTCCAAAAAAAAGATGAATTATTTATTTACACACAAAAAAGTTCTTCAAATCTAGTTTAGTTTAAGCTAATTTTAAATAAACTGATTCGGAAAAACTCGTATGTATACTCTATCTATAGTCTATGCCTATAACCTAAAAAAATTTTCATATTTCAACAGAAAAAAAAAAATGAAAAATTAATTTTTTATGATTCTATTTTGTTGGAAATTTATTGTAACAGGTGAATAACTAAAGTTTTTTTTTTTTACAAAATATTTATAAACTTTCAATTAATATAATGTTTCTTTTTTTTACAAATTCAGCATAAACAAAAAAATGTGGTAAATAAAAATGGTAAATGAAAACATATTTTTTTTAAACAGAGTACGAACAAAACAAACTATGTAACTATTACACTATATACTATTAGAGCAAAATCAATCTTTTCAGATTGGAATTTTTTCTGGTATCATAAAAACAAAAAACAAGAAATTTTTTAATGAAACTTTTCCGTATGATATTTTCTTTTTTCATATAAATTCTATACGTTATACGAATTTCACAAAATATTTAACCAAAAAAAAAATGTTCCATACATTATTGTATACATTTAAGCTAAGGGAAAAGACAAAGTTTTTCGTGTGCCCAATTATTTTATTATTGTAACAATAAGCAAATAACAACAAAAAGAAAATTATTATTTTTATGGTGGAAAGATGCGTGTAATTAAATAGAGTTTAAAAACAAACAATACCAAATAAAAGTTTATATCCTGAAGAATTAAATTGTATATAAATATAATATTAAATTTATGTATTTAAACTTGAAACTTTATGATAAATATGAAATATATCCTTTGAGATTCCATTATGATATTTATCTGTGTGCTTGCTTATATAGCTCTACAAAGCTATATATAAAATTTAACAAAAATATATCTTGTCGTTAGAATCGGAAGCTTTTTAAAATATTATTTTCTTCAAATTTATGAAAAACTTTTAAGATATTTTCTTTATTATTATATAAAATCAGCCAGAAAATGAAATTAAAGTATTTAAAATATCAAAAAAAAAAAAAAATTAAAAATTTCTATTATAACTTTTTGTAGTTTTGAAAATAGTTTTTTTTTTTTACTAAAAAAATTTTCATGTATGTAGATTTTTTTTTTTTTGTTTGTTATTTAATTAAAATATTTGAAAAAGATTAATCTATTATTTAAATTTTTAACATATGCTTAAACAAGTTTAAAAACTTTTTAAAATTGGAAAACTTTATTAAATTTATACCATGAATGGATTTATGAAAGAAATTTATTTTACTAGATAACCAATTAGTAATAAAGAAATTGTTTCAAAAATATTTGTTATAAAATTTAACTGGGAAATTTTTTTTGATATAATTATTTTTTTTTAGAAATTAAGATTCATTATTAAACGATTTACTAAACTCTTAACTAAATCTAATTAACTACCTCGAATGAACCAGCCACCGCACCGATTTAGTATAATAGAATCGACTGACTTATATCTATCGTCCCACCCAACACCACGGTGACTGGCTACTCCCTTTTGAGAGGGCAGAATTATTACTTTTTCAGTCTCCCTTTTGAGAGGGCACAATTATTACCTTTTAAGTGTCCCTTTTGAGAGGGCACAATTATTACCTTTAAAATGTTTACCAACTGAGAAAAAGGACAATTTTGATTCTCGTACAGTGTCGCTTAACAATATTATAAACAAGAATATTTTTCAATAAATTGTTTAGGTAGCAAAAATGAATAAATATAATTCAATAGTAGAAAAATACAAATTAGTGACAGAAAAATTAATGATTAATCTTATAATAATACTAATTATATAACTAATTCGACAACGAAAAATGATCTTCAACCTTTCCACATCAACTATAAATTATACCTTAGTAGTAAATTCTAATTTCAATCTACATTAAATTCAATATTCATGTACCATATCTCCAGTTCTAAAAAAATATATCTAGTAAAAAGAATTATTAATATTCTTTAAAGCAAAAAAAAAAAAAAAAACTTAAATAAATTTTATTGCACAGCAAAAAAAAAAGAATCAATCAATCTAATACCTGACTTAAATTAACGGATGCTCCCTTGAATTCATTATTATTTATTTGTCTTTTTTTCTCTCTTTATATATAAAATTTTCTTTTATCCATAGTATATTAGTATATAGTATAAAAATGTATATATATAAATGAAAATTCTCATTCCACAATCAAAATGAACAACCAGAGTCCTTTCTATATCAAAAATTATATTGTCTATATAGAAAATTATTGCTCCTAAGGGCTAATATTATTAATGGTTTACCTTTTGTACATGAAAAATAAAAACGATGATTCCTTGTAAATTTTTTTCTGACCGAATCCTCTTCTATATCTCTCGATATTCTTTCTCTTGTTAATTTCATATTGTATCTATATACCAAAATCCAAGACCAACAACCAAACAACAAAAATTCTGCTTTTATTGCAAGATTTTCTATTCTTTGATATAATTTGCATACTAAAATTATGTTTTGAACGTAAACTTTACATAAATCAGTAGGAAATATATATAAACACTACATAAAAAGAAAATCAGAACAGTTTCCTCTTTTAAATAATAAAATTTATATATTTTATAAAAATTTCGAAAATGGTTTTTTGAGAGGGTAAATAAAGTAGCTGAGGCTATACATAAATAGAAGATAACTAATAAAGTTTGGGTAGTTAAAATTTGATCACGTAAATATAACAAATGGAAATTTATATAAAAAAAAGAACAAGTGCTGTGAAAGCAAAATTAATGTTCTTTAAACAATAAAAAATAATAATAATATCTTATAAGAATTAATAATTGTAGTTAATATACTTTAATAAATTTTTTTAGTGGTTTTTGTGTAGAGTTTTTTTTTTTTTGAAATTCTTAAATGAATATTAAATCATAATTTTTTTTTTCGAACAGAATGATAAGAAGATTTTGTGGTGTTGGTCTTGTGGAATTCAAAAACATTCTTTTATATACCAAAGATTTGATTTTCAGAAGAAAATTATGGTTGTTACAAGAAATTTACCATAAAAGAATGATAAATTTTGACCAAAAGTTTTATGAAAAAATTTTTAATTTTTAGTTAATAAAAATATATATACAAAGTTTCTAATTAATCTATGTCTTTTTGACAAAATATATATATTGAATATTGAAATATACATAAAGTAAAATAAATATTTAATATAAATAATTATAATAATTAATAATTAATTAAATTTTTTCAATACCAAAACTAAAATACTATTAAAATTTAAATTGCATAATTTAAATCTTCAAAAATTTTAATTCTACAATTAAAAAGGAATAGTTGCAATTCACTATAAATTTTTCTGTCATAATATAAAAAACCAACTGTCAACACAATTTCATTACCAAAAATAAAAAAACAGAATTTATTATATGTATAAGAGAAACCAAAAATCCAATTTAATGTTTTTGCCATTTGAAATGAACTTTTCACAAAAAAAAAATATTCATTTTTTCGTTTGTATGCCATCCAACGTGACTTGTATACATAATAATTAATAATAATTATAATTATTATAATAATTAAAACTTGTAGAGCACCAACTCATTTCTTTTAGATGTCCTTTATGCATTTTTCAGATAATCATACATATATGTATATATTTAATAATTTAGTTTGTCATCTTGATCATAAACATACAATTTTTATTATTATTATTTTTTTTATATCCTTTTTGGCATAGGAAAGATTAAAACTTACTAAACTTCTTCTTCTTTTTTTTTTCTTTTTTTAAATAAATTACAAATTTAAAATGTGAATTTTTAATTTCAGTCACGTTTATATGCGCCAAAAAGAAAATGCTTAAAAAAGAACGAACAAACAAATTTTTTTATGTATAAATTTTGCTATAATATTGCAATATTCATTTTATCTGTGATCTCTTCGTAAACCAACAACCATTTTCTTTTTTTTCTTTTTTTCAATTTCCATTTTGTATACAAAAAAAAAAGGACATACAGGACTATAGAAGAATATTAATTAAATAAGGATTATATAAGTTTTATTAAAATATTAAAAAAATATAAATTACTTTAAAAAAACAAAATATTTTTTTAAGGATATTTATTAAATTATTTTATACTATAAATTTTAGGTAAAGAAAATCCTTTTTTTTTGGTATATAAAAAGCATACAAAACAAAATGAAGTCCTTAAATTTCATAAATAACATAAAATTGTAAAACTTATAATCATTTAATTTTATATAAAATAAATTATAAAAAAACAAGAAACGAGATGAAATCAACAAATCTTTTGAAATAATTATAAATTTTTCCGAAACGATAGAGAGATTTTTAGGTACTATATATAAAATTTATATAATTTCTTCTTTATTCATTTTGTTTGTAAATAATTCATAAGCATTTTAAAAGCGCTCACTTTATTTCTAATGTAACAATTATAATTCATATCACGTCAAAACCATAATCCATGCCATAATCTAAAATCATAAGAAATCTCCCTTTTAAAATGTCTTTTAATTTCTCATTTTTTAGGATCCCTAAAAAAAAAAAAATTTTAGATTGTTTTTTATTTTATTTTATTTTAGGTATATTTTTATTTATATTATTATTATTATTATTATTATTACTATGTGTTTAAATATTTAACCTTAATATGGAAATTTGTATACAAAAACATCCTTTGCCAGTATAAATTGTATTTTTGTATAATATTTTGATTTTTTTTTCTTTGTATATATTATTAATATTTATATAATTTTATGTATAAATAAATATTATGTATAAATTTTGTTGTTACAATCAAATACACAATTTTTAATTTGAAATTAATTAATTGAAATTTATGGAGAAGAACTTTTATCACTGAATTACCGATACCACACGAACAAAATCAATTTGTTAATCAACTAAATAATGAAATTCTACTCCTTAAATAGGAATTATTTATAATATATCCTTCCAAAAAAAAGAACGTTGAAAATGCCAGTAACATTATTAACAAATTTATACGTACATACTATGTATTTATATATATACATAGTTATATGTATAATAGGAAAAATTTTACCTTATGAATTAAGTCATTTCATAATTTTTTGACAAATATTCCTAAAAGGCATTTTAAGTTGTCATCATCATGTAATATACTTTCCAAGTCTAATTTTAATATACATATATTTTTTTTTAACAACCCATCTCTCCAATTCCTTTTTAGATCATTTCTATATAGTTTTATGTGCGTCGTATACCGAAAAAAAAAATATAAAGTGACAATATAAAAATCACTGAACAAAAAATTTGACTTTGTTACGCAAAAAAAATACTTATCTTCATTGTTATTTATAGGTTGATTACCCCAAAATCATTAACAACATAAAAAAATAAAAACAAGAAAATTATAAATCCTTAAATTTTTCTTTTACCGAATTAAAAAATAATATTCATAAAAAAAAAAAGATTCTTTAAAGATTCGACCTTCATAATTCTTTTTGGACGATTAACTATACAAAAAAAAAAAAATTAAATACATTTTTGCCAAGGATTAAAAATTTTTTCCATAGTAGCAGGACGAAAAATATTTTCCCTTCATAATGTTCTTCATGTTTTTTTTTTTTTGCTGTTGTCTTGAAAATTTAATTTAATTTTTTCATAGTATACCATTAAAATATATACATAAACTAATTATTATACAACTAATCCAAAATGTATAACAAGTCATTTTCAACGCAAAATATAATTTCACAAATTAATAAACTGAAAGACAAAAATTTGCTTACAAAGATTTTACAACATAAAAAATTAATATAATAATAATAATAATTTAAGCCGCAGGAAATTAAATCAACAGTTTTTTTTTTTTTATTTTCTATCTTATATAAATTAAAATATTGAATAAGTTAAAGTGTTGAAAACAGGATAATTAAATTTGAATAAGTTGACTTTTAAGGATTAGAACATATATAGAAAATTTATACTTTCGTTTTGGTGTACTACAATTTTTTCCAATTATTAATTTTAAAATTACTATGGATAAAATTAAGACATTCAGAATTATTAAATTTGATCATTTTTATGCTGAATAAAAATGAAAGAATATTTATGATTATTTTTAGAATCTTAGTTTAACTGAAACCATCAATAAACGAAGAAACAAAAAAAAAATTAATTGTAATTTCTAGATTGTATATACATTGGAAAAGCAATGCTACCCAAGTGGGTAATTTATCAATTAAATTATTCCACATAGAATATTTTCTTTTCTTCATAAATAAATAAACAAAAAAAAAACAAAGCTTTTTCCTTAGAAAAAAAACAGATTTTTCATTATTAATTGTTATAGTGAAAAAACAAAAGAACTTTTAACATATTAATTTTATTAGATATCAAATTATGCTTTCCTTTATATATGTATTTCCCTCAAATTAATCATTAAATTTTCTAAATTTATGTTCTTTATTAAGAAAATTTTTATGTATGAATTTTATCTTGTTTTTTGTGTTTAAAATTATTACGAGTCCTTTGACATTGTAAAAATCATTAACGATTAATTTTCCTTATTAGAAAAATTTATGTACTTAAACATTATTCTTTGCTATCTTATTTCAAATTTAGTAGAACTGAGTAAAGGTCATAACAGCAAATCGTTTTGGTCTGGGTATAGTTTTTAATAGAAATTATATTTATAGAATTCTTTGAATATTTTCTAATATTTATTAAAGATTTTGTCTCAATTTGTTTAATAATTTTGTTAAAGTTCTCCAATAACTATAATTATTGCATGATGTAAATTCAAGGAAATTACTATACTCAAGAATAGCAAATATTTTCATAAAATTATTAAATTTCAAAATGTATAAGCTTTAAATTGCTTAAATATCTTTAAAAAATCATTTCTTCTTTATTTAATTTCGCATTCAAATCAATAAATCTCTAAAACACCTTTGATTTTTTGCTGGTAAAGTTTAATTGCATCTTAACGAAAGTTAAATAATGTGATTTTGACAGACAATCTAAAACCAAATAAATGCCAAATAATACGAGTATTATCAAAAAGCAGCAAAAAAATTATGCGCATATTTTTAGATTACAAAATTATATTTTTTTTTCTTATACATATATACTGATATATATTTTCTGTACATATTTATGTTTATTATGCCCAATACGCACATATCTTTAACAAAAACATAAATTCTCTAGAGTTTTTTTTTTTGTCTTGTTTTGTTTTGGTAAAATAAAATTCCTACATCAACATAAAATTATGCAGATTCAACTTTTGATCCCTGAACAAGAAAAAGGGAATTCGCTCTTCTATTTTTTGTATACCAAAAAAAAAATTATATTAATACCTAAAAAACTTTGCGTATTATTAGATAAAAAATTTTAGGTTTACCAGGGGCGGTGATTGTTTAAGTTTATTATAATTAAATTTTGTAGAATTTTGTTGAAAAAGGTATTTTATTGACAATGGAAACTACGCCACTGAATAGGAAAATTTGTTGGTATCCCATTGTCAAAATTTTCTATAAATGATTTTTAAAAAAGGAATAATCGAGAGGTAAAAATTAAATTTAAATATATTAAAATATTTGAAAATGTCAGAAATAAAATTAGATTAAAAAAATGGAAATTGTGATTTGAAGTTGAAGATAGAAAAAATGAAGATTTTGTTTTTCGCATTTCTATTCAATTATTAAACCATGTTAAAGATTTATGTAATTATTAACAAATTGGAGTAAAATATATTAAAATTAAAATGGGAAAAATTTATGTTAATTTATTAAATTGTTTATTGTCCTTAAAATATAAAAATTCTAAATATAAAATTTTGATGGCGAAACTTTTGTATAATTTTACTTTTCAATTCTCTCTGTTGGCAAATCCTTTTAAATTATACCAAATTATACCCACTTTTACTTACATCCATTCGGTATGGTTGGTATATACAAAATCTTACAAACTGGGTAATTAAAAACTAAATTATTATAATTTCGTATACCGTATAAGATTACAAGCGTAATTAGAGTAAATTAACATAAATATAAGGATTATTATACAATGTGAAGCTTCTGATTTTATTATGTCAGAAAAATATGCTCTAATTTTTAATAACAATTCAAAAACATATTAAAATTTTTTTTATCAAATCTAATTTTCATTATTGCTAAAAGGACATTTTAAGTCATTCATAAATATTTTTTGTATATTTATCCTCCTTTAAATTTAATAAATAATTCTAGTGGATAAATAACTTCCTCAATTATTTAAAACATTTTCAACCTCAATTTGTATAATAATTTTTTGACTATAAACATTTTTCAAGAAAAAAAATGAAAATTTTAATATACTCAAGTGAAAAAAACCTGCTTATATATGTATAAGGCAAAGAAAATGAAAAACTCTTTCTAATGTGTAATCTGCTCAAATTATCAAGCTATAAAATACCATTAAAATTGATCCTTTTTTTTATCAAAAAAAAAAAATTCTCTTGCTAAGCATTCCTACCCCCCTCCGTTTACAACATTTAATCAAAGTTATTCAGGACGAAAAATAATAATAATAATATTTATTTGTTCAATTGAAAAGAAATTTTTATTTCATTTTTTTTTTTATGTTATATTTAGATAAAAATCTCTGAAAATCCCGCAGATTTTCGATAATTCTGTAAGCTATTCAATCAAGCTCTAATACCATTTTGATAAAAAAAAAATATATATAATTTAACAGAATTTTCATTTAAGCTAAATTCAATTGTTATTATATAATATGTATATATATATATATACCTTTTATATATATACATTTATATAGTAATATTAAATAAATATGTATTATAGAAAGTATATAAATATTCATTTCTTATTAAGGATTCAGTTTGGTTGAAGGTTGATTGATTCTAAATGAAATCGTTTAATGTAATTCCATTTGCGTATACTCTATTCTCCCCCAAGTAAACGTTATTATTATTATTATATAACATTTTATTGTGTAGATTGTTTTGTTACATATAAATATTCACATATGTAAATATCCTTTTATATATACATATTTACATTATAATCTTTAGAAAAATGTATTTAATTTTTCCAAAAAAAAAAAAAAAGGATAGAAAATTGGGATTTTATATAGTGAATTGTTTTTGGTAGGGAAAAGGAAACTTATTCAATTTTTCATTTTATTAAATTGCAGCCGAATTTATATTTAATTAAAAGGTTATATGATTTATGTAGATGAGAAGTAACTAATTTAATTGTTAATGATTACAGAAAATTTATTTTCGTATGAGTTTTAAAAAATTTGATATAAAATCTGAAATAATTACGTAAATAATGTAAATATTTACTAAGTATTTTGTTTTATATTAGTCAATAAGATATCTAAATTAGAGTACCTTAGAATTAGAAATTAATTCTAAGATCAATAAAATATAGATTTTTCTATATTGCCAAGAAATTGGCTGTGCCAAGTGCAACGAAATTTAAATATCAAAGTATACCAGGCAGGAGCATATTCAATTAACGAACGAACATATCACCAAAAAATATTTTTGGAAATGTATAAATTATCTTATTGCTATCATTTAACATTAATTTATATATTTATTTATTTAAATTAATTATCACTTAAATAATAATAAATTTAATAAACTTCATTTTATATATTTATTTATTTTTTTTTTATAAAAAAGTACAGAAAATAAATGAATAAATATTTTCGCTTTGTAACAAAATATTACATAAAACATGGTATACAAAAAACTCAAACAAAATCATCTTCAGTTTCATAAAAACAAAAAAATATGATCATCCTTTGTGGCAATATTATATGAAATGCATCTGTACATAAATATATTTTCCCTTTTTATCCTTAATTGTATTTTTTCCCTTTATAGAATATTAAATGATTTCCATTTCTTTCTTTCAACTTTACAATATTTATGGATGAAATATATTATTGGTCATTGATTCTACAACAGAGCAACACAAAAAAAAAAATATATCAAATAATTGGAATAAATAAGTTTTATGCATTATTTTTTTTTTTTACTAAAAAACAAAATTCTGATATTATACATTATAGTAGTAAGATACTCGATTTCCATTAGGGAAATTCTTTTTGATAACACAAAATGAAATATATATTTTTTATGCAGTCTACAGAAAAAAAAATAAGCATTTTTGCATACAAATTATAATCCCAGAAAAGGGAATATAAAAAAAAAAAAATATTGGGGAAAACAAATATCTCAAAAGAAAAAAAATATATATTGAATATTATTTAAATTGGATATAATTTCATATATGAAATAAATTCTTTAGTTTCTTTTAATAAATAAAAAGTTTCATGAATAAATTCGAATAAATATTTCATCTTGATGCAACTCAAAGTGTATATATTTTTTTTTTTGCAACAAAATTGAAAATGATTTTAAAAAATTGCAAGTTTTGTGGACCCAATCTTTTGATTTTTGGACGAAATTGATGTATTTAATGAGCATCTTCCATAAATTATAAATTATCTATCATCGATTGTAGATTGTAGTATAAAATATATACTAACTACCATAGATGAATGGGTCAAACCCCATAGACATTTAATTAAAGAGAGAATAAACTTTGATAAAGAACAAGAAAAATTTTCAATAAAATTCTTCAAAACTTTTATTCAAATCCATTAAAAAATTCAATTAATTTTCATTTTTTTTTGTTATGATAATAAATTATTTAAATAAAATAAGATTTATTTATCCCAATTTTTTTTTTTTGCTTTTGGTTTTTTTTTTTTAGAAAAAATATTAACAAAAATATAATTTCGCAAATATAAATTTTAGTTAAATAAACTAGAAGAAAGAAAGAAAACTTATCAATTACTTACTATACTCGTAGTCGATATAATTTTCACTAAAGAAACTAAAACAAACTTTTCCAACAAAATTTTTCCTTTAAGTATACAAAAATGTTTATAGTGTAAATTTCATTTTATGGGTTATAATTTAAAGAATCCTTCACAACAAAAAACTTTAACTTTTCGCGTTAATAAAATGTTTTGTTATAATAATAAAATATAACCCCAAATAGTTTTATTTTTAATACATAAAAGTATAATTTTACTGTTGACCGCAGTGCAGTTTCCCCCCCATAACAAAAAAGAAAGAGTAAAAATAATAATACCAAAACAAAAACTTTTGGCAATATATGTCAAAGCTTGAGTAAAATAAAGGTGTTTTCTAAACAAGGATAATGGTAAAAGTTTTATAAACATTTTACCAAAAAAAAAACAAAATACATAAAATTTACTTATATATCCTTTTTAAAGGGGTTTTCGTTATACTTACAAGGATTTACACAAAACCAAAAAAAAAAACAAATATATATATAATGTCATGTGTTAAATAGAAATAATTTTTATATAGAGTAAAAACCAACAGAAGAAAAAGGGAATGTATACAACATAAATTTGGGTAATTTCAATATTTATGTATACAATGTATATATATATTTAACTTAATTGATATTTTTTGCTTAATAAATTTATGATTTCATTATTTTATTTACTACGACTATATACCATAATAAATTCTTTTTAATATATAACAAATTATCCAAAATTTATGATTTTAATAAATTTATATTTTTTCGCTTATAATAATTCTAAGATTATTTTTTATTTCAATGTTTTGCAAAAGAAAAAATTGGTTTCACTTTTGGACCGATTTAGCTCCAAAAAAATATTTACATTTTAAGTTTCAGAGAAAATAAACATATCCTTAAAACATAATTTCTCGATATTTTCAAAATAGACGAAAGGCAAAGTTTTCTCTGTATAATTTTTTTTTTTTTGGTTATAGTTGAAAAGTTTTAGAAAAATTGAAATTGAAGAATAAAATATATTTTATAAGAAAACTATATATACAAAATTTTTACAAGAAAGTTTCATGCTTCAAGGAATTGAATTCTATTTTTTCACTATACAAGTATCAGTAGCGTGATTTTCACTTAAATTTATTCCGTTGCACTAACTATAAAAAGTATAAAAGTAAAATTTTATAACTTATAGCTCGGGAGTACAGAGAAAATTGTCCGAAAGAAAGCTAAAAGCATGACCGTATAATATTAAACTTTTACCAACAAATAATAGAAATTTTCTATAAAAAAAAAAAATTTTAACACATTTTCATATTGATCACATATGGTCGAATGCATCTGTGAAAGAAAATTGAATATATATTTGAAATAGATTTTTTCTAAACGAATTTATATTGGACATTTATTGGTGATATTTTAAATTTTAAATTTTTCAATTATTCGAATAATAGGGACACTTGATTTAGTATTTATAGTTCGATGTGCTATTACTGATTTGTGTACAAAAATTCCTAATAATTTTCCAAAAAGAATTTCATTTTTCTTCTTACATAAAAAATTTATATTCATTTTTATCTTAAATCATATTTTCCTTCGATTGTCAATTATATAATTCTTCTAGTACGTAAAATACTTTGATCTTTATCTCTATTATAATATAAAAATGAATTTTCTCAGTTATAAATCTTATATGTATTTGAAAACCATTTTCTCATTTCTATGTTCAAAATATTAAAATCCTTTTTTTTTTTTTGGTTTTATTATTGGCCATTTGAACAAATGAAAAAATATATATTGGAATAAGATCCTTTCCGACTACTGTATGGCTGTCTAGAATGAATGTCAAATCAATAACCAGTTTTTAAAATTGAATTCTACTCTTTTTTTTCTTCATTATTATTTTTTCCTCTTCCTTTGGGTGCCCACCAAAAAATGATTTCCCTCAAAAATAAAAAAAATAAATATTACATTTTCATTTTTGGTGTAGTTTTAGATTCAAGAGAGAAAAAAAAAACACCTCACTTTTGGTTACAATATTAAAGTGGCAGAAATGGAGTTTTAAAATATATAATAAAATTTTGTGTTCATGAAAATATCAACCATTGAATCCCTTTTTTTTCCATTTTAAATGTTATATTTTTTTTTATGTGCATCCCTTCAGTTTTCCTTATTATTATATATTTTGTCTGTTTTGTATAGTAAGTTTTCAATAAATTGCCTTTGGGGTATTTTTTTCTTATAAATTTTCCCTAGTTTTCCTAGATTGTTATATATCTATTTTATAAACAAGCTTTAATATTACATATTTTATTTTAGTTAACAATTTTCTGTATCCTTTTATAACTGGTATATAAAAGCGGAGTAGATAAATATGTAAATATGTTCAAAGGACTATACAGTATAACTATTTTTCAATTGTTATAGAAAAACTTCAACTTTTGATATACCTTTAAGGTCTATTTTTTTTATGCAATTCTTATGCTTTTTTATAGTTTTCTTTATAGAGTTTTTTTTTTCTGTTATTGTGAAACTTGGTAATTCTCAACAATGATAGAATTAGTTAGAAATATATGTAAAAAAGAAAAGGAACTTGTAAATTGTAAATAATAACTCTATTTTTTTATATATAAAGTTGATATGAAACTTTTTGAACAATTTCATAGAAATGAACATTAAAGAAAAAAGAAATATATATAAAATATTGAAAAATGTTGTGCAAGTTTTTTTTTATTAATTTAAGAGGTAAAACATAAAAATTGCTTAGTTGTATATTAAATATTATGCAAAATGTTTAATATATTTCAGAAATTTCCTTCCTTATTTGTTGTATAAGGAAAGTATTCATCGAATTAGTTTATGCAATTTATATAAACTTTAATAATTGTTTAAAAAATAGGAAATTGTGTATCCTATAAAAAATGAAAAAGTTTTAAATTAAAAAAACTATGTATAATAATTGATTTAATAATAAATAAATTGCTGCAATATTGTAAGTAATTTTTTAAAGAAGGTATATAGAAAAATTATAGAAAATTTTGCAGCAGCGATAATTATTTGATCATTATTGATTAATTAATAATTATGTACTTTTCTTGTATACCACACCACAGAAGGTTATTATAAGCATGCTGAGTCGTGTCGAGTTATTCGATCAGTCATTTAGAAATTCATTTGTTGTCACTTAGAATTAGAATAATTGTTAGAATAATGCGAGTTAGAATAATTCCGAAAATAATTCAAATATGTATATTCAAAAATTGTGTAATAGAACGAATAATTGCAAAAATAGAACAAAATCGTAATCTTTCTTTCAACATACTCCTATTAGTCCTATTATCCTAAATACAAACTCTTCAATCAAACTTATATGCTTACAGCATTATTAAGTATAAGACATATTTTATATGTTCATAAGAAAATTAATGTTAAATTCAAGGCATTCTTATACATAATATTATATTGAGGGAAATATTATTTAAATAAATAAATCACAAAATACATTAATTAATTTCAACTTATACAAGAGCTTTTGATTAATTTCCCGGGAAAAAAAATAAACATATTTTCCTGTGTAATAGAAGAAAAATAAAAGATAGAATAAAATGTGGTGTTTGTATACACAGCATAAAAGATATGGTACGCAGAGTTAATGGTTTATTTCAGAGTTTGTTTAGAGAGAATATAGTAAACATGTATACAATTCACAATTGTGTACAACTACATCAGGACATACAGCTTTGGAAATGCAGTATGGACCTTACTCGGTCCACTCTAACTCTGTCCGTAATTTATTTTATTTGCCATATATTACCTATATACACAATATTTAAATTGGTATTTTGCATAATAATTACTACTTTTCAACAACATAATACACGGAATAGTTTAATTCAAATTACAATTTATGAAATTTTAAAATAAATATTAGAAACAATATGTTTTCTTTTCGTTCACATAATAACAAAAATTTTGTTATAGTTTTTGCTTTGTGTAAATTATGATTTATATAATTTTCAATTGAACTTTTACATTACATTAATTATTACATATTAAATATTTATTTTTTTTTACAAAACTATCTACATACAAAAAAATTTAAAGTGTTTATTATAACATTAAAAACTTTTTGATATTTCCATAAACAAAACTAATTAAATAATTTATCTGTAGGGGAATTAATTAAATATTTGCATATATGCAATACATATTTTAAAAATTATTTTAAATATATTTTTTACAAAAATTATAAAATAAATTCTTCAATATTTTTTTAATAAAATATGGAAATATAAATCAAAACATATTTTCAATATATGTAGTATATAAATCTAAATTAATTATACAATATTATTTTATATAAATTATTCAAATTTTCTAAATTATAAATATTAATAATATATTTAAAAAATTTCCATTTTATCAATTTTTCTACATCACTTGGTTGACCTTTTCTGAAAGATTTCCCCTTACTCCACATCTATAAAAATATGATTTTTATTTTTGGTTTACCATATAATTTTTTTAATAAAATGGAAAAAAAATGTTGTTTTTGTCGGTAACCTAACGAGCAAACGACAATGACACCAACAGAGATTTATTTCCATATGCTAATTGAAAATATTTTATATATTCAGTCAACAAAATGCTTGTTGAAAATTTTAATTACATTTTTCTTTTTTTGCATTTTCGTTGTTGAATAGGATTTTACATCTCCCTCCAGCCCCCGACAAATTTTTTTTAATATTATAATTACAATGAAAATTATTGATTAATAAATATTTTAACATAGTAAATTTTTTTTTTTGTTTAATTTTATTTGTGATGAAAAAGACAATTTTGAATTATTCGTTGAAAAATAAAATAATTGTTTTATTTACTATGGCCTCAATTTTACGACGTATACTTTTACAGATAATTTTCAATAAATTAAACTATACAAATTCGTGCATTATGACCATATACAAAGAAAGCCTCATTAAGTAAGAGTAAACTAAAATCGAAATAATTTAAATTTAAACGATTTAAGTTTTCGAATTTAAAAAAAGAGACAGAAAAACCCATAAAAATTCCCAATAAACATAAAATACATACATGTAAATTTAATATCCATTTATAATACGGATATTTGTTTTATAAATATCCTTAATGATTTTGGTCCTTTTCATATAGCCATTATCAAAGATCACAACTAAAAGGATAAATGATTAAAAAATGAAGATATATACGAGATGAGATAGCACAAAATGTTGGGAGAAAATAATAATTTATGAATGTTGACGGGAATTTTTCTATTTCCATAACAATTTTCACTTGATATATTTTCCTTATATATTTATTTTTTTTTACGTTATTGTTTATTGTATCCTGTAGGCAAATAAAATAAATTACAAAATCGAAAAAAAATAAATAAATATTAAAGCAACATGGTCCTTTTTTTTAAATTATTTTCTATTTTGTCCTTTTAAATTCCGATTAGTTTTTATATATTTTTGTTTAGATTATTTGGTGAAAATCACAAATTTCAAAATTAAAATTGAAATTAATTGTTTACAAAAAAAAAGGAAATTTTAGAAATTTTTCGATTTGGTTTGATACAAGGTCAATGCGAATAAAATATTATACTTTACTTGGCTCATATATAATCTGTATATGATGCTGTAGCATTCTTTGAGGGTATATAAGGCGTTCCACTATTTTTATTGTAATATAAATAATGTCAAACTTGTCAAACTAACCTTTGCATTTATATTGTCAAGTAAGATTATAATTCGATTTCTAGTAAAATATTTACTAAAATTCATTTTATTTTTTTCCAGGATATTAAGACACTATAGTTATTTGTTCCACTAAACTTTATATTTTTAAATATTACTTAGTTTTAATTGAAAATATTTATTGCACAAAGTTTTTCTGGGCAGATTGATTAAACGAAATGAAATATTTATACTATAACTAATTAATTTTTTATAATTACTATTTGCTCCAATACAGCTTTCAATTAATGGATAAATTTCTATAGAAAATTTAAAATTATAGAATAGAATATGTACTTAATTTCATATTTTATCGATTAATTTACAAAAATATTTACTCAGAACTTTTGATTTGTTTTTTTTTTTTGTTATTACTTATTTAATATACAATTTTAAAATGTAGATTGCATTTTATGTTATTAAAAACGCATCCATTTATACGTTTAACAAAATATATATGAAAATAAAAAAATATATCCTATATTTTTCAATATATATGTAATTAAAAAAAAAATGGAAACATCTATTCCCAAAAGTGATTAAAAGTTTATGTGTTGAGTTGAATTTGTTTTCATTGAATTAGAAAGGATTTTCTGTTCAAAATTTATATCATGATGTTTTTCTTTTCCAATTATATACATATATATAATATTTAATTATATGTATATAGTTTTGTTAACATTATTTAAAACTTAATATACATATATCTTATATACCTATATAGTTGTATATAATATATTTTAGTCTCGTAAAAACATATTTGTATATCCAATGGATTAAAAACTAACGTATAGTAGTATATAATGTTGGTTTTTGTCCTTTATGTATGAAAATATCACAAAATGATGTTAGCATATATATATATATCTATATCTATATATGTATATGTTTATCATAATCTATATGTACACGATATTGGAGCTTTAACCCAATTAATGTAATAAAAATAACCGGAGAAAATAAAATGACAGGATAATTTCTATGTATACATATACGAAAAAAAAAAAGATTAAATATAAATTTTAACAAGAAACCCTTACTTGTCACTTTAGATATATAATAATAAAATTCATATTATATTAAATCAGACATAATCTAAATTGGACACGCGAGCCAAATATGGTTTCTGTACACTTGTAGGTGGTACATACCAGAAACTATATATAAGTTTTCGATACACTGAGTATATATTGGATATTCCCCGCGACTGAGTAACAAAAACGTAATTAAAATGGAAAATATTAAGAATTATTAAGAAATTGAAGAACAAGAATTATGAAAGGAACTTCACAGACTTCCCAAAATTAAAAGTTTTCACAAACATTATTGTCCTAAAGTACGCAATAAATGAATGTGTCCAATGTCTAACATAAGGTTGACCATATCTGGCTAAATTTTATATTTATATATTACATCAACAATGAACGTCAATTATTTTTGCAAAAATAGATATTGTGTATTTATGTTAAAATTAATGAAATAAAACTAATTGTAATATATTAAATGTAATTAGTCCTTTATTAAATAATAAACCATATTCAATATTCAATTAAATTTAAAATATAAAATTACCAAGAAAAATAAATCCTTATAACCTTAAAATTTATTTCGATGAAAAATTAATGTATGTAATTGAAATTAATTTATTGATTTTAATACTTCTCAAATAATTTATATATTACAAAATTGACACAAACAAAAGAAAACTAATAATATAAATTCTAATCTACTATATATATTATATATAGTCCTTTTTTATATCCTCCTTTGTGTTAGCTACTATACTAAGTATATATATATACATATAATTTCTCTTTCTAATTTGTAACAAAAATTAATATAGAAAATATAAAACTTCTACATTAACTTTATTGAAATAAACTAAGTCCTAAAAAAATTGAAAAAAATAAATCACTTACCATCTGTGAAGGTCCTTGCAATAGTAATATATTTATATAGAAGCTCAATAAACCCCCTGATGGCGCTAATAGCTTTCTCGTTACTCTACAATAACAACAAAAAATTGTATAAAGAAAAATTACAAAAATTTTATTATTTGTTTTTTTTTTTTTTTTTGCGTTGTGTTAGGAAAAGTTCAATAGTGCTAATACCTGACCTATTATCGGAAGTTTTTTTCTGAATTTTTGATTACTTTACTTTCCGCTTCCGTTGTTTAATAAAAAAAAAAATCAAATAAATAAACATTGAAAAAAAAAAGGTATACACTGTTGATTTGGGAAAAAAGAAATGAAGAAAATTACATTGAAAAATAAAAATTAAATAGAATAGAGATTTTCCACTTTTAGGTCTTGTACTCGTGTACTTCAGAAATACAAAAAAAAAATTGCATACTATTTTTTATTTTATTGTAGTATCGAAAATCAATGATTTAAGAATTTAGAATGAAATAACTAGTCATTCACCTAAATATCAAATTAGCTAAATAAAATTAAAATCACTTAATTAAGAAAAATGTTTCATATAAACTTTTAAGGTATATCCTCCCAGAAAAATTTTCCTCTAACCATAATATCATAAAATCATCCAAAATCAGAGATTAATTTTTTTACAGTGCATTACAAAGTATTATTAAATTTTATGTTTCATATTTTTCCTTTTGGAGCCCCTGGTGAGAATTCAAAAGCAAAAAAATTGCGATGTCATACCTCAAACACATTTCACATTCTATTTATAAAATACATTGTACAAATATCTATTTTTCTATCTTCTTCTATCTTAAGGTTGTTTTTTTTTCTTTTGGACAGTCCCAATCATCCAATACCATCATAAATATAAATATTAGCATCAACAATCAATACACACCATTGAATATCCTGTCAGAGTTTTTCACTTTTGTAAAGATATTTCTTATATAATATAGATAGTATATTTTATCTAAAATAATATAGACACAAATAATATACCATTTCCCAACCCCCCCAGTACTCCCCAGCAGAAAAGCCAGTCATCATGATGTATTTTTTCTATGTAATTTGCATAATTAAATTAACTTTTCAACGTGAAATTTCGTATATAATCAAGAGAGGAGAAGAAAAAAGTAAAAGAAAACAAACAAACAAAAAATTATGGAGGAAAATGTTTTTTAAAACAAGCTTTTGCCGGGGAAAACCTACGGTCCCTCTTTAATGTTGTTATAGGTGTTATTTTTAGCTTATAATTTTCTTTCTTTCTTGTGTGTTTTTTATGTTTGGTTAAAATTATTAACAAATACATCTATGGGGGAAAATTTGAATTATCTTTAAAAAATAATTTGTATATAAAACTTTTTCATCTACGTTCAAAAAAATTTATTTAATTTAAAATAATTTTTATAGCAAAGTATGTAGACCGGTTTTTTTTTTTTTTTGTTTATAAAGCACATCAAGCTTATAATGCATAAACTTTTTTGATTAATTTCAATTAAGGATTCTCTATGGATGAAAAATATATACATACAAAAAAAATTTTCATTGCAAAATTTTTCAATTATTTAAAAATTATTGAAATTAAAAAAATTTTCAATCAACTTAATACAAAAAAAAGGATCCTTTAAAATATCAATATTATTTTGAATGAAAATTTAAGTGATTAAAAAATATAAAGTTAATAAAAATATGGCTATAATGAATATAAAAATATTTTCATTTAATTTATGGCAAAAGGATATAATAATTAAATAAAATTACACCTTTATTATTTTTTAAGTATACTTTGAAGAGTTTTTTAAGTACGAAAATAATTTTAATTGAATTTCTATTAAATGATCAATAATTGAAATAATCAGCAAAGGAATTGATTTATATATTTTGAAGTATAGTATTCAGGGATATTTATAATTTACAGAAATTGTTTAAAAGAAAAAAATTATAAATAAATAAATTATGAGCTAATTAAATTGCTATAATTGATTTTTCGAAATAATTAATAAATTTTAAAGTTATATAATATTATGTAGATGTAAACCATTAATGTAATGACATTATAAGATATAATTTATCAAATTCAAAAAGTAAAGTAAAATGTTAAATTCAAAGACAAATAAATTTTAAAATTTAAATTGAATTAAAGAAATTCTTCATAAAATTTAAGATATTTATATTCTTAATTAATCACTTTGGATACCAACAGTCAAGTAGTAAAATAAATCACTTGTATAGTTGACATGTAGGAATTTCTAATCCTGTACAATACAATTATATTCAAAAAATTCCTTTCAATTTATCTCGACACTAATTCACTTGGTTTTTCCAACACACACACACACAAAAAAAATACCTTTAATCTTCTTTTATTAAACTTCCGTTTCAGATATCCTTTTTTTTCTTCTATTCACTCCGTGTAATTATTTTTACAGCATTAAAAGTTGACTTTTCTTCTTCTTTTTTTAGGGATTTTCTCCTTTTTTTTCAATTATAATCCTTTCAAAAACAACTTGCATACTTGCAATATTTCTTGTAGGGTAAATGTGGAAAATATATAGAATAATTTTTTCTTTTACGAAAATAATATAGAAAGAGAGTTCATCGTAAAGTTATAATTTAGTGTGTACGTAAACATTAATTTTTTTTTTAGAAAATTAATATCTAGAAAGGATACTATCATTGAGTATATATAGTTATAAGTATTCCACACTATTATCTAAAAATAGAAGAATTTTTTTTTTTTTTTAATTTTCCTTACCGGAAAATGATTTACGAAAGTTTCACGTTACAGATTTTTGTCGTTTTCATTTTATATTATGATCATAAGAGAATTTTTAAAAAGGAAATGCATTTTCTTCTTCTTCAAGATTTTCTGCATGCAGAGAAAAAGCCTTACACAAAAAAGGAACTCGTCTTTCTTTCTTTTTTTTGGTATATGGGAAAGAATTGAATATTATTTTAAAAGAAATATAAATTATGAGAAAGGTAACAAGTAAAAGTTAGAATGTAATTTTTGTCATCGCCATATCCTCCATAATATTAAGTTTTTCGTAGAAATCTAATATAGTTTTTTTTTTTAATGTGCTTGTGGGAAAGTTAAGGAAATGTTATCCATTTTAACTTGGAAATTATGATATTAAATAATAACTTGAATAACCTTTTAGGAAACATTGTTAAAAATTTGTTGATAACAAGATAATAAAAGTAATTGAGTAGGAAAAATGAATATACAAGAAAATTTCTTAATTAATTTACCTTAAGACTTTAATGGTTGTTCATATTAATTATAGAAAAATATAGTAGAGATTTTGGAAAATTTTAGAAATTACTGGACATTAATTTAATTATAAATGAAGATAACTCGTATAACTGAATGAAATATTAACAATAAATTTTCGTCGGAAAAAACCCTTGAAAGTCAATTAACATTAATTGCCCTTCAAGGACTTATTCAGCCGATAATTTACCATTAATTCATAATACATATTTACAAGATTTTAGTGGGTATATGATCTTAATCCAAAAAAAGGACAAATATTGCTGCTAGCGATTAGTCAAAGTTTTTTTTAAAAAAAATTAAAACTTATTTAACAATTATGTAAAAAAAAGTTAATCTAACGTCAACCGAAAAAGCATTTAAATTTAAATATATTTTAAAGACCAACAATTTTTTTAATTAATGTAAATTTACTGAAAATGTTAAAACTTTCAAATAAATAAACAAACACAAATCCTTTGTGGTATATGAAAACTATATGGAAAAGTAAAACAGATAAAAAAAAAAAACGATGAGTATCACTCTAAAAGGATGAATTTTTCAATATGCACTTAGTCAATTTGAAAACGTTTTCACTTAAACTTTATTTTTTTAATTTCTATTTTGTGCTTTTCTTTATTTTCGAAATTGGAAAATTACCCATAAGATGTTTAAAAAAAAAAATATACCATGACAAATAAAAAAATTTGTCTGTTATCTTTTTGGGTATAGAGGAAAATAGTTTTGGTATTCTTCAGTTTAACTTAATATACCAAAAAAAAAAAATATGTTCATTTCACTTCAATTAGTTTGTCAGGTTTAAAAATTTTTGATAAACTAAAAGTAATAAGAAGAAGTTTTTGTCTATAGATTTCAGTTTATCCGACAATTAAATTATTACTAAAGATTTTTTCCAATTTTCCGAGAAATTTAAATATAAAATAATTATTTTATGTCACTTAAAGAAATATATGTTTTAAATTATAATTGATATAATCGTGATCTTACTAAATAATTAACCGAAAATCCTAAGGGCAGAAACATTTCTGATTAATCAAAATCTCTACCAAGATTTGTAATATTTTTCAATCAAACCCTCAAGGCTTCTTGAATATTATAAAAGAAAATTTCACTATATAAGAAAAATATGAATTCCTAGAGAAAAGTAAAATTGACAGACAGAGTAAAATAGACAGGCAAAACTTTGTGACACTGTAAGGATAGAAAATATACTTAGTATGTAATGAAAAGAATTTTGTCTGGTAAACATGACAAGACCGCAATTTTCCTTTTCTTTTTTTTATATAGTTATATAATTCTATCAACACAAAAACCATAAAGAAACGAAAGTCATTCTTTTTTTTTCTGATAGGAGAAAGAGTATGAAATTTAAGTATAAAATGGTGAAGTATATATTTAAAAGAATCATAGATACAAAAGAAATGAAATTTTAATTCCTTTTCTAGTATTACTTTTTGAAATGATTTCCGTAACATCCTTTTTAAGTTAAAAATGATTTTTTTTTTTTATTCTAAAAGACGACAAATGTTTGCTTGGTACAAATAATTTTTATCCTATTTAATTTTGTATACATATATGTTTGTTTTATGGTATAAAAGCTTTACATTAAAATGAGGTATATTATATATATATACAAAAAACACACAAAAAGGATGTCTTCGAAATTGTACAATGCACATTAATTTTGTTGTTGTATATTTAGCAACAAAAAGAAAAGTCATTATTTCCATTAAGAAATAATATTTCTTATATGCAATTCTCTCTCCTGACAAAAAAAAAACGTGGAAGAAGAAAACTCTAACCATAATTTTTCCATTCTTTTTTTTTATATGCATCGTTTTTATACACAATAAAATCGTATACATATTATACATAAACTACTGTACTAACTTAACTATAATAATACATCACCGACATTATCACTCCGGAGCAATTTTTAACTTCCGTTTCCTTTGTAAAAATGCCATTATATTGTATGTGTGTATGTGTGTGCATATTATTTAGGACTAGAAATTACATGAAAATGTTAATTTTTAATGGTTGTACTTTAATAGAAATGTAAGATGGTGTGATAATAGCATTTAAAAAGATAACTTTTTTATTTGTTCTTTTTTTTTTTTTTTTTGGTTGAATAAAGAATGAAATTGTTCAGCAAAAAAAAAGAAATTTGAAGATTGAATTATGTGCGCGCCTAAGTGGTGGTGTAGTTTTATAAATGGATGGTTGTTTTTATATAGAGGTTTCACATTTACTTATAATTTCAAAGAGCAACATGTGTTTTTTTTTTATAGTTATTGCCAAGTTTTTGTGTTTTTTATGTTTTATAGAAATAGAAAATTTAATTAATTATTATGGAAATTTGAGCAAGAAATATCACAGAAAATGAGATTTTGTGGTATAGGAAGATTTTTCTTTGTAATTTTCCTGAATTCAGATAATTTATATTACGTTGCACATTGGAATAATAAGATATAGGTTCAGTCTCACTATTAGAGATTTAATATACATACAATGTTATGTACTGGGATTGATCAGTTTTTGAAACTATCTGTAAAAGCTGTTATTATAGAGTTTTGATAGTTCCAGAGTGGTTATACTTTTTTCGAGTGAAACTTTTTATGATTTTTTCTGAATGATAGACTGGAATTATGTGATATTCCACGGTTGAAAAATATTATAAAAGTTTCCCACACTAATAAAATTACACAAAAATATAGTATTTTGTAGCTTTAATTTTACTTAATTTGTTATTATATTATTATATAATAATAAATTAAGAAATTTCTACAATTAATGTATATTAAACATTCCATGGTTTCTGTGTACAATTTCGAAAACATTTGCTTAACAATTTCATTCTTTAACTTTCAATAATTTGAAAAGAAAATTGAATCGGATCGAAAAACCAGAAACATTTTTTCCTTAACACTAAATAATATTCATATATGTTATCATTAATTTAATAAAAGTTTCATTTAATTTTTTGTTGCACTTGCAATAAGAAAAGATCATTTTCTTATATGCGCTTTCTTTTAAAAGCATATAAAAAAATTCATTTTTAACAAAGAAATGAAAAACTTATTTTTCTTGTCATGTATTTTACTTATAAAATACATAAAATAAATGAAAATTGTGCGGTTATAAAATATATAGATAATAAGAATAAAGAAAATTGTTGAAAAAAAAAATAAGATACTTTATTATATTTTCATCTCGCATATGTTTATTATATAATTTTTTTTTACCCTTTAAGCATTTATAGAACTTGCGATATTTTTCATTATAACTCCGTACATCATTTTTTTTTTTACTATACACAGAAATTTTGCACTTCTTTTGTAATAAATAATAATGTTAAATAAGTGCAATCCTTTAGGCAAATTTATTGTATTATTTTCTTAACATTAACATAGAAAAAAAATTAGGACATTTAAAATTATTTTGAATTTTTTTTTATTAAATTTATAATTTCTAAAAATTTTTACTTTTTCATTATTTTATATTTTTTTGTTATTTTGTTGTTTATGATTTTTTTATGAGTGTGTAAATATTCTCAAAATTTTATCTCTGATCATATTTCATTTGACGCATATAAAACATATTTATTATTTTATTTTTTTTAGTTTTCATTTTGTTGCTATTATAAAACTATTTAAATATACCAAAAAAAAAAAAAAGTTTTATCACAAAATAAATCATGAAAATATGGAAAAAAAAGGAGAACTTATATATTATCAAAAAAAAAAATTTTTTCGGTTGGACAAAAATTTAATATATAAATTTAAATTTCTCATATATATTTCATTCTGTGACATCATATACAAAAATATATTCAACAATCTTTCTCCCCCTTATAATCTATATACGAGTAGTATATATATACGTTAATATCCTATCTAATGAATATCCAAAACATTGAAAAATAAAATGGTATATACGCAACCAACAACAACAGAAAAATGAAACTTTTCCAATAAAAACAAAACAAATAAAAAAAATATATATACATACACTAAAAGATATACACAACATATACAAAACATAGAATTAAATATTATATACAGAAGAAGAAAAATGAACATACATATATATAAATATGATGATATAATTTTGAAAAAAAGAAAAAATATTCTAAAAATTTGTATCAAACTTTTACAAATTTTTGGTGGCTTTAAAAGAAGTTAAATTTTTTTTCTATCTGGTGTATGTCTAGCTATCGTATACTTTTCAGATAAATAATATAAATTTTTATTAAATTGTGGTACAACTTTTTGAATAGACCCCCGATTAGATAGATTCGATGCAAATATAATATACCAAATAATTTTGTTTTGGTATTATAATGAATATTCGAATTTAAATAAGTCCTTGATGTAAATTTATATAAAGAAATTGGAAATTTTGAAATATGAATTATACTATTACAATTTTAGATGAAAGAAATTGAATTTTTAACACTTTACTGCTTCTATGGAATCCAGTTTCATGAAAAAAGTCAAGGGAAATATGCCATATGGTAAAGGAGTATAATCTACAAATTTACTTAGTAAAGAAATGCCATAATGTCCTCTACAACTTGTACGACTCTTTCCATCGATACATTTAATCATTCCTGACAATTTTCATATAATTTACAATTTTTGTATCATGAAAATGTCCTTTGACAAACCAATCCTAACACCATAACAATTTTTTTTTTAAATTCATTTTATTATTATATTGCGAAAGTTTATTTTTTAAACATAACCAAAAGAAAAAAAAGAAAAATTGAAAACTTTTTAGTATAATTTCACTATGTGTCTAATATAAGTCAAAAATTACGATAATAAAAGGATAATAATAGTGTGCTTGTTCCTTATATAACTTTTTGATAGAGAACCATAATAAAAATAAATTTTTATTATATGGAAAATCAAAGCGTATAGCAGCTATACAGTTTAAGAGAAAAATCGAAAATAAGTTTATTCATGTTAGTTTACTCCTAAAAAGGACCCTAAATAAATATATGTTACCAAAATCTACCAAGTAATATAACATATAAAACAATTTGAAATTTACTCAATTATGATAGCGTAGGCGGATTACAGATTTATTGGTACATTTCTTTATTACTGGTACATTTATTGGTACATTTCTTTACTATTGAATTTTGTCAAAAAAAAGTTTAATTGATATTTAAATTTTTTATACTAGCATGTGACATGAGAATAATTTGAAAGACATTTTTTTATTATAAAAATATTTCAGAAAATTAATTAATAAAAAAAATCTTAAATAATAATAATGACTAAATTTCCAATTTTAGTCTTTTTAAATCAACGTAAATTTTTTATTTATATTATTTACTGAATAATCTTCTAAAATTTTCTTATTAAAATTAAATTTTTACTTGAATTAAATTTAAAAATTAAATGAAAAAAAAAAAAATAAACCTCCCACAAAATCATACCACAACACCAAAAATATTTTATTCAAAAATTTTAATTTACCAACAAATAAGCTAGAATACAATCTGCTCAATGCCATCATAATCCTTAACTGATAAAAAAAAAAGATTTTCCATCATTATATGTACAACAAATTATGGGTGGGTATCTAATTTTCATAATAATTAATATAGGGTTAATTGGCTTAATAAGATCCCTGGAAAAGATCGTGAAAAAAATTAGAAATATTATATTTGGATATAATAAAGACAAAATAGAATTTATAAAATTCACGTTTCAAAATGATTACTAAATAAAAACATTTTCTTAGAATTTTCTACATTTTATTTTTAGAATTAAGAAAATTATATATTGACCTTTAATTTGACCTCTATTAAAATAACAACCTTAAGAAATTTTTTTTTTTTAATACATTTTATAATAATAATTACAAAAAGTGGTAAAAAAAGAAAAAAATTGAAAAAATAAAATTAAAGAAAAGGATTTTTCCTTGTGTTATTATTAAAAACAAAAAAAAAATTATATATAAAGAACTTTTTTTGTTTTGTTTATAGTTAAAATGTGCGCATCATCATCTTATGTTCATATCCTGTGGTTTTTCAATTTTTATTTTAATTCATATATAGTTTCCAATTGCTAAAATAGTAAAGTCATTAGTTGTGGTATGTTTTTGGATAATTAATTAAGAAAAAAACTCTGTTAGGAAAGTAAAATATTTCTTTAACATTATCAAATAATTTTAACTGCAAATTGTTACCAGATTACTAACCAACTGTTAAGCAACTGTTAACTGTTAGTAGTTCTTAGTAAAAATCAACTACTTGTAAACTAATATATGGTCAAATAATTATTATGGTAATCAAAAATATGGTATGAAAATATATTATACTAACTAAATGTCCTTCAAAAAATTATACTAAATAAAATTATTCTGTCCAATTTTCAACTATCCTTTTTCAATCTTTAGTTTTTATATACACTCAGAAATTAAATTAAATTCGAAAATGTTACGAAAATTGAGAAAAAAATCCTTGAAAGGAATTTGTATAAATAGAGCGTATTACACCCAAATATCTACTAATCATTTAAGGAAACTACTTTCATGTTTCCCTATTTTCTTAATGCGTATAAATTTATATTATTATCTTTTTATTATTTCACAACAACACAAAAAAAAGGAAAAATTTTATATTAAAAAATTAATATAGTGATGATGTAAAAACGAGATCCATTTTTTTGTGGGAAAAAAAAAATACTATTTTGTAACATAGAAAAAAAAATTAGTTCAGCCCTTTCGAGATTCATTCTCTGTGTATACCAGCTCGTTTTTTTATCATAGAGTAATAAAGATATATACAAAAAAAAAAGTTTATTTAAATATAAATATAGACTGGATGTATAATGTTTTTTTTAAGGAAAAATATATGAGCTGTGTAAGTGCAATTAAAAAGAACATCCTTAATGAGATTGCAATGGCGAAACACTCAGACAAAAAAAAATTTTATTATGAAAGTTTGGATAAAAAAACATTTTTTTAGTTTCTTTTTATTTTTGTTCAAATTATTATTTTTTTTTTGCATATTTTTTTGGGGAAATAAATAATAATATCATTTCACATTCAGAATGATTTCCACCAACGTTAGTTGTTAAATTGAGGAAACATTAACAGAAGAGTCTAAACTAAAATATAGAAAAAAATTATAGAAAATGTTAAAATCCAAAATTAACTTTTTTACATTTAGATGTAAATGTTTCCTCAATTTAATTATTTCTCATTCTCAGATTTGGTCTATTAAGTCTGGCCCCGTTCATAAACACAGTATGATCGCAGTACTGCAATATTTTTTATTCGTTTTTATGGTAGTTTAATCAACGATACAGCAACGAGTCGACAGAAGGAGCATTGGTTAAGCTAAATTTGTCAACTTTTCACTATCGCGATAGTCAAAATACCAGTAAAAAGAATTAATACATTGCAGTACTGCGATCATACTGCGTTTATGAACGCGGCCAGATTTTTTGTCTATATTTAAGTTTATTGTGCTGATAAATTTGTGCTGTTTAATATTTTCTCAATATAATGCCAATAACTTCAATTAAAGTAATACCATAAAATGTTATTAACAATATTTTTTTTTGAATTTCTCATTTTAAACTGAAATGATTTTTCTTTAATTTTAAAAGCTTTATACGTGTATAAAAACAACTGAAACAACTTTTATAAAACTGTAAGAAAAACATCTTTCAACAAGATAAAATGCTATTAAAAAAAATATTCTTTTAACTCTTATTTATTCGTTTTAATCTCATAGAGATAATAAAAAGAATCGTTTGAACATAAAAGCATAAGTATATATAGAAAAAAAGAAACTTTCTCTCCTATTCAACTTTCTGAGAAATTGGATAAGAAATGAAACAGATATTATTTTTTTTTTTAAAGAAATATTTTATTTTCTTCTTCTTCTTCTTTAATGTTTATAATTTCAAATTAGAACAGAGAAGATAAAAATTAAGATTGCACACATATATAAAGTTTGAAATTGCAAGCTTTTATCAAAAGTAAATTTTATAAATTATATTTGAGTGTCGCAATAAAATAGTTAATTGTACATTGTAAGGTAAATTCACATTCTAATATCCCAACTTTAGTCTAAATAACAAATAACGAAGAAGCAATCCAGGAAGAATCAATGCTAGAAATTAAAATATAATTAAATTTTGTGTCTATTTCTATGGGAAAATAATTTCAAAGCTAAAAATGAATATAGAAAATATCTCAATTATATTTGTCGACAATTTATCACCAAAGGAAAATGATGATAAACCAAAAACTAAACTATATAAACTAAAATGTAAACTATATTATATAATCATTGCGTTACACACATAGATATTTCAATATTGTTGAAAACGTATAAGGAAAAAAAAAATAATTATCTCATTATAATTTTCCACTTTTGTATATTTATATAATTTCTGTCTGTTTTTTTGTTTTCTATCTCATCATCATCGCGAAAACTCTTCAGAAATTTATATATATATTCTATATATATTTATCTTGTGTGTGTACTAATGGAAAAAAATCAGT
This sequence comes from Empis stercorea, assembly GCA_949752835.1. NCBI lineage: Eukaryota > Metazoa > Arthropoda > Insecta > Diptera > Empididae > Empis > Empis stercorea. The sequence continues at coordinate 49,383,198 of OX457089.1, forward strand.
GAATTGGAAGAAATTTCTAATAATAATTTTATCTATAATATATTTCATAAAATTATTATTATCATTCCTTTTATATAGTTTTTTATGTGTTATTATCGAAATATGAAAAGATATACAAAACATAATTTCATATAAATAATATTAAAAAAAAAAAATCGATTAGAAACAAAAAGTGAAGAAATTTACCAAAAAGAACCTTTTAAAAAAGCTTTATTTTTTTTTTTTTCAAAAACCTCTTCAGGACTCAAGAGGTATACCAAAAATATCTAACAATGTTTCTATATATACTTAAAGAAAAAGTCTGAAATTTAATTTTTTTTTCTCTTAAATGTAAGTGCAAAGGGCAAATATTCATATAATATATTTTTTTTTTTATAAATACTCGAGACATTTGTGGCGCCTGAATATATGTTTAAAAAAAAACCATCATCCCCAGCCAGAGCACCATCATCAATAATCGTGATATCTGAAGAGTGTTTTACTGATGATGGTTATGGTTTGTTTTTTTTTTTTTCTTGGGTGTTTGTCGGGTTTCCATTTTTCTTTTTTCACTTTTTCGATTTCAAAATTTATTCCTTTTTCCTTTACAAAAAAAATTCAAAAATGGTTATTAGATAGGATAATATATAACCATAAATTTATGCTTTGTTACATATAGATATATACTATAAAAAAATTTATAAATGTCTGATGGCGGTATATAAAAGAAAGAAATTAATCTCGAGTGAATATTAAATTGATTGAAAGATTTATATTTAAAAGCAGCTAAAAAAAAAGCAAGGTCATTTTATTTTAAATATTCGCATAAAATATTAAACTAAATTTAAAATAATATTTTTTAAATTTTAGGGTTACCAATAGATCTTCTTTAATATAGACAGGAAATGAAATTGAACAATTATTAGCTTCTTAACCCTGGTCAACAAAATCTTAGAATTTTCAATTAAATTTCTACAATTTTCTAGTAAACAATAAAAAGAAATTTTAGAGAAAATAATTATCATAACAATTGGAAAATAGTAAATTAATTTAAAAGAACTAATTCTCTATTATATTTAGAAAAAATTCTCTACTAAATTAAATTTAAATTATTATGAAATTTATTAATCAATTTCTGAGTTAAAATCATTAAGCACCAAATTTGATATTTATATTATTTGATAATTAAAATTACCAAAAAAAATTCACGTACACATCTAACATATTCAACATATCCGCACTAAAATATTCTTAAAAAAAAGTAGAATTATAAAAAATGACGTTTTCAAAGTTTTTTGTTGTTACATTTCAATTCAAGCGGACATTTTAAATCATGGTAAATAATTTGACATTTAAATTCAAGCGGCCATCTTATATTCATATATGGATGGCTCAGAGCTAAGCCGAACCAAGTCAGAAAAATATGAAGGGGTTAAGTATTTTAATTAATTCCTCGAATGTTTTTGTTGCTTATTTCTACAATAATTGCATTACTATAATTAATTCAATTATTTGTAGAAATAAAAGCAACCAAAACATTCGATGAATTAATTAGAATTGATGCACTTAACCTCTTAATATATAATATTACAGAATTAAGTTTTCTGGATTAAGGTTCGGTTCAGCTCTGAGCCATATATATGACTGGGTTATTTTATAATTTAGATGATTTTTTATGTATATTTAATTTTAACTAAAATAGAAACTAAATAACATTTGATATCAAATTGAAATAAAATTTAAAATCTAAATTAATAACTTTATATAATATTTTTAGAATAATTTTTAATTTACAATCTTTCAATATTTGATTAAAATAAATATATTTATTTACATATATATCCTTTTATATTATATTATATACTCAATAAAGTACTTTATATTTTTGGTTATCAGCATATTTTAACAAAATTGATAAAATCTCTTTCATTTATTATATATACATAAGTAAATTTATAGATATATTACATTATATTTAATTTTAGTTCAATGGTTTTTACAATTAACTGAACGAGAAATTTGTATATATAGAGTTGATTAGATATTGGATACCACATTTAATCCAATTATAATAGTGCAAAGGTAAGTGATTTCTGTAATTAAATGAATCAATAATTCAATCGTCTATATGAATTAAAATACATTATTTATAATATAGAAATATTATAAGTCTTTCTGCAGCTTATTATTATATCCATAATATAGTTAAAGGATATCGAAAAACAATTACAAATCTTTTAAGACTACAAATTTAATAATAAAATACATAATAATATATATACAATATTTTCAATTCATGTAGTACATTATATTCTATTTACAAAATGTTTCTCTATAAATCGAAATTGTATATCTTTGTTAAGTGAAATTAGTAAAACAACAAAAGTATACCATAAAATTTTCTTGTTGGAATCAATGAGAAACCTTTAATATTATTTTCCAGACAAAAATTTTCTTTATATTATTAAAGTTATAATTTTTTTTTACTGAGGAGGGGGAGGGAAAACATATAAATTAATTAAAATTACCAATTACCTAAAGTGTATAAAACATTAAAATGTCTTTTTCATTGTTTTATGGATATATACAAAATATATATTATATAATGAAACAAATTTTAGTTTTTTTCTAATCTCATATGTATTAGTTGCTCCCCCTCCCCCAACAAAAAAAAAATTAAAATGAAACAAAAATTGTATTATATTGTATAAAATTTACCCATGGGGGAGAAAATATAGGGAAAAATTTCAACCATTTAGTAGAGGGTAAAAATAAAAAAAAAAAAAGAAATCAAACATTAAACTAAAATTTTAAAGGGTTTTCCTTGGGAAAATTCTATCTACAAATACTAATTAAAAAAGTTTTTGTCTTGTTCAATTTTTTTCAAAGAAAATTTCATAACCCCAAAATAAGAAAATAGATTTTACTTAAATATATACAGATATCCTTTAAGAATACCCATACAATTATTTAAAGTTTTTAATATAAATTCATTAAAAAAAAAATATTGAAGAAAAATATTACTTATTTATAAATTGAATTTTCATTTGAATTTTTTTTTTTTTAAATAAAAAAGTGATTTTCTTTTGGTAATTTTCATATTTAATAATAATTTATAGACAGCAAAAAAAATTTTAATGGTTAAAAAAAAATTTATATATCAAACAATTTATTATGGTGAATTAAGAGAGTAAATGAGTATAATCAAATAAAAAATATGTTAGATATATGTTTTTACATTATTATTTATTTATTTTTTTGCTAATAAAAAAGAATCTTACAAAACAATTTTAATAAACATATACGACAACGAATCTACCCCCTTTTCTTTTTTTTTTAGTTAGTCTTTATTTACTCTTTTCTAATGTGCAGATCAACATTTAAGCAACATAAATATCTTTTATCCTTTTGAATAAAGACTGAAAATTTTTTTTTTTTTTTGGTTTAGTTTGGTTCGTTTGTTTGTTACCCCAAAAATATAAAAAATTATTTTTGTTTCTTTTCTTATCCTATATATACAATCCGCAAAAATTTATACAAATATATATATATATATATATATATATATATATATATATAATATATATATACTTAAATACAATCACAGCTCTATAATATAATTTAAAATAATATCCCCACGATAATAAATCAGTGTTTATTTTTAAAAGTAAAATAATATAAAGAAAAAAAAATGTATATACGAAAATATGGTTTTAAATTAGAAAATATATAATATACATGGACCCCACACACAACTATATATAAGGAATATGGTACATTGTTGTAATCCTCTGTTACAGGAAAAAAAAGGGAACAGAACAACAACAAAACAAAAAAATATATTTATAATATTATAAGAAGTAAAAAATAATATTCATCCGTTTCTTGTCGTTTTGTGTCGTGAAACATTATTTCAGATTCAATCTTTTTTTTTTTAAATAAAAACTCTATGTCGAGGTTACAAACCACAAGTCAGTATTTAAATTGGTGCAATAAGTTAAATGTTTAATTTGAATTTTTATATGTGATTATAAATATTATTTTAGTCTAGTTTGGCATAAAATTACATAATTAATTAAGTCCTTATAAATACTTAAAATGATATCTATAGAAATTTATCTACAGAAGATCTATACAGAAAGCTGGAAATATTTTTTTTTATATTAAGAAAGTGGTTGAGCCATGAAGAAACTGATCGTAATTTTATTATTTTTACACCTTTAATAAATATTTTTCTCTTTAATAGTTTGTGAAGTTGAAACTGAACCAATATTATCATTCGAAATTCAGCTGAAACCAATAATTCAATATACAAAACTATAAAATGGATAAATAGATAATTTCTGTACCTACCTACTAAGTAATCTTCCCAACAAATTTAAATGCACAAGTTAGGTTTGATATTTCGTAATTATACCACGAATTAGTCTTATCCCAATAGTATATAAAAATGTTCTTATTTCCAAAATTTTATAATTCTTGATCAATTAATAAATTAAATATAACTTCCAACAAACTTTAAGTCTGGTAATTCTCTTTATCATGCGGTAAAAGGATTTATTATGAAGAAAAACTACTCACTTTTCACTTATACACATACAAAATTTATAATAATACATTTTTTTTTTTAAATATATTTTTAATACGACCAAGAAATGAAAATACGAAAATGCAAAAAAAAAAAAAAGGATTTTCCAAAAAAAAAATATGAAAGGTTTTTCGTTATTAAAATTGACTGAACAACAACACGACCACGAAAATATAAATGAAAGATTTCCTTTTTTCTGTTGTACAATATATCAAAAAGAAAAATCATAATTTATTTCTTTGTTATTAAATAAACTGCAGATTATTTTATTTAAATAAAATTATTCCGCAAAAAAGATTACTTATTATTATTATTTCAATAAAGTAAAAATCCAAACAAAAATTTAAATAATAATTAAATTTTGTTTATGGAATTGAAATAATTAGTAAAAGGAGCTAAAATTAAATAAATTAAATGAACGTTACGTAAGTTATTTTTTCCGATTTCAATAATCCTTTTACGATTTTTTAATAAATTATAATTATAACAATCTAATTATAACAGCTAACACTTAGAACTTAGAGATTCCCTCGAGATTCTGTTGCAAATTGGAATCTATTAATTTTATATGATTACCAAAACCATGTACCTACTCTGAGCAAACCTAAATGAAATTAATTTGTAATGGTAAAGAACTGCTTCCGAAAAGTTTTGTGAATTAGTTTTCAATTAAATTTTGTTATTAATTAGATAGAAAAAATATATAAATCATTTAATCCTCTTATTGTTTTTTAGCCCATAAGGAATATACGTATGATATTTTAGATCCTTTTTCCGTTCAATAAAGGATATTTATATCATTTTAATCTCATATATATAGCTAATAACCAGAGAAAAATTTAATAAAGATCTATAAAAAATAAGTATAACAATTTATATTTTCAATTTTTAACATAATATATAAAATGATATCAACTCGAAAATAATCTCACTTCCTTTTTGATTAGAAACGAACAATTGACAATTTACTTTTACAATATTCATTTTTTTTTTTACTTATTCTTCTTTTGAAATAAATGTATAAAGTACGTTTTTAAGGATATTTAGAAAAATATATAAACTATAAAAAAAAATACATAATAGATGATTTCACAATGCAGAAACTAAGTCAATTTGACAATATACACAAATATATTTTCTGTATGGTAAATTGTAAAAAATATTTTACCTACAACAACAAAAAAAACAACTCTTGTAGCAATTTATGTATACCAAAAGTATTCTATGTCCTGTGTTACCGATATGAAAATGTTGTTTTCGTCTTCCGTTTCTGCTGTTGGTATAATATTACAGATATAAAATAAAAACATTTGTATATATATATATTTGAAAATGGGAAATATTTTTCATTTTATAGGTAAATATGTGGAATATTCGTCATTTAACTATCAAAAAGTTATCAAAATTTGATAAAAGACCCACAAGATTACTTAACAGAGAAATATTTAAAATACAGGATGATTTAGTTTAGGATATTAGGAGGAGTTTTTCAGTTCTGAATCATTATGGAAAATTTGAATATTAGAAAGAGTTAAATTACTTTTGAATAATATTCAATATTTAAGTAAAGAATATTTTAGTAATGTTATTAGTTTGTAAGGAATATAGATTAACCAAAAATAACTGGCATATAGTCCTTATATCTAACTGGCTGGCATATAGTCCTTATATCAATTCCAAATAGGACAGAATGTTGTTCTATTTGAAGAAGGCCTTGGAATTATCCAGCTGTAAAATTTTGCCAGAAACAAAATTACTCCTCGAACTAAATAAACTTTAAAAAATGAGAATTTTAAACAAAATAATCCTTTTGGTAACATATAGGATAGTTTATATATTAAATAAAACACCACATACCTGAGTTAATTTCATTTTCATATTTTTTTATATCCAAAAAATTTTTTTTTGAGAAATAAACTAAGGATATTGAAAAGTTTTTATCAGTTCCTTTTTTACATACACTTTTAAGGACATATAAGTGGGTATCTAAACAGTTTTTATATATGTATATACATAATAATATATCCTTTTGTAAAGAACGCTTTATTTTTTGATCAATTTATATATACTTAAAGTGGAGAATGAAGATATTTATATAAGCTTTCACTAAAAAAAAAAAAGAGAATTTATTCATATTTTTATGATGATATAAGAAAAGTTATAAATTTACTATCAACATATATTTTTCATATACATATATATATTTCATCATCATATAAGTAATATCATTGAAAGGTAGTTTTCTTTCTTAACGCCTTCCAAATTGAATGGGAAATTTATATTTTAGGAAAATCTTATATATATACTTACATATTTAAATAGATTATATTATTATCAGAAATTTTCTTTTTATATTACATATATGGAAATTGATAAAAATTGTAATGTAAATTTTCTTTCAAAATTTTTTGAAATAATCTGTGTATTAAATTTACATTAAAAAAAGCGAAAATATTATTTTAATAATATACAAACGATTTTCAAATTAGTATATATACCATTCAAATTTTAGACAGATATTTTTAGTATACAAAAATCAAGGTGAAAAAAATTATTAAAATCTGAATACTTTTTTTTTATTTCATTTGTAATTATTTGTGAGTTTGATCAATTACTATGTAATTCCAATTTCAATGAAACATTCAAATATTACTACAATTTAATACACACTTTATTATAAATTTCATTTCGTTATTTATTATATGTTTATTTCCATTTTCCATCTCAAAACAAACGAAATTGTTCAATACTTTTTACATTATCCTTTTCAATATTGTTTTTTTATATAATATAAAAAAAAATATATACTATATAATACCCACAAGGATGAATGAAGAAAAATGAAAAACAAGAAAATTTAATCAACAGGATGAATTTAACCAATTGAAGAAAAAATATTGGTAAGACCACAAAAAAAAAGAAGAATAAATATAGAAAAAATCTTTAAATGGAATGAGAATTCATAGTCATTTCACTCGAATACGTGACATTTTCTAACATTATTGTTTTATATATTTCATTTTGGAAATAAGATTTCATCAAAATTACCCATTAAGCTTTCAATATTTTATTAAAAATATGTAAAGACTTAATGCTCTTAAAGTTAATGATTTTTTTTGAATATTTTTTGTTCAGCTAAAATTAATTATTGTTAGAAATATTAAATAGCAAAAATTAAGTTGGTTTAGATACCATAATTGAAAATGGGTTTTAATTGAAAATTATTGAAATTATCGATCAAAAATAAATCATACTTTTAAATATTGAAATGGTTCTACGAAAATTCTGTTAAATTTATTGGTAATCTATTGATCAGTAGTCAAACTAAAATTTAATTGTTATCATAAATTTAGTTTCACTAATGGCCAAAAGATCACTAAAAGATTTTTTTATATTTGTTCAGTAGTTTAACTGCGAGTAAATAGGTGGACAAATAAATTTTCAAATAATCACCTATGTGATAATAGCTAAACTAACTTAATATTAAAATCACATAGTGTATTTCATGCGGTACAGAAAATTCTTATCATCATAATACATTTTCCCGCCAAAATTTATTCAATATAAAATATTTTCTCTAACTGAATCTGAATTACAAATTACAATACAAAATAAATTTAAAATCAAATATATTATAAATTTACTTACCAAACAAATTCAAAAGTCCTCTTATATTTATATACATTTTAACAACAGTTTATTTAATTTTAATTTAATAAATTTTATTTTTCACATCAAACTTTATTTACATGAACCCTTTTCACTCAAAGTTATATGGCATACTACATATTTACTCTAATTGGATTGTCAGTTGTGGTTAGCCGTTAGCTAATTATAACTGAAGAGTGACATCTGTCGACATTTCTAATATATACATTTCTTGTATTACCATACCAATCACTGACAGACGCTACAATTTATTTTCTCCATGTTGGTAATGTAAATGCTGCCATCTTGAAAACGCGTCAATTCCATATAAAAAAAAAATAATAGAGAGAAGCATATATTTGTAGTTTAGCCAAAAGTCAGTGTGTGATTGGGAAAAGAAAAATATTTTAATTGAAAAGAAAATATTTTACAAAGTTTCAATAATTTTTTTTTTATTTTAATAATTTTTTAAATAAGTGTTTTGCTGTTTTGGTGGAAAAAAATTATATTATAAAATGATGACGGACGCCGATATAAATGATTTGGTTTGGTAGGTGTTTTTTTTCGTTTCTGTCCACCAAATCATAAATGGCATCATTTTTTTTTATTCTATTCATACATAAAAATTTGTTTTCCTTATCGAAAGAAAAAATGACGCTCACTGTCAGTTTACATTTGAATTTTAATATAAAATACTTCTTTATTAATATTTTAAAGAAATTTTTTATTCAGAAATTTTAAATTGAAACTAATTTTTTCCAGAAAAATAATGATAATTATTAATAAATCACATAACCCAACTTTCAGTGTGTTGGAAAATTTTTGTAATATTCCATAAAGATGATTTTTTTTCTGTACAATAATGGCCGGCATCATTTTTCCCGCGTTATTGTTTTTTAAGTCATTCGCAATCAAAATTTAGTTAATTTAATAAAATTGATTTATATTTGCTATTTAAAGTTTAAATTAAATAATAATTTTTATATAAATTTAATTTTTTTAATAAGTTAATTTTAAAAAATAATTTTAATTATGATTTTAGGGCTAAAATGAAGGGTTTCTCACCGTGGCCAGGAATGGTAAGTTAACTAATTATTTGACAATCTAAATAAAAAAAAAATTAGTTAAATTAAATTTTTCAATGCTTCCTCTACTATTGTTTTTTGGTATACTTTCAATAAATGAATTTTTGTATTAAAAAAAATAAAATTTTATATGTTATCAAAAAGTTTTTAAAAATAATTTATACAATTTTTATAGGTTGTTGATCCGCCAGCTCATATGTCAAAAGGGCCCACAAAGAAAAACATACCAAGCAAATGTATATACTTTTTTGGGACACGAAATTAGTAAGTTAAAAATTTTAAAATGGAATTTTATAATTAGTTTTCTAATTTTATGAGTTGTTTTGCCACACCCCATTAAAATTAAAGGCTTAAATTTCAGTCGAGGCTCATGATTACCAACTAATTAACCTAATTACAAAAGTTTGATAGTACATACTACATTAAATACATATGAGCGTCAGCAAACTCATGAGCTACAACATAATTTGTCTATAAAATTATCAACTAATTTTAAATAAATATTTAATTTTCTAGTGCTTGGATAGAAACAGCAAATTTAAAACCATATCTTGAATTTAAAGATGAATTAAGTAAGACAAGTAAAACAGCAACATTTAAGGAAGCATTAGAGCATGTTGAAAGTTATTTAAAAGATCCATCAATTTTAGAAATTGAAACATTACCACAAGAAAATGATAATGATGCTGATTTTGATAAATTACGTGAAAGTGATGAAATAAATAGTGGTGATTATATTGTTGTTGAAAAGACACCACCAACAAAAAAACCACAAAAATTTAAATCAAAATCATTATCAGCTAAAAGTACAAAAAGTATGAAAAAAAATATAAATAATAATACTACAACAACAACAACAACAACACCATCATCTGTTAAACGTAAACGTAATTCACAACATGATTCGGGTAGTACTCGTAAAAAATTAAATACAAATTTTGATTTTTTAACACCAAGTACAACACGTCGTAGTACTAATGCAACAACATTATTAAATAGACCAACAGTAACACGTCCGGAAGCACCAGTTATTGATATGCAAACAAATACAAATGATTTTAGTACTCGTGACATAACACCATCAGATTTAACATTTGGTTTTCTTGGTTTGGGTATAATGGGATCAACATTTGTTAAAAATTTCATATATACTGGTCATAAAGTTGTTGTATGGAATAGAACAGCTACCAAAGTAATTTATAATAATTTAATTTTTTGGAAGAAGATACATTTTTAAATACTATTTTTTTATTGTAGTGTGAACCATTTGCTGCTGCTGGAGCTGAAGTGAAACAAACTCCATCAGAAGTCGTTGATAGTGCAGATATAACATTCTGTTGTGTTTCAGATCCAAAAGCAGCTAAAGATGTAAGTTTTGTTTATATTATATAAAAGAAAAAGCTATTTAAATTTTTATTTATTATTATTATTTAGTTGGTATTTGGAAACTGTGGTGTCTTACAAGCAACAACATTGAGTTTAGGGAAAGGTTATGTTGAAATGTCTACCATAGATCCAGAAACATCACAAGATATTGCTGAAGGTATTGTTGCGGGTGGTGGACGTTATCTAGAAGCTCAAGTAAATATTTTAATTTTCTTAAATTAAATATAATATTAATTTTTTTTTATTGTTTATTTAGATTCAAGGAACTCGTCCTGAAGCTGAAGAGGGAAATGTTGTCCTTTTAGCTGGTGGCGAACGTTCAGTTTTTGATGAATGTGAATCGTGCTTTAAATCAATTGCTAAAAATACTTTCTTCTTAGGTAATTTCTAATTTAATTTACTATTTACTATAATTTATAAGTAAAACCAGCTGAATAGAAATGTTCCACTATATCGAATACTCATGGTTATTTATGGATTCAATTTGATTATTTTTCATTGAAAATTTTTAATAATAAATTTTTTTTATATTATTTTTAAATAGGTGAAACTGGTAACGCATGCAAAGTAAATTTAATTTTACAAACAATTGTTGGCGTCAGTTTGGTTGGTCTATCTGAAGCATTAGCCTTAGCTGATCGTTTTTCAATATCACTTAAAGATATTATGGATATCTTAGAACTGACTTCAATTAAATCTGGTCTTTTATTAGCTAAAGGACGAGGTATGAATTTTTTTTTTGTAATATAATTCGTTTTATTAATAATTTATAATAATAAATAGAAATGGCTAAAGGTGAATTTAATCCACAACATGCACTTGGACATATGCAAAAAGATTTACGACTAGTACTTGATATGGCTGAAACAGTTGATCAAGCAATGCCAACAGCATCTATTTCAAATGAGGTATTTAAACATGCTAAACGTTTGGGTTATAGCGATCATGATTCAAGTGCCGTTTACGTAAGAGCTCGTTTTTAAGCAAATACAAAAAAATTAAATTAAATTTCAACACAAAAAAAAATCGTATCATAAATTTGAAAACAACATAAAACAAAAAACAAACAAAAAAACAAATTTAATTTTAAATTTAAGTATAAAAACAAAAACAAAAAAAAACACAAAAAAGAATATTTTTTAAAAATGAAATATGAATATTTTCTTTTTAAAATTTAGATATTTACAAAATGTGTGTAAAGAAGAAGACGTAATACAAAAAAAAAATAATTAAGAAAATGATTAAGAATAAAAACAAAATAAAACAAAAATAAAAAAAAATATTTTTAAACAAATTTGAAAAAAAAAAAAAATAAATTAAAAAAAACTTCTGACAAAGAAATTTACATAAAAACAAAATGCATTATGGAGATTAACAAAAAAAATTCTGTTTGTTTAGTAAAACTTTTCATAGTGTAAAATGCAATTTTATTATTATTATTAAAAAAAAACAAAAATTTATATATTTTAAAAATATTTTTTTTTTTTTTTATTTTTGACCAAACAAACGAAATATTATTTTTTTGAATGCACTAATGATAAATATTGGCATGAAATAATACTGTAAAAATGATTTAAATATTATAATTAAAAGTTGTAATAAATAAAAAGTATACAGTAAAGCAAAATAATAATAATTAAATTTTTATTTCAAATTATTATAATTAATTTTTAAAAGAAATTGGAAGAGAAAACCGAAGAAAAATGTTGATTTTACCAAAAAAGATTGGAAATTGGTATAGTAAAGTAAATTTTTTTGAATAATAAAGAATATAGTTTATATATTTTTAATAGTCAGTTTCTATATATGAAAAGTTCTTTATGTCTCAGGGATTATGAATTTTAAATAGTTTCCTGTTTAAAAATAATTAATGTAATTACAATTTTTGATTCGAAACTTGTACAAGTCATTTTTGCCTAATCCACGAAACTCACACGATTAAAATTTCTTAAGCCTGTGTATCCAATTATAATATAGTTGTAGTATTTGAACCACAAGAAGACAAATAAATTTATAACATTTTGTTGCATCTAATTTTTTTTTTATAAAATTTAAAATTTTACACACAACTTCAATAATTTTAATACACAATCAATTTTTTTTTATAGCACAGTTTGGAAAAAAAAATTATAGTATAAATTTAAAAAAAAATATAAAAATTTAAGGCTGATTAAAGAAAATAAAGAAAAAGAACTGTTTGGTCAAAATGTTTTAATTATAATTTTGTTTGTTCAATTTTTAAGATTTTTAAAAATCAAGTAAAATAAAAAAAAATTTATATAAATATATTTAACATTATTAATCAATTTTGTTATTTTAATTTCGTGGAATAATAAATATAAATAGCACGTTTAGTTTAAAAGATTTTATTCTAGAAAATGAAATAATAATAAATAATTTTTTTTTTTTTTTGGAAAAGCAAATGTAGGAAAATTGTTTTTTTTATCAATTATCCGAAAAAAAAAATGTATTTGATTTAAAATATTCTAAAAAAAAAAAACAAAAAATAATTCGTTGTAATTTAATAATAAATGGGATTTTTAATTTTCATTATATTAATAATTATTTAGTTCATATTTTTATTTGTAAAATTATCGACTTTTTGTAAGTGTTTAGATAAATCGATTAGAAAATAGTTGAACGGGAAGATCCTTTTCGTTCCAAGAATATTACGTAAATAATTAGAAATCATGCTTAATTGTTTTATTTTTAATTGAGGAAAAACATATTTCTCTCAAAACTAAATTTTTGAAGTTACAACATTTCGCTTCTGACAAGACCAAAAAAAAAGTAATAAAATCTAAGTTAAATTAATTTTATATTTTTGGTAGCAAAAATATAACTTTAGAATTTCTAATGACCACATGAAGTAATAAGGGTATCCTATCGGACAGTTTCTTGTTATATTCAATATCGAATATATATGGAAGATTTATGTATGAGGACAGACTTTGGTCTATGGTTTGGTCTCTATAGTCTGTTTTATTCTTATTGGATCATGTATAGCCCAAACGTAACCTAAAAAATTCCAAAATAGCATTTGTCTGGACTTAATGTTGTAATGGATATGGATAGTATTTGTCTGCTTTAAGTATTTTATTTAAAAACCCAAATCAAACCTTAATTATAATCCCTTAACACAGAGCATATAGGAGTTAATAAATATTCATAACGTGTCATTTCATTTTCTATGAATTTCCTTTAAGCATTAATAATTTCTAATGAATCTTGTATACGGACCTCATAAAACAAAGAATTTTTATCTTTATAATCCACTTTGTTAAAAGTTCGTCTACTTTCATAGATCATTTTCTACACAATTTCAACAAACTTCAAATCATTTCATTTTTCCAATAATTTTTTTTTCTCTAACAAAAACCAGTTTTACCAACTTGACAAAAATTAAAACTTCGCCATATGAAAAAAAATGGAAAATATTTTTTTTTGACATTTCTCGAAAGAGATAGAAAAATATCATCACATCATAATTAGAAAAAGACAATTATATATATAATTTTTTTTTTTAATAATATTTATTCGTAGAAAATGGCGAACTTTGTGTGTTGGGATAATTTGCTTTGAGAACAAAAATATTAAAAAAAAAGAATACAATTAAAATCATAAATTAATTAAATTACAAAAAAATTAAACATACAAGAACATATTTCCAAATAAAAACAATTGAAGTAAAGATTCTTATTGAAAATAATTAATTTTGTGTAAATTGTAAATCTAGAGGATTCTACATCATAAAAAAGTCAGTCGAATAAAATAAAATAAAAAATGTAATAGAAAAAAAAGCAAAATATGTTAAAAAAAAACTTCTAATAAAAATATTTTTTTTTGTATTTTTTGGTGTGTGTGCAAAGTGTCTAAAAAGCAAATGGTGAAAAAAAAATACAAGAAAAAAGTAAAATTATAAATATTTTTTAATATATAAGTTTTTTTTAAATTAATTAAGGAATTTTTTTTGAAAATTCCCAATTACACAAAAAAAAATTAATCATAAGTGGAAAAAAAATCATTGAATTTCTTTTTAAAAAAAAGTGTTAAACGAAATTTTTTTATTGTCGCGGGGGGAAATGGAAAGGGAAATATACTATTATTTTTTTTTTTTTTTTTGAAGTTCGTAACGTAAAATAATGAAAAGTGCATAAAAAAAATCACTTAAAAAAAACGTAATTTAAAAAAAAACAAAAAGGAAACTTTTTTTTCCAATTTCCATTAATAAAAGTAATAAATTTAATTTCATTTTAATAATAAATATATCGTTTGTGTGTGGAGAAGCGAAATGTTGTAACTAACAAAGGTTCCGACATCCAACATAAACTTGATTAGAAAATTATTTAATTTTGATATACAATTTTTTGCTTTTATTTCTATTACATTTTTCAAGTTACAATTAAAATAATTTCGAGATTAGTTATTTAAATTCTATTATCTTCCTTGCTACAAATGTTTTATCCTCTAAGAAAAATCACTTACAACATTTCGCTTCTAACATGACCAAAATTAACATCAATTTTTTTTTGTCTGTCATTTTTTTTTTATAGTTCTCTTTTTATAGTGCAAACGAATTCTTTTTTTAATTTTCCAAACCTAAATAAAATAATTAAAAGAAATTCTTAAGTCAAATTGGAATATAATTTTTTTTAATTATTGTGTCGCCAAAAATTCCATTTTTTTTTTATAATAATTTTCTCTGTGTTTCTTCTTATTTTTTGTAGGGTAGAGAGAAGAAGGAGTAAAAAAAGCATATATACTTATAAAATGTTTTTCATACATAAAAAAAGTGTAAATATTTTTAATCGACTTCTGTCTGATAGTAAAATCCAATTAATAAGTAACCATATTAGTAAATGAGTATACTATAAGTTCACATTTAATGGAAAATTAACAAGTTTTGAAAGAAATTAACAATAGAGTGTAACAGCGAGAAGAAAAGCTGAATGAATATTAAAAATAAATCATAGAGGATAATTTCATATATGAGCCTTTGAAATTTTCAGTGAAGATTCGTAAAAATAATAATCTAAAAAGAAAGTAAAATCTAGAATAGACTATATTAAAAGATTGAAAGTACTTATACATATTTCTACGAATTCTTCAAACTGAGTTACATTTATAAATTTGAATTATTTTTCTTGGATTAAAAGTTAATTATGATTAAAATTACTTATATAAATTTTCAAACTAAAATGTCATCGTTTAACCATATTTCCATTTTAATTATTAACAGATTTGGTACCTATTATTAATTTTTCGTAAAGATACCACAATAATTTTTTTTTTTTGACTCAATCTGTGTTAATAATTTTGTTTATATTTCGGGGGGGAAAAAGTGATTAAAACAGAAATGAAAAAAGAAAAACTGTTTTTTTCTAATTTTCATTTTAATCGTCATTTTCTTTGAAACATTGGAAAAAAAAATGATGAAGTTGGAAATATAATTTCAATATGAATTTTCAATTTCTTCAAATTTTCTGTCGTTTTGTCGTCTATTTTACACGTTATTTTATTTTGTTTCCAAATATTTTTAATATGATTTTACATATTTTTATATATTTGTTATTATTTTTAATCGTATCGTTCTTTCCTTGTCGTTGGTCGTGCGCTATTATACATTCTGTTCCTGTTGTATCTCTGTACACTTTTTTTATACATATTATTGCTTCTTTACACTCTCCCCTCTTCGATCTATTTTATTTCATTTCAATTTTTTTTTTGTTTAATATTTTTATTGTACTTAAATTTTGTTGGCCCCCTATTAGATTTTTTATACATAATTTTTTTTTTGTGGGGGGAAAATTAAAGAAGATATAAAGAAAATAACCCAAACATATTATATATAATACCAATAAAAACAACAACAATTTATGACAGCGATGAGGAAATTGCACCAACAACAAGCAACAAGCTAAAATATATATACACTATACGACAATAAAAATATCGAAGAACAAAATTTATTTAATAGTACAGAATAAAAGGCAATCCATACGACATCAGACTCAAAATCTACTATATATACAATTTTGTTGTATATTATAAAAGATATATGAATATTTTTTTTCCTTTCCTGGTGAATGAATAAAGGATAACACAACAATAAAGATTTAAAAAAAAAAACCAATACTACTACTAAAATAGAGAAGAAACGAAAAGAAGAAGAGATATAAAAATATTAGAAAAATTATTGGGAGAGTAAGAAAAACTCCTTTTTTTATATATGTATATATTTGCAGAAAGTCCTTTCTTGTTGAAAAGTTGGTTTAATATAGCGCGCGCCACAGGATATTAACTAAAAAAGACAAAAACAAAAATGGATAACTTATAGAATCATATTTCTTTTTTTACTCTTTTTTTAAAAAAAATTCGCATGTTGTATTTTTTTATGTCCTTTTATACATTGGTTTATTTCTTTATTGTATATTTATACATTATTTAAATAATCGTTTTTTTTCCTGCTCAAGGATCTCATTGAATTTCTTGATACATAAAGTACTAAGAATTATATACATTCACTTATATATTTGTAAAAGAATATCCTTAAAAGAGTCAACATTTTAAAAATATTGAAAATGAAAAAAAAAAAAAGACAAGGTGAATTTTTAATGATTCTGTGAACCATTGTTTTTTTTTTATTCACCTATATAGTCGTTAAGTAATTGAAGAATGACAATAAAATGAAAATGTGGTTCAAGTTTTCGTTGGTTATTACTTTTTCGATGATTTTACTTATATAGATCAATTAATTTTTTTGGAAGTAAAGAAATTGATTTTTTTTTGTCTATAATTACATTTCACTCAATTGACACTTGATACATTTTACAATTTCCCTATTTGCCCGTATATAAGTACTAAATTATTAAATTCAATTTTTGTTTAGACTTAAATCCATAATGTCTTAAGCATCCATATATATGTATATGTAATTAGAGAGAACTGTTAAAAATAATTACAGACAAAATTGATGTATAATTAAATTTAAATTTATATAAAATTATCCTCACCATGATTTAATATACTTATATAAATTTTAATTTTTTTTATCTCATTTTCAAGATCACATTTTCAAGACATTAAAAAAAAACCAATCAACAAAACAATATTTTTCATAGTTTAATTTTAATTTTAAAATTAATTTTATAAATATTATATAATAAAATAATAAATAAAAAAAAATTTATTATTACTAATGGCAAACTGCAATCGTAATGAAAGAATTTCGTAAAACTTTCACGAAGGCAAATGAATTAGATATGAAGAAATTACAAAAGCCACGGTAAGTTTAAAATAATAAAAATTTATATTTAAAAAATAAAATTTTTCTAATTAAGATTATAATTTTACTTTCTATATTATAAATTTCTAGTTTCTAATTTTAATTTGTATATGTACTATATATATACAATAATATAAAGGACTTATTTTGTAATCTATTATTTGCAAATTAAAATATTTTTGATTAAGTTTACATAAAAAAATCACTAATATTTTTAAATGATTTCGAAATTTAGAAAATAATTTCAATTTGTAATGAAGACACATAAATCAAGGTTTAAATTAGTCGGAAAAAATAAACTGCTAAATCATTTTTCATAATATATAATTGTACTAAAAAAAAATATTTTAATTAAAATTCCACTTATCTATATTTGAAATTTAATAATTTCATCAAAAAAAAATTATGGGGATTTTTGGCGAAAAAATTATAAATAAGTATAAAAACAGATTTAAATTAGAAAATTTTATTATTAAAATTTATAATAATCTTTAAAAAAAATTACATTTTTTATATTCAAATTTATATACTTAGAATTTTCCATTAATTAGTATATGTAATTGTATATATTTTATATATAAAACTTGTTTCATTTTTAAAGTGTAATTGATCTTCGAAGAAAACAAATTTTTTTTTTTTGATATTTTCTGAAAATATTTTCGTCCTCTCTCCTAATTTAATTTTTGTTATATTTTCTGTAAAAAGAAAAATTAAATATATTATTTAAAAAAAACTAATTAGTAAACAAACCATTATTGTCAAAATTCAATTGGTAAAAATTTTAAAAAATATATCATAATATGAAATTCTTGATTTAAATGATCAAAAAAAATTGGCAATAAAAAATAAAAACATATCCAAAATATGAAATTAAATAGAAACATTTTTTTTTTTTGGTTTAAAATTATAATCTAATTTTAAATATGTTTTAAGTATATTTCATAACTCTGTTCAATTCCATAAAATTTTATAGACTAAAATTTGTTTAGTAAAATTGACTGATAAAAACGTTTTGTTATTATACTATTAAAAATATATTTATATAAACGTATCTAAAAAAGAAGTAAATAATTTGCAACAAGAAAATATGAAAAAGAAGAAGCAAAAAACATATTTGATTTCTCTTAAAAAATTGTATAAATTACATAAAATTAATATATGCATTAACCTACTTATAAAAGAATATCAAAAACATTAAAAAAAAAAATGTTGAACTTTTTTATGATAAAAAAAATATTTTGCTAAAAAATGAAATGAACTTTTAAAATATAAAATGAAAATGAAATTTTTTTGAGACAAATTAAGAAAATAATTTAATTTCAAATATTTGTCACAAGAGGGCGGGATCTGTGAACTAAAACATTCCAGTACTGCGACCATTTGAAGTTAACGAAAACCGCCTTAATCTAAATCCAAAACATATAAGCTCCTCGCCTGGGATAAATAATTATAATAACATATTTTATTTTACTGTTCAGTACCTGTAGACTATTACTATAATATTTTTTGTAAGATGTTTCAATTATACTATTAATATTTTGAGTAATCTGAGTACGGATTACTTTAAACTTAATTTGCCAAAGGACAAATATGAATTAGTCCTTTCCCTATAATAGTACAATCTGGTAAATTTTCACTTCCTCGATAACTTTCAGTTTACCTAAATCCGAAAAATTATATTTCTTGTATATTACATTACATTCTTATTATGAATATAATTAAAATTTAAGTAAGTATTAAATTTTCTTCAAAAATAATAAAAAAATTGATCCACTTTTATTTTCAACAACAAAAATTCTATTTATATATTTAAATATAAAAATTCACATGTTCTATTTTTGAAGCCCACTGAAAAATTGTGGTTGTTTTTTTTTCATTTTCATTTTTAAATAATCTAATCGTGCATAAACCAACAAAAAAAATGTTAATCTAATTAAAACAAAAAGTGAAAATAAAAACAACCACACATAAAATTATCACTTAAAAATAAATTATAAAAATTATATACCAGAAAAACTAAATAAAAATGTTTCGATATTTAATCATAAAACTTTAAAAAAAAATTGTCATTTATTACTTTAAATGTTTACAAAACATAAAAAGTATACTTAATACATAAATGATTGAAAATTCATAGTAAAAAGGTAAAAGAATTTTAATGAATTTTTATTAACCTATTTTTTTAAAAAATAAAAACGAATTGTAATAAATATAAATTAAAAATTTCTTTTACCCCGTCATTCAGTCAGCTCTCAGTAGCAGTGATCACCTTAACTTTATAATTTATTTTTACTTATTAATACCTACCTATACTTATTTAAGTAGTACCTAAGTATATATGTACAACAAAAAATTTGAAACAAATATTTTCTCGAATGCGTAGGATTTTTCCCTCATTAATGAAGAAATTATCACAGAAGAAAATTATTCTTTATTCATAAAAATCAATGTGAGAATTTCTCCTTTAAGGCATTAAAAAAAAAAAACTGAAGTTATGATTAATGTTTGAGTTTTTGAATATTATTAGAATCATAATTTTATATATATGTAGTTTCAAATGAAATATTAGAGGGTTTCTTTTATTATATACTGAACAAATTTATTGGGTATCGTAAAATATTCTATACAATTATTTCCAAATTTTTGAAATATAATAAATTTTTTATAATTTTAAATATATTAAAAGTATTAATGGCAGCTAGAAATCAAGTCAAGCAATATCGAAAAATATGAGAAGAATATTTAAGTAGTGATTAATTATAATGACTGAATACCATCTAATATTGTTTGGTCAATTGCGGACTTTTAGTAATAAAATTGAACGAATTTCAAGTCGAGCTTATTATGTGTCTGTTCACAGTCTTCAATATTTTTTAATTTCTTCTTAATGATTACAAAAACTCATTGGATTTTATAGATCAGTAATGATTAAAATTTTTACGATATCCATTATATAAGTAAGTATACATATAGTTTATTTCCAAGTGAAATTTGTGTTCCTTGTTAATTAAAATATGATATTTCCCAGTCAAAATCTTCTTTTTCAAAATCGAATTTTAATTTCTTTCGACAAAATGTAAAATGATATTTGAAATTCTGGTATACTTATTTAAATAATTATAATTGTTATTTTATTTTAGTATATAATAAATACTTTGATTTTCTATCCATAATATATAACGTAAGGTCAAATTTTAAAATTTATTATAATGCCTGGCTCTCCCTTAAACGTTAAACCTAATAATAAGTATACAAATTAATTTTCATTTCTATATAAAGTGTATTATTTATATTTTGTTCAGAAATGAAAACCTACACAAAATTTAATTTAATTAACTTGGTTTTTTTTATATATATAAAACATTAAAATTAAAAAAGAAAAAGAAAATAAAGTTATCTACAATTTTCATTTTTATTTTTCTTCCATTTATAATTACATTAAAAAGTTTTTTTTAGTTAAATATTATAATGAAGCGCCACATAAATCAATTAAAATTTGAAACAATTTTAAAATTGTGAACATGGAAAATTTGTTTGTTTTTTTTCTAAATTTTTTAAATTTCAAATTTGTTTCGTTTTATTGGCATATATATACTTAATGTTGTTTTGTTTAGACAAAAATATTTGAAAATTTAAATCCAATTTCTGCAAAAGTCTTAAAGTATGTTTTGCGCAATTCTTGAACAATTTCAAAATTAGTTTTTATGTAAAAGAAAAATTTTATAATTTCACTCGAAATTGTATCAAAAAAAAAATTTTTATATTTATAATATATGTTAAAAAAATGTTATTTTGGTCAAAATTTATTATTTCCTGTAATATACAATATAATAAACAATTTTTTTTTTCCGGTTTCGTAAAACACAATTTTTCTGCAACGTAAAATTTTTTAATTTCATTTATAATTTTTTATATAAAACAAAAGAAAAAATCAATGAATTTTTCACTCTGCTTGCAGAGCTGACATTTTACTAGCCATTTAAAAAAAATATATCATTATTAAAGAAATGGTTTACCTACAACAGAGCCTTTTTTTTTTGTTGACCGAAATAATAAGAGATCATATTTAAATTAGTTCATATATTAATTAATGAACTCTCGCCACCATTAGACTTGGGTCGTGGCGAAAATAAATTTTTTGGCCATAAACTTTTATAATATTTTACCCTCAATAAAAAAAAAAATGTTTAGTATACTTAATTGGGTCATAATTTTAGGTAAATTTTTTTATTATCGACTTTTGCTTTGACCTTAATGTAATTTGTAAACAAATAATATTAAGTACTTGGTTTAATGGTTTTAAAAATAATTAAAAAATTTGAATTCATTTTTGTATATCAGTTAAATTTATAAATAATGTAGAAATCTTTATAATTATTACTCAGTTTGTCTCCGATTCATATTTAATATAAGTATACTAAGTATATAAAGAAAGCTACTATATAGTTAACAATACTTATGAAATCTAAGATTTTTTTTTAAATTAATTTTATTATCAGATTTATATACATTTAAAAAACAGTGCCACTTGTGTAGTAATTAATTACAAGAAAAAAAATTGTTGTTATTTGATTAGATAAAAGGAACTGTTGCTGTGACCTCAAATGTCAGTGTGTGATTATCATATTTATAAATGTGAGAATAATATTTTCAGATGATTTTATTTAGGTACTTAGTTGTTTTTTAATTTTAATAATTTTAACAAAATTATAGAAATTAAACATTTAAATTTTCTAATTAAATTAATTGTTTAAAAGTTGATTCAAGTTATTAAAAATTGACAACATTAAATGGCACGACAAAATTTGTATTCAGCGCAATTAAATTTTCTTGAGTGTTCAATGCATAATTTGTGCTGAGTACAAAATTTTGTCTCTTACCCATTAAATGTTCTTAACTATAAATGCAATCTAGAGAATGTCTTATGATTCGCAATTATTTATTCATAGTTTAATGCAATTATAAATCATTGTGTTGCCTGCCCCCCTAGTTACCATTTTTATTTCTGAAATTAGCAAAGATTATTAATTAGTTCTATTAGAACAGGTAAATGGGAAAATTTTTTGTGAAAAACGATTAACGATCTAATTATAAAAACAATCTTTTTTTTTTTATTTATCAACCGAAAATATTTTAATCTCGTAATAATAAATTTTATAATTATGACGTATCACTGTTTAAAATCTGATTCAAAAAATAATATTATAAATTTCATTTTTACTCGCTGGTTTGTTTCATTAATTAATTGGCATAATTTCAAAAATGTTGTAGAGGTAAAACGTATTTAAATATCGTACTAATAGGAAATTCAAAGGTGCAAGAGCAAAAATTCTAAAGAAATTTCAAATTGTATTTAAAATTATTTATTTTTTATTTACGTACAGAAAATTGAATTGAAAAGTTTTACCACATTTTTTTTTTTGCAAAAAAAAAATAAATTAGAAAACGAAAACAGAAAAAATATTTTTGAATTTGACATACAAAACGAAAACGTGATACGACGAAGTATCAGACATTTTGAGTATGAGGAGGATTTTTCTTTATATTATAATATTATTTTGAGGGGTGCGCAAAATCAGCATTGAATAAAAATTATAAATTATTTATAGGGGACTTTCTTAAATACTTATATTAATTGTATGTACCACATTTTTCTGAGTGTGATTTGAATGCAAGTTAGACTTTTGTCGGGATACAAGACAAATAGAAAGTGGTAGCCTGCAGTAGGGTATAAGAATATGTAAAATGTAAACCAATGTCTCATAACATTAACCTTTATGATATGAAATTATGAACATTGCTATTGCCTACAGGTACTGTTATCTAAATCTTTAATATTTCAAACTTCAATGACAAAATTTTGTTACAAATCTAAACAATTGTATATGAAACAATGTTTAAATATTAGATTCGTTGTATCAGTCTTTTAGATTTAGACAATTTTAAAGCCTAGTAGTAGTAGCCTCTTCGAAAGTTGAATATTTGAGACTACTGCGACACACAGTATAAACAATACAAAAATACTATACCTAATAAATTGATCGAAATCTCTTGTGGATTACCATTTCCAATCTCAACTAACTTTTTTACCTTTTTCTTCTCAATTCGATTTTTTTCCCCAAAATAATTCTGCATTTAGTGCAAATTTCTCAAGATATTCCCCTATTTTTTTCTGTACATTTATTTTTTCTATCTGATTTTTTGATTTTTATGATCATGTTTTATATAAAATATATATTTTTTTTTAAGTATAATTGAGTAGATATTTCTAAATATGATTTTAAACAAAAATGATGAGAAATTTATATTTTTTATTGTAAATTTCTGGGTATATAATTTCGTGTTTTAATAAAAAATAATTAAAATATAAATAAATGTTTGTTCTTTAAGTCAAAACTTTCGGTTCTCTTTCCCCGAAAGCAACAAAAAATCACTATTAAAAAAAAAAAGCTTTAAAATATAAATAATTGTGGGGTTTGAAAAAAAACTATAATATACTTTAATAATAATTTTATAATAAATTATTTTGTTTTGATGATAAAAAGGCGAAACAATTATCTCGCTTTTTTTTGTTATTTATTCTATTTTCGAAATTTTGTCAATTTTTTAACGCGATTATATAAAAAAAAAATCGCATAACTTAAACTTACTATAAAAAAATAAAATTCAGTTAAATTTTTTTTTTGTTGATTAATTTCATGTGCTAAATAAAAACATATCGCACTTTTTGTAAAATATTTATAAACAACATAAATAAAAAAAAAAGAATTAATGAATTTATTTAATCATTTTTTTTTTGCTGTTGTATAATAAAAAATTATTCAATTCTGAAATTTGCCAAAGGAAGAGAAGAGAAATTAGGAATTTTTGGAATAAGTATATAATTCTGGTTTTCACACAAGTGGAAAATTTCCATTTAAAAAACGTGAAATTCATCTGATATAGTTAATTCTTGTTTTCGATATGAAATAATTATAATATATATTTCAATTGAGTGAGTTTTTTTTTTATTCGAAACAGTTTTTATTATTTCCGAATTTCGTCTTGTCTTTCCGATTTTGGTGGAAATTTGAACTTTTCTTGGGGTGGAAAATATCTTTAGTAAAAGGGAATTATAAGTTGTTTATATAAACACACCTTAAATCACATTCATCTATAAATTTATTGACTAAGTATATACAGTGATGGTCACAGAAATAGATCCACTATAGTATCTAATATGGTTTTTATCTATAAGTAATCTCCATGTGATTTTATACCGACCCCGATCTGGTAATGATACACAACAATGTCTCTAGTACTACAATTGAATAAAAAAACAAAAAACTTCGTTGTGCTTTATTTCTATCATAAAGAAATAATTTCATTTTTATATCACTTTGCTTGGTGGATCTATTTCTGTGACCATGACTGTAACTGTATATTCTTATTGAAAACTAATAATTAGAATTATTTTAATTACTTATTTAATGTTGAAATTTTATAACCAATATTTAATGTAATTGGTATATAAATCACAATAATATACTTTAATATGGTGTAAGTATTTATGATAATACTGGGTTTTCCCAAAAAGTTTACAAAATTCCAGACTAAAAGAATATAAAAATCTAATCTGAAAATATTTTACATGTAAAAAAAATTTATATAATTTGTCAAAAAAAATAAATAAATTCAAATTAAAAATTTTATTTACTAAGTATAAAATGTCTTTTTTTTTTTTCAAAATAATAAATAAAATAAATAAAGTAGTACAATTACGTTTTAATGCCATGTTTATTTACAAGGTTAAGCAAAATGTTTTACTTGTTTACAGGGTGCATTTAATGTGTAATCATAAAAATACTAAGCAGTAGTCTATAATTACACAGAAAGTTTCTCCAGTATATTAAAAATTTCATTTGACATTTCGTTTGACTGGCGCGTTGTGGGTCTACTAGACCTTTTACCGCTTAGCGGTTTCCCTGACATTCAATTTCGATCGATAAGTTTGTGTTTATATAGTACATAAACTATTTAATTGGAACAATCTATTCACTTTGTCTTTTGACACGACTGTCTCTCATTTCACTTTTAAGAGAACCCTTAACTATAAATCCCATAAATTAATTTATAATACATAACAACATGTGACACGTGTTTAAAAGCGTGTTGCATATATTAAATTACTTTTTATGATTTGCAAAATTTTTCGTTTTTATAGTAAATAAATCAATTGATTTTTTTATATTATTATTTTTTGTATATAAATTCTCCCCAAAAAATAAATAAACACCGAATCACATTTTCATGCATATACATAAAAAATTTTACTAGTGGCCTTTAATAAGCGAAATTTGATCCAACACAACAACCTTGACAATGTTACAAATTATACATTCAAGAGTTTTACGTTCAAAATAAAATTTTAAACTTTCATTTTTTTTTTTCTGTATGTAAAAAAGCACAGAAGTCAATTTTGTGTGTTAATTCAAGAAAAATTGTACAAATTAAAAAAAAAATTTTATAAATTAACAATTTTTTTTGTAATCAAACATAATTCACTCTGTATTTTTAGTTTACTAACAGGTCAGTTTCACTTATTTATTAGTCTCTCTAAACAACATGTTATTTTCTTTTATTAAGATATTTTTTTTTCTAATAATAATAAAAAAAAAACTAATAATAATTTTTAAATGAAAATTACACAAAAAATATTTTATTTCCAGAATTTAAAAATTGGAAAATCGATTTAAATATTTTTATAAGCTTTGTTTTCTCTGTTGTTGTTGTTTTTACCAACAAAAATAATATTGGTCAAGGAAGTAAAATAAAGATCACTGATAGAAACGTATTTTTTATATTTATAATTGAAAATTTACTTAATAATATTTAAATGTTTTAAATAAATTATTTACAAATTAAATTAAAATTCTACACGATTAATAAGAAGACATTAATAATTGTGATATATTATGTATACATGCAATTTGAAATATTCTATAGAAAAATTATTCTTCATCAGAGACTTATGAATAATAGTGTCCTATGATCCAATTGATTCGAATCTTTTAATATCATGATATTTATTTGACCAAATGAGAAGAAAAAGTAATTGTTGTTAAGTGGAGAAAACTCTAGCACACCTCCTCTGTTAATGCCCTGCTGTACGATACAGGTGACTACGTGGAGAGTAACTTCTGGACAAACCTGGTTGGAGGCGGGTAATATAAGCCCGTCTAGACTGATTGCATTAATCGCATTAAAGAAGTAGGGTGGAATGATGTGCTATAGGGAAATCAAGTCATCGTGTGGGACGTACAACAAACCCAAGTGGTCTCAGTGCGCAGAGGGCTAGACATTTCCCCCTTTCGAACCAACCAACCAATTGTTACTAAATAAAGAAGCTAACATATAATTCGAAAATCTTCTATACACATCCAATTTGCAATTTGTAAAAATCCTTGAAATGTATTATCATTTTTGATGACTCCCTATGACCCACAAGGGAAAAGGGAATTTAAAAAATGATCTACTAAAACTATAGTCCATAAGTATTTAAGATTATTATCAATTTTCTTTCGATACTGTCAAAAAAAAAAAAAAAACCTGAAATATTTATAATTTTAATTATTATTTATAGTGTTCACAGCGGCAGTCATTTTATCTCTCTTTAGCTTTTTTAAGTATATATTATAAAAAAAAAGCAATAAAAAATAGTCAGACAAACAGGAAAAAATCAAGTAAAAAAATATTAAAAAAAGCTTTTTTTATATATAAAAAAAAACAAACAATTTAATCAATCTAAAAATTGTTATTCAGAGCGTATTATAAATATAAATTATAAATAAAAAATTTTAATAATTAAAAGTTTTTCGAAGTATATAAAAATATAATCATTAAATTTTAATTTTTGATTTAATACTTAAGTAAATATATAAATTATATTTATATGTTTCGTTGCGATAAAAAATTCTAGTGATTTATATTTATACTTTTGTATTCCATTAAGGGACCAGCTGATTGGGAAAATTATATTTTTTTATATACCTCCTATATAATAAATAAAGTAAATCCAGAAAAAAAAATTTTTATATTTTTCCCTTAAAAAAAAAATTTACCACGTCTACAAAACAAAAAAAAAAAAGCGCAAAAAAGTTTGTTCAAATTGTCTAAACAAAGTTTCCAACTTTTTTATACTTTTAAATAATCTTTTAAAAACTTTAATTTTTCTTTTCTTCTCCAGCTACAAAAAAATATTTTAAAGCAAAATATTTTTCAAATTGAATATATTTGACGCAGTTTTTGTTGGTATACGAACTAATTTTTTTTGGGTATTAGAATTTTTATATTTACATTATTATAAATATTTTCATGTCGAATATAGAATTGGTGTCAATATGTGGTCATTACATGGCAGGAACAGATTTTATAAGGCTTTTTATTTTTTTAGCTATACTAATTCTGAAGAGCTTATTATTATTTAAGTAAAATTTTGTAATTACAAAGTATATAAGTATAATAATTTTATAATATTTGCTTTAAAAATGAGTTTGTTATGTCAAATTGTTCTCACTAAGTAGAAAACTTAATATATTACATATTAGTTTGGATCGTTGGTTTAATCACTGAGGCGTACGATTTTAATTATTGATGGTCAATAAATTCTGAAATTATATGATAACTTAATTTTTGTGTTAAACAAATATATAGGAAGTCATATTTTGATTTTTGTCTTGGATGTATAATGGAAGTATAGTTCAAACCGACTTAGGTTTTGAACTATACACTATTCTATACTATAGTTTGTAAATATTAGAAAAATCTTTATAGATTAACATCACGATTGTTACACAGTAGTGCACGGATAGGAGAACAAAAATAATCCTTTTTTCCTAATTGTGTGATAGTTTACACCTGTATCAATATAGTAGTAAGAGAGTGAGAGGGTAATGTGTATGGTATGGTACAATGGGTTGACCTTGATATGTCTTACGGCTAATTTTCAGTTCCTTCTCTTGAGATACAGCTCATGTGACTCGGATTTTATTGTTATTCTAATAACATAAAAACTGTGTCTGCGTCGTGACGCAATTGCGTCTCATCCTGAAATTAGCCCTCATCTTCACCACCGTAAGGTGCAACTTTCTTTTAGTACAATAGATTATACGATATTGTAATTATTGGATTATCCTTCAAATTTTCGTTAGGTGGTGGGACTGTTTATTTACGAAAGTTAACTTCATTTCCATTATGATTACACGTTAAAAATAATTTTTTGATGTCTCCTGATAATTTAATGATTTACATTATATAAATTTATGACTTTTAATTATACTTTTTTTAATTAATTTAATTTATATATTAATTAATTAAAATTATTTCTTTTCTTTTTTTTCTTTTTTTGATTTTTTCCTTTCAGATAAAAAATATTTAAATTATTTTATGAAATTTGTAACATAATCAAAAAAAAATCAAATATGGGAATCAAAAAAATCTCACATAAAGTAACTTACTACCATTAACTACTGTTTTATTCTTATTTTTAAATCAAAAATCAATGAAAATTCTTATGAAGAAAATCAAGAAAAATTAGAATAGAAAGAGAAAAATGAAAAGCATTTACCTTAAAAATTAAATTTAGGAAAATTACAAAAAAAAATTTATATAGAAAGAAGGCTGCACAGAAAAACAACAAATTAAATTTTAAATTTTTAAAAAAAAAAAATTATTAAAAAAAAAAACTAATTACTTTTTTGTAAAAACACAAAAAATCAAAAAAAATTAATACAAAAAAAATGTCCTCAATATTTAAGGAATTTAATAAATTATTTGAAATCAAATATTATTTACACAAATACAAAATTAAATTAAACAAATATCCTTGCTGAAGATTTAAATTGAATTTAATTGAATTTACAAAAAAAAAGTAAAAAGAATTTTTTTTAAACTTTTATTTAAAAAAAAAAAAAGTGAATATTTTTTAATTTTAAACAAAAAAAAACTTTTAAAACAAACAAAAAACAAGTAAGTAAATAAAAATACAAAAATAAAAAATTGTTTTTATTTTCTTTCTTTCTCTTTTTTTTTTTAATATCAAATCATCATTAAAAATCCGAAAAAAAACATTCAAAGCTTTTTTTGTAAAATGCATTAATTTTTATATAATATGTTTTTATATGCTTATGTTTGTTTTGTATGATTGTATTTGTTCATATATATACATTATATATACTTGTTGTATCTTTTAAATGTTTTTCTATTTTCTCATTTTCATAATATAATTTGTTTTTTTATCTATGTACATATAATATCAACTTAGCAGCTAACCTACTATTAATTTTAAAGAATCATATTAAGTTCATTGTCGTCATACGTAAATATACCATTTTTGTTACATTATTTCTGTGAATTCAATTTTATATATAAACAAATTTATTCATTTTTTTGGTGGTAAAGACAAACCTAAAGTTGATTTTTAAGTTGGGTCTCCAAAGGTTCCGATTTTTTATTAATAAAAAATTTTGATAGGATATAATAAAACTATTCATCAAGTCACAATTTAGCCTTGTCACGGCTCATGAGCCTCGTTTGGAAATTAATATGTTAAAGTTTGACCACACTTTGATTACCAAATAAGTCAGGTAGATTGTCCTAATATATATATATACAATGGTTTGGTAGTACGAAAAAGAGTGATTGAACATGAGTTTAGAAATTTTATAATAATTTTTACGGAATTCCGTAATTTTCCTTTTTATTAATAAACGTTATCTACAGCTGTGAACACTAAAATAGCAGTGGCATTATTCAAATATTAATATTTGATATAATTTTGTTCCATTATAAAGTTAGAATAGAAGAAATACTTAATTATTTTTTGGATATAATTTTTAAATTACTTAATTAAAAAAATTTCAATGAAGAATAATTCTTTTTTTCCGTTCAAAGCAAATCTGAATTTTATTTTACTATTTTTTTAATTACACTAC
This sequence comes from Empis stercorea, assembly GCA_949752835.1. Lineage (NCBI taxonomy): Eukaryota > Metazoa > Arthropoda > Insecta > Diptera > Empididae > Empis > Empis stercorea. The sequence continues at coordinate 49,414,140 of OX457089.1, forward strand.
TACTGCTACTTTCATGTTCGCAACTGTAATTGTAAAAAAACGTCTTACCCTATTCTGTTACCTATACTTCTACTGTTTAAGGTACATGTACATAAAATCATGTACAAATATTTCTTAAATTTGCTATAATATTTTGACCTCATAATCATATTTTAATTATTAATTTTAATCAAATTAATTGACATAATAATTATTCAGAATTTAGGTGTAGAATACGAAACTTTGACCTTGGTAACTTTATTAAAATGGTAATAAAAATATTGTTATTGCCAATGTTTAGGTTCAAATAGGAATTTTTTATATTTTTTGTAGAATATAGACGACATATAGATTCTTCCATTTACCTTGTTATATCTCTTTTTATATACAAAATAATATTATAATGAACTAATTTATAAATCTGCTCTGTTGAACATTTAAATTTAACTAAAAATATTACAATAATAAAATATAGTTTCGTATCTTTTCTCGATACAAAGAATAAGAATCGTAAAATATTTCGTAATTTCTGATTCGTAGTACTGAACATTTTGTTATATTGTTTTGTATAATTGCTAACTGGGTAAAAAAAATGATTGAGAAATGACATTTTGGTTAAATAGCGAGAGATAAAAAAAAATAATATAAATAATAAAATTTTTGATTACTTTTTATTATTCAATAAAATGACGTCATTGTTTTGGTTCAGTTCTTAAAAGTAAATATAATAAAATGCAATTAAATATTTTTGTGTTGACTTCCTAAAAAAAACAAAAATCTTTTAATAGTTTATTTATAGATTTTAGCACAATTTGATTTGCTATATCAAAAAAAAAAATTTATTTGTACAAAATATTTTTCCAAAAAACTAATAATTAGTTAGTCTCTTTAAAGTTTACTATTTTCATTATAAATTTAAATCCATTCATATGGAAATATAAATTATAAAATTTTTCAAAGAATTAATCAAAAAAAAAAAGAAGGGTAAATAAATATTTATATAAAAATCATTTAACATTTTAATCATTTTTTGTTGGTATTCATTGTCAATTTTCGATATTTGTTTTTGTTCAATTTTGTTCAATTTTTTTTTTGTTCAAAATATATTTTCTTAAAATTATAAGATAATTAATTTTAATCATACATAAATACTTACTTACTTATATAAAAATGAAAGTATATGATATACAATTTCTAATTACTAAAAAAAAATATGTTTGGACATTTTTTTTACAGAATGGATGATCAAGATCGAAATGCAAGAAGGGCAAGAGATAAATTGGCAAGACAACAAAATCAAAATCCAGATCCAGAATTTCCATTATTTCCAGCTCCAGTTCGGGTAAGATTTATTTATTAATAAATAAGATTTATATAAAAATGAAACAAAAAATATTATTATTTTAGGTGAGTCCATCAGAAGGTGATCATCGAATAGCACAAAAATTAGGAGATTTTTCAATGGCAAAACCATTAATTGAACAAAAAGGCTTTATAGGTATATCAACAAATGCTAGACGTCAACAACAACAACAACAACAACAGCAGCAACAGCAACAACAACAACAACAAATACAGCCAATAAATACAAATATTACATCTAATATTTGTCCAACTAATAATAATATTATTCAAAATAATACAAATCAAATACAAAATAATATATCATCACAACAATCAACAACATCATCATCATTATCGCCGTCAGGTTCTGTTATTGTTAATAATCGTCAACAACAACAACAACAGCAGCAATTATTACCACCACAATTATCATCATCAAGTTCATCATCGTCTTCACAACATCATTATTCTCAGCAACAATCACATTCATCATCTTTACAATCGCGTAATACATATTTAAAACAAGCTGATAATAAACCAGCATATAATGGACGTGGTGGTTTTCCAGGTCAATCAGTTAAACATGAAATACGTACAACTAGTGGTATAGCAAAAGTACCACCAATTCAATTAACAACACAATTACCACCACCAGCTACATCAATTATGCCAAATGGTAGACAATCTTCTACTAATAGTGATAAAAATTCTAACAACAATAATAATATTTTTGGTAATAATAATTGTTCCATACAACCACCACCACCACCATTATCATCATCATCAGCATTACAAAATGGTCGATTTCAATTACCAGCACCACCAAAATCAAATAATAAATATACACATGATATTAGTAGAAATTCAACATTAAATGATTTAAATATATCAGCATCAAATGGTGATGTTGAAAATATATTAAAAATAATGTCAGAGCCATATACACCATTAACAGAAATTGCTGCAACACCACGTAAAGAATTAAAAGATGAATTTTCATTTAATCAACCAAATACACATAAATATGCTGATTTTCCACCACGTTTAAAACCGCCAAATAATAAATGTAAGGCTTATTTAAAAATTGATTAAAATTTTTTTATTAATTATGATTTTTTAATTTTGAAATTTATAGTAAAAGAAAAACCTGTGCCTAATAAAAGATCGTAAGTTTAAAATATAATAATAATTACATTTTTTTTAAATAACTAAATATAATATTCATTTTTTCTTAGTGCTCTCGAAAATGATTTAGATCTTTCGGAAAGCGATGATGATAGAAAACCAAAGTTAACATCTGTAGATCAGTAAGTTTTATTGTATTAAAAAAATGTTCCAAAATTGTTTTTATATATAAATATTAACTTATGATAGGATGTCACCAAATAATGATATATCCAGTGAAAGCTCTGAAACAGCTTCTAGTGAAAGTGGAAGTGAAGAATCAAATGATACTAAAGGGGAAACATCAAATCGTGAGTTTATTTTAAAAGAAATTGTAATATCATTTAGAGTGTGGAATAATAAAAATAAATTCAATTCTGATTTTAAAGTTCATAAATAATCAGTTGATCGATTTATGATGGTATGAATTTACATTAAGATAAAATAATCTATTTTATTTATCAATAACTTTAAACACAGAAGAATTTTTAATAGTAAAACTTTTTTATTTTACGTTAATTAATGAAATTATATTTTTAAAATGGTATGTAATTATAGAACAAAATTTTTGGAGACTTGGTAGTTATTTTCAAAAACCACGATCAACACTTAATGAAAATAATCAACCATCAACACCTCAGGATAATTTACATATTATAACTGATCAACCAATAATAAAACCTGAACCAATAACAGCAATAGAAGATGAAAATTTATCACTTTTATCGCCATTACCATTAGAAATAAATAAATCACAAACATCAGAATTTCTACCTGATAATGTACAAGAACAAATTAAAAATGAACAATTTGAGAAAAGTCCATCGTCAAGTCCAAATCATGAATGTGAAGAAAATTTACAACAATCATCATCATATGCAGTTGAATCAGATCAATCAGCAAGTATGATATTAGCAGCAGCAAAAGAATATTCTAGTATAAAAGCATTATCAGATTTAAGTAGTAGTGGATCTGAGGCACCACCGCCACCATTAATTGAAAAATTACCACCACAATTACCGCCACAACAACAACAACAACAACAGCAGCTACAATTACCACAACAACAACTAGTTCCAATTCCTTCCGTAATTGAACCGATAGAATGTACAAAACGTATTAATAAATCACCATTAAAAAAGCCAGCAAAACGACGTAGAAAATTACCAAAAGATTCAAAAACATCAGCAACAAATACAGCTGATGATACATCAGATGAAGATGGTGAATTTTCAAGTGCATTATCATCAGCTGGTGGTCGATCAACAAAATCAGCTGATTATCAAAAGAAACGTTCACGTGGTAGACCTAGAAAAAATTTAACTGGATCAAATAGTGGTAATGGTAGTTCAACATCAACGAAAGGTACATCATCCATAAAATCAACATTCTCATTGAAAAAAGACTCTTTAACTATACCAATTGGTGGTATAATTAAAAAAGCAACTGTTAATCGTAGAACATCTCGTCAAAATTCAATTGTTAAAAGTAGACCAATTATTGAAACTACTGAGCCCAGTTCAGATGATGATGATGATGATAGTGGTGGTGTTGGTAGTGGTAGTAGAAATCAAATAACATCACAAAAACTTCCAATACACATGTTAACATCATCACAAATTCCAAGTGCCCAACAATCACAACAAATTGTCCATCAAACAAAACAGGATATTGTTCCAAGCCGTGTTCGTAGGCAAATGCAGACGACAAGGCAATTCTCTGATGACGATGATGATGTCGAAGATGATGATGATGATGATTCTTCGGCATCATCAGATGGACCAGACAAGTAAATTAAATTATATTAAAATTTTAAAATTTAAATTAAATTAATTATTATTATTTTTTGTATTATAGTCGACGTTCAACGGCGCCTCAAGATGTAGGTGGTACCAGAAATATATCTTCCTCTAGTGATGATCATTCCGATAGCGATAGCGACGAATCTAGATCAGACAAGGTAAAAATTTTATATAATTTCCATAGAATTTAAAAGCTACAATTTGTATATATTAAATGTCTTTTAAGGGAATCCGTGATAAACCAAAAAGTGATAAAAAGAAAAGTGATACCTTAAGGAAATTATTTAATATTAGAGATGGTGGTGCTAAAAAACAAGGTCAAGTACTTATAGTGGACCAATCCGAAGAATTACAGGTTTTATTTGTTAATATATATATTCTTTTCAAACAATTTTATAACATTTATATTATATATAGAACCAAGCAAAAGAAGTGACTGCCCATCATGAAAAAATATTATCACCAATTGCCTTTAAAACTAGCAATGAAAATATAAATTTAATATCAAATAAATTAACAACAACATCAGTTGCTAATAATAATAATTTACCAAATACAATTGGCAATAATAAAGCAACATCATCATATTTAAATAATTCACCAACAGTAAATCATTTTATAACAACAACAAATCAACAACAAGCAATTAGTAAAACCAACAATAGTCATTTAAATAATACAAATAGCAGTAATAATCAAATTAATAATAATAATTTAAATAGCAATAATAACAATCAAGCAACATTAGTGAAAAAATCACCAAGAATACAACCACAAATAAATAGTAATTTAATAAGAACACCAGAACGTAGTAGTTCAAATAATAATAAAATACAAAATTCAATAAATAATAGTAACAACAGCAGCAGTACATTAAATAGAATAACAACATCATCATCAACTGTAATATGTTCTATAGATTTGTCACGATTATCAACCGAATGGATAAAAAATTCATATAAAATTTTAAATCGAAATCAAAGTCCTCGCAATAACAACACCAAGGAATCTTCTAATCATCAAAGAAATAGTCCATCAACTACAATATTACATTGTGGCAATGATACAGAAAATTTAGATACAAGTACAAGTAGACTGAAAGGAACAATAATAAATTCACGAAATTGTTCTAGCAATAAATTATTAAATTCAAATAATAATAATACTAGTAGTAATAATAATTCAAGGATTCAAAGTGGATCGAATTTAATAAACAACAACAACAACAACAGTGGAACAACAAATTTAGTAGAAAATGGCGCTAATAATAATAATAATAATAATAGTTTTAATAAATATAATTCAAATAATACAAATACAAGACTGGCTAATAATGATTTAACAGGAACCAGTTGTGGTGTTATATCTAATGAAAATATCTCGCACAATAATCGAACTGGTGAAAGTATATTATCTAATAATAATATTGGTACTAATAAAATTAATAATAATAATTTAGATTTAACTGGTAGTAATAATAATACAGGATTGTTGGATAATAATAGAATTTATGATAAAACAATGGTAGTTATGAATAATGGTTTTATTAATGATATTCATTCCAAAGAACAACAATCACGTTTAACACCAAATCGTATAATGAATCCACCATCATCAATTTTACATTCACCAAAAATTGAAGAACGTATTCGTAGTGGTGTCACTGCCAGTGAATCACCAAAAAAATCATCAACTGGTATTAAACCAGAATCAATAAAATCTGAATATGATGATTATAATAATTATAAATCATTAACAAAAAATGTATCAGATGATAAATTTAATATTTATAATAGTAATAGTAATAAATTACTGGGAAATAGTGGTAGTGGTAATAGTATTTCGGTTAAACAGGAACAACTGATCAAAATGGAATATAAATTGAATGTCTCATCGCCATCAACACCGCCAATATCTACGAATTTAAGTGGTAATAATAATAATGATATAGATACTAGTAAACTTTCACCAGCTCGTGGTAATGTTACAGGAAGTGGCGGTAGCGGTAACAATAAAAATGGATCAATAACTGGGAACAGCGGTAGTGTAGGTAGTAATATGAATGATGATTATATATCTAAACCTGGAAGTCGAAGAAAACGTAGTTCAAGTTCAAGTAGTAGTCCGTTTAAAGATAAAAAGAAAAAGAAAGATAAGGTAATTAAAGAGTCGTTAAAATGCATGCATATATAAATTAAAGGTTTTAAATTCTAAATTTAATTAATTGTTTATAGAAGGAAGTTACAGAATTACCCACACCTACAAATCATGATCGGTTAACAGAGAAAATTGATCAACAACCTTTATTACCACCGCCACAACCAATTATTTCAAAAGTTTATAGATCATATTTTGAACATAATGAAGATTTTTCAAAAGATCCAAAAGATGATCAACATGTGTAAGGATATTAAGAAAATAAATTTATTAACAAAAATATATTTTAAATATTTTTTTTTTTTTTCATTTTTTTTCAAAAGTGATAGAAGTAAAAAATATTTAGAAGAAGCTAAAAGATTAAAACATGCCGCTGATAAGGAAGGAAATCATTTTGATCAAATAATGCTTTATCTAGAAGCTGTATTACATTTTCTTTCATCAGCTGATGCAATGGAAAAACAAATTATTACAGAAAAAGCAGCCTTTACAATGTACAGGGATACATTATCTTTAATTAAGTAAGAAAAAAAACACTTTTTATTTGTTGCAATATATACAAATCTTATTTTATAGATATATTTCGACAAAATTTCGAACAGCCCCAAATGGTCAAATTGATAACTATAATAAAGTTGCTATATTAAGGTAAATTTTCAAAAATTTACTATTTTAAAAAGTAACAATTAATAAATTTATCAATTCTTTTTTCTTTTGTATAGTTTGCGTGTACAATCATTAATCTCATCAAAATTATATAAAATGAAACGTTATGAAAGTAGAGAGGTACAAAAATTAGTAAATGAATTCTTTAATAAACCAATTCCAGAAATGATTAATGGTAATACACCAACATCAATATCACCAACAAATTCAGTTTGTTCACAGGTAAAAATATTATAATTTTATATTTTATCTATTTATAAAAATAAGAGAAACTAAGACTAAATTTTTATTATTTATTTTAGGGTTCTGGTTCAAATACACCACCATGTCAAGTTGTACCACCACAAATTCATGCTGCTATACAAAAACAAAATGTCTATTTTAATTACTTAACTAGTTGCCATGATTTATGGTATCAAGCAGATGATATGGTAAAAAAGGGTAATCATACAGGTAAAATTATAAATTTTCAAAATATTTACAAATAAAATTTTTTTTAATTATTTTGTGAAATTACTAATAAAACAAATATTTAATTATTATTATTATTATTTTCTCTTTTAGATTTCTTTATATCACTTGATCATCAAAATGGTCCATTAACATTACACAGCTCAATATATGATGTATTTAAATATGTACAAGCTGGTTTACGAAAACTTAAAGATCTTATAGCACGTGATAATATTTCATCTATATAAAAAAAAATTGAGATTTACTTTTTTTTTTAACAAACCTACAACATATTTAAAACAAAAAAAAAAATTGAATATATTTATTAAATAAAAAAATTATGATGCATTAAAAGAAAAATAGTTTTGTTGATATTTTCTTTACCAAGAAATAATAACAAAATTATTAAAAAAAAAAAAAAGAATTCTTAAATATTATAATTAAAAGAAATAAGTGCAAAACGAATTGTAAAACTTTGATTTATAAAAACAAAAAAAAAATAATGGTATATAAAAAAATTAATTTCATAAATAATGAAAGAATTTTGAAACTATAAAAATTATTTATATATAAAACAAAAAACCAAAAATTTATATTATTATAGTAAAATTATGAAAGAGAAACATAAAACAAAAAAAAAATCACATTACACCATAAAAAAAAAAAAATTAAATAAAAAAAATGGAAAAAATATTTTTATTAGCTAATTTTTTTTTTGTAAGTTATAAAAAATTAAGTATTTAAAATTATTATAAAAACAAAAAAATGTATATTAAAAAAAAAATAGTTAATTTTTTTATATAAAAAAAAAAAAAAAAAAAACTACCCACAAGACAGTAAAAAAAAAAAATCATAATTAAAAATTAATTAATTTTTTTGTGTATCTTAAGTTTTTAGTTAAATAATTAATTTTTTTTTTTAAATTCTTTTTTCTTTTTTTTTATTAGTAGAAAAACTGAAAATTTTGTTTACATTTTTTTTTAAATAATTTAAAAATAAAAAAAATTTAAGATTTTAAATTAAAAAAATATTAATATATATATATTTTTTTTTCTGTTAAAAATTTAATATTATTATGAGAAAATTTATATTTGTATGTTAAGTCAATGAAGAAATGAAATAATAATAAAAAAAAAAATCTTTTTTTAAAAACCATGAAAAAATATAATCATTCAAAAATATAAAAAAACGAAAATATTTATTTAAATATATAAATAAAAAATTTTTATACAATTTCTTTTTTTTTTCTAAACTTTTTATGTGTTAAAAAAAAATAAAAGCGATTTTGTTCCGAACTGAAAAATATTTATCATGATTTTTTTTATATATATATTTTAAATTACAAAAAATAAAATTAAGTTGTTTTTAAGAAAAAAAAAAATAATTTGAATTACTAAACAGACAAAAGAAGATTTATGATCATTTTCGTTAACATCAAATGATCGCGCAGTACTGTAATGTGTTTCCATTCGTTTTAGTTTTAATCAGCGAGATGGCACCCGACAATAGGAGCACTTTTTAAGCTAAATTTGTCGATTTTTGTTACACTTACGATTAGTCAAAATACAAGAAAAACGAATAAAAACATTGCAATTATGCGATCATTTGACGTTAAAGGAAAAATCCATTATATGATGATGATAAATGGTATTTTGGGTCCTTTTATTCAAATAGAATAAATTACAATTTTATTATCACGCTCAAATTTTTTTTTATATAATTATATTTGATAGAAAGAAAACTTAAATTGGTTAAAATCATAAATAAGAAAATTTTACTTAGCACTTCCAATCCAATTGAGATTATTTATTTAAAAAATATTTGTGTTGATATCCTGAAGAAATATTTTAATATTCATATCATAAAGAAAACATGGTTTAAATTGTTTCAAAAAATGAATTATAAACAGAAATTACATATTTGTGATTAAGAAAAATTTCAATTTTGCATATCGACAAAAGCAAGAAAAATTTATTTATTATTACCAATTTTAACAGCTCCGTATTTCATTTTTTCTTTTCCTTTTTTTAATTTTGTATAATCTAAAAATAGATCTCAAATTTAAAATTAATTAATTTTCTATGCCCGAAAACAATTTCCACATTTTTATATATCAATTTATTTAATAAAGAAAATAAAATTAAAAAAAAAAATTGTTTAATTTTATAATGCAATTTTCGTATTATTGCCAAATGTGAATCGTTTAAAGAACTTTATATGTAAAACTATGTAAATTTTGATAATTCTTCCCAAAGTTAAAAAGAATATTCATAATTTTAAATTTTATAAATTACAAAAACAAACAAAAATGGTGCAGTGTGCCATTAATTTAATAAATTATTATTTTGTTTATATTTATTAAATGTTGTAAAAAATATTTTATATATAAATACTATATATATATATATATATCTAATTTAAATAAATTAGAATTTTTTGTATATATAATAAATTTTAGTTAATTTAAATTAAGTAAAATTTAAAATAAATATAATATACACAACCAAAATGAAAAAAAAAAAAATTATGTAAAATAAAAAAACTATTAGTTTAAAAATTAAGATATATAAAAAAAAATTTTTATTTTATTTATATGCTCACTGATTAATTTATTATAAAAAAAAAAGAAGTTAAAAATGTGTGGATGGTTAAATTTTTATATTTCTTTGATTATTGTTACATTAATCTTTAAACTAACGTTTTTTTTTTTTTTGAAAATTATAGTATACTTTAACTAACGGCACCAATATAAATAATTTTTATATTAGTAAATAAACTTAAATTACAAAAGAAAAAAAAATTCCTTTTTTTTTATTGTAACTGAAAAATTTTAATTTTATGCTCAAATTGGAGAATTTTCGATTTAACACTAAAAAAAAAACAAACAAACTGATTTATTAATTTAAATATTTTTTTTATGTTTAATTTTTCTTTTATTTATGAACAAGGAAGGTAAAAAATTATTTTTTAATTATGCTATTTAATATATACATACATACATATATATATATATACATATATATATAAAATAATAATCAAAAGAAATTTTTAAGAATATTTTTTAAGGACTCTTTAAATTCTGTGTATTTTTAAGCAATTTTCAATTTAGAATGATACAAAAAAAAAAAAAGAATTTTTATTATTATTAATATTATTATTATGTTTATTATTTTTAATTAAAATGATTATTAAAAGAAAACAAAACAATATTTATAATTATTTGAAAAAGTTATTTTTTTTTCTTCTCTTATTTTAATTTTACAGATATTTGATACTTTAATTAAATTCTAAAATTCCCTATTTATATATAGGCCGTTTTCGTTAACGCAGTATGATCGCATTCGTTTTTATGGTAGTTTAAATCAACGAAACAGCAACCAATCGGACAGAAGGAACATTGGTTAAGCTAAATTTGTCGACTTTTCACTGTCTTGATAGTCAAAATACCAGTAAAAAGAATTAATACATTGCAGAACTGCGATCATACTGCGTTAACCAAAACGGCCATACTTAAAACTCTTCTCCAACGTCGGCAAAAATAGTGCTTTTTTATTATTATGGCCAAAAAAAAAAGTATCAGCAAAAACAACATTTTTTTCATTTATACTTTGCAAAGCAATAATTACTTAACAAAAATGTTTGCCTTTTGCCAAAAAGCAAATTTAAATTAAAACTGTAATGTAAGCAATATTATATAAAAAAAATAATAATAATAACAATGAAACTTTTACCTGATTTTTTTGTAATATTTATTAACAAAAAAGAAACAAACAAAATATTGAAAATTTTATTAGCAATTATTAAAAAAAACATTTTCTTTTCATTTTCTTGTTAAAACAATTTTAATAATAAAAAATTTGTAATGCTTAGCTTTTTAAGAAAATAAGAAAGAAATAGCACAAACAAAAGCTTTATATCTAAAAAAAAAAGAAGAAATAATTAATAAATAAATTTATACTGAACTTGTGTGTCTAAAATTAACAGAACATTTAATTGCAATGCTTAAAAAAAACATTGCTTTATTTCTGGTTTTAAACGAATATTAAAAATTAAGAGTAAAAAAAAAAGTCAACTACAAAATTTTTATATATTTAAGGAAAAAGCATATTTAATGGCCTTGCTAAGTGTTTTTTTTATACAACAACAAAATTTCATAAATTTTTCCATGTGGTTTTTGTTTTAAATTTAAATTGAAAATAAATCTTTATTTTGAATTTTTTTTTTTGCTCAATTTCTTGTATTAAAAAATTAAATTTCCAAATGAAAAGTAAATTTAAATTTCATTTATAAATTTTAAATAAAATAATAAATTCTTTTTATTTATCATTTGTTTACTAAAATAACAACAACAAAAATCAAAAAAAGAATAAATTTTTTAAAATAAAAAATCAAAATTTTTAATATCGAAATATTTTTTTTTTTTTTTTTAAAGTTTAACCCATTATTTTCTAAAACATTTTCTAAATTACAATAACATATAAATGAATAAATAAGTTTAATTAATTAATAGTAAAATATATTATTTAAAAAACAAAAAATTAACAACATAAAACAGCATTCTAAATATTTATCTAAAAAAAAGGAAAAAAGTAGTATAACAAAATAAATTTAAAATTTAAAATGTAACTAAAAAACTTAAATAAATAAATTATAAAAGTTTTGTAAATATTAACAAAAAAAAATAGTAGTTTAATAAATTTTATTTTGGTAAAATTAAACCTTTAGATATAAAATATGTGGAGGGGAATATGAAGGATTTATATATATATATATATATATATATATATATAAAACATTTGTACAAAAAAAAAACTCAAAAAATTTAAAAAATAAAATATTTATCGACAACAATTTTTTTAGGTAATAGAAATTTGTACAAAATAACAAAAAAAAATCTGTAAATATTATTTATATATATACGAAATAAATTAATAAATAACAAAAAAAAAAAACATATTTTATAATTATGTAATTTAAGTAAACAAAATTTATTAAATTAAATTTAAATTTAAAAATATGAAAGTCTTAATAGTAAATATTATATATATATATATAATTAAAAATAAAGTTTTTCAATAACATTTATAGCGGAACAATAAAAATAAATTAAAATACTAAATAAATACATATTTAAATAAAAATCATTAATCTTAATTAAACAAAATAAATTAAAATAAATAAATAATTCATAGGAAAAAATAACAAAAACAAACACAAAAAATTAACATTTAAATTTAACATATTTTTCAATTTATTAGGGAAAATAACAAAAAAAAAATTTAATTATAATTAATATTATTATTATAACATTATAATATATTATTATTATCTACATAACTAAAAAAATAAATAAAATACATAAAATCAAAAAAAAAATGTAGTGAAAAAATTAAAATTGATAAAAAAAATATTTGCAGTAAAAAAAAAAATTATTAAAACAATAAAAAAAAACATTAATTTATAAAATTTATTTAATATAATTTTTTTTTAGTGTTAATTTTATACTTTGTAGTTGAGGATCAAAGTCCTAGCCAATGAATCATTACCAAACGTTAGACGTATTATCGACACAAAATTAAAAATTAATCATTTTTTGGACGCACACACGATCCAAAGTCCACCAATTACATCGATATAAATCTATGTAACAAGATTTTCTAGATAAATTGTAACGTATTATAAATGAAATAACATAAAATTGCATATTTTCAGGCGTTAACAAAAGAAATTTTCATATATATTTTTGTATTGACATTTTTTTTTTAAAGGAATTTTTACAAAAATTTCAAATTTATGACGTCAATTGTGGAATGTAGACTTAAAGAATACCTCATGCTCATGCCATATAATATCCATGACGGCTAAATATGTGGAATAAAACACATTATATTCACCTACAATCACAGGCGCCATTAAGTCCAAGGCGACTAAGTACGAAGGGAAATAATATTTTTATTCAAGGAAGTTCGTTGATTGTGCAAAGTTGTGTTTATTTAAATTATCAGTTTCCTAAATAATTTTTTAATAATTTTCCTTTTTTTTATATATTCAATTATTAAGTTTTGATTTTCAATTAATTTTAATTTCGAATTTTCAAACTTTTTCATTTTGAATAATTTTTATTATTGAGTTTAAAAAATAAATAAATATAAAACATTTTAAATTTAAAAATAAAAAACATTTTTATCAAATGATAAAATTATTATACATTGTAGAATATCCGATTTATATTAATAAAATTATGTTAAAAAGAATTATTCAGGATAATTTCAGGTAAGGTAAGAAGAAAATTTTTTATAAATAATATTTTCAAATTTCAATTTACTAGAATTTTTCTCAGAATTTCATTAGTTTTTCTAGCTATGATCAAAAATTTTCCGTTAAATATGTCATTGACCTTTAAAATATTGAAAGGACGTTTATGTTGATTTTTTTTGTATATAGAGATTCCATTCATTATAATTTTATGAGTATTAGTGTAATTTTTATTATTATAACTTTTGGTACAGTAGCTTCAAATTTGAAACAATATTGTTAAGATTGTTTATTAATTTGTGGAAAATAAAATCAAATAAATTTTCCAACAAGAAATATTAAATGGAATTAGGATTTGATTAAGTCAAGGTATGAATTTTTTTTTTTAAATATTTTTTAAACATTTTCTATTAAAATTTTCATAATGGAATTCGAGTACACAACTACACAAACAAAAAAAATTTACCGAAAACAAAAAAAAATGTATTAAAACGTTTGATTTACATATATTCCAAATGTTTGATTTCACATATCAAACATTTTTTGTTGCATTCGTAATCAAACACTTTTGGTTTGATATTTGCTTTGATGGAAAACAGCTGAATTAAAAAATGGCGAACGATGTTTACTTTAAAAAACTATAACGTTGTTGTGTGAATTTATTAAAAAATATTAAAAAGATTTTTTGTCTTTTTTAAAATCACACCACGATAAAATCGAAATTTATCAATTTTATGGAATTTATATTATGGAATAGTTTTCATAAAGTATTTAACCGAGTGATGACTTCATTTTCTATAAAACACTTTCGTGGTTTTATAAGTTAAATAAATGGATAATTTCAAATTGAAATTAACATGCATTTTAGAGAAGGATTTGAAGGATCTGAAAATGATGATTAGAATATGAAGAATAAATTAACAGGTTTTTTTTTGTAATTCAAATATTTGTGGAAAATTTGACAGTTCCTAATAACCAAGAAGGATTTCTAAGTAGGTATATTTACTATAATTCATGTTAAAGAAATATTGAAAAATTAACTGGTAAATGTAAAAGTAAATATTTAGTAATTTAACAAATGTAACTGAGCTACATAAAATATCATTAGTTCGTGAAATCATATATAGAATTTATAATCACCTAAAAATACATTAATTTGAAATTACTTAATGTTGTTTAACACTTCTTATATATTTCATTAAAAAAAACCGGAAAACGGAAGAACCCGGCAAAGAAGAAAGCTTTTTTTTATTATTATTTATCATAATAACCAAAAGTTCACTGGTCTTTGACACAGAAAATTATATATACATACATATACACAAAAATAAATATTATAGTTCGATATAAAAATAGTCTGGGTAGGAAAAATGAAATTTAGGCATGAATGAAGGATCTCTAGAAGGAAGTGATATTAAAAACTTTGAATTGAATATATATAAAAGAATTAAAAGCTTTTAGGATTTTCCTTTATCTTACAACCTAACCCAACAAGATTTTTTTCTCTCTAAAAAGTTATTCTTTTAGTTATAATATTTTTCGACAACAATGACAAATAAATAAATTGGATGAAGGTATAGCAAAAGAAACCAAAAATTTTATTTTTAATTTCACAAGCAAGAACTTTTTTTCATGTTGCTTAAAAATATTGTCCGATATTTATGTTCTATATACGAAATTGAAGATTGAAATCTCTATTTTCAGAATCAATTTTTATTGTATCTTAAAAATTAAGTAAATTAGAGCATCTCTAGAAGGTGGCTCCCTAATTGTAGACTTTTTTTCAAGTTTTTTTTTGCTGTAAATTTGGAAAATTTAAAGATATTTTGAATTGGTTTGTATTTGGATATTTTTATTATAATTAAAATTCCCCGTCCATAAACACCATATTCGGATATATTGGAGAATTACGATGTTTTATGACAAATTTGGTGTCTATCGACGTGGAATTTTATTAATAACAAAATTATGCAAACAGAATTGAAAAATCTTTTAATTTGCCCAAATTATAACAAAAAAACCAAAAATATTTTTTTTTTTGTCAAAATAATAAACAAGAAAATATGTTTTGTTAGTTTAATTTTTTGCTTTTTTACAAGCATGAATAGAGAATAGACAATTGAAATTATCAGTTAAAATGTATAAACAAATTTTTAGATTTTTTTATATTCAGATAATCGAAAACTTTGTCCAATTCATTATATTTATTCTTAGCGCATGCTTCTCTTTTTTCATTATGCATTTCCTATAAAATGATTTATACTTTATTCAAAAATATATAAAATAAATTTCTTATATTTTTTATTTCATGTAAAATTAGATAAATTTATTTGAAAAAGACATTTTTTGTCATTTAGCATTTATTAAAATCATTTTAGGTCTACTAAAAAAACAAACTTCACATAAATTACAAAATTAGGAAAATTGATAAAAAAAAATTTAATATATATGAATAAATAAATTAAATCATATTAAGTCAATTATAATTTTACTAAAAATTTCGGTTGTATGTGCGCATCCATCCAACAAGAGAAGGAAAAAAAATAATCTTGAAAAACAATAAAAGAATCCTTGTACATAGAACAATCAACAAGGAACAAGGAAAAAAGGAATCAAAATCAAAGCACAATGACTTTATATACTACAATCCTACCTTACCTCAGACCTTTATAATTCAATACGTCTCAACGTTAATATTGTATAGCTAGGTCGGGGTTGTACATTTTTTTTTTTCTTTATTAAAAGGATTTAATATAAAATGAAAGAAAAAAAAATATATATTTGGAGAAATATTTTTTTTTACCATTGGTGCTGCTGTGTAATAGGCGCGGGTAAGAACTCCATTTAGTTCTTGCACTCTCTGATAGCAGGTTGTGTTTTTGTTATATATATTCCACATAAAAATATCATCACATTCTTAACTATATCTACTTGAACCTCTTTGATTATTACTTACTTTCTTTTTTTCAAATTAAAAATAATTTTCATATAATTATAATTAAAATTCGTTTAATTATAATTTAATATTGAAATTTGTGAATTTAATTAAATTCTAATTTAAAAAAAAATATTGTTCAATTATAAAATTATTGTGCTTTTTGGACGCCTAAAAAAGCTTTTCGTTTTGGAAAACTTGAAATTATATATACATACCCAAAACCGGTAATTTGAACGATAATGCAATTTTCAATTCAGCATTGCGTTTAGTGCAAATTTCATCTATTAAGTAAATTTTATTTAAAAATTAATTTAATGAGAAAATAAATTTATAAAAAAAAAGAAACTTAATTTAACTTTAAAAAAAAAATGAATTTTAAATATAGTAATAAAAAAAAGGAAAAGTAATAAAGAAAATCTTTGGGAAACCAAAAAATTTTCTTCATATAAAAAATATACCGATAAAAAAATTATCTATACTGTGACTTTTTGTTGTTGAAAAAGAGATTTCAGTGTGTATATAAAAAGTGCAGTGAATTAATTAAAAAGCTTTTTTTTTTTTCACTAATAACTGAAAGAAAATTATCGTATTTATATCCTTTTTTCAGTTTAAGGATTATAGTATAAATGTGTTAATTTTTTTTTTAAATGTATATTTTATACTTAAGAATTATTTAAAAAAAAAAGGCTTTTTACTATCAAATTGTTCTTTGAATTAAACTCTATAAGTATATAAAATAGTAACATTTTTCCTATGAATTTTTAATTACATTTGAATGAATTGCACAAGAAATTTTACAATACTTTTTTAATATTCATTAATATATATATAAAAGGAAAATTTTTGTGAAAATATTTTAAATTGAAAAATAAATCCAAAAATAGTTAGAGAAAAAAAAAACGTTACAAAAGGGAGTGGTTCGTATTTTTAATTTAAATCATTCAAATATTAATTTTATTAAATTATAATTTTTCTATTTAATTTAACAAATTCATATTTCAATAACATAAAAATTGATATATTTTCTGTATTTTTATTTCTAATTTAGTTAGTATAATATTTTTCATCAAAATTATATGATTTTAGTATAGTGTAGTTATTTTTTTATATATATATATATATATATATGTATGTACTATATATTAAATGCAGAAAATAATCGATTATTAAGCATCCATACACTCTTAAATGTGTGTATCCAATAGTAACATGATGTCAAGTACTTCAAACTATAGCATTTTTTTTATTCATGTTGCATTTTTCATACAAATAAAATCTTCCTTGTAAACTTTTTTTTGTTTTTTTTTTGGTGTTACTATAAATTTTTGTGAGCATGACTAAAATACAAGAGTTGTAGGAAGATATTTCACAATTGAATTACTGAGCTTTTAATTAAATCATAAAAGTAAAATTTTTGAAATGCAATTTTTTTCTATGTGTATTGAAAATTGTGCATATACCCGATAAATATTTAATGAATTTATCATTTAAATTGGTAAAAATATAGAAGTTTCTTTTAATAATAATTAAATCTTAATTCATTATTTATAAATTATTAAAATAGTAAAGACACAGCAGCGATGTCCACGGTATTTGACTATTCATAATTTTAGAATAATTTCTCTATCGAAAAAGCGAAATTTATGTGTTAAATGAAAATAGCGTTTTAAAGCTCTCGACTAAACTAATAAACCAATTTATATTCAAAATGTAGTAAAGTAAAAAATATTTAAAAAAAAAACCTTTTTTTTACGATATTAAAAAAATAATCTACCAAAAAATTAATTATAATTCAGTATTTTTTTTATTTAAATTAAAATTTTGCTCCCCTATATTTAATGTTTATTATCGAGATAATTTATATATCATTTTTAATCGGTATATGTTTATCAGACTTTCCTCAACAACACAACCTCTTCACACATATATAATTCTATTAATTTGTAAAATTATCATTACACATTTTCATTATCTAATCTAAAATTATGTTGTTGGTTTTTTTTTTTAAATATTCTAAATATATAATCGATTTTCCCCTATTTTTATTATTCACTCTCAGTTCCATATTTAAAAGTACACAAAAACAAAACACACAATTTGAATTTTTTTTTTTGTATCCTCCCAATTTTATAAAACTTGTTGTTGTTGTGTAGTGGAGTTTTTCCTCTCAATTTTCCTCAACTAAACAAAAAAAAAAAAAATTATAAATTTTGAAAAATGTGTTTTTCTATATTTTCATTTCGTTTCGTTCTGTTGAGTTGAGCAAAAACCGAAACTAATAATTTTTTTTTTCATAATTAATTTATATTTTATTTAATTTTTTTTTTTCGTTAATTATTTTTTTTCCCCAAAAATTTATTTTATTTTTTAAATTTAAAAAAATTTTTTTTTTTTTTTAAGTTAAAATTTATTTTTAACTTTAAATTTAATTAATTAAAAGTGATTTTGTTTTTCTTATGTTCAAAAAATTTTTTTTGTAATCCTTTTTGTAAATTTTATTGGGTTTTATAAATTTTCCGGGGGGCGGGAAAACTATAGTGATCAAATTAGTGACCAAATTTAAATGAAATTTTAATTTCTTACAAAGGAATATTTAGTTTTTTTATAAGTATATATTTTTTTTATGTGATTAAGGAAAAGTGTTGATTTTTTTTTTAATTTGCATTATAAATTATTCATGATTTAATATAATAATATTGTTTGGCTTTAATTTCCTATGAGGTAAATTGAAAATATAAAGTAATAATAATTAATTATAAAATTATTGTCGGATTAAATTTAAAAAAAAATTCCAAATGTATAAAAGTTTTCTAATAATTTAATTATATTTTTTTTTTGAGATTTCTTTAAAATTTCTATATTTCGAGAAAAAAAAAAGTTATTTTCGTATAATCTAAAAATATATTTTTTCGTATTTTTTTTTTTTCAAAAATCGTGTTGTACGTGTACCACACAATAAATACACGTAATGTGAGCATATGATTTTTCAAAATTGATACATAGAAATAAAGAAGAAAACACTTTTCAATGTTTACAAAAATACTAGAAAAAAAATAATATTCGCCAATATATAATTGAAAAATTTAGATTAATACATAAATATAATTATTAAAATTTTTTACCGAAATTAATTTCTATTAATGTACAATTTATATAATCAATTTATTATTAAAATTCACATCGATGTGAGTTTGTTTTTAATGATATAAAATTTAATTTTCTAGTAGTTTTTGTATGGTAATAAAAAAATCCTTTAAAAATATTTAAATAAAGAATCATTTTTTAAGTTTTATAGTAGAAAAAAAGCAATTAAATTAAATTCATGAATTAAATTTTAATAGAACGTTATAAAATTATCACATAAAATTTCATTCTACAATAATTTAGATCAAAGATTACTTTTATATGGATTCCGAACATTGAAATTATTCATTGAAGAAACCTTTTAACATGAAGAAACCTTAATTTTAAAAAAAAAAAGCGAACAAACCTTAATAATTCATCAAATCATTTGCACAATTTTTCCCAATCTTAAAGTAAATATTGCAAACTATTGATATTACCCCATTAAAACTGAATTTTCAACAATTTTACAAAAAAAAATGAAATTAATGACATGACATATAAATATTTAACACTATTAAATCCACATTCCACTGCAACATCCGCTGATTCAAAATAATTTATATAATATAGTAGGATATCCCACAAATATTTTCAAAAGTTTTCTATATACATAAATAAATTAATCCAAGAAAAAAAAATTAAATTACATTTCAATTTTTTCAATTTAGTTTATATTTAAATTTTTGGAGGAAAATTACAATTCTATGAATAATTTTTATAATCATATCCACAAGAAAGTAAATAATTTTTAAATTTAGAATAAATGTTTACACAAAAACTAAAATCGACCTAATAAAATTTATTAAGTGTTATTTAAGTTTAAAAAAAAGAAAATTTAGTTCATCATACGAAGAAATAAAATATTTATTTTTAATTTCAATTTCTTTTTATATTTCAGATAATTTTCATTATTAATCGATTTACACAATTTTTTTATATATACAAATAATCATAAAAATAAAATAAAAATATTTTTTAAAATAAAATACGAACGAATTCTGCTATAAAAAAAAAACTAATTTAAGAGAGAAAGAGAGAAGGTAAAAATTATTAAAATTAATATTTAAAATAAAAATTCAAATTAATTTATATTTTAATTTTTTTATATTTTTTAGCCCAACAAAAAAAATAAATATCGACACGTTTAAAATTTTTTTCCTATTGGAAAATTAAAAAAAAAAAAAAATTATGAACACGTGAAAAAATTATATCAGTATTAAAATTTTATTAAAAAGAAAATTTATTTTATAAAAAAAAATCTACGAAAAAATTTATAATTATTAAATAATCTTTAGATACCAAAACAAAAAAATCATATTTAGTATAAAAAAAATTTAAGTAAAAAGTCTTGTTTATTTTTTTTTCTTTATATATAACAAAAATAAAAAAAAACATTTATAAATCTAAAATTTTGTAATGATGACTAGTGGAATGATGGTAGAAGGTCAACAACAAAATGGTGGTGGTGGCGGTGGAAATGCATCTGGTAGCAGTGGTGGTACTAGTGGTAATAATAGTGGACCTATTGATGATTCAAAAACAAATTTAATTGTTAATTATTTACCACAAACAATGACACAGGAAGAAATACGATCATTATTTTCTAGTATTGGTGAAGTTGAAAGTTGTAAATTGATACGAGATAAAGTTACAGGTTTTTTAAAAAATCAAATTTTTTTTTTTACTATCAAAAATTAAACAAATTTTTATATTTAACATAATTTGTGTTGTTTTTTTCATTTTTGTAGGACAAAGTTTAGGCTATGGATTTGTGAATTATTTGAAACAAGAAGATGCTGAAAAAGCTATAAGTACTCTAAATGGACTTCGTCTTCAAAATAAAACAATTAAAGTAGAATAATAATTTTTTTGTTTGAATGAAATGTTGAATTTTGTATTTGAATTTCTTATCTTTTATTTTAGGTATCTATTGCCCGTCCTAGTTCTGAAGCAATTAAAGGTGCTAATTTATATGTATCTGGTTTACCAAAAAATATGACACAACCTGATTTAGAATCAATGTTTTGCTCATATGGAAAAATAATTACATCTCGAATTTTATGTGACAATATAACAGGTAATAAATATTTTTTTGTATAAAGTTTTTTTTTTCAACGCTTTAAGTTAATAGATAGTCAGAATTAAAGATTTTCTGATATTAAGGAAATTGATTTGAAAATTCTATTAAGTTTTTTTTTTTTGGTTCGTTTAGTAACATCTCTGACCACCATTTTAGGCTTGTGAAATTCTATTTTCACTAAATTGTAATTTTGTTAAGAATTTAGGAATCATATTATATTTGTTGAGATAGAATTTAATGACTTGGTAAAATAAATTGGTGTCTGTCGCATCATTAAAGAAATTCGACGGTAGACAAGAATTTCATTGCTAAAATGTGCTTGGTTGTGTACTAAACGAACCGATAAAATTTTACAAATATGAAATAATTTACAAACAAAACTTACACACTCAGCTAAAAAATGAAAAACCAAACTATTCTGGATTTTTATTAGTATTTCTTTTGGTTTTTTTTTTCGCCGTTTCATTTTTGTAAATTGAATTTTCTTTTTTTTTTCATTTATCTAGTTGCCTTTTTTTTTTTTTTATAAAAAAATTTTATGTCTAAGAAAAAACAAAACATATGGTTTTATATTTTACACAAAAAAAAAATTAAAATTGAAATTCGATAATTTTTTCGTTTAATTAAAGAACAACCCTATATTACTCCAGGTGGAACAAGCAATAATAATTCGGGTAGGTAAAATTAATTTTAAAATCATTTTATTTTCTAATTGGCTTTAAAATTTATTTTCTTTACATTAACATTTTATAAAAATTGTACGTAAAAATCTTCTCATTTTTTGTTACCTTAACATTTTTTTTTCTGTTCATTTATGTGCTTACACCTTCTTCTCTTTTTTTTTTTTTAAATAAAAAATTGTATAAATTTGAAATAATTCAAAAAATATTTTTTCAAATCTTTTTGTAAATGTGTTTCCATCTGCAATAATTATATAACAAAATTATTAAAAATTAATTTACTACTTATTTTTTTTATGTTGTAATTTGTAACGTTCATTTTTTTTTATATCATCATTTGGAGAAAAATTTCTATTCAAATTCAATAAATGAATTTCATTCTTCATAATATTTTTTTTTTATATAATGCTTAAAAAATTTTTATGTTGCTCACTAATTTTGAAACATTACTTCAAAAAAAAAAATTGGATAAAAAAAAATAATGAATAAAAATCCAGAGATAATTAATCATAAAACATTTAAAAAAAAAACATTAATTCATGGGCAAAAAAAAAGTTCACAAATAATATAAACGTTATTATTTCGAATTTAGTTCGTTTCTTTTTATAAATTCTACACAACATTTTACCAAAAATAAATATTTATAAGGTCTTTCAAAAGGTGTTGGATTTATAAGATTTGATCAACGTAACGAAGCTGAACGTGCAATTAAAGAATTAAACGGAACTATACCAAAAAATTCCACCGATCCAATTACAGTTAAATTTGCAAATAATCCAAGCAGTAGTAAATCATTACAACCACTTGCTGCTTATATGACACCACAAAATCCAAGAAGATTTCCTGGTACAGCGGCAACAGCAGCCGCTATACATCATCCAACTGCAGCTGGACGTTACAGGTATAATTTTTTATTAATCTTTTTTTATATATTAATGTTGAATGACTAAATGGATAAAAATTAATAATTATTTTTGTGTAAAGTTCTGTAATTTCAAGATATTCACCATTAACAACAAATGATTTATTGGCAAATACAATGATACCCGGAAATACAATTACTAATAATTCTGGCTGGTGTATATTTGTTTATAATTTAGCACCAGAAACTGAAGAAAGTGTTTTATGGCAATTATTTGGACCATTTGGTGCTGTTCAATCTGTTAAAGTAAGAAAAATTTGTTTGTTAATCAAATTAAAATTATATTACCAAATTTTTGGTCTAATTCATTTCAACAGGTAATCCGAGATCTACAATCAAATAAATGTAAAGGTTTTGGTTTTGTAACAATGACAAATTATGATGAAGCTGTTGTTGCTATACAATCATTAAATGGTTATACTTTGGGTAATCGTGTACTTCAAGTTAGCTTTAAAACAAATAAAACAAAACAAACATAATTAGTCCTGCAACAGCAGAGGCTATTGAAAACATTACAACAACATCAGCAGCTACAACAACAGCAACAACAACAACAACTGCAACAGCGTCAACATTTTCAACAGCCACTGCCATTGCGTATTTCATCATTATCACAAAAACAACAACAGCAACAAAATCGTAAAGTAAAATTTTTCTAAATATAATAAAAAAACACACGATAAACTAAAATAAAATTTTTGGGACAACGAGACATTTTTTTTTGTAAAGCTTTTTTTTATTATGAATAATTTATGAGCTTAAAGTATAAGTTTTTTCTATGTTTTTTATTATTGTTATAAATAATTGTTTCTTACTTCGTTTTTTTTTTAGAGAAAATTACAAAAAAAAAATCATTTTTTATTATTATTAAATTGAATTAAGTATTTTTTGAGTTGCATATATAAAATTCTTTTGATTTTTTCAATTTTCTCCTTTTTTTTAATTACAATTTAAAAATCATATATTTTCAAGATGAGAGAGACACGAATTAAATAAAAACAAAAAAAAAAACATTTTATAAATAAATATAATAAAAATTTAAATAGAAAAAATTTAATACATACTGAATTCCAAAAAAGAGAACAAGTAAAAATGAAATGATAACAAAAAAAAATGTAATTTTAAAAAAACAAAAATATGTTTTACACACGTCCATAATTTTCATCATCTCTTAAAAAAAAAATCAATCTAAATCTACTAAATAAGAGAAATTATTTAAATAAATTAATTAATTTAATAAACGAAAAATTATAAAAATTAAATTATATAAAAAATACATGTTTCTGTGGAAAGAAAGTTTTTTAAAAATTATGATGATAAAAAATAATTTTTTTTGCACAAATTATGAAAAATTATTTTTTAAATTAATTTAAAAAAAAAAATAAATAAATGAATGAATAAAAAATGTATAGCTGGGCTACATTTAAAAAATTTAAAAATTTAGTTGTAAAAAAAAGGCTATAAAATTTTTTTTTATGTTTATAAATATAATTATACCAAGTTATATTTGAATTTAATTTTGAATATTTTTCTTTAATTTTCATTACATTTATATATTTTGAATTCAATTTTTAAATTATTATTTTTTTTTTTTTTAATTTTTGTCAATTATTTAATTAAAATGTAATTTAGAAGTTTGGTTTTTGTTTTAAAAATGCGTTTTTTTTGGTTGTGTTTTTTTTTTTTTTTTTTAACTTTTTAAATTCAATTAAATTATGATTAGTTAAAAATGCTTCGAAATATTTTTAATTATAATTTTTTTATTTTTGCAATTCCTGGAATAAGTTGAAATTGTTCAAAAAAATATCTCAAAAAAATAAAAAATCTAATCAAATCAGAAAAAGATTTTGCAAATCTAAAACTTCTTAAAGAGAATTTAAAACTATTTGTAAAATCACATAAAAAAAACAAACAAAACATTTATTTTTCCCTTACATTGGCTATATAATTATTTTCAAATAATAATTATTATGGCTTAAATTGTAATAGTTCATTTCTCAAACTAAAAAAAAAAATATATATATAATATTTATGAAATTTAATTTAAAACATTAAAAAGAGTAAAAAAAAATTTACGATATTATGAGAACGTAAAAAAAAAAATAATACGATATTATGAGAACGTAAAAAAATGATTTTTCTTAGTTGTTAATTTTGATTTTGATTTTATTTCTTTTAAAACAATTGAATTATTTATTTCATTTTAATATGCAGAGAAGATTTTTTTTTTAATAATTTATGTTTCATTTTTACCACACACAATTTTCGTTTTGTTTTTGTTTCTTTAATATATAATTTTTTTTTTTTTAATTAACTTTAATTTTAATTTTTTTTTATTTTATAATTCTAACCAAATTATGTTTTTTATCGAATTTATATAATTAATTTTTTTTCCGTTAAATATTCTTTGATTTAATTTTACTTAAGTTTTGTGTATTTTAAATTTATATAAATATATTTTGTGTTTAAAAAAAAAATAATAATTAATTTTAATGAAATAAAAATGTATTTTATTTTCAATATTTCTTATTGTTTTTTTTTTAATTATTTAGTAGATCCTATAAATTATTATTTTATTTTAAAGAAAATCGCCTCGAAATTCGATGTTAAACGAGATCCGATTTTCGTGATCTCGGCAGACGCTCTTATTTCTTATAAATGGGATAAATCTAAGTGTATACCAGCAAATTAATTATTTATGTGTAAAATTATTTAAAACACACAAACCTCCATTTATAATTTCTTTTACTAAATCGAAAGAAAATAGACACCATTAATTTAAAAAAAAAACCAATTAATCCTAAAAATCAAAATTTAACATAAAAATATAGAAATGTTCGAGAATGGAAATCATAAAATAAAAAAAAAATTGTAAGTAAAATCTTATTCAAATTATACTAATTAATCATAATAATTATTAATTAAAAAAAATATAGTTGAAAATTTATCCTTAAAAAAAAGTAATATATAATTAAAAAAAACTTAATTTAAAAACTAATTAAACTCTTAAATATAGAATTTATGATTTTATATAATGAGTAGGAGAAAGACATAAATAATTCTCCCAAAAAAAAATCGGGGCAATTTTTCAAATTAAAGAAACGAACTTTCTGTTTTTTTTTAGTGTAGTTAAAAGAATAAAAATTATATAAAAAAAACGATTAATATTAAAATTTTAAATAAAAAAAAAACGTAAGTCAAATAAAAAAAAAATATTATTTAACAATAATTAGAAAAAAAAAAATAAAATATTGGAAAAACATTAAGTAAAAAAAAAGAATGATTAAAACTAATTTAAATGAAATTAAATAATAAAACAAAATGGTGCTTGACCTTTTCCTTTTATATACATATATATAAAAAAAAAACGTAATGAATTTTTTTTTATAGATTTAGAAAAATTAACAGTCCAATAAAAAAAAAATTCTTACCATCAATAAATTATTATTAAAAAAATTTGCATTTATTGTTAATTTTGCACAAATATGAGTTTCTATAAAGACAATTTCATAAACTCATACAAAAAAAAAATTTATTATATTACAAAATAAAAATAGTAAATTTTAAATTAATATTTTATTATAAAATTTAAATGTCATTTATATAAAAAAAAAATATAATTAATTCTATATATTTTACTTTATTCAACTAAATAATCTTTTCATAAAATTATCTTAAATATTAAATTTTTTAAATATCATTTTGAAGAGTTCAATTGAAAAAAAACTCTCGGCATAAAAATAATGATAAACTTGATGTAAAACAAAGACTGGATTAGGCAATTGGTATACTTATACTAATTTTTGCGAGGAGTAAGGTAAGTTCGAGTAGATGGTATACCAAAAATTAATATACTCATCAAATTTCTCCAATCCAAAAATGCACCATCGAGAATATTCAAAACGAAAATACTAAGAATGAAAATTAAAATTAATATCTCTATTAAATATAATTATACCCCTAAGAGTATGCAATATATATAATATATAAGTTAATATTTTGCTCGATAAAAAAATTTCATTTGAACGTAATCATTTTTATGTGTAATAATTACAACAAAAAAAAAATATATTTGAGGAAAAAAAAAACAATAATTATTCTTTGAAAATATATGTACTTAATTTTTGTATAATATTTCATTTAGAAATATTTCATAATTATACACAATCATTTTATACCGGAGAATAAATAAAAATACAACCAAAAAAAAAGCAATCTAATAAAAAAAATTTAAATAACATGGAAAAAAAATGAAATTCAATTCATCAATTAATTTTTTTTTTTCATTTAAGGAAATAATTAAAATTCCAAACTTATATTAAAACTTAATTGTAGACTAATAGAAAAATAATAATAAAATAAGTAAAAAAAAAAAAAAAACTTGAGCCTAAGATAATTTTTTTAAAAAAAAGTGTTAACATTATAGAATGCGCATATCCAATTTAAGGACGAACTAAAAACAAAAACCAAGCACTGAAAATTTAAATTCAAAAAAACGCATTGCAATCAGTATTATAACGAAAAAATAAAGGATAATGAAATGATAGTGTTTTTTTTTTTAAGGATGTAGATTTTTAAAAATTTTAACTAAACATAAATCGTTTGTCATCTCAACACAAAACAAAGTACTACACATACACTATATGATATGTAATAAGAACTTTGTGAAATCAGATGGTTGTGCTAATTTTAAAGAGCAAAAGAATTTTTTTTACGAAAACCGAAGAAAAACAAAAAAAAAAAGGATATTGAAATTTTCTTGTACAAAATGGAAAATTCCTCCTTTCATTAAATCTTAGAAAACACCAATAAAAAAAATATAAAAGTAATAATCTTTAATTTTATATTTAATATTCATCTTCACAAAAAAAATCATCCTTTTTAAACAAACAAAACAAAAAACCATTTATTAATGTAGTAGAAAATATCGAAAATTCCAAAAAAAAAAAAGTAAATATACCAAAAATTTGGTTTTAGATATTAAAAATGATGTTATTAAATTTTTAATATTTTATAATAATTTATCAACGTAATTAAAATATAAGAAATCCAATTTATAAACAAAAAATGATAAAAACTGTAAGAATAATTTAATAATAATAAATAATTAATTAATTATATACCAAAAATGGGTGAACCATATAAAAATTATAAATGTATTTGTGAATTTTTTTATATATAAATTATCAAAAAAAAAAATTAAAAAAATATTTTAATTAATTTTTCTTCTATATAAAAAAAACTATAAAATATTTCAATATTTCTTATAAAATATTTAAAAACTAAAAAAACAAAAGTCAAATTTAAAAATGAACTTTTTAAAAAAAATACTTATATATTAATGTGTATGTTTATTGATAATTATAAAAAAAAAACAACCGCTCAGTTTAAAATTTATATAAAACTATTTAATTGAATCAAGAAAAGTTATTAAAAAATTATGATTAAATTAAACTATATAAAAAAAATAATAATTATAAAAACAAAACGATTTCTTACAGCAAAAATAAAGACAATTTTAGTCAATGTTTTATTTAGTTTTAATTTTATTTACATTTCAGATGAAATTTTTCAGACTATTATATATTATTATTAGTATACCATTCGAAAACTATTTTGATTTTGATAGAATACAATCGAATTTTGATGGTATATAACCGACAATTGGATATTTGTTACCATTAACACAGATAAATATATACATAAGAACTTTTTTTTCATGTTGGTTAAAATCTTAAAATAATAGAAATCTTTATCTGATATATATTAATGTTCTGTATACGAAATTAAAGATTGAAATCTCTATTTTCAGAATGTATATGATTTTTTATTGTATATCTTAAAAATTGATTACAATGGAGCCATCAGAAGGTAGCTCTGTCGTCTTTGTAGACTTTTTTCAAGTTTTTTTGTTGCTATAAATTGGGCAAATTTAAAGATATTTGGAAATTGGTTTAGATATTCTGGTTATAATTCAAATTCCCCGTCCATAGACACCAAATTTACTTATTTTGGAGAATCAAAATTCATTTAAAATATAACAAAACTATCTACATGGAAAAATCTTTTAATTTGCCCAAGTTATAGCAAAAAAAAAAACCCAAGCTCTTGTTAAAAATATAATTCATTTATATTTCACAAAAAATATTTAAATATTTAAACTAAAAAATTATTGCACGCAAATGGCACAACACTTTTCCAGTACATAAAAATAAGTGTAAAATTAAAATGCATAAAAATTTCAATTTTCTTTTACTATTTTATTACACAGAAATATTTAAAAAAAAAAATTAATTAAAAAAAAATTTCAATTTGTTCGTTATTCGAGGAAAAAGTAATTAAAAATCAATAAATTATTATTATTAGCTTTTAGATATGCAAAAAGCAAAAAACCGATTTTTTTTTTTAAATGTATCGCAGCTGAACTACTGTGTAGTAGTTGCATAATCTTATGGGCTGATCGTCAATTGTTAATAAAAAAATACTTTCATTCATTCTCTGAACAACATTATTATTACCAAAAATCTAAAACGCTCAAAAAGTAAGAGTACGAGTAACTTGTATGTAATAATATAATATTTTTAATATTCCAGACGATTACGACAATGACAGGACTGAAAATAATAAGAAGATTTTTTATAAAATTATATTTTCGAAATTAAAAATAAAAATCAATAAAATATTAATTACATTTAAATTTCAGTCATAATAAAAAATTCAAAAATTCAAAATATATTTTATAATTGCTGAAAATTAATTTACAGATGTTTTTTATATTGACTCTGGACTATTCAAATATTGATTTCGAATCTTCTAAAAATCTGTTTCTATAAATTATTTCTATTGTGTATACAAGATTATATATCTATACTGTATAGAGCTCCCTGTATATGATTTCTAGAAGACATGTGTAAATTAACATCTCCACAGTATAGAAAATTATTGTAAATTAGCATAATTTATAAATACTCCAACACAATATTTCTGTAGTTGCAGGTTTGCATTGTTGCGTAAACAATAAACTACAAAAAGGTAGATAGATTTTTTCTTGTTTTGTATTTATCTCTACCTACATACGAGTATGTATATAATTTTTTAATTAAATTTTTAACGGCCTGTGCAGCCGCCACTTTTAGCACCAAGCTTGAAAAATCTTCAATACGGTTCTGATTTTTTTAAATAAATCTTATTAACAGTCATTATTTAGCTTTCGGTATTGAAATACTACAAAAAAACAATTGTTTAGTCGGTATAGTGAAAAAGTTTATTTAAAATCAATTGGGAAAATAAGAGAAAGATTTTTTAAAAAAACGTTTTTCAAGTGAGTTTAAAGAATTTTTAAACAATTATTTTTAGATTTTAAATTAAATTTAATTAGTGTCATTATTTAAGTATATAATTAACGATACGAATTTAATTTAAATTATATGTAGAAAATATATATTTAATATTTATTTATAATTTTTGTAAAAATGAATTGAAATTAAAGAAAAAATTTTAGAATTAATGTAAATTTAGATAATTGTGGAATATTTTAGATATTTTTTTTTTCAAAACTTTTGGCAAGTCTTCAATTTATATTAATTTTAATTAATTTTTAAAATTGAATAAATTTCTCACCAGCAATGAATAATTTATTCATTGAATTAAAAAAACACTAAAATCCATTTATTATAATTATCATAAATGAAATTATTCTATATATAAATTTATCGTAAATGATGATAATTTAGCTTAGAAATTTTGAATAAATTAGGTTCTATGTACATTAAAGTTTAAAGTTGTTACCCAAATTTCTATCATTAAATTGTGTCCTTATATATTTATTTATATTTTAGGATATTGTCCTGTTACATGAATTGGTCTATACTATTTTGTCTAAAGTAAATCATGTTTTCCACATATAAATTACATTAATAGTTACTATACTCAATACTCTGTGTTGACATTAACATGAATGAATGGTTTTCTAGAAAACATGTTCAATTTGTAACCACATTATAGATGTAAATATGTTTATATGTAGTATAATTATAATTTTATATATACAATAAATTTCTTACCAGCATCAGTAATTTTTTACAGGACAACCGATAATATTTTAATTAGATTAAAAATTGTTAAATATTTCTACCTAAATCGTAGATTAATTGCAATAATATGAGTAATTTTTAATTAATTGAAAATTAAATTGTCATGTTTTTAAT
Source organism: Empis stercorea (assembly GCA_949752835.1). NCBI lineage: Eukaryota > Metazoa > Arthropoda > Insecta > Diptera > Empididae > Empis > Empis stercorea. The sequence goes on from OX457089.1 coordinate 49,445,913, forward strand.
TTAATTAGTCAAGAATTACCACTAAATATTTTATAAATACTAAATTTCACACAATTAGTCATCCAGGATATCTAAAATAGAAAAATGTAAAATTTTGATATATTTTTTTCTTCAATATTTTTCTAATATAATAAAACATTTATTCTTTGAATATTTGAATTTTGAATCCATTTAAGTGCAGGTGCAAAAAATAATCAATAAATTTGAAGTCATTATGTTATTGTTATTTGGAATATGTATGTTTTTTTGTTTGTTTTAAAATTGGAATAGCATAACTATATGACTTGTCAAGGATATTGATCTTTTTTGTTTGAAAAACAATTGAAATTCTGTACATAATACAATTGTAACGTGCATATACTTGAAAAATGCTTTGGTTTTATTTTCTCTTGAGATTTATTGTGTATAGTAGTTTCCTTTTATCGATATTTCTATAGATGTTTATTTAGAACACTTAGTCTGCACGTTAAAATTGATTTTGTTCAGTAAGAAGGGTTTGTTGCATAAATAATCTCCTTCTTATTGAATACCGAAATTCTAAATTCAAGAGTACAAGAAAACTGTAGAGTATACACAAATTTTCCTTTTTAATATATCCTCAAATGCAAAATATCTTCAAATCTTGATAGTCTTATTACCATAGACGACAAAATAATTATTTATTAGTGAATTTTCTTGAAATTTGCAATTTTAAAATTGTGCTTTATTTATATATTAAATTGGATTATAAACTTTTCTTGTATTAGGTATAAGCTTTTTCTATTTATTACACGTATTCAATTTTTCTATTACAATATAATTTTTATTTTTCTTCCTCTTTATAATTTCCCCCATTAGATTGTCTAATTAGATTAACAATTTCTTGTGATTTTTCAGGTTATCTTTTTGAGCTCATTTTTTTTTTATGTTTTTGAACAACTCAAAAATGTAAAATTGTTTTATTTTTTTAAAGAATTAAATACAAAATGCCACCCACTATTATGGGGTATATATAATAAATTTAAATATTACACTGATTGCACTGGTTGCCTTGCCACCTTAACCTATAAGATTAAGTATTGTTGTAAGCTTTTGGATTTATACAACATTTTTACAAAAATTCATTACTATTTTTTAATAGCTTTAAAAAAAAAAGCTTCAATATATTTCGAAATACTATAAATTTTTCTTGCAAAAAAAAACTTGTCGTTACTATAAATTAAAGTTCAGTGATAAATAAAACCCCCCAAAAAATGAAATAAAAGTAAATTTATGTAATGATAAATTAAATGAAATTTATTAGTTCAAAATTTTTGATTTATTACAGTTATGATTTTCGTTTTATACAATTCAAAAAAAGAAATTATGTACATATGCAAATCTTATTACATAATAAAAATGAAATTTTGAAAAATATAGGAAAATAATTAAATTTTTTTTGAATATATTTTATATATCACGTAAACAAATTTAACTCTCTGGCATTTATATAAAACAAAATATTTTTGATACGAAAATTTTTTTTGACTGACATATCAGCATTTTAAAAATATTTATGTATATTTATTATTTTATTCGACGCACATGTTGTTAAAGTAATAAATTTAAATAAATGTCAAATTAACTTTTAATTTGACAATATATATTTAAATTCAGTAATAAATATAATAAATTTCTATATCAATTTTGTTTCTCGGTATATTCATAAATTACTTGAACAACTATGAAATTTACTTAATAAAAAAATAGTAAATTTGTACAAAAGTTAAATAAATTCCCCAACAAAATATTAAGTCGTTTTAGTAGATATTAAAAAAAGTATATTTTGATCCTTTTTTTAAATAAATATTTAAATAAAAAAATTTCTGTCAATAATAAAACTTATCCAAATAATGAATAATCATAATAAATAAATAAATAACTATATTAGATAAATAAAACTAACAGCACGAAAAAAGCTTATATGTAAAATTTATAATACATACTACATAAAAATAATTCGAATATAGAAAATTTCTTTAAACATTTAAAAATAAAATTATAATTTAAAATAAAAAAAATATTTAAGCACAGGTGTTTAAACAAAAATGTGAAAATAAAAGGATATACAATACTTTTATTTACGATAAAACTATACATAAAAAATGATATCAGCACGCGATATCTTATATATATATATTCTTTTGTTTAACAATATATATAATACGCTTGTCTATCACATAGCAGCTCATCATTATCATCCCACCCTTTTTAGTACAATTGTACACAATTTTCTTCTAATATATATAGATGAAAGATAAATGCTTTTCAATTTATACCACCAACTAGAGTAGATAAAATAGAAAAAAGGAAGAAGAAGAAGAAGAAGGATACGGGCTGGGAAAATATTAAATTGTATATTTTATAGTATAGGGTGTGGTTTTTTTTTTCCTTTTATATATTTGGGGGTAATAGAAATTATTTTATATGATTTCGATTAAATAAAAACAGAAGAAAATTTGTTTTAATTTTGTATATATGTACAACTTACATTGTATAAAAATATAATACTTCAAACTAATGATATTATTTCAAAAATCCTATATAACAATTTAATATTATTTCGATTTGTCCATAATATTTAATCTATGAGCACAACTATATAAAAGCACCCAGACAAAAAAGATATTATCATATAAATGTACATATGTATAAAAAATATATTCTATCCCAGATTGCATTTTGACATGCATAAAAAAGTAAAAAGTATTTAACATATAAATATACAAATTTAAAAACATTAAAAAAAACCTTTAAATTGTGCAATTTCAGACAAAGTTTACTATACTCTCTTGTAAATGTTTTTATTTTAGTTTCCATTATTTAAACGATTTTGTTGTTGTTACCATAAATTGTATAATAAGTGGAATCTATATAATAATAATTATCTATAAATATTAATTTTTAATAAACTCAATGTAGATAAAATCTATCTTTACTCTTTACCTAATGGAAATAGTGTGCGAAAATTAGGTATAACATCAACAAAATTTTATCTCAATATACCAAAAATTATAGATGATTTATAATTTGATTAATTATACTATAAATATTTATTAATTATATGTTTAACATTTACAAGGACCCTTAAATTTATCAAAATTTTACCCTAATAGAAACAAAGATGAAATCACACAATTCCTTCTAACCAGTTATCCATTATTATATCAACGGTTACACTATCCCATAGTATACTATAATTTTGCCATATCACATACATGCCTCCTCATTAAGGATTTTTACATTGTCAACCCTCTTATGCATACAAAAAACTTGGAGAAATATATAAAAAAAAATATATTTCAATTCAACCCCTATTTTTTGAGAGTATTTTCCAAGCATCCTGTCAACAGAGAATATAACCTATACACATATATAAATATTCTTCATGTTAACATTTTGTATAGTGTAATTTTTATTTGAACAAGTGTGTACATATAAAATATCCTTTGTATAAATGAGAATAATTTCTGTATATGTATATAAAAATTTTATTGATCGGAAATTTAAGCGCATGCTCAATTATCCTTTATTAATACTATGATAAATTATTTTATTATATTCCTTAAAGGATAATACAAATAAGAAATTGTAAATGGTATAAAATCAAAAAAAAAAAAAGAGTTGCCCGATAACTAAAAATACCAAATTATGGAAAATCGTAAAATATGAAAAATTACTGTGATATAATATAAATCAATTTTATAGCATATACTTAGGCGCTTTTCTAATATTCTTATTCGTATTTCCAATTATTGGTAAAAAAAAAATTAAATTCATAATCCGAAATATCTAAAAAAAAATTCTCTCTGACCAAATTTTGTTCAAATAAAAATTTGTTTATTAATAGAAATTTTATTATAATTATTATAAAGATTTAAATTTTCTCTAAAAAAAGCTAATTTTAGTGATCTTTTTTATATGAATCTGCGTGCTTTTTTCAGTTAATCTGGTGCCAGCTTTTTTTTTATTATTATTATTATTATAAATATTATAAAACTAAATTATGAATTTTTCAAAAAAAGACAAATTATAATTTGAATATAATTTTATTTATTTCATTAATTTTAATTCTTTTGATCTGGTAAGAAAAAATAATTTTTCTTTAGACCATTTTTGATTAAAAATTATCTCTCCCCACAAGAAAAATATTTTATACAATTTTTACTTTTTGTAATTGTGTAAGTTTATTTACGACAATCAAATAAAAATTTTTGGTTTTCTCATCAACAGGGGTGGTATGTGGCTAAATTTTAGGCGCCATGGATGCCAGTTTTCTTGCAAATATGGACCGGGACGCATTAAAGAAGCAGATAGAGAATATGAAATATCAGGCAACAATGGAGAGGTGGCCGCTATCTAAAAGTATTGCAGAGTAAGTTTATTAAATTCAAATTATTATAATAATTTTTTTTAGTGATGTTTATTATATAAATAATAGAAATAAAAATAGTATTTGTGATAAATTAATTCATATATAAAAAAAAGCACAAAAATAAAATAACCACTAAAAATAAACAAAAAAAAATTCACACCTTTAGTAAAAGAAAAAAAAAATAAATTCATAAAAGTGATTAAATTTTATTTGACGCCCGAGAGTATGCAAAAGTGATTAATAAAGAAATAGGTGCATGAAAAAAATATAATTATTTCTTAACAAAAAAAGAAAATTCTGCAGTAACCAAAAAAAAAAATTAAGATAAAAAAACCAGAAAATTATGTGATAATTAAGTGAAATTATTTATAACGAAAATTAAATTTTACACCTTTTATTAATTAATATTTCACAGAATGTTATAGAAATACTGTTTTCCTTTAATATTTTTATTTATCAATGAAGGAACTGTCAACCAAAAATTAATTTTTCAATTAAAGAGAAATAATTATTTATACAAATTTCCTAAATAAAAATTTTTCGTCTTCCTGAAGGAATACCAAAAACAAAAAAAAAAAGAAATCCTTTCAAGATATTTTTTCGTTTGGTAAAAATATCCTTAACATTTTTTTTTATAATTGTAATTTAGTGTATATATATGTTGATTATGTTTGTGTGCGGCGACGGGGTTTGTTGGTTTGGTTTTCTGAATAAGAGGTTAGAGTTTTCGTGATAGAAATTCATTTATTTAATGGATTATTTTTAGTTTTTTTTTTGTTGTTGTTGTTGATTATATCCTTTTTCTTTGTTATTAGACCTGGTGTATATGTCTTCATTAGAAATTGTGTATTTTTTTTGTTTAGTTCATTAGTTTTTATTGTTTCGTTTTTTTTTTTGTCTAAAAATAAAAATAAAATTATAGATTAACAATTTTAAATGTCAAAAAAAAAAAGTATAGGTATAATATCTATAAAATCAGTTTCGTTCTATACCAAAATTAAAAGTTTTATAATTTTGATGCCAAATAATTTTCAATTTCTATAAATAAAATTAATAAATATATAAAAAAATTCATTTTATTTATTTACATTTTTACCGCTTTTTGTATTATATAAAAAGTGATGTGTTTGCATAAATGTCATCATCATTTTCAATTGGCAAAAACACATATCACATAATATGTATCATATAAGAACATATAAGCAGAGCATAATATTGTATAAGAGATAATTTCCCAAGAGTAAAATTATTTAAAATGAAAATATTTTTCTTTTCTCAACAAATTATTTTAATTTTTTATTATTTAAATGCTTGAACAAATAAATATACTTATACATCTTAAATCTACAAAAAAAAGTCCTTTGAACCATATTTTTAGACACATACAATTTTCGTTTAATTAAATTATCAAAATAATCATCAAAATTAATGTACCTACATTTATAATTCAACCAATTTGAATGCAATTAAATTGATATAATAAAAAGAAAATTGTTTAATTAATAAAATATTTTTATTGCACCAGTATATAAAAATTTCCAAAAATTAATTAAAGCATTTTATGATTGCGAAAGAGAAATCTTCATTATTCAGAAACGTTACAAAAAAAAAACTTTACTTCATATATATATTTAAATGTAAAATCTTTAGAATATTTCCATATAATTAAATATTAATTGAATTCTAAAGTGAATTTGAAGTACAGTTCTCTTCTGTTACTATATACAAAACTTTTCTAAATTAAATTTCATATTTGCACAAAAAATTTCTAAAGAAAAAAAACGCGAATGCCTAAATTTCCATCAATATTAAATGTACAAATATGCAATTTTGCTATGGGTAAAAAAAACATTTTTTTTTTTCATTTCATGAATATGTATTCAAAAATATTTGCCAAATAAACAATTTGAATTTGAATTGAATAATTTAAATTAAATAGCAAATGTGAAGCATTTAAACTTCCACAGAGGAGTTTATAGATTTGTACCTCCTATAAAAACACACACATAAAAATTTGTACTGAAATTTTTTATGTTGGCACGTGAAAAGATTTCTTCACTCGAAAACAAATTTAATATAAATTCAACTTTAATATTTAATTTCTGCAAAATTTTTGTATTTATACATAGATTCTTGGTAAAAGATAGTAACAGAAATTTGATATAAATATAATTTACCAGCCTACACATAATTTCCAAAATAATTATATATCGTCGTCCTGTTACGTCCTTTGCAAAAAAATAAACGAAATTATTGATAGTTAAGGATTTAATACATTTATATTACATTCCCATGATAGTAATTCAAATAGATTGAAAATGTATTTATATTAAAAAAGTTTTTTTTAAGTCACAAATTTGCACGTTTGTGTATTTGATGGCTTAAATTTTTCTACAACATTTTCATTAAAAAGTGTTTGTTTGTGTACATGAAGTCATTGACTAGTCAAAATCACTTAAAATTTAAGTAGGATTTATGTAACTATGCAGAAATTTTATCTATATAATTTCAATATATTAATTAAATTCATATTAAAAAAAAATATATGCAAATTTAAAAACACTTTTAATATCTACGTCAAATTTGTGTGGTATAATAATATTAATTACTTATTAGGTAGGAAAAAGGATCAAGAGTATAGAAAATTTATGTATTATACATGAAAAATTTATTTAATCAAAAATAAGTATAATTTTTTATGAAAGGGTGATTTTGGATAATTTTTTATGAAAAACTTATAGAAAGGATAGTTTAAAAAAATTATTCATAATATCTATTTATCAAAGAATTTTAGATAAGGACTTATACAGCATTCTACATAAATACATAAATTTATTTTCGATTATAAAATTTTAATGGAATTTTTGTTTGAAAAAAAAATTAACATACTTTATAGTAATATGTAAATTTATACTTTATAACTATTTCATAAATTCATAAAAAAGATCCTTGCCGCCGGATGATTATTCCACAATTTTGTCAGTTCTTATATAATAGAAATTCTAAGCATTTAGATTATATATTTTTTAGATATTGCAAAATCTAATAATTTAAATATGAAAGATTCAGAAATGTTTTAAAATTTCATTCTTTCCTATTTCATTGAATTGTGATTGTCCTTCTCAAATAGTACAATAAAACTTTTTGAAATAATAGTTCATTATGAAATGTCTTTTGGGCATATCCAAACATCGTTTACGTGCTTTAATAAAAAACTAACGATAGAATTTTATAAATATGTATATATTATTTTTTATGTAGTTTAATTTTGAAATCCTATTAAAATCATCAAACATATTTGTATAACATTTTTGATACTGGACTATAAAATCATTTATATATGATTTTATAGTTATGTTTCCAACGCTTCTTTTGGATATCATTTCTTTATTTATTGAGATTATAAATAAGAGCTTTTCATTGTCATAAATTTTACAAAAATTTTCAAATTTATTTGTACAATGTTTATGACATTGCAAAATGATTTTTCGAAGAATTTAATCTTTCATTGTAATTTAATTCATTTTTATCCCATTTGTTATATCAATTTTAATGACTATATATAATTCTACAAAGTGAAGTAAATAACAGAAAGTTTAATTAAAAACGATATTTTATATTATCGAAAATAATTTCTACTTTTATGTAATTTTATTTATTGATTAAATACCATTTTTGGCAACGACAAATAACTTATAATACGTATACCTGTGTAATATAATATCTATTCGTATAATCATTTTTTTTCTTTCTTTGATGGTCAATTAAAACTTCTATAGGGAGACCTGGAGAATTTTATTTATTCTACCCACTTAAAATAATTTCATATAAGAAATCAATAAAAGAAATTTATACGTGATTCAATTGGAAAATCAGTCGTTGTTAATATCTCTCAAGTATTTATTCTTATATATAAATAATTGAGAAAGAAAAAAAGTGGAAAGGAAATTATTATAAAATTTATTTTTAGAAATTTTTTGTCATATTTTATATATTTTTCAAATGGTTCACTCTTTGGCCATAGATATAAAAGGTAAATGCATAGAAATACTTACAAAAAAAAAATATTTCTAAATTAACTTTGCCAATTTAGCTAATTTGATTTCTTTTGTTATAACTTTATTGGTTGAAATTAAATTTATATCGTCATCATGATTGTTCCAAAAGAATAAGACATTTTTCTGAGCAGCAGGTGATTTACTTATATGTCTTTAGTTATAGAATGACTCACTGAAAATTTTTTTTTTTTATTTGATTTGAGATCATTTTTATTTTCACTAATTTCATTTTAAAAGTTTTTTTTTCTTCTTTCAATTTCAGTTAAAAGTTTTTATATATTTCAATAAACTGTCAGAGGATCTCATATACACATATTCGTTTATCTTGCAAAATATAAAACATTCAGAAAGTTAGAAATAGTTTGAAATTAGATTTATCTATTAAATTAAAAAGGACTTTGCTAAAGGATAATAAATAATTGAACTATTACGAAAACAAATTATCAAATTGTTATTATATTTTGTGTAATATTCAATTACTTTATATCCTGCGAAGTCAATAAACTTTTCTCTATGAACAAATAAATTGAAAAATTACTTATTAATTCAAAAAATTAGATTTTCTCATTTTCTGTCCAATTTACAATAATTAATTTCTAGTATATAACAAATTTAATAAGAAAATTTGGTTATATTATTACTTATATATTTTTCTCATTAATAATCAAAATAATAATTAAATTTCGAATAAGAATTCATTTTATTTTAATCAAAGCACATATATAAATTTTCCCCAATTTTTTTTTGGGAAATAAATAATTTTGATGTCTTTATATTCAAAGTGTTTGTTGTTAACACATAATTTTCTTACTTTTACACTTCTATAATTTCTTTTTGGAAATCATTCATCTTAATTATGGTTATTAGTTCTGGTTGAGTGGATGTTAAATTGGATTTTTGATTTTCATATTAAAGTAATTCAAAATTTCTGGATGTTTAACTATATACCAAAGTTACTATATTATAAGTAGTAAAGTATATCATGTAATTTGTAATGTCGTTAATTGGATGTAATTTATAAATAAGTTGAACAATAATAAGCCAATTATGGTATAGTAGTAGGAAGTAGTAGATAAAACTATTAAAATTACTGAAAAATTATCTATTTTTTACTGCACTTTATTTATAAAACTAGTAGTAAATTAAATCTACTTTGTAGGCATGGAAATTGGGTTGGCAGACATAATAAATAAGCTGGCTACTTCCATAAAAATTTACAAAATTACCGAATATATAATGCAAAATTTTTTTTTTGTAAATTTTACCTTCTTTCCTACATATAAAATTTTCTGATTTATTTATTTTATAAAAGCAATTTTAAATATTGATTTGATATTTTGTTGAAATTTTCTACATTGTCTAGATTTTTATATATGTGAATATAGTTTATCATATTTTGTTTGTGTTGAAAATTTGATAAAAAACTTGTGATTGTCTAATCTTGTTCAAGCTTTTCTCACTTTATGTTTACAATATTTCCTTAATCAAAATTTATAGTTTTTTTTGGTATTATATTTTATTGTACCTAAACAGAAAAATTGTCTAGTGTGTCTAGTCTTTCGCAACATATTTCAGTTTATTATTATGCTTTACCATACATTTTTTTTTTATCAACAATTTATCATCATTTTTTCTGTCTACAAAGCAAATATATACAAAATCCATCATAAAATTATCAGATTTATTTATGTTTTTTACAAAAATCCCGGATATACGAATTTATTTATTTATTTATAGAAATATTTTTATACATATATGTATATATATTTTTTCTGTTGATTTCGCAATAATATTTTATTTATTTTACATGTTAAGTTAAATACCGTGGAAAAATCAAATTAATAATTAAATAATATAATAAAAATTTAATTAATTTATAATTTAAAATTTAAATTTTTAATTAAATATTTGAATATATTTTTTTTTATTGACATTTTAATATCCTTTATTTTTAAATTATACCATCAAGAAGGATGTTATATAGTTTGTCAAAAAAAAAAAAACAAACTATGTATTTTTATTTTAAACATTAATTTTTTCAGACATTTTATTTTTGAAAAAATCATTCAACTAAATAATTTTTGACATGTTATATGTTCATTTTATACAAAAAATAATGAAATTTTCTACTCTAAATACATGAAAAAGAAAATATCCTTTTTCCAATTTGATTATATTCATTGTTTTATATGTGAGGAAAAATGTATATATATTTTTTTTTTATTTTATCTATAAAAAATTATATTTCATTTTTTTTATCCTAAGAGATTTCATTATAAATATTTAATTTTATTTTTGCCAAAATACAAAAAAAAAATGTTATGTTTCCTATCCCTGTATCTTGTCTATTTAAGATTATTCAGGTAGATAATTGAAAATCAATCCTTTTTATAACTTAAACATAAAAGAAAATTTTTTTTCTTTTCTAAAAAAAAAATCCTTGTATTACACATTAAAGGATAATCTAATATGATGACTTAAAAACAAATTGAATTTTTATATATTTGAATAAAGTAAAAATAAAGAAATATTTAAATTAATGAAATTATGTAATTGAAAAAGTTATTGGAAATTCATAAAAAAAATATTTGATGAAACTTTTTGAATTAGTATAATTTTTTTTTTTTGGATAAAAACATAAAATTTGATTTAATTTATTTCCGCAGTTTTGTTATATTTAATTTTTATTGATGAAGTTTCTCTTATCAAAATTATATGGAAATTGTGAAATCTATGATTGTGAAATTATTACATAAAAATAATATTTAGTCAATTTTAACTGAAATTATATTTTGAATGGTTGTGAACGCGCTAAGTAAAATTTAATGTATATAAATAGCTTATTTACCTGAGGACAATTTTAACCCCAAAATTCTCCATATTTAAATAATATAGATTAATTTATATTCAGAACATCAGGTAAACAATATATTTTTTGGAAATCTCTTGAAATCTCTTAAATATCGAATCCTTTCCTTTACTTATCCAAAAAAAATATTCACATAATTTATTTTATTTCAATTAAGTAAACAGAACCAACAACAACAAAAAAACGTTTACCAAACTTTATAAATGTCACAACAAGGATCCTTTAACATATCACTCCCAGAAAAAAGAAAACCAACATATTTATAGTTTTTTTCTTGTTATCCTTGATAAAACACTATGCAAAAAAAACTGTTTTCTGTTTTATATTGTGTGTGTAGAGACATACAAAATTGAAGTGTTTCTCTAGTGGTTCTTTTTAGCACTACTGACAAAAAAAAGGCCTTTCCTTTCTTTTTTTTTTACGTTCATTTAAATCCTAATTTCATCTTATTTGGTTTTTCTTTCCTTGTGTGTATAATTTACTTTCACTCAACTTTTACCACAATAAAAATATTTCAAATATTTTTGAAAAATTTTAATATTCATTCATATGCATATAGGCGTTATATGTGTCGACTCATGATGAAAACAAAGAAAAAATGTTAGAGAAATGGAATTAATGGCTTAAAACAAATAAAATTTTTATATAAAATTTATAAAGTTCTCCTCCTCAGTTTCGGTTTTCTTTTTTTTTTTTGTTGGTTCGAACAACTAACCACAATTTAAAAATATATTTTCATATGAATTACTAATGCCTTTACTTATATATACATACTACGAAAAGAACGAATTATATATTTTTCAGTTAGGGATGAAAAGTTTACTTCTGATTACATTTTTATCGCAAAAAAAAAAAATATATATTCTAATTTTGTTTAGCTTTACACAATAATTCTTTACTGAGCTTAAAGCCTTGCGAATTATTTAAATAAATATGCTAAAATCCAAGCAATTTAACATTAACATTTATATCATTACTTACGATATGGTATGTTAAATTTAAATGAATGGCACGGCACGTAAGGCTTAAGAATAGGCGACATTATAGAACATATACTTAGAATTCAAATAGAAATTCAAGATTATTTATTAATATAAAAATTAGTATGATTAATATGTTAAGATACTCAGATATCCTGGAAAGTTTTGCGGAAGTTAATTTGTTAACCTTTTTTTCTTTTATAAAAATTATTAAATAGTAAATGTCCTTGCTGGTGTTTAGCTGCGTGCATATATTCTTGTAAGGTTAATAATAATTTAGTTTACTGATTAAATTTTCTGAATATTTGTAATATTTTTTCTATATGCAAACCGAATTAGAAATATTATTAGAATTTTGAAATTTCTTGAAATGATCTAATCATTTTTTCAATATATTAATTTTCCAAATATTTTACTAATGCTTCCTTTTACAAATAGCATAATAGAGCATTGACGACACATTTATCGATTTACATTTAAACAAAAAATAATGTGTCGATTTGTGTGGGGATTCTTTTATAAATTCTAATATTTATTTATTTTCTATTTCAAATTTTATTTTTTCTGTAAATATACAAAAAAAAAACTATAAATACTCAAAATGTCTAAATACTAAATAAATTGATGATTTAACAAATAAAATTGGTAAACATGCGCTGACCAGGAACTAGAAAAATAAATAAATAAATAAAATCTATATACAATAGAAAAGTAAATTTTCCTTGTCAGAATAAAAACTTATAATTGCGAAGCATAAAACTTTTTTTTTATTGTACACTTACTTATAAGATGATAAGGAGAAAATTTATATATTTAATAGGAAAAACTTCAGGGAAAATATAGTTTCAATGTCTGCAGCAAAAAAATATATATATGAAAATTTAATAAAATGTTTAATAAAATTTATGGTATGTGGTGTTGAAATTAATTGAAAAATATAAGTAATTTCCTTAATAAAATAAAAAAATACGATAAAATATAAATGAGCTTTAAAAAGTTTTCAGTTAAATTGGTAACATTTTTTAATTATCAGATTGAATCAATTTAGTAAACAAGGAAGTAAAGCTATATGAAGCTATACGATATTCTACCTTAATTTAATTTAATAATTTTACTTACAATTTTTGCCAAAATTTGTCTCAATTTATTCCAAAAAAATAAATAAATAAATTATTTAAATTTATTTATAGTGGAAAATCGTCCTTTTATTTCCTATTCTCAGATAGGAATAAAAAATATACCGAAATTAAATCACTATATCAAAAATGTATAATAGAATTTGAATAATTTTTAGTTTTCTTATATTTGCATAATAAAAGCTAAATGATTTTTTACGCTTCCTACAAAAAAAAAAACAATTCATTCATATACATAGTTGAACCGAAAAAAAAGGACGAATATTTCTTACATTAATTTTACGTTAAATTAGGGTTTTTTTCTTACATATATGTATAAAATGAATATATATATTTTTGTCAACATTTTTTGACCTCTTTAGCATATTAGCATGCAAAATGAAAAGTTAATAAGGAAATTTGGGGGTCTACTAAAAAAAAGGATACAATGTATGTAATTTAATATAATATAAATTATATTGAAAAAGTGTCCTGATTTTTCATTTATAAGAAATTTTGTTTTGTCTAAGTAGCTAAGAAACAGATATGCTTGAAGTATTTCGATGGTTTTGACCCAAATTTAGTATATATATGATTTTCTGAATGCTATCCATAATATATTTTCGTATGGTATACCTGGATTAAAGGTTTCTCAGATATTTTAGAGTTTTCTCTTTAATTTCACTATTTAGCCTTAATCAAAATATAACATGAAATATTTGGTCTTTAATTATATTCTCTAATCAGCCATGAGATTTATTTAATATACCATAAGTTTATTCCAGTTGAATTTTTGGTTGACACATTTAACTTTAAATAAAATTCCTCTAAACAGATGGTCCAAAATGAAAATGTTCATATATATAAAATCTTCCTATATAGATTTTTTTTTGGGAATCAAAATTGGTTAAGAAAGTTGATCCAATCCAAAAAATGTTAAAAGTTTTACAAGCAAAATAAATAAAAAAGAGCACAACATTTATACGTAAAACATATTTCCGTTGGGGATTACATATTTGATAAAGTTTTTTTCTTTATATTTTCTTCTTTTTTTTTTCGTTAGTCATGTCAACATTTTTTACTTACATTTTATACAAATATATGTATATATTTAAGACTGCATGTTTAAGTTTACTTAGTCCTTTAAGGGTAACACATATAGATTCCTTATATAAGTAATATATTTTCCCATTTTTTTTGTATAACTTTACATTGTTAAAGGTTGAATTTTACACATAAGAATCACTACATAAAAATTCATATATATAAATATATATATACAAAACATATATATATATATATGTGTATATTTCACCTTTTTTTCCCATATCCTTTTACTATAACTTTTATTCATTTCGTTATCACTCTAAATAAAATTGTTTAACTAATAGTCATCGCATATATGTAGTATAAGAAGATCAAGATATAAGCTCAAAGGACCTATATAAGAATAATTTTTTTGTTTATTTATATTTTCATTTTTACTAGAAACTAAATTTCCTTTTGCTTTTCCTTAGCTTTTGGGTGTCTTTTGGGTATTTTAAGCTATTAGTTGTTTTTTTTTTTTTGTAACCAAGAAAAATTCATATTACGCATAATTAAAAGGATATAAAGATTACCAATGTTTTTTTTTTTTGGATGTGGTATACATATATTATATTTATTTATATATGACCAAGTCTTACAGAAAATTTTTCTCTTAAAAGGATATTTTCTTATAAGACTAACACCACAAAAAAAAAAAGAAATTGTTATTTTTTATTAGGTTTTTTTTTCCTTTTGGATTAATTGAAATGAGGATTGAAAGAAATTTGTCCAAAAAAAAATTTGTGATTTATTATACCGTATATATTTTCTTCATTGTATTTCTTGGAAAATTATGTTTGAGAATGAAATTAATTAATAATAATTTTTTCGTATGTAAAGCAAAAAAAAAATTCATTTAACATTTACATTAAAAGGACATTTTTAATAGTTTGATTATATAATAAAAAAAAGCTATCATTTAAGTAACATTTTTATGATCTTAAAATTATGTTTGAGATATTAAAAAAAGGCATGATAATTTATTTAATTAATTTTTTGTGTTAATATAGAAATATTTTTTTTTTTTATAATTTAATAATTATGTAAATTTCTTTTAGTGTGTTTAATATCCTTAAAAAATAATAATTAAGGATTAAATTAATGTTTTGAGGGTTTTGACATTTTCAAATGTCCCAATTTTTTTTTTCGTAGTTGTATCTCATAATGGAAATAGATTAATATACATAAATGAATATTTTTTTTTTTAAATTTCATTTAAATATTTGACATGTTTTTTATGTAGTTACATAAAAAAAAAACGGAGTTTGTTGGAATTATTTAAATTATAATAGTTTTTCTTATGAACATATATTTCTGAAAAATTTAAATGTTAAAGTACATAAAAAGGAAGGACACAATATAGCTTTACATGTAGAGAAGTAAAAAAAATATCTGACTATATTTCTGTGGAAAATTGCCAAAAACATGATATCTACAATTTTTGAATTTTTCAGCAGAGCAAATTAAAAACGTTTGAGAAAGATTTAGAACATTTATAAAATACCAAGTATTGGAACTAGAATAGGTTTTTTTATGTTTTTGGTAATATTTTCGTCACATAATTAATTTTGAAAATGAAAGTTGTACATTTTTTAAAAATATGTACAATTTGTCAAAAATTGCACTTATCATCTTTTGGCAATTTTCCACAGAATTTAGGATTAAGAAAAATTCAACATTTCAAATATTTTTATTACACTATTTTATGATTTAATTTTTACCCAGAGAATTTCGATCTATTTAGAACTAATGAATCTATGTTTATATAAAATAATTTTACGAAAACCATTAAAATTTCAATAATATATTTTAAGAAATTTCTATATTATTTCTTTTATAGCAAAAAAAAAACCAAAACACATTTTGTTTTCCTATAATATGTAAATCAAATATTGAAGTACTTCTATAAAAAACACTCTCTCTAAGATAAAATATAAATTCCTTTGAAAAATAAAGAAAAGTATTGAATTTACATTTTCACATTATTAAGAAAAAAAAAAATTTCTTCTTATATTATTTTGTTTAACGAAAAAAAATCTCTAGGGAAATTAAATTGAACATAATGGCTTTTAAGTTCTTTAAAATGAAAGGATAAAATTATATTTAAAAGAAAATTCTATTTTCTTATGGTTTTTTTGTTGTTGTTCTTCTTTTCCTTTCGTATAATTTTTTGCTCTTTAAATTATATTTTATGATGGTAAAAATTGTGTTAGTTCAATTTAAATAATTTTAAATTTCTTAGAGAAATTGTTTATATGCATATAAGAATTTTACAAGTTTAGCAAAAAAAAGAAAAATGGTTGTTGATTAATTTATTTATTGAATTAGAAAGTCTATTGGAATACAATGTCTTGAAATAATGCTGTTAGAAGTAAGGTAATACGACAAATTGATACCGAAAGCTGCTTGTCTAGCTTGAAATGTTAATTAAACATTATTCTAATTTGTTATCATATTCTTCAGAACTACGTGAGTTCAACTAGAAGTACACCAATCAATAAATCTCTATACAGGACATTGAATGCTACACAGTATCTCTTGTACTCTACTTGCAAACACAGAATTAAAGGACAATGTCCTTTAATAATTTTCACAATTAAAAAGTTTGAAATCTTTAAAAAGATTATGCAATTAAAAGTTTTTAACTATAAGTAAATAATTTCAATCTACTTTTTATTTTTTTATCGTTAATTCGATAAATAATTTTGACAACTACTAAAAAGTTATAAATAATAATATTTTTTAATTATAATAATTTTTCATGCCCCCACAATTTTTATGATATAAATGGTATATAAAGTTTTTAATTAAAAATAAAATTAACTTGTTACACTCAGTAAAGAGTAAAGAACACACCGTGAAAAAAAAGTATATGTATATGTATGTATATACAAAATTAGTTTTTCCCTACTTTTCTATATACAATGTAAAAGATATAAAATTATGCATTGGTTTTATGACACTCTCTCTATGTATCCTTATATCTCTGTATTTATATCCTATATAAAATTAAAATTTAATTTATGTTTGAATTTATACTCGTACTTAGACAAAAAGTTTTGTTGCTTTTTTTTTTTTTGCTTGGGGGAGGAAAATCAATGAAATTTTAATTGGCTAGGAAATAATATTTTCAGAATTTATATTGCTTAATATAAAAATTTTATCATTTAAATTAAAAGTGTTAATTTTATTGTTTATTTAATTATATAGAATAATTTAAATTTTTGACAACCAATAATTTATTTAGCATAATAAACTTTGGAAATTTAATTTTAACTGCAGTTTAAATTAAAATGAAAAATATATTCGCTAGTGGGTATACGATTGTAAATTAATCCTTTTTTATGGATATCCAATTACTACTATTGAGAATATAATAATCAGCAGCAAATTAAAATTAATTAAATTATATTGGAAATAAAATGTTAAATTTTCGTTTGAATTAGTAAATTTTGAAAATATATAAATGTAAATTTAGTCACGAACAATTTTGTTTTACTATATTACATTTATATACAAAGCAAAGATTATATTTTAATTGTAGTAATAATAATATTTCATAGTTTTTAAGATATAATTAAATATTATATAACAAACATAGAAGAGAATCCTGTTCTTGTCCATGTGTAGAATAATAATAATAATGGAAAAACTTGTATAACAAAATTTTAACTAGTTAAATTCAACCTTTTTTGTTCTATTATTGTTTCCTTAATTGATCCTTTGAGAGGAAATCATTTTTTTTCCCGTCTATACTTATAAAAACGTAAATGTAATATAATTTTATGTTTTGTTATTTCGTTTTTCCCCTTTTAATTAAGATTATGCTAAAAGATATTAGTAATTTTATACACTAATTTTATATTTAATTATAGAAGTATGACACAGTTTCTTTTTTTGGTTTCATAAAAAGTAATATACGTCAATATTACTTAGTCCTTTTAATTGAGTTAAAGATTTACATTATTTTTTGAAGGACTATGATGGTGTATACTGTATATACTATTCTAAAGGTGAAGTCAAATTCAATTTTTATGGTATGATTTAAATGTAATCTAATTTAATGTTTTATAAAATACAGAAAAATATTCGCTACACAAAAATTCGTTATAGGTGTTTGAATTCTGGTTGTCTAATTAAGTGGCTCCAAAAATAGATAAAAAAATATTCAAGGTCCTTTCAATTACCATGTATATAGATGATTGATCAATCATAATATCACTAATCTACCTAGAGATATATTCAATTCTCAATTAATCAGTATCTAATTATAATTTGTAGTTCGTGGAGGGCCAATAATTCTATGAACTATATATGATTAATAGGACTCTATATAATTGATCCTAATAGATTAATATATGAATCGAATAGAATATAAACTATTTATCAAATATACTGAAATTAATAACGTATATATATAAATTTAATCATCATCCACACCTGCTCTTTAATAAAATGATTGATTAAAATTTAATTTTATACTTTCATTTTATATTAATTTTTATTATTATATTATTTTTGGTATTTAATATATATAATAAAAGTACGAATAACACTCTAATAAATCACTTAATAAATTTTTTTATTTACTCTTGAATTTTTTTGGTCTAACCAATAAAAATATATAATTTTTATTAAATGCGGATAAATTTTTAGGATTTTTTTTTTCTTTGTTAGTTAATATACACATTAACGTCTCTTAAGGATGTTACCAAAAAAAAAAAAATTTATTATCCTGTTTTTGTTTTTGTTGGTTACAACAAGGATTTTAAGTATATACCTAATTTTTGGGCTCTAATATACGTTAAATTTATAAATACTTAATAAAAGTTTGAGTGTGTGTTTTTTTTTTAATATTAGTGGATAAAATACAAGAAGTATTTTATGCTCCACAGATCATTAGTGGCACAAATTCAGACATTTACGGATTTTGATAGATTTATATAAGGAAGCTAATTTATATATATTTTTTTTTCGTTAATATTCTTAAAGTTATTCCCTTTTTTTTTTGTTAGAATGATTTATTCGTCTTGATGGAAATATTCGTTTTTTTTTTAAAAATTGAGCATAAAAATTATATTTTAATTATAATTTTAATAAGAAAATAAATAAACTTAGCAATTTATTTATGTATTTTTTTTTATAGAAAATATGAAAGGAAATTCTAAAATTATAATTATCTTTTATTTTTATTTACCTGGAAAATCGATGTCCTTTACAGAATTTTTTTTCAAAAATTAATTTTTATGGATACACGGTTAGAATTTATTTTGTTAGTTTTAAAATTTCTTTTAAGTTATGTAAGTTACCATAGCTAATACATAATTCAATTAATAATGGTAATTTTGTTGTGTTCTCAAGTAAACAAATTTACAATTTAAATTACCCAAAAAATTGTAGAGAAAAAAGTTCATTTTAACTGTGTATATTTTATTTATAATTGACTTTATAGAACTTTAGAGTACATGTACTCCAAAAGTAAAACCAGTAAAAATTAGGTTTATTACGGGTATATTTCCGGTATCATTTCGACAAAAAAAAACAAAAATTTTAATTTTATTTTGTATCTTTATTAAAAATGGAAATTGACAAATAATTTATTTGCTCTTTCGCTAATTGGGGTTCGTATATACTTACTTAAAAACCTAAAGGAGTTAAAAATTTTATTACTACATGTATATATTCAAATTGTTAATAAAAAAAATGCTGTTTGGTAATAATTATAGATTTTCTTGAACATTTAAAAAGATAAAAAAATTTTTTGGCAAATTAAAAAATATAATTATTTATTTATTAAAATTTAATGTAAAATATTGGAAATTTTACACAAAATTAATATACATTAAATTTCACTTAAATCATCGTCCACATTAAATTCTAGATTGATCACAAATGGGCTATTAAGCATCCTTCAAATTCTTCTTATGGCGATTAAAAACTTTCAATCATATTTTTTATGAATTTTTCCCCATTTTCTCTTTAAATAAATTTATGAAGTTTTGAAGTTTTTTACTTTTTTATTATAGTTTAAAAAACTAATTTTTTTAAAGAAAAACAAGAGAAGAAAATTTACGGGTCATAAAACAAAAATTATTATTGTTTAATTTGGAAGAAAAGTTTTTTAATCAAATTAGTGACAGCATTTGGAAAAGAAAAGGACTTTTTTAGTTTTAGTTTTTAGTTTTTTAAGTAATATAAAAACGAGTTAAAATATATTTATTATAAAAGTTACAGATTGGTGAACACAGAAAAATGGAAATATTTTTATAAGTGTGTCATTTTGAAAAGATTATAAAAGAAAATTATTGTTACAATGATGGTAGTTTTTCGTTATTGATGTGGAAATGTATACAAAAAAAAAAATGTACAATACAAAAATTTACAATTTTTGGTATACTATATATATACACACAATATTAGTTATTGCAAAAATAAAGAAATTTATATCGTCTTTAATCCCCATAGGACCGATAGAATTTAAATATTAATGAGGTTCTAATTTAGTGTAAGACCCATAAAAATTAAAATTTGTTGGTATATATTTAAGAGAGAAATTATATTTGGGAAAATCTTATATAAGCAAATAATTTTTAATTAAATTAATTTGATAGAAATATTATGCTAATATAGGTAATAAACTTTTACATGTATATGAAATTAAAATAAACTCAGATTATTTTAGATTATTTAATTTATGTAATATAGAAAAACACAATTATATTTTTGGCATAATCAATTTTTATTGGTTTATATTAGAGGATTTATTAAATATTCAAATTAAATTGATATTATAATATCGTATATTGTAATATTTAGTGAACGTTACTTAATCCTATTAATATTAATTAATTTTTTATGCATAAATAATATTCTTTTTAAGTAGCATAAATAATTAATATTTAAAATTCTTGTCAAAAGTTGATGAAAATTGTCAGTTTTCATATAATTTTGTAAAATTTCGTTTTTATGCTGTCATTTCGACTATAAGAAACAATAAATAATTGAAATAAAATATAAATAATAAGCTTTTGAATATAATTTATGACCCACCACCTATATCAGAAATGATTTTATAAAGTGCTTATATAATCTATTTGACAAGTCCTCGCAACTTCAAGTTTCAGTGAGTATTATGGCCATATATATATCCATTATTTTTACTCAGGTAATAAGAATTCGATAAGAAAATGAATTATTACTATAATATAAGCAATAATTCATGTCATATATAGGTATTTTTAGTGTACGTTTATGGCCTAAAATGATGCTATAACAATTTTTTCCAAACTATTTTTATTCCCTTATAGCATACAAGGAGTAGAAAAGAAAGAAGAGTAAAAAACTCTTGACATATTCGACTACACTATATAATAAGATTTTTACATAATAAGTTCTTGCTCATAGTAAAAATTACATTAAAAATTTATTATATTATTCTCTTGGACGATGTCGTCTAACAGACTATAGAGTCCTTTCTATATTATATAATAAAAAAAGTTATTTTTTTTTTTTCAAAAAAGTTTATAATAAATTGCACTTAAAGAAATTGTATCACTTTCCTGTGTATCGATTAATATTTATATATAGTTTGTAAAAGGATGTACTTTTTTCTTCAGATGAAATTATTTGATATTCATAAAAAATTTAAATAGAATTTCAAAATTTTTTCTAATATCCTTTTTAGTCAGGATAATATTACAAATAGTAGAATATAAAAAGATGTCCCATTACGAACAAAACGACATCACACACATTAAAAAATTAGTATATATGAGCACTCAGAAGATGGATGCGTGTAAGAGCAAAGGAATAATATACAAACGAGTTGCAGGATAGATGATTTATATATGTTTTTATGATTATTAAGTGTATATTAGTTAGTAAAGTACTTAGCCTTGTAAATTAGGTATATAATTAATTACTTTTCAATTTAAATATATTTTTCGTTTAATTTGACGAGGTATATTTATTATAGAAATAAGCTTAACTATATAATTATTTACAAAAACTATTAATAATTTATTAGTTAGTAGTAGATGCGAAAAATACAATTTTCCGACCCTAATCAGTTACAAAATTAAATAGTCAATATTGGAATTTTTCAATTATTTCCATATTACTTATTAATCTATTAGTATAAATGACATAAATTGAGACAAAATAATTTGAACTGTATATTTATGATTTCGAATATATCGTAAAACAACACTTTAATTCAAAATGAAAATGATTATGTTGTTAATTTATATATACGAGTTATTATAAAAAATGATTTCTCATTATTGTCTATATGTGATTATGTTTTGTTATAATCATAAATCATATATGAAACTAGCTATATATATTAATTGAAAAATATACTTCATACATAAATTTATTATCATGTCATGCTATCCTTATAGAAAAGGAGCTAGTAAACAATTTATACACCAAACATATAATTCAAAATTATCAATTTTTCTCTAGTCTAGAAAACATTTTTAAGGATTTTTTATAGAAAAAGTCCTGAGCTCTAAATTTTGTGAGAAATACTATAATTATTTTTTGGAAATATCTTAAGTAAATACAATTTTATCATTAAATTTAATATATTAAATAGGGTGAAAAAATTATTACTATTTTAATTTTTAATTTGTTTTCACTGCTGGAAAACAAATAAAATAAGTATGCTCAGGTAGCTAATTTCTTACAAAATTTCAAGAGTTTTCCTGCAAAAAAATTGTATCAAATAAAATTGTTTGCCAGCTCCTTTAGTCTTCTAAATTTTATTAAATTTAAAATAAAAATTATAATTATATATTTTTTATCATTGAGAATTCATGAACACACAATTCAATTTCAATATTCAGTAATTTAAAAAAAAAAACTTTTTCATATTTTCAAAATTACTGAAATATAAAAACTTCAAGAATACACCAAAAAAAAAAGAATTGTTTTTAATTAAATTTTTTTATTCATTTAAATCCACCAGGACATTTTTAAGCACGAAAAATAAATCATATAAAACGAAAAAAAACAACAATACAATTTGGGGTGATTTTAATTTTAACGGATCCAAAAAGAATGAATAAATATTTCTGAAATTGTTTTTAGAAGCGGTTTTCCTTCAAAGCATTCCTTTTTGCAACAAATGGAAATATTTTTGTTCGCGGGCATTAAGGTGAAATTTTTTCAAAAATTATATTTCAAATTTAGAGAATTATGATATCCTTGGTTTTAAAATAATATAAATTAAAAAGAAAAAATATCATAATAATTTTGTTTATTAACAAAAAACTTGTAATAGTCCATAAAATTGTAAAATTGTTTGTAATTTTTATAGGCCAAAAATTAAAAGTTACCCTGTCCTGATCCTGAAGATAAGAATTATACACGAAAAGGACTTTAAATGTGAAGATTTTTGTATATAAATCTTAACAAAAAGAATTGCGACAAAAAAGAATATCTTAATATTAAGTACGGAACAATTAGAAGTACATATATAGACTCTTCTAAGGAGACAATGATTTCCTGCCATTGTTAAAAAAACATTAAAAAAATCATTTTTCTTTCTAAGGATAGTCAGTAAAGCAAATCAAAAAACAGCTCGTATATATTAACAAAACATAAAATTTTAAGATTTTATACTAAATATATTTAAAGATTGATAGGCAAAAATATCCTTAATCAAAAGTATAAAAATGCTGAAGGTAATATCTTAAGGAAAGAAAAAAATCAAAAGGAAATTGTGTTGTTGACAAAATGTCAAAAAAAATTATAAAATCACTCAGTTGGTTATAACGAATTTTAGTTTGGAAAAGGAAAAAAATTTATTTGGGGATAGAATTTAATTGTAAAAAAAACTTTTTTTCCTCCTTGAATTTTTTTTAATGAATCAAACAGAAAAAACCGAAGCAAAAAATTATATTTGTTTAGTTTAATTCTCACACGTATTATTTATGAAATAGTGTCAAAATTCTATAAAATATTCAAATCATGTTGAGGTTAGGATATATTTACTACAATAATTCTACATAATAATGTTAATATAATTAAATTTACGATAATAAATTATTCATACAGTGAAAAAATATATTTTATATATACCAAATAACAAAATGTTCTGTATACATATTTTCCGGTCATCCTGCGGTATATAATAATTAAATTATATTTCACAAAAAAAAATATCAATACAAATCTAATTAATTTTCATTTTTCTAGAATATAGTTATATACATATAAATAAAAAATTCATTTTACATACATAAAAACAAAAAATGTTCATTTTCAATTTTAGAAGTTTTTCTTTAATTAGTGGCACAGCTGAATTGCACAATAATTTAATTTCAATTGTAATTTTCTTTTTTCAAATTACATAAAAATTTACATAATTAAATTTTTTTTATTTTACGAAATTTTATAGAAAGCTTCTTTTAGAAAACATTTTGATTTGAGTTGTATAAATGAAAACAAAAAAAATGTTTTTAAATTAATTATACACGATTTATTATCGTTAAGTGATAATATTAAAAATTTTTTTTTGTTTACCCACGGTATAAGAAATCTAAATTTTAGCTTTCTATTTATTTTTACAGAAACAGAGCTAAAGAAGAGGCCATATTTGGTAAAAAAGTTCTTTCAGCTCATGACGATGATTTGGATTAAAAATATAGAAATGGAGGTAGGAAAAATTAACAAAATCCACAAAAAAAAAAACAAATTTTTTTTTTTTTATAAATTTATGTAAGAAGAAAATGAAAGAAATTTGGTAATTTTTGTTGTTTTTTTAAATCAAAGAATTTTAATGTCAACTTTGTCAGAATTGAAAAATTATTACGATTATTTTCACTCTGGGATTTAAATTTATTAAAGAAATAATCTCAAATTTAAACAATTTTTTACTATTTATTTAATGGATCTATTTTAGTAAATCAAAGAACATTTTATGGTAATATTTACAATACCAAAATTATTTGAGTTTAGTAAATATAATGTAAACAATTTTATATTTGTGTGGTTTTATATTTGCAGGAAAATTTATCAGGGAATCATAAAAGTTTTGTTTGTACTATGTTAATAGGGTCATAAAATTCAACAAAATTTCGAAAAATGTTAAAAAATTTATTAAAGATATTTATAATTATGATAAATTTAATTTTATTTGGTATATTAATAAAATTCAATAAATTGTTTTGTTTCTCACCAATTTTTTATGAATAAAATTTTCTTTATTTATAAAAATTATATAGAAAATGGAAATGAATTTGGTTGAGTGTTATAAGGGCATTCCATTTTATACCACTAGTTGTTTCTCTTTGATCAGCAAAATAGAAAATAGAGATTTCAATCTTTAATTTCGTATATAGAACATAAATATCAGACTAAGATTTCTATATTTTTCAGCAACATGAAAAAAGAGTCCTTGTGAAATTGAAAACAAAATTTATTCTAGGTTTTTTGCTATAATTTGGGCAAATTGAAAGATTTTTCAATTTTGCTTGGACAGTTTTGTTATAATTAAAATTTCGCGTCGGTGATACCATTTTGAAATTTGTCCATATTGGAGAATTTCCATTTTTTTTAGCATAAAATATAGATATATATATAGCCGGATTTGGTGTCAATCGACGGGGAATTTTAATTATAATAAAAATATCCAAACCAATTCCAAATATCTTCAAATTTGCCCAAATCCGGTTATATGTATCAAAAAAACTTTTGCTTTCATATGTCCGTTTAAAAGCCTGCAGCAAATAATTGAATAAATTACTGCATAACATTTAAAAGGTCAATTTGTAAATATTCTAATGAAATTCTACTTGTACAGTGAATGTTTTCCAATTTGATAAATGGAAATCAATTGGAGTCTAAGTGTGTTAAATGTTTGTGTGTTAATCAATTATTTAAAGGACCTTCTATTTTACAAGCATACTTTATTCAAATATAAATTAAGTTTCTCTTTCTGTAAATGGTATAATCATTAATATTCAAGCGATTACAAATTTATTTATATTTTGCAAATATTCTGTCCGCGTATATATTATTTTGTGTAATTTAGCTACAAATTAACTTTGATGTCAGTCGAAAATTAAGAAATACAAACAATATTAATCCCAAATATGTCATTCAATAAATTAAATGTTTTTTGTGTTGACCCCAAAGTAATTGGTAGCTTTAAAAAAAGTGTCACATTTCTATTATGGATGGAGGTTGAAAATGTAAAATTTATTATATTTTATTTATTTGTTAAACGCAATTGAACACTTTAGTAGCAAGGATTTTCGTAAAAAAAAAAAATTTAATATTTCGTAGAAAGGATAACTCAAATATACTAATAATTATAATAAATTGTAATTAAATATTACTATAAATTATATTTTTCCCTAATTGGATATGGTTTTTTTGGTTACATAATTTTGTTAACAAAAATTAAAACGTTTTGCAAATACATAATAATAAAATAATATTTTAATATTAATATAGGAGGAAATTTTGTGGAAATTTTTCCACTTTTCATAAATTATTATTATTAGGTTAAATGTTGTATAAAAAAATTAAATAAATAAAAATTATTATATCTATTTTTTTTTTCTCATAAACTTAAAAATTATGTAATAATAACTTAGTTTATTGTTGAAGCTTAAAATGGATTACCTGATTTTCATTTTCATTTATTTATTTAAATATATATTTTTGCGTTGATTTTTCCTTTTTTTTTTGTTGTTGTGTTATATTATTAAATGTTTAATGTACTCGCAAATATGAAATTTTTTTTTCTCCCGTCGGCTATTAGGTTAAAATCCATGGGTTCGCAAAAAAAAAAAGAAAAAACGTTTACCAACAAAAAAATTGTTGTTTATAAATGGATTAAAGTCTCAAAACAGGATATTAAATTTTTTTTTCTGCTTTTTTTTAAAAAAAAAGGATTTTTATTCCTTTTTATTTATTCTAGGGAATATTACTTTTTTCTCTGTGTTTCATATTTACGTATATACGTATAAATTATAATTTCTTAACGTTTTTCGCGTTTATATAATAATAATAATAATAATAATATGAAATTTCCCTCATTTTATAATAAAAAAGTATTATAACTCATTAAGTATGTATATACACAACACACACATTTATTTTACACGCATTCCTGAACAATTTTAACCATTAAACAAAATCATTTCCATAAAATATATTACAAAAAAAAAAAAAAAATGTTTATGCTCTCTAGCACATATAACAAATAATTTTATGATGCATAAGAAATTTATATATTTTCCTTTTATTTTGTTGTTGTGTGAATTAAAAACATGTTACGATTAAATATTTTTTTTAATGGAAATATAAGAATATTATAGAAAATATGATAAAGGATATGTTTCAAGAAAGGATAATGTAATTAATTAAGGATTTGACGATATTTTTTTTTATTACCTTAAGATAATTATTTTTGAGGATTGCAGATGTGTAGAAGAGTATAATATGGTTGTATCATTAAGTACGAGAGAATTATATTTGGCAACTAATTGACTTTTGTGTCTTGACTCTTTTTATTATTACTGAAATTCTTATAAGCCAGAGAAGATGTAGATAGGATATAAAATGAGTAATAGATCTTGAATTCAAATATGTTTTACATCAAAATTCTGCGCTAAATTAAATTTGAAATTTAATCTGTCATCTTTTAATATATGTATATTATTTTTTATCTATTTTATAAATTCCATTATAGGAAATTTTATCATTAAAATGTAATAATGATATCATATTTTCTCTTAACAGTTAAATTTACATCCGTTTTTATCCATAAAGAAGTCGATGACCTGCAATTTTCTTTTTCCCTTTATTTCATTCGTTGTTAAAATCGTATAAAAACTTTCATTAATGATGCAGATTACACACAGGGCGATTGTGTATTGCTTGAAACTGGAAAGAATTTCATAATTACCAACCACACCAAAGAAAGATGACTATTACATAAGTTTATATAATTTCTTTAACTAAAATAATATTCGTAAATGTCCGCCTCTCATTAAAGTCACATTTTCAAATCATTTCAATACCATCATAATATAAATTACCTTTAATAAAATAAATAAATATGATTTGTGGCCAAATTATTTAAATAGCAAATAGAAGAAAAAAATATCCTTGTTGTTAATGGCAGTTCGCAGTTATTATATTATAATTTTTCTACGCTAACGATCACCACAGAAATAATATTATTAACTGCCTTTAAATTAATGCAAGGAAAAAGAACAATGTTTAATCATATTTAATAATATTTTAATTTGATTTCAAGCATAACAAAAAAAAAAAAATTTAAATCAAATCAAGTTAAATTTTATTCACTTAACACTCCCATAAAACTGTTCAACATTAAATAATAAATGTTTTAGAAAATTTGTTATAGTAATGAGATCACTTTAGTTTTTCATTTTTCTTTTCTGATTATCTTAATTTTGTTTAAGGATATAAATAATTTTATACTAAATAACTAACAGCTGTGGAAAATTAATAAAATAAAAGGACCTTAAGGAATAATATAGAAATTTTAATATTAAAGTAGTTTAATAATTATTTAATTGATTGGAAAAAGTCACGTCTGGTCAATTTTAAATGAGAATTAAAATTTAAAACTGTCGAAAATTAGATACACAAAATAATTTTTGTGCGTAATTAATTATCGTGTAATCTCGTTTGGGTATTAAAATATATTTTACATTAACTTAACGATAATATAAGGACTCTAGTTTTGTGTTATACTTTCGATTATTATAGTTATCAAAATATAAGAAACTATATTTTTCAATTTAAGAGAAAATGATTTTTCGATAAATATAATTTTTCCATCATTTTTACATAAACAAGGATCTATTTAACAAGAAAGAAGTACTTTTTTTATTCAATTTTTCTTTATAATTTTTCCATAAAAAACCATCTTTAAATTATCTAATTTTTAAATTAAATAATTTAACAAATTTATTACCAGTAGAATTAAATTTAAATTTTGTCCAAACTAAAATTATATACAAGGATAACTTTAAGGTTTTTATTGTACATAAAAACATTATTTCGATACCTTCTCGGAAGAATGTATTAAGCGACATTGTGAAATTTTTTTTATGTATTGTGTAATAATGTTCTAACCGACACTTTCGGTTAAACTAAGCATAATGTATATTTTCTTTGAATTTTTTGTTGCATAATACATTAATTTTACAGGATGATGGCGCTTAATTTAATATTTTTGTCGGTTGATACAAAATCTCAGGCGATAAAATAATTTTACAGATCGCCATATGTCGCATAATACATATATTTATTTTGATAGAACATTATAAATAAGATCAAAATGCGGGGCAAATTAATCCAAATTATACAGAGTTTGATAAAAAGTTATTTTGAAAATATTGGCGCTTAATACATTCTTCCGGGAAGGTATCGATTTGTATGTTTCGTATACATAAAATATGTATATGTTAAATTTTAATGTTAACAAGAGAAGATATGTATAATGTTAAACCAAATTAAATGATATTTCTATATACATTTCCATGTAAATATCTTTTGCATAAAATATGGCAATATGTCTCGGAAATTTTTTTTTCCTGGTTTTGGAAATGGACAATAACATTACAGACATTCTTCACAATAAATTAAGGATATATACACTTTTTGATTAAATGAAATTCATTGTGACATTTTTTTTTTCGTAAGAATACTTTATTAATTATAATTTTTATTAATTTTGTCTTTGAAAAACATAAAAAAGGTTTATTAAAATATAATTATAATATTTTTCTTTTAATATTTTCATTAATTAAAGAAGAAAAACGATTTTTTTGTTTTTTACATAAAATTTTCATTTCAATTATAAATAAACACGATCCTGGATAACTCAATAAATTTTTTGTGTTAGAATTTTCTTTTTTTGTATAAAAATTGTATATCCTTTTTTTCTTGCTGTTTATTTTATAAGCTTTAAAAATTTTTGTTTGACCTTCTGAATTTTGGATATTCTTTGGATAATTAATCAATTTTTTTTTTTTGGAAAAAAAGAGAAAATATTTTTTTTTAGGTTATAAATTTTGTTTTGAAAAAATGAAAAAAGTATTTTTAAATTTCATGAAAATTTATTTATAAATATTAATTTTTGTGTATAGAAAAAACCTTTTTCAGTTTTTTTGGAAATATTTCTGTAATATTTTTCATCTATTTATGAATAAATAATTAATTTTTAGCCTAAAAACTTAAATAAGTAATAAACTTTTTTTTTTTTGGTATATAAAAGAAGATATTTGTTTTTTGAACATAATGGTCAGTTGGGATACGAAAAGGTTTTTGGTCTATATACAAAAATTTAGTCGTAAACCTTGTAAAACTTTTTTTTTTGTAATTTTGAAAGATTTTTGTATAATCAAAAAATTTTGAAATGAATGTAAAATGAAGTTTATTTTTATCCTATGGAAAATTTAGAAATTTCGAAAATTTTCCCAGACAAATAAGTTTAATCTGAATAATTAAAATTGTATTTTTTTTTGTTTTGTACCACAAAGATTTTCTTTAATCGAAATACTCGTTAAAATAGGAAATTAAATTTGTTGATCCATGAAAATGGTAATATGTAATATTAGTCTAATTTTATCCAAATTGAATTCTAATAATTAATTATTTATTTTTAACAAACAAAAATATTTAAAAAAAAATTATAAAATGAATTTTTATTAATTTTTTTTAATATTTAATTTTTTTTCTCATTTCAGAATGCGAACTTTTATTGAGGAAAATGAAAAAAATGATCCTCTAATAAATGCGCCCGATAAAAAGAATAATCCATGGGCTGAAAAAGGAAAATGTATTATTATGTAATATCATTTAATACATAATAAAATAATTATTATTAAAAAATATATATTAGCTATAATATACTGGAAAATGGAAACTCTCTATCAATATATATCGACCAATTTTTAATT
The DNA here is from genome assembly GCA_949752835.1 of Empis stercorea. Taxonomy (NCBI): domain Eukaryota; kingdom Metazoa; phylum Arthropoda; class Insecta; order Diptera; family Empididae; genus Empis; species Empis stercorea. The sequence goes on from OX457089.1 coordinate 49,477,369, forward strand.
CAATTTAGCTACACAACTATATAAACTTTATTCTATATAATATAAATATGTAATATGGATTTTTTAGCTAAGCTATTTATATAGTGCTATATATTTCCGCAAATCAACAAACAAAAAATATATATAAAATATTTAACTATATAATATACTATATAGCTAATCAAATTGCCCGCAAAAAAAAATAAAATTTAAATAAATATACAAATCAAAATTGGAAAGCAAACAAGGAAAATTTTTATGATGTACTTTCTCTCAGCAAGAAACAGAAAAACCAAAAAGCAGGAAATTTCAAAACAACCAGGAAATTGTATTAAGGATTAAAAATTATATATAAACTCCGGATAATTAAATCAGCATTCAAAAATAAAGCATAAACAAAAATTCCAAAAATTTAAAAGCAGATTTGAACGCGAAATATTCTGTAATATAAAAGAAAAAGTATTGTATACTTAAATAAAATATTAGTAGTTTCTGTAATTTTTTTTACGCGAAATTTTAATGTTAAAAATTCTTATCCAAAATATACTAACAAAAAGGATAACAACATTTTTTTTTCTATCATTAATTGCGAATATAAAAACTAGGTTTCTATACTATAAAAAAAATATTTATTACAAAAAACAAGAAGAAGAATATTTATGCAATAAACTTAAAATACCTTTTAAAAAAAAGAACAATTTATTAATTATTATAATTAGAAAAAAAATTTAATTGCACTAAAAAACAACATATAAATAAACGAAACCCCTTTTTTTATGATATATAAAAATTATGCGAAGAATATGTCAAAAAAAAAAACTAGCGCCAAGTGTTGACATTAGTGTGTCACAATTGTTCACAATTTTATATTAAATTCGATAAATAAATTCCCTTAATTTCTTTATGGTAAAACTATTATTATTATAGTTGATTAATTAATTTTCAATTGCTTTTCACGCTTTACAAAGTTTTTCTTTAATTCAATAATTTCCCAATAAAAAAACCTTCCATAAAACCAAAGAAAATTCATTTATGAAATCAATTTAAGAATGAATTTTCTCTTTGAAGAGTTTACAAAATATTTCCAAAAAAAATTTATATTTGATAGAAAATAGAAAAAAAAAAATAGAAAATTAATTAAAAGAAAATTAGAATGCAATAAAAAATTTAGATTTTATTTTATAATTAAATAAAAATTCTAACAATTCATAAATTAGTTTTTTTTTTCTCTCTTAAATTTATATCAAATTTCAAAACTTTAAACAACAACAACCAAAAAACAACCAAAATATTCGTAATATATTTCGAAATTTCGAAATTTATTATATTTAAACAAATTAAAACCAATAAATAAAAAATATTTTATTCAAATTTAAATAAATTTAAATTAAATTCAATCAAAAAATGAAGAAAAATAATCACACAAAAAATATTTAAAAAATTTTTTTATTAAAAATGTTTTCGTAGTTTGCTCTGATAGCAAAAATATTATAAAAAATCGCAATAACAAACACAAAAAATAAATAAATTTAAAAAAAAAAAAACATATTTAATCAAAAATATTTAAAAAAATAATTAAAATTAAATGTAGTAAAAAAAAAGGATTTAATTAATCAAAATATAAAATATATTTAAATAAAAAAGAAATAATTTGTTTGAAAGTAGTAAAAAAAAAGTTTGAAAATTAAAAAAACCTTAAAATATTTAAAAAAAAAAAGCATTTTTGTAATAAGTAAAAAAAATAAAAATATTTAAATTTACGTAGAAGAAAAAAAACGCGTTAATTTTTTTAATTTTTTAACGTTTCTTAATTTAATTATTTTTTTACATTTAATTTTACATTTGTGGATAATAACATTTTATAAGTTTCAAATGAGGGAAATCGTCAATGGTTTAATTTAATTGAATTTTTAAAAACTAAGATCTTTCAATTTATAAAACCAAACATAAATATAGAAAAAAACAAAAATATTAAATTAAAAATAATTATTATATAAAATTATTAATTTAAATTAATTAATTTTTAAGATTAAATGAAAAATAAAATAGAGAGAAACAAACAAACCAAAAAAAAAAATCGTAAATAAAAAACGAGAAAAATTTTAAATATAAGGAAATTAAAACCAAAAAAAAAAAATTGAAAAAAAAAATATAATATCAAAAATTTACTAAATTAAGAGAAAAAATTATAATTAAATTTTATTAGCAGAAAAATTTATAAATCAAATCATTTTAGTTTATGAGTAAAAAATTATAGAAATTTAAATTTAATGAAAATGTTTTTAAAATTAACATTATAAAAAATTTCGCCTTACATAAAAAAAAAGTTGGAAAGCTGAAAAAAAAATCATTCAAAATTTAGTGAATTAGTAAAATAATTAACTAAATTTATTAGTAAAAAATAAAATTATCGGAGAATTTAATATAGAAATTTCTGTTACAAAATTTTCCTATTTTCATTTTTATAGTTTTATTTTGATTGAAAAAATGGTTTTGTGTGGTTAAATTTGACTAATCTATGTATTAAATATTTCGGATTGTGGTTAAGTCACGGTATATTTATCTGTCCAACTGATTGTAGACCAAAAAATCTACCCAGTTGTGATTTGATATTACATCAGAAATTTGAATTTTTTTGAGAAAATTACTTGATGGCTCAGAAGATTAACAACTGACAGACACTATTAACTTCCGAATAAACTTGATTGAAATTTTATTCGATTTTAAGTCAAAGCATCTACTAATGAACCATTAAAATAAAATCTATAATTTATTAATACCGCATTATAATTATTGAATCACCACCCAACCATCCTTTCAGGCCTAATAAAGTCATCATAAAATTAACTCCTAAAAATATGCAATTAGTTGAAGAATTTATATGCTTTTCTAAATATTATTAGGTCTATAAAAATATATTTAAAAGAACCAAAAAAAAAAAAAAACAGAAGAAAAATAATAATAATTCTGATTTAATTTTAATGATAAGAAAATTGTCGTCGTTTTTTGTAAATTAAAAATAATATTGATTAAAAACTTATATCAATTTGTTTTTTTTTACTTAAATCTTTTTATCATTAAAATTAAATCAATCAATCAATTAAATATAACACAATCATTTTTTTGAAACATTTTATTTATTATTATTATTAGTATATGCAAAAATGTAGCTTGAAAAGTAGAATTTTAGTATATTGCAAGAAAAAATATTTTACATACAATATTCACATAAAAAATATTAAATTATTATTAAAATTTTGAATTATTCAAATTTAAAATTAATTACATAAAATTATATTAAATTAATCAAGCAATCAAAAAAAAAATATATTCAAATTATTAATTATTATTATTATTACTTAAATTATATATTATTAATTATTATTATAATATTTAAATTATTTATCTTAATCAATATTTATTAAAAAAAATAATTTATTTAAAACTATAAAAATAACATCTCCGATCCGATCCGACTAAAAACCAAAAAAAAAAAAACATCGATCGATATACAAAATAAATTTTGCTTTCGTACTAAATATATAAACAAAATATATACATATGACAGTATGGTAAAATATTTAAAAAACTCATTAAAAAATTTATATATAATTTTTAAAATATATAAAAAATATTCTGCTAAAAAAAATTATATATATACTTAAATAAAAAATATTAATTAAAATATAAAAAAATACTTATGCAAAAAAAAAAAAAAACTAAAAAAAAAAAAATATATATTATTCTTTTCTAAAATATTAAAACTACAAAATTAGATTATAAGAAAATAAATACAAAAAACATTAATTAATTAATTAATCAAATTATATATTTAAAAAAAAAAAAAAATTAAAATTATTTATGGTACCATAAAAATTATATAAAAAAAAAACATTAACAACCAACAAGAAATTTATGATGTGGACAAACAAAACTTTATATATATAAACAAAAAATTGTTTTAAACAATTTTTTTTTTATTATTATAATTTTATTAAAAATAAAAATATGATGAAACCAAAAATATATATAAAATAATATACAAGAAATTTAAAAAAATCATATATGCAATCTTATATACTTGACAAATTTATACTTAAATGAAGGGCTAAAAAATGTTAAAAAATTAAAATATAAAAAAAAAAACCTAAAAACAAAATAAACAACCAACAAAAAAAAACGTGAATTATCTTTAATTACAACAAGAAAAAAGATAATTAATTAAAAATGAAGATATTATGAAATAAAACCAAAAAAAATAAAAATGTATTCGCTATCAAAACAAACAAACAAGAAAAAAGTTAAGCAAAAATGTATTAAAATTTATTATTAAAAGAAAATATGAAAAATCCTGTGTTTAAAATATTTTAATAATAATAATAAAAAAGAAGAAACCATTAGCGAATCTACACAAAAACAAAAAACAACCAACAAAACAAAATGAAGTTTTCTTTTATTTTATATTAAATAAATTTTTTTTTGCCTATTTTTCAGGAATTCTAATACTCATATAATTCATATAAGATGAAATAATATTTTTCATATTTCTTATAAAATTTCATCTTATCATCTTATTTAATATTTAATTGGAAATGATTGATGAAACTATCTCTACAAGTAAGAAAAAACAACAATTTACACAATTATAATTTTTATTAATCTGAAAAATTTAAACAATTAACAACACCAAAACTTTTCTATTAAAAATACTAATATACTAATTGACCATCCAATAAATAATATTATCCAATTAAGTTGCATATGTTTCAATGTTAATGATGCTGGCTGATCTCCATCATCTAAAAAATAATGTGTAATATTAGCACGACTTGATTCTAACATAGTTAAAAATTTAAAATGATCATAAATTCCACTCTCATAAGTGTACAATAAAAATCGATTTAATTTATCTTGAAATGGTGAATCAATTCTTGTTAAACATCCTCTTAGTACATATTTTAATGTTAAATCAGAAATACGCATACGAGGATATGTTAAATAAATTTGTTGTTTTAATAAAAATTTTGCTGTATCAAAATGACTAACATAAGCATATTTATTTTCTAATTTACCCATTTCGGTAACTAAAAATTTTTGCCCAACACCAATAATATTTTTACCATATTTAATTTTCCATTCGGGAAAAACATAATTTAAATTATATTCATGAATTATTATTTTCAAATTTTCATTTATAATATCATCAATACTATTAATATTTTTTGCATAAATTTTTTTCGCATAGAAACTAGAAAGTGTTGATAAATATAAATTTGTTAATATGAAGCCCAGCATAAATAATAAAATTTGTTTTGGTGTTTTTTTAATAGATAAATCATTATCTGTTTTCCAAAATGGTAACCACAATATGGCACAATAAATTTTACAAAATGTTTTACCAATATCATAATTTCCATCTGTTATAAATTGCATAATTGCATCTGCTATGGTTATGTAAATTAATGCTATAACTATTGAAATCCAAACACCAATTTGAAATGGTAATATGAAATATTTATAAATATCAATTTCTTTACCAACTGGTAAAATGATAATCCATTTTGCTAATTTCTGAGGATATGTAAATGAAATTTGTGATGAAAAATTAGTAACGAATGGTACAAGATCCATTATAAAATCAATGTCATTTTTAAAAATTCGTGAAGTAATAGCTGGTATATTTGGTTCATAATAATCACTTAATTTAATTTCTAATTTTCCATTTATGTTATTCAGAAATTCTTTGAACATTTGATAAGAATATCCTTCGGTAACATTAATTCCATTTTTGGTATAGTTAAATGATATAGGAAAATTGTATAAAACTATAGTCCTTAATCGATTTCCATGTAGGTTTTTATATTTATCTGGAAAATATTCTTCTACTGTAGTAGCTGTTGTTTTATTTTCCAAATGAAATTCCGGAAATGGATAATAAGTGAATATTTGAATTTGATTATCAACTTTGAATATACCAATCATATTTAGAATATGATTTTCTAAGCACCAGTGAAATATCCATTTAGTGTCATTGTGTGATATGTTTTCATCCGGAAAAATGAATATTGTTTTCGTTTTATGCATTCCTAGTAATGACTGATTAAAACTTATTAAAATATCTGAATTTTTGTGCCATTCCAGATAAACAATGCAAAGTGAATCCTTATTAATCTTTTCCAAAAATGATTTTTCCACTTTGTAATCGGTTATTACAATAATTGGTAAATCATATTGAAAATGTAAATGATTTTCCTTGGAGAAAATTGATTTAGAACCGAAAATTAAAATCGTTTGAATATCATAAAATTTCGCGATATCATTAATTATTATATTGTTAGTTTTCAAATTTATCAATCCATTTATTGAATTTAGTAAAAATTGTAAAATTATAGCAATGAAAGTTATATAAATATTTATAGACATTATTTTTGGTCTGATTTGTTTAAGGTTCACTATGTAAACTGATGAAAATAATTGTAAAAATATTTTTAATAAATTATTATTATTAAAATTGCACTTTAAAAAAGAATTTCAATTACATAAATTGCATACATGTTTAAATTCAATACCGCAGCTACAATTTAGATAAGTGTTGTCCAACCACGAGTACTGGTACGGTTTTAGTTTAGTTCATTACAATAATAATTTTTATTATCTATTTCAGTGCAACATTTTTGATATTGGTATAGTTTTATCATAGGGTCCAAAATGTATAAGATGTTAGTAATATTCCAATACATTTGCCTTTGCTTCGGTTCTAAATATAAGAGTTTTGAATGGTCCGCGATGGAAAAAATGTTCTGGAAAAATTCTTTCACATAAATATATAATAAGATTTTTATCAAGCCTAATAATAGCATATATTTTCAAATTTATATAAAAGCAGTAATTAATTGTAATATAAATACTTAAGTTCAATTAAATACAATATTATTGCATGTATAATCAAATTACATAATTCTATATAAGTGTTTTTAGTATAAAATTTTATTAAAAATTGAATATAAATTATTTTATTTTACAAAATTGAATATTTCTTTAATTACGTGTTTCATAAATTTATTTAATATTATTTCGTTTCGATAAAGCAATTTACTAAGCATAAAATAGCATTAAATTTTTCAAACTACTGATAGAAATTTACTTATTAAAAGGAATAATATTTTCCTTTTTCCTATTCACACTGTTACAGCAATAGAAAAATTTTTCAATTATAAATATTAATATACTATTTGACCATCCAATAAATAATATTATACAAGCAACTTGCATATGGACCAATGTTAATGAATGTTGTTGCTGGCCTTCATCATCCTTTATTTGCTGCGTTATATTAGCTCGTCTTGATTCCAAAGCAGTTTCAGATAGGAAATGATCATATATTCCATTCTCATAAGTATATAATAGAAATATATTTAATTTATCAATAATAGGTGAATCTATACGTAATGGATAACCATTAAGCATATATTTTATTGATATATCAGCAACACGGATACGAGGCTGAGTTAAATGATTTTGTTGTCTTAATATAAATTCTATTGTATCTAAGTCTGTTAAATAACCATAACTGGTATTTAATTTTAATAATTCACTGTGCATAAATTTTTCCCCAACAGGATAAATATATTTACCATATTCATCTTTAATATCATTAAAAATAAATTTCATATAATTGTCATAAGCTAAAATTTTTAATTTTGTATTTATAATATCATCAATACTATTAATATTTTTTGCATAAATTTTTTTCGCATAGAAACTAGAAAGTGTTGATAAATATAAATTTGTTAATATGAAGCCCAGCATAAATAATAAAATTTGTTTTGGTATTTTCTTAATAGATAAATCATTATCTGTTTTCCAAAATGGTAACCACAATAATGCACAATAAATTTTACAAAATGATTTACCAATATCAAATTTTCCATCTCTTATAAAATTCATAATTGAATCTGCTATAGACACATAAAATAATGTCACAACAATTGCATTCCAAACATCATTTTGAAATGGTAATATGAAATATTTACATGGATCAATTTCTTTGCCAATTGGTACAGCAATTACCCATTTTGTTAAATGACGAGGATATGTAAATATAACTATATTTGAGAAATTATCAAACCAAGGTATCCGATGCATTCCAAAATCAAGTTTATTTAAATACATTTGTGTTACAAGTCGCGGAATATTTGGTTTATAATAATTTGTAATTTGAATATCAAATTTCGAATTAATGATATTTAAAAATTCTTTAAAAATATTGTAAGCTCGTCCAGTTGTAACAATAACACCGCTCTTGGTGTAATTAAAGACTTCAGGAGGATCATAATGAACAAAGGTGATTAACGAAGTTCCATAAAAATTATTATATTTATCTGGAAAATATTCTTCTACTGTAGTAGCTGTTGTTTTATTTTCTAGGTGAAATTTCGGAAATGGATAATAAGTGAATATTTGAATTTGATTATCAACTTTGAATATAGCAATCATATTAAAAACTTTTTTTTTCCAGCACCAATGAAAAATCCATTTAGTGTCATTGTGTGATATGTTTTCATCCAGAAAAATGAATATTGTTTTGGTTTTATGCATTCCTAGTAATGTCTGATCAAAACTTAATAAAATATCTGAATTTTTGTGCCATTCCAGATAAACGATACAAAGTGAATCCTTATTAATCTTTTCCAAAAATAATTTTTCCTCTTTGTAATCGGTTATTACAATAATTGGTAAATCATATTGAAAATTTAAATGATTTTCCTTGGAGAAAATTGATTTAGAACCGAAAATTAAAATCGTTTGAATATCATAAAATTTCGCGATATCATTAATTATTATATTGTTAGTTTTCAAATTATTCAAACTATTTAATGAATTTAGTAAAAATTGTAAAATTATAGTAATGAATGTTAAATAAATATTTGTTGACATTATTTTTGTTCTGATTAGTTAAAGTTCTATGTGCAAACTAAACAAACTATTGACCAAAAACCCTTTTTAATTAAGTTATTGCACTTAAATAAATTGCAAATATTTAAATGGTGTTCGTAACCGCAATTCAATTGCAATTCTATAATTAATTGAAAAATTGTAATCAGATTCTATTTAACACGAATGAAAAAGTCTATAAAAAATATTATTTGATATCAAGGCAAAAAAGTTTAATTTCTATTTCAGTTAATTAATTATCATGGAATAGTTAAATAGTCTCCAAAAAAAATTATATTTATATTTTAACTAATATTAATTTTTTATAAATTTTTGTCAAGGTGGGTTTAGCTCGTTAAACTTCAACAAAAATTCATAGAATTCTTTAAAATATCGAATTCTATATACCAGAAAATTGCTTAACAAGATGAAATATTGATTCAGTTGATTACAAAACCATTTCAATAATATATCGAGAAAATTGAGACATCATTATTTATAAATAAATTTTTTGGTATAAACATGGTTGATTGAATTTTATGTTTTGGACCAAATCGAAAAAAGGATGTGTAAATTCCTTTTACGAAAATCTATAATTAAAATTATTCATGTGCAACCAGGAAGAATATTCAACTTTTTTTTTGTTTAGTGAAAGTGATTTTTTTTTTAGAACTTTTATAATTTTATGTCCTGATTTGATGAAACTAATTTTGCCCAAAATGAAAATCATCAAAATGTAAAGATTTTATCGAAAATGTAATTAACGATCATAATTCATAAAAGCAATAATGATATTTCGCACAAATTGTTACAATATTATTTCATTATCATTTTTCAATTATTGATTTTTGTAAATTAAAGTCCTTCCACAAGGATACAAAAATTTACCCTTTTTATAATGTTGGTTATAAAAAAATACCTCAATTTTTGAAATCAAAATTAAAACCGCAAAGCTTCATTGAATAAAATTCTCGTAATTTTCATTTCAATCACATCAAAAAAAAAAAAAATAGTGATGGTATACAAAAAAAAGGACTAAATTAAATTGATTTGATATTTTAAGATTTTTTTAGTTCAGGGTTATACACTGGAAAGGTACTATTTTTCATTTCCATTTTACACAGATCCTTTTTTTTTTTTAACTCAAGCGAAAAGTAAGAAGAGAAAAAAATAGAAAGAAAAATCTGTTTTTTGGGTTTTTAGTATCTGATTTTTTAATAATTTATTATTATTTCCTTTTTATTAAGTCTATTAAATCATAAAAAGTATATATAAGATCTTTTTTCAGTTTACCGGGACCAATTTAAATTAGAATATTATTTAGTGTTTTGTTTTTTTGTTGTTGCTGGGGTAAATTTAATATTTTCATAATTCTTGGAAAATTATAAAATCTATATTTTTTTTTAGAAATTTTTTTGAACCTTCGTAAGTTATGCAAAGAGATATAAGGAATGTTTCTTTATGTTCATAAATAGAATACAAAAATTTAGTTGAAGTTTGGTCACGTATTAAAAATATGTTTTATAGAAAAGGTCAGTATACAGCACGCAGCTGAAGTTACTTTACAATAGTTTGATAATCTTATGAGCTTTTTTCCTTTAAAATTCTGTTTACCATCTTTTCAACACATAATTTATCATCAATTTTGAAGAGCATGATTTCTGTGGATAACATTATTATTTCTTAAAATCTTAGAGAAAAGTAACATATGGAAAACTTCAAATTATGCTTGTGTCTAGCATAATTTTTTTCCATATTTAAATATATTTGAAAATATATATTTATATATAATTAACAATACTTTAGGAGGTTATAACCTTTGTCAAAGAGGAAAGAGGTCGAATAAAAAATATGATACGTTAAATTTAAAATATCTCTCAAGGTTTCAAATGAATAAACAGTCGGGCTGACGGATAGACAAGGAATTAAATAAAGAATTTATGAAGAAAAAAAACTTAAACGAAATGTAAAATTAGATTTAGGTATAACTTAAAATAGATATAAAAGAAAAAAATTATTGTTAAACTTATATATTGAAGGTTTCTTTTATTTAATACTTTCAAGCAGACACATATAAATGGATGTGTAACCCTTTTTTTGCTCCAAAGATGAAAATGAAACAAGTCATAATATTTGAAAGAAATTTTGAAAGAAAAAAGTTATTTGGCTAACCATCAAATGATGAGACATTTATATATAAGACATTTCCAAATCGTCTGTAACAAAATTTAATATGTATTAAAAAAAATATTTTAAATTATTAAATTCCTATATACAATAACGTATATAAAGTAAACTAAATTTTATCCAACATATAAAATAATTGAATTTTCTATTAAATTTTAAATTCTTTTCAAGTATTTTCTTTTCTAAATTTCTTTCTTTAATGAAAATCAATTTTCAAATAAATAATCTAAATGAAATTTTCATCCCTCGATAATACATTACATATATACATATATAAATTTCAATTTTACAATTTTTAGCTTGTCACAATATAGAAGATTGAAAAATGTAAAATTTTCCAAAAATTTGTAATGAAAATTTTAAATTTTTAACTCATTCTAAATTCGTGGAAAATTGAAATTTCTTTTGAAAGAAGGAAAAAAAATTATAATTATTACAAAAATGAAATTAATTTCTTAAATTGTTATTTTTAATCCTTAAAACAATTTCAATAAAATTTTAATAGATTAAATTCAATTTGTAAATATAAAAAAAAAATTACATCACAAATTTAGAATGTCCTGTAATTTCGTGATGTAAAAGTTTCCCTTAGAATATCCTGTATAAAATTCCCAAAAGTCACCTCTAGAATAAATGATTTTCCGTTTAAAGTTTTTCCGTTTAAAACTTAAGCTAGTAAAAAAAGTTAATTCCGCGGGCAATTATTAATTTATACATTGATACAAAAGTTTAAACTTTTTCGATTTAAGTTAAAAGAATTTACTTTTATTCTATTTTTTTTAAATTTCAGTAAACGAAAACTTTATTTTTCACTTTTCATTATGGAATTTTCTTTACTTTTCGTAGCTTTATAGCAAATAAGAGAAAAATTTTTTGTGTTTCTCTTGAAAATTGAAATTATAAATTTTATCTCAGTCAGAGCTTTTAACATTTTTTATTTTTGCAAATAAATATTTTCACTTTTATAAATATTTTAGTTATATAGTCCTTTTCCTTTGTGAGTGGCACTAAATGAATGTGATCCCTGATTTACGTATATTTTCATTTATTTAATATTTAAAGTGTTGTTCATTTATATTTTAAAGATTATTTTTTTTATAAATTTATATTTTAAAAATTTTATGTTTCATTTTTTATGCTTTATTTGTGACAATAAATTTTTTGTTTGGTTTGTGCTTATTATTTCTATGCTTTTTACTACAAAAAAAAAGTGAAAGAAAACAAAAGTATAATCTTCTAGTAATATCTTAAAATAATATTATATATAGAAAATGTTAAACTCTTATATAAATATGTGATCATATATCAAAGATAAAAAGGAATGAATATGATGAATAACTTCTGCTTCTATAATGATTCATTGTGTGTGCTTTAAACTTTATACACTGATCCTTAATATTTTTGTTTTTATATGAAGAAAACTTGTTAAGTTTGAATATTTTCGAAGCTTTTTTTAATAATAATAAGATTTTATTTTTACATATAGTACATACACATACATATATATATATATATATAGTTGTTTTTCTAAAAAAAAAGGATAAAACAAGGATTTTGTATATAAAAAAAAAATTTTTAAATTAAATTTTAAAGATTGTTTTATTGTTGGAACTTTGATAAATTAACCAAACCATAAAACGCAAAAAAATGGATACAAAAATTTAATAAAAAAAAATTTGGTAAGAAAATTTTTCAATTTAAATTTAATATTTTTAATAATGAAAATTAAAATATTATTAAAGGAAAGGAATTTTTTTTTTTTTCATAATTTTATTAACAATTTTAATCTATAAAAATGATAAAAATTCGCTTCAGGGAAGAATTTTAACTAATTTAGAAATTTTATACAATAATTTCTTTTCTTTTTTCTAATATATAAAATTTATTATAATTTACCTAAAACTTTTTCAAAAAATAGAATAAATTGCTATATGTAGCAGATTTCACAATAAAAATTATCCGTCCAATTACCACACACACCAAAAACAAAAAAAAAAGAAACTTTAACTTTCTGAAAATTATGTAAATTTCTTTTCATATTTACATAATTTCTCATTTTGTTGACTAATTTTTTTCGACTATAAATTTTATATATTGTATATATATATATTTTTTTAAATTTATTTCATTTTATTTCCATAAATAATAATCAGCATAAAATTATTTGTGGTATACGTAAATGTCCTCCACAATTCTAACAATAACAAAAAAATCTGTTGATTTAATTAAAGTTAGATGGGTTTCTATACAATAGATTTTTGCTTCCGATGACCATCACAATTTTGTTTATTCACTGTTCTTGGCCTATCAATGATATACCGTATATATGTATACTCATTCAAATTAGATTCTAATTTCTAATAAATAAATAACAAAAAAAAATCCTTACAACAAAGCCCGAAAAGAATAATGATCATCCTTTAGATCAAATAAATGCAAAAATAATAAAATTATCTGGGATAAAGATTTATAAAAATTATAAATTCAAAAGAAAAATTTTGTAATTGACGTCAATTTTAATTAGTAATTTTATTTATAAATATCAATAACAAGAAATCTACAAGATGAAAATATATAAAAATATTTTCAAACTCAACTGACAACAAAAAAAAAATTAAGATAAAATACTCTTATATTTAATTGATGAAAACATGTCCTTTTTTGCCCAAAAAAAAATAAATCTCCTAATATTTACCAGTCAAAACAGCAATTTTTCTATATAAATCAAAAAGACGTTTTTTTTTTCTTCACAATCCTCTACTATATATAGATATACCATACTAATTTTAAAATAACAAATATATGTATATACGTACTCGTATAAATTTTATATTATTCAAAATTAATCATCCTTGGACCAAAATAAAGGCAAAACGAAAAAACCCCACAAATAAAATTTTACGTTTATGTATATAAAATTTATAATGACCAAAACAAAAAAAAAATTTTCGCAACAAAAAAAAAAAGGATCCCATCTGGTTTTAAATCAAACAAGAATAATACAATTTTACAACTTTTTGGTTATATATGGAGTTATATCTATATATATATATAAATTTGTATATATATATAATAATTTCTAGGTAAATATTACCCAAAATCCCGGGAAAACTTATAAGTACAGAAGAAGAAATAAAATAAAATATTATATACATATGTACGTACATACAAACAAACATAATTTTTATTTTTTTGGGGATATAAAAATATAAAAATAAAAAGAATTGCTTTAGATATAAATAAAAATCATCTGTGTAAAAACTGACAGTGACGATGTTACCCCAGAAGGCAGAGAAGGTATATTTTTTTTTTTGTTGATCATCTTGGTTTAATATTGGGCGGCTAAAATAATATAATTAAAAAAAGTATATACCCATAATTTGAATGGTAAACAACCAAAACAGAAAGAAAAAAATTTCATTTAAATTACAGAAATAAAATTCATAAAGGAAAAATAATTAAAATCCAAAAAAAAAAACAAAAAAAGAAATTCATTAACTTAAATTTTAATCCTGATAAATGACAACAATAATAAAATTTATGTGTAGTATATAAATATTATATCCTTAAGGCAATTTAATTTTATCATAAGCAACAGGTTATTTATACTGAAATATTATAACAAACATTTTTGTTTTTCTATTTTAAGGATTGAAATTTTCTATATATATGTAAAACATAAACATTGAGCGACTAGAATTTTTGATATTTTCTTATTCGAAAACAAAAATGGGGGAATGAAAATGCGCAAATTATATAAGAGCTTTTTTTTTTGGACAAACTTTATTAAGAAGCCGGTACTTTTACAGAATGAAATATTCAATTTTAAATAATTGTAATTAAAAATTTGTCTTGAATAATAATCAAAATATTAATAATTTTAGTATACATAAATGTACCAATAATTTGATTATTGTAGCAAAACGGATATAAGTAGAAAACATTAAATAATATTATTGTTGGAACTTTTGGGGTTTAGTTAATTTATCAAAGTTCCAACAAGAAAACATTAAATAATATTATTAATTGTTTTAATTAATTTAAATTAATTTAAAAAAATTTGAATATTACTGAATATTTCCTATCAAAACTGCACTAAAAAATAAATTTAACTTAAAATATTTCCGTCTGAGTGAAAAAAGGATAGAAAAAAGACAAATTAACAAAACGCACTAATAAAATTTAAATTTCATTAACAATATTTAATTTCCCAAATTGTAAAATAGTAAATTAACTCTTTAAATACGAATTTATACAAGATTCGGACACATGATATTCGGACATTTTCCACACCGAAATAAATTTCGAATTTAAAGTGATATTCGGATATTTTCCACAACCGAAATAAATTTCGAATTTAAATGTTCGATTCTCCTTGTCAGTATACTTTAAATTTTCCCAAATCTTTCGTACATTCACAATTCTCCTTAATGGGATAACTATTTCGGCTAAATATACAAGGATACTCCTATTTCCACCTACAATTTATTTCATGAGTTAAATTTGAATTTTTTTTATCCGAATTTAAATAAATCTTAATACTGTGGATATAAAAACAAACTTAAAATAAACTTATTTACATGGAATGAAAAAAGGATATTCGGACGTTTTCCCCAATATTATTAAATTTCAAATTTGAATTATAAATACTAGGTTCAATAATTTTTACATTTCCGAAATATTTCCTATATTTATAAAAATCCTTACAGGAGAAGATTATTTCGTCTACACAAAAAACGATATTCGAACTTTAAAAATTTCAAATTCTCCTTTTCACCCATATAATTTTTATGCGAATCTATCCTACATTTAAAATTCCCCTAACATGAAGGATTATTCGGCCACAATAAAATTCCCCTAAAATAAAGGATTTTATTCTGCCACAAAAAAAAGGATATATCGGATTTTATCTAAATTTTTGTATTACAATTTCCCCTTTTTAACCAATTTAATTTCGTGATTTATACCGTTTACTCAAAATATAAAAAGATTATTTCATTCTCAGAAAGAAAAAAAAATTTTGAACTCTTCATCGTCCACCTATATCCTATACATTTTCTTATAGACTCTTTGTCGTCTACCTACATTTTCGATAAAGCTTTTCCACAATATTATATATAAAATTGAAAACATATCCAAATATTAATACAGTATTTCGTGAGATGTTGAATAAAACAGAAGAACTATATCGTTGTTCTTCGTAATCATAAAATTGTAACAAGGACATTACGATACGAATATTTATTTGTTGATATTTATTGAAAAATTTTCTTTTTTGTATTCTGTGAATCGGGTTTTTCCTGTATGTACACATGGTGGAAAAAATAATAATAATAATATAGAAAAAAAGAAGTAAATTTGATATAAAGTTTTTCGTTTTTGAATGTTCGTGTAGAAGACAACTTTCATCTGAACAAAAATTTTTTTTTTTAAGATGGATAATTACCCTTAAGGTGTATAAGCAAAAAAAAAAAATTGGAAAATATATATTATAAACGAAAGGTTATTTTTCATCTTATATAAAGAGTGTTGATTTTGATTTTGTATTAAATTTTTCATATATCCAAAAAAACACAAAAAACAAAAAAGCAATTTTCCTGTAATAAACTTAGTTAAAATTTTAGAAGCTAAAAAATTTTCTTTCTTCCTTTCTTTTTTTTTGCTGCAGTATTTAATCGAAAAGGTGAAAAAACAAGAAAAACGGATTTATATTTATATAAATTGTTATTTGCCCATAAAAAAATTAAACGTAATATCAAAGATTTTTAGATTCTTTTTTTTTTTTTGTGTTCACCTTTTTTTTTATTATATGAAACATTATTATTTTTTTTTTCCTTACTCCAGGTATAAGAGATTACATGTTATTGTATATTTTGTTACCAATCAATCTGAATTTGTTTCGTCTCCTTTTGTGATTTTTATGCTTTTTTGGTTTTAATGTATTTTATATATTTTGTCATCCTTTATTGTATTTTGTATTGTATTTTGGGGAAAATATTTACTTTTCTTTTGGTCTATGACGGGTAAATTGCTTGTTTATGTAATTTTCGATAACAAAAAAAAAAAAAAAATGAAGAGGAATTTTCAAATAAATTAAATTTTGTATGTGGAAACAAAAAAAAAATCATTGATCATTCTTATTATTATTATATATATAGAAGAAATTTTATTTACCAGAATTAATTGTATTTGTCATATACAGAGTTTAAATGAAATTATGTTATTCTGTTTATTATATATGTTAAAGGGAAATTTAATTTATATATGTGATATTACTTAGTTAGTAGATCAATTGTTAAAGAATTTTTTTTTATTTATATTTATTTGATTACATGATGTTATATATATTTAATTTGATTTTGATTTTTAATTAAATATATACGAGTACCTTTAGGCATTTTTACATACATTGAGAATTTCATATTAAAATTTCAAAGAAATATTTTCGAAATAATTTTATTTTTACAAAATTTATAAAACAAGAAAGAAAATTTTAAATTATTAATTAAATTTTATAAATTTTCTTTCAAACTTAAATAATATAAAACATAATAATTTTTTTTTTTTTTTGGTATTCTTTGTTGGATTCGTACTCCTGTATTTGTCTGGATTTTAGATATATCAATAATTAAGACTAATATATGTACATATATATATATAAGTATAATAGAAGGACTAACTTGTGCTGCGAATGATATAACTAGTAGCACATATTATTTTATTGAACTTATATGTCCTTAAATAGTTTCAACAAGAATTCAAAAGTTAATTTTGAAATTTCATTAATTTGGGGAAAATTGCTGAATTTCCTTTTTGAAACCTAGAGAATACTTATAGAACATTTTTCAAATTAACACTAAATATTTAGACAGTAAATTGCCATTTACAAATTACAACACATATCATTGATTATTCTATGTCGGAATTCAAAAAGGATATTTCCCCCAAATTAATGAAATTTCAAAATTAACTTTTGAATTCTTCTTGAAACATTTAAGGACATATAATTTCAATAAAATAAAATGTTCTACTAAGTATTTCATTGGCAGCAAAAGTTAGTCCTTCTACTATACTTATATATAATATAAGTCTTAATTATTGATATTAAAAAGGCTATTACAGTCGGAAAATACAACTAATTAACGTTTTCATTATAATTTATCATATTATAGTTTTCAATTCATTTCCCTTTTGCTGTCCAAAATATTATAAAAACTTTACTAACATTATATAGCAAAAATAAAATCCTTAGCCTAGTAAATCCTAGTAAATTTCATTTATAATAAAATGTGTGACTAATTTGTTAAATTATTGATTTTATTATTGGCAACTATTAAAACACAAAAGAGTAAACTTACACACAACATCCATAAAAAAATGATTTTAACTATCCGAAATAGTCGTGACATACTATAAAAAGTTCTTCTTCACATATCACGCTATGCGAATGACTATAAAAAAAAACAAAACTAATTAATTATTTCCAAAATAATAATATTCATAAACTTATTATGCAAAAAAAAAAAAATGTCCACTAAAATAATTATTATTACCATATATAAAATAATAAAATATATACGAAAATTATTTATTACATAATTATAAATTTAAATGAATAAATAATTAAAAAAAAATAATAATAATTTTAATAATGACGGTTTATTTTGGAATGTTTTATATGTTACTCTATTTATGAGCAATAATAAAATATACTTAATAATTGATTGTTTAATTAATATACTTAATATATTTATAAATAATCTATTGAATTATTGATTTATAGATGAATAATTATTATATCAATTTCATTGCAGTTATATATATAAATGCAAGATAAAAAGGAAAATTATTAAATTAAAAAACTATGAAAACGATAAATATTTCGTTCTATACTTGAAACTTTTTGTTGAGTATTTATTGGTTTCCTTTCTTTTTTTTTTTTTGAAAAAGATCAAATCGATATTTTGTCAACTTTAAAAGCATTTTATTATTGAGGTTAACTAATAAAAAGTATCCTTTTTTTTCTGTGGTATATACTGTATATAATAAAAATTCAGGTGCACAGATATTGTGTCATAAAAAATAGTTGGTTTTCTTTGGATATTTGGATTGGAAAAAATGGTTTATTTTATACTCTTATCGTTTTTGTTGTTCGACCTTTTTTTTGTTTTTATTATAAATTATATTTTCTGAAACACTTTAAATGTTACTTTCAATCAATGTCATCATCATCATCATCCATTGAATAATCTCATGGATTTTTTTTGTTGATGAAAATGGTTACATAAATGAATTCTATTTATTTATAATAATAAAAAACAATCTTTTATAAAAAGTTACGTACGAGGAGTATAAAACGCTTGGGATTGTTGTCATTATTATCATTTGGAATATCATTTTTTTGTTTTGAAAATATTTTTGACACCATTCTAAATCTAAAATTTCAAATTTTATTTTTTTTACCCTATTTTATGTGGGAAAAAAATGGATTTATCTCAACAACAACATAAAATTGTATAGACGAGAATAAGAAAATTATCAAAGATATTGTCTTTTTTTTGTATACTTAAAGCTATACACCAAAGGATCTTGTATATATGGATGATAACGAAAAAGTTTTCAACTTGAAGATTATGTTATATGAGTTTTTTGTTATTAGAGAAGAGATGCAAAATATATTTATATAAAAAAAAAAATCAGTGTTTGAATTTTAAATTAAATTCTTTCTATAAAAAAAACTTTTGAAAGAAAATCCATGTTTAAATTTTCCTATACTAGCTATATGCATAATATACTTCACAAAATTTTCTTAAATTATTTTACACAAAAAAATGAAAAATTTCTATAATATATAATAAATTTTATTCACGTGTATAATAATATTTATTTTAATCTCAATGTGAAAAAGAAGCTTTGAATAGATTTCTTCTTTATATTTTTAAATATATATATATTGTATAGTACTAGTACATTTATCAAACTGAAGCTTATTGAAGGATTTTGTATAATAATATTGAAACTTTATTGGAGATATTAAGTATATATATTATATACTAAGCAATTTGATTGAAATATATAATTTTATTTTGTTTTTGTGATTTTATTAGGATATAAGGTGAAAGACTTCGGAAGTTTTTTGAATTATATACTAAAATGTTAAATATTGTTTATATTTTTATTCTTGAATTTTTATCAAATTTATTTGTCATCATTAAAAAGTAATAATTTATAGATGCTAAGAATCCTTGTTTGATGGAAATTTATTGGATTTTTCTAATTTGATTTATATATATTTTTTTTTTTATAAATTAAGATTATTTCGAAATTTCTTGTTTCAAATAAAATATAGAAAATATAATTGTGTGACAAGCGAATTATTATATAATTGAGAAATTCAAGGTCCATGTGACAAAATCATCTCCACATTATTTTCATAAATATTTATAGTAAAAAGTTAAAAAACTTCATTTTAATATAACAACTTTTAATAAATTTTGTAACTTAATTTTTATAATTATTATTTTTCATTTATTAAATTAAATTCACTTTATTAAATTTTATATACTCGTAGTTTCAACAACAGTTTTTCTGGAAGCATAATTTATTCGAAACTTAATAATAATAATAATTTAATTTTTAATTAAATAAATATTCTTTAATTTTATCCAAATTTCTGAACTTTTAAATTCATTAAATTTTGAGGATTGTGTAACGATTTTTTGAATGTTAATATAACTTTTTTCTTTTATATACCATATTATAACTCTAACTCGTGTATATATATATAATATAAAAAATATTGTTCTACTTCTTCTATATTAATGTTTAAGTTAAGAAATTTAAAAATGTTTCAAAAAACTTTTTCAACTTGAAACTTTAACGCTTTATTTGAGTTTCGTTTAAAAAAAAATTGTGTTTATTTTATTTTTATTTATTTTTTTATATTATTTATATAATAAAATTATTTATGGTTTGAAGGTTGGTTTATGGTTTTTCTTATATACATATATAATACAGAAATAAATAATATAGAGATCGCATTTTATGTAAATAATTGGGGTATGCTAAAAATTGATACTTATTTGTATATTATCCTTAATAAAATAATTTCATTTTTTTTTGTTCAAAAAGCAAATTCTTAATAATTAATTATATGAAAGTAAAATATAAACAAATTATTATACTTCTGAATTACATACATATATAAAAAAATATTAATTTATGATGGTCTGGTCGTATCCCAACATTAATACCAATTTGCGTTATAATGCTGATCAAAGCAACATTACATAATCTGATATATTAATGTAACTTTTTTCTATATATAACCCAATCAAAAAGACATTCTGTAGCCGACACTCAATGACGTTATTTTCGTATATATACCTAATGACCGGATATACAATGTCACGGCGCCTTAATTTATTGTATAACAAAATCATGATGATAAGAACAAAACTTGAAATGAATAAAAGGACATGAAATCAAAAAATAAAATGAAGAAGAAAAGAAAAATAAAACACCTACATTACAAATTTAATTGAACCATTTCTCAAACATAAAATAATAAATATAATAATAGCAAAGTCATAATTTCTCATACTACAAAAAAAAAACAAATCTTAAATCAAAACATTAATTATAAATGAAATTAAATATTATATTATTATATATATATTATTATATATATATATATATATAAAAGAGAAAAAACTTATTAAATTATTTTGAGCTTTTTGTTGTTTTGCCTTTAAACAAATTTACAACAACCCTAAAAATTATTAATAAATTGAATAAATTTTCATTGAATTTACCAAAAAAAAAAATTATTTGGTATATATATGAAAAGTTATGTTTAATATCATAAACATAAAGATTATTATTTACTTTTAGAGTATTATTTCTAATAATTTAACTTTTCTTTGTTGTAATATAAAATCTTATAAATCTTAATTTTTTTTTTAATTGAAATTTAATATCTACTAATGTGTAGATATTAAATAAAAAACAAAAATCAAAGTTTCATATTAATTTCGGAAAAAGGATATATACAAATACAATGTAAAATATATATAATTAAAGCATAAGTTTTTCTATATTAATTATCCCATTAATACTGAAGTAATACTGGCAAAATAATGAATCAATTTGCTTTTATATTTTAGTACCATTTTTTTTTAATAGTCTCTTACAAGGATTTTTTCAAATGGTTTTTAATTGCTTGATTAAAACGATTTTATTTTTTCTACTTCAATCGTTTAAGAATGTTTAAAAATCAATTATGTATCGTACATAATAAGTTTTAAGATATAATATTTAATTGATATTTTCTTACACATAATTTTAATGTTTTTAATGGAATATTTACAATTAATTTTAATGGAGTTTCGGATTCAATAAAATTACTTGTAGTATTTTCCAGATGATTGTGAACCGAAATAGTATTATTTGTCAGACATATATATAGATTTCTTAATAACATTTTCCAACCTTTCTCGATTTGATAAATTGCTGAAACAGAAGACAATTTTCACCCTAAAACTATAGCACAATATTAAACGTGATATATTAAATGTGATAAAATATATATAACTTATCTTTTTCTTATAGTCAAATCATTATCCTTTTTTCACGACCGATTAACAAAAAATCTTTTTTTTTTTTTTTTTGTAATCAACAAAAACATTTCGAAAATTATTCTCACATTTTCATATAGATTAATTTTCTTTAACTAATATACTGACTAACCTTTTTTATTTTTATATATTTATTTTTTTGTTACTAATTTTATGATACAATTTTCACTATTTTATTTAGTAATCCTCTAAGAATATAAATCAAGGACACGTCTATCATACAAAAAAAATTTTTGTACAATAATAAATTATTTATATAAAAGGAAATATATACATATTTCATTTTGGACCAATTATGTAATTACATAAATTTCTTTTTTAAATTTATTTACTACTACAAAAAGAACACAAATTTAGCTAATTCTTTATCATCTATTCATTAATCAGAAAAAAAATAAATAAAAGAAATTAATTAAATAAAATTTATATCCTCTTTAAAATTGTTTGTTATTTAGATATCCAATTTCATCTTTTTTGACTAATAAATTTTAATATTTAATTTTACAGAAATATGTAAATATAAAAAAAAGGGTTGTTAGTAAAAATATATAATAAATTTTTGATTAAGTGCAAAAATACTGAATTAAGTATTATTAAGTTCATTTAGAAAATTGCCTTCGGTATAAATTTATTAATATATATAACAATAAATTTGATATAAGCGTTTAACGTCGTTAAAGAAACTAATTACTTTTCTCTCTACTATATAATAATATAACATTATAAATTGGATAAAACCTGAAGGCTGAAAGTGGAAGAATATACATATTTCCTTTCCTTGATATTACAATTTCCTTGTATAAATAAAATTATTGAGTTTAATAAATAGTTTAAAGTTCAGGTGTAAAATTTATAAACTAGATACATGAGAATTTTATAATTTATTTATTATTGTATTAAATGTATTATTATTGTATACATATTATTGTATACATATTAAATGTATTGAAATTTAATCAATATTTTATATTTTTAATTATTACTAATCTATTATTATTATTATTTTAGGTGAAATTGACTATAAAGTTTCTTGTTGGCAACATAAAATAGAAATAATATTACCATTTTAATATTATTTTAAATTGCGTTTATGTAAAATTTCATATATACAATATTTTGAATTATATATAATTTTTAACATGAATGAATTGATAAAATGACTGAATATCAAAAATGGTGGCAAAAAAATAATAATAATTTATTACAACACACAAATAATATTAAAAAATTTAATAACGAACAATATAAATTTAATTATAATAATAATAATATATTCCAAACAACATCAAAATTAAATAATGATGAAATTTTAATTGGTGTAACAACACAACATATATCAGATAATTTATTATCATCATTTACATCAACAATAATAAATGATAGAACAACAATATCATCAATTAAATTAAATTTAAATAATAATGATACAATTATTGGTTATGATTCAGAATTTAATTGGTTACATTCATCAACCAGTTCAATATTATTATTAATTATAATTTATTGTGTTGTTATAATTGGTGGTGTATTAGGTAATGCATCATTAGTATTAACATTATATTCAGCTGGATCAATTCGTTTACGTAATCCATTATTAGTTGCATTATGTATAGCAGATTTATTTGTAGCTGGTATATCAGCACCAACAACAATAATAACATTTACATTAACACAAAAATCATGGACATTATCATTAATTGGATGCAAAATTATTTACTATTTACAGGTATATAAAACGACAAGAAATATAAATTAAATTTTAAATTATATATAGTTTCTTCAATTTTCTTCTATAGATAGATAATTTAATTATATATTCATTAGTATCGGATGAAAGAATATAGAACTATAACGAATTTAATTAATTCAAATCTTTCATTAAATTTCCAATACAAAGTATAAAAATGAAAGAAAAAAATTCAAGTTTAATTAAATGAATGAATCATTCATTAAATTTCCAATTCAATGGAAAAGTGCAAAAAAAAATTTGTTGTCTCTTAAATTGAGAAATGATTATGTTAATTAAATTTGAAGTTTTTCTTTCAAGGGAAGAAAAATTATATAATACATAATTACAGATTCTGAAAAGAAATGGAATTTGTTGTTTTCATATATTAAATAATTTATGCAATTTTTATTATACAAGGTCTTCCTTGACATTTTAATATTTATATATACATATAAATAACGTGTTACATACATATATGGTTTACTTTATATGTTAACATTATATAAAACTTATAATGAAAATAAATTCTAATATTTCGATTATAAAGTTGTATATAAAATGTATAAATTTTCTCTTATGTCCTTGTCATGATCACTTAGATATGTTTTTAGAAAATAATATATATAAATGGGAAAAAAACTGAACGTTCTTGCGATTCCTTTATGTTTTGACAATATAAATAATTTCAAATTCAAAAGTGAAAAAAATGCACATTTTCATCTCCGTACGTTCGAAACACGATTTCTGGATTAATAATCTTATGTATATAGAAATTTTCTATTTTACTATTCTTTCTAATATTTTAAGTATTTCCCATTTATTTAAATAATTATATTAAACTCAAGGTATCGTGACTTACTAATATAGAAAGCTATAGAAATGAATGACTTTTGAATGTTATTCAGTTATGTAAGAACACGTATTTCATGTAATTTAAACTTCTATAGTTAAAATATGAATTTCTATTTTATTTAAGTATAAATATTATGTTAAAAAAAATATGCATTTGTTTGGATTGTATTTCCAAAATATTATAGTTAAATTGTGTGAAATAACGTACATAATATATGCAACACTCAAAATTTTTGTATGAAAAATTCTATTTTCATGTTAATTTTTGAATAAAATTTAATTTACGAAATTCTAATTTAAATTTCTTTTCAGTCTATGCCAGTAGCAGCAAGTACATTATCATTTTTAATGCTATCATTAGACAGATATGCAACTGTTATACATCCAAGTTTGGCACAATTACGTCAAAGACGATATGTTCATGCAATTCTTGCATCATTATCATGGCTGGGAGCTAATATTATTTGTTTACCAATTTTATTGGCATATAATATTCAAAATATTACAATAAATTCAACAATTATTCGTAATAATTCATCATTACCAATACAAAATACAATAATATCATCATCATCATCATCATTAACATCACAATTATCATCTGAATTAAATAATAATAATAATAATGATAATTATCAAGTTTGTCGACCAGATTTTGGTTCTATTCATTTACAAACAACATTTATTATAATTCATACAATTATAGTATTTTTAGTTCCAGGACTTGGTGTTATATTAAATCATTATGGTGTACATCGTAAATTATGTGCATTATCATTAACTGCACGTGCAGCACATGGTGAATTACCATTACCAATGCCAATATTACGTAGACCAACCCATATGATTATTGTTACTGGTATTGCAAATGGTCGTGTTGTTAGTGACAGTGAAAGTAGTAGCAGTTCAACAGAAAATAAAAATAATGATAAAAATAATAAAGAGAAAAATATGATGATGAATACAATTATTAGAACAACAAGTCCACGGTCACCAAGGTAAATTTATTATTATTATTATGTATCACATGGTAAATGAAAAATATTGTCATTTACCATGTGATAGTTTTTACTTAATAATTTCCAATGACACGTGAAATATTATACATTCAATTTTCTTATTTTTTCTGCAATGTCATTTTTTAAAATACCACAACGTTTTTTTTTATTGAGTTTATTAATAAATTTTAAAGATGATTATAATAAAAATATTTTTTATGAAATTTCTTAAAACCATTAATTTTGGTAAGGTGTTTTTCTTCGGGTCTTTTCTCCAACTTGTATATATATAAAGTGGATAAATTCTTGTACAAATTTTGGTAGAATTTAATAATTTAGAAACCTTTGGGCATTTTCAACTTTTTATATATTAGAGTGAAATTCTTACAAAAAACCTTTAACAACAATTTCCATTTTTTTTTTGTTCCTTTTATAAAGTTAAATTAAGTAAGTTGTAGACATTTTTTTGTTTATATACAATTATTATATAAATTTTCGCGAATGTCTATATTAATTTAAATAAGTTTCGTTTAAAAAATATTTTGTAATAATCAGAGAATAATTTAAAAGCTTTTAAACTGTTTTTAAACTGTAAGTAAAATTTCTCTATCCTCTGAAAAAATTATCTTCCGGTATACAGGAAAAAAAATATAAGAGAATTATATAAACTTTACAAATACGTGTTTCCGGTTTTACAATAAAATTATTTTAATTCAGGATACTCGTTAAATTGTTCTTCCTTTTTGAACATATTGTTTTGACAGGAATTTTTTTTGAAAACGTATAATTAAATTATTTCCTTTAACATAAAAACAACCTTTTTTTTTTTATTCATATATAATTAAATTCATGAATACATTTCTAGTTTTCGTCCTTATATTTTTTTTTTGATAACAGCTCTTAAAAGGATGAAAAAAAATAAAAAAATAGAATTTTTTGTTTGAGTTGATTAGAATTAGTATTTATATTTCAATATATTCCCTACACACATTCAATTATATTGTTATCGCATCATGAACTTATCATTTTCTTCTTATTTTTTATTTTTCTTGTTGCTGTTGATCCTTAAAAACAAAATAGATTTCTTTTTCATATCAAATAATTTTCTTATAACAAAAAAAAAGGACCTTTTTTGCCATTTCAAACATTTTGTACAACGAAACGCAAAATTATGAAAAGAGAAAAAACATAAAAGGGACTCCTTTAACAACTATATATACACAACAAGCTGTCTTATCATGTTTTCGGATAATCTGCTATATTACACAAGTTTTTTTTATTTTTTCATCTCTCTGTAACCTTACACGTAAATTTAGACACATATACATACAAACACAGAATAATATTCTTATAAGAATTATAATATGTATACAAAGAAAATTGTATTATAACACAGAAAAGAACGTAGGAAAATTATGCACCTACAATAAAAGAAAAAAAGTATAGAAAAGAAATCTTATAGTAGGATTTTCTTCAAGAAACTGGAAAATTCAGATAAAAAAAAAGGGATTTTTTTGTTTTTCCTTTATTTCGTTTTTGTTTCTTTTTTCAACATCGTTAAATACGTTTATCTTAAAAATGTCTGCTTTTTACCTTAAAGAATCATATAGAATAAAAGCTTAAAATGTGTGAGGATTCATGGTAAAAAAAAATGAAAAGATTTACAGATTATTCATTTATTCGTTTAAAAAATATAGAAGTTTAGTTGTTGTAGTATAGTATTTGGATTTAAAAAATCCGCCATATACTCGTAGTATAAAAGTGTAAGTAAGGATACTTTCTTTTTTTTAAATTGTTTTTTAATATATAAAATTCTTGAAACATGTTATGGATATCTTTTATACCGGAAAAGCTTACACAACAACAACAAAAAAAAACCCCATGAAAATAACAAATCCTTAATGGTTCTTAATTAAATCATAAAGTTATTTTTGGTGATTTTTTGTATGTTACCTAAATATATAGGCAAAAGTTTATAAAGTTTATTCTCGGGATTAACAAAAAAAAAAAAAAAAAATTATTAGTTAAAAATTTTAAGGATTATAAATTGTCATTGACGTTTTTTACGGATGGATTATTATTACCGCACACAAAAAATAAATACGGAAAAAGTCAGAAGGTTTAAATTAGGAATTAAGGACTGCTTTAGATCAGGGATGGGATTATTATATTCTGTCATTTCCACTGTAGTCATTTAATTCAATATGAAATGTAGGATGAAACTTACTATCATAGTATCAGTGGCGAGACCTTAAAACGTGGTCAGGAGACTCCAATTAGCGCTTTAGAGCCATTGTGGTAGATGGAATTTTCATTTTAATGGAATTTTCCACCAGTTTTTACTTAATTACTGGCTTTTCCAATATTATGGATAAGCCAGTAATTAAGTAACTTTTGATTGCAATATTAGCTCTACACAAAATTACTAATTACCTTGCAAATATTGTTATTTCTTTTTTACCTTAACCTAAATAGAATTATTGTTTGTTTTAAACAAATGTCCTCTTATACTGATAATTTTATTATAACTTTTTAGCTTGGGTGAAATTCGTATTATTCTTAAAAGTTTAAAACAGAAATAAATCTTTTTATGGTAAACAAAAAATGTTTTCCAAAAAAAAAAAAATCTTTACAAAGAATTCTTTGTTTTGATAACTTTTTCATTTTTAAGGATTCGTCACTTCTCATGATTTATACAAAAAAAAAAACACATAAAAAATCAATAAAATTGTTATAACAATTTGTTTGTGTTTTCATAAATGTCCTTTTTTCATTGTTATTCTAATTATTTTTAAATATTAAAATAGCTCATTTCGCAGAAGTATTACACTAGAAAATTTTGTATTATTAAAATGAACAATTCTTTTATTCCTATATATAAAAGAAAAATATAAATTAATTGAAGGATCCTTTTTTTTCGTACTAAATTCATTCATCTATACAACAATGATTTTTCCTATCGTCAGCAGGTATTCAAGAAAATACTTATAACCATAGCAAGAATGTTTATTCCGTTTCGCGATTATTATAATTTATTTATTATTAATTTTTTTTTTGTGCTGTCTCAGCTTACATAGATAGAAAACTCTGGATATTATCAAGATAAAGCCATTCTGTATCCTTGAGGACTTTTGTAGATTATGTGGTTGTGCTTTTTTTTTTTTGGTTTTGTTTATAAATATATAAGGATATTTTCTATCCTTAGATAATAATATCATAAATTTTCTATCCTTAGATAATAATATCATATAAATTTTCTATTATACACGGTTAAAAAATTCAGTTGATTAATTTTTTAAACTACCCAACAAATTTTCATTTAACTATCCAATATTCAAAATTTGTGATTGTTATTTAATTCTGAAATAGTGTAAAATTAGTAAGTGAAATATTTATAGTACATATATATATTTACGTCAAATTTGTATATTCATGTGATAGTTGTAGGTTGTACTTAATAACTTTCAGTGATATACGTGAAATTTATATAATTTTTTTTTCCAAACTCATGTCATAACATTTTTATGGAGTTTGTTTCAAAAATTCATTTTTAATTTTATAGATTCGTACATTTCCGCCTTATTATTCGATAAATTCTTGTCGAAATTATATAATCATCCAATAAAAACTTAAATTAAACTCAGAAAATTCATCCAGTAAAATCATAAAACTTTCAACCGTGTATTTATAATAAAAGAAAAACTATATATAATTTTCCATATTTATTTATTTATTTTTATAAATTCATTCTCGAAATATAAAAATTGTTTGTTTTTATTATTTAAAACTATATATAGTAATATTTAAATAATAAAAACACAAGAACACAAATTGTTCTAATGAAACTTTCAATATGCCAACAAAAAAGTGATGATGATGGTGCTTGTCGCTTGTATATTTTATGTACCCAAAATTGTTTGTGTCGTATAATATTTACATGATTGTTTAAAATATTCTTTTGGGATACAATTTTTTGTTTTAAATTTATATTTTTACCATCCACGAAAAATAAAAAAACAACAAAAAAATCAATCCATCATGTTTCAAGGAAACACATAAAATTTAAATGAACTACAAAAATTAAAAGAACATTTCAGTAAATATCCTTTTCTTTTTTACATATTTTGTTATTTTTTTTTTACATTTTAACATTTTTCTTTTCTGTGAGAAATTTTTTTTTTACACCATCCCCACAGCACTTAAGCATTTAATTTAATGTAAATTAGTTTTTTAGTGATGTTAATTTATGTTGAAATGTATTTTTGGGTTATGTGGTTTTTATATATGCATATGTTTTATGTTACAATAAAACTTTACAATTTTATCGAGCGCGAAAAACAAATTTGAAAATGAAAAATATATATAAAAACGAATTTTCTTCTTTTTGATGTTCACGTAAAATATTTTTTTTTTTATTAGATTTAAAATACTAATTTAAGGTAATATTTAAAGAAAATTCTGTGTAGTGAATTTTCTTAAAGAAATAAATTAAAGATGAAAAATTGTAATAAAATTTTAAAGTAAGATATTATTATATGTTGTCATTAAGACATACAAGTTTTTTTTTTAAATAGATGAAAATAAAAATTAAATTAGGTTAAAATCACAATTTTATTGTTTTTAAATAACAAAAAAAATGAACAGAGAAACTTTAAATTGTCTTTTAATTTTAATGTGTTTAATTAATTTTAAATTAAACTAATTATTTATATAATTTATCTACTATGTAATTGTAAATGGGGGTAAAATCATGCAATTGTTTTCTCCCAAAGTCTAAAGTAAAATATTCTGTGATATTAAATAGAGATTATTCCAGATTATTATTTCGGCATTTATCACATTGCAACCAGTTATTATATTACTATTAGAATTAGAAAAGTATATAACATAAAAATTTTAAATTAAATTTTTAAAGTTTTTTTTTTTGTGAGTACAATAAAAAGTTTTTTCTTACATAAAAATTGAACATAATTAGATTTTTTTTTCTTATATTCACAATTTATTATTATTTTGTTGTACGATAAAAGAAAAATTTATAATTAAAGAAAAAATTTTAAAGGAAAGTAAAACAAAAAAATTGCTATATAAATTTTTAAAATAAAGTAAATTTTATTTCAAAATGAAATATGAAGCTCATCAGAACATTTTTTTTAGCCTATCATTTATTTATGTATATATTCAAAATTCCATTTAAGTATGGAATAAATATTTTTCTAATTTTTCTCATAAATTTATTTAATTTCATTATAATAATAATCCATAATTATTTATTGTGGTGGCAAACTTTAAGAGTTATGAGAGAAATACGTGCTCAACAGCAACGACAAAAGCGTGAAGGAAAACAACAATCATTACCAGCCCCATCAGCTTTACCATTACCACAAACATCAACTTTAAGGGCACGTAGACGATTAGCAAATATGCTTGTAGCAGCAGCAATAATATTTATTGGATGCTGGACACCTCATGTATTTTGTGTATTACGGAAAGAATTTGATGGCAATGAAAAATATTGTACAAAAACTGTATCATATTTCAGTTTATTATTAGGTGAGTTCATTTTACTTTATATTTATAATATTAATAAAATAAGAAATTATCCTTATATAAGGATATATCATAATATACGAGAGTAGTTTATTAAATTAGTGGCAAAAAAATAGGATTATTCATTATTCCAATTATATTATCTGAGGAAATGTTGGTCACTTGTTTCTGTAAAATTTTGAATAATAATATTTAAGAATTAACAAAAGGACGAAATTAATCAGTTATAATTTTGAAATGTAATAAGTTTTCCCTAGTCTATTATTAAATTAGTAATAAATCGTTTATTAAATTTAATTTGTGTTGTACGTTTCTAAAATAATTCAAAACATCCTCCTCGTATGGAAAATCTTATTATATGTGACGTAAATCCTTCTTGTTTCTCGTTTTTTTTCTTCTTAATTTCGTCCAGCACACAAAAATATCAAATTTGTTTTTATATTTTATTCTTATTTGATATTTACTTTATTTCAAAAATAGCTTTTTTTATTTTTATATATTAATTCGAAAGTTAAAATTGGTTTTTCTTAATAGATTAAATTCTATTTTTTTTTTATTATTAGATTTTATTGTACATATTACGTGTAAGGAAATTTAATAATAATAAAAAAGAAAATAAGAAATTTAACAGATATTTGAATTGGTTTTATTCAAAAGGAATTAAATAATATGAAAAATTATTTAAAGGATTCATTTTTTATTATTTAACTAAAATTTCATTTAACTTTACGTGCATTGAAATTAATTTTCTATTTAGTAATGTAGATAATTTTCAATAATAAATATTTTCTTATTATTTCGTGATTGCAATATTAATTAAATTAGATTAAATTAATTATTATAACTGGTTTTTATCAGTTATACACATAATACTTTCAAATTTAATTAGTCATTTTCCCTAAATAAGGAAAAATCTTTTGAAAAGAATAAGTTTTGTATTTGGGAAAGTGTAAAGTTGATTTGGGAAAGGACAAAATTGAAATGTAAAGGATCAATAATTTGACCTGAAAATCATATATTTATTTTTCTACGTAATTTGAAAATTAAATTATCTCGTCTGTAGCACAAAACTTAAATATTTCTATAACAGAAATTAAATATATATTTTTTTAAGGGATAAATTAAATTTAATAGTTTTTCTTCAAACTTTTATATATATATATATATATATATATATATATATATATATATATATATATGTCATCTATATCTATAATATCGATATTAATCGATCATATAAACTTTATTTTGTTGTGTATATATTTAATTGACTATATTCCAGTTGATTTAGTTTCATTAATTTTTCTTCATATTTCTGTTATAGATAGATATAGATTATTATTATTATTTAGCGTAAATAGAATATAATACTGATAAAATAAACATATCGATTAATTAAATGTTTTCTTTTTTTCTTCT
Source organism: Empis stercorea (assembly GCA_949752835.1). Classification (NCBI taxonomy): domain Eukaryota; kingdom Metazoa; phylum Arthropoda; class Insecta; order Diptera; family Empididae; genus Empis; species Empis stercorea. Next base: position 49,510,650 of record OX457089.1, read on the forward strand.
TATTATTATGTATTATCGTTTTTATTAATAATATGGAAAACAAAATAAGGATATACACATTCTGTCATTAGTCCAATTATTTATTGGATTTTGAATCATAACAGTTTACGACAATCACCATGTGCACCATTTTTACGATTCAGTACAATTCAACGATTTTTAAGAACACATTGGCGTTCACCAACAGCACCACCACCACCATCATCAACAAATGAAGCTGCTTTAGGTGCTTTTAATCCAAGATATATAAAGACTACACCAAAACAATACAGGGCACAGGCATCTTCACATTATTTATATTGATTATTTTATTGATAGTTAATTTTTACTATAATGTTTTCTATATTTTTTTTTATATTAGAATGAAAAATGATTATTAATGATTATAAATTCATTTGCATTATAACTATTTACTATATTTACATAATTCGATATGTTTTTCTACACTATATATACACTGGGATATAAGTAATGAAATCCGCCCATTTTGTTATATATCAAATTATTTTTAAATATATATTTTCTTCTGTTTATTATCTAAGAAAAATCAAATAATCATGAAAAAAATGTTTCTTATATATGTATTATACGAAAAGTCAAAGTTAAATTGTGTGTAAAAAGATGTTTGGGAATTGATATTTAATTGTTATTACATATTATATGTAATTGTATATAACAATGATTTTAAGCATATAAAATAAGATAATTTATAATATTATATATACTATCTATATTTTACTTAAAGCAATATAAGAATAAATAGTCTAATAAATTTCAAATTTAAATATAATAAAATATTAATTTCAAATTTCTTTTTGTAAAGTAATGAATTTTATTTTTAAATAATTTAATAAACTACAATACATATTTGTTTATTCTCAATGTTTATTATTATTATTCTCAATGTTTATTATTATCAAATTCGTATTTTTACAAATCAAATTGATCTTTTCACAAATCAAATTTTGCCATTTCTCCAAAGATTCGTCTTTATTTTTTATTGAAAGACGATTTTGTAAAAGTACCAATTTGATCTGAAAATATAATATTTTAAATAAAAAACTTAAGTTAATAACTCGGCAATTCTTACTTAAATTAATTTAATGAATTTTTCCCATAAATTATTTTAATTATGTTTTTTTTTTTTGGATTTTTTGTCCTAATCTAATTTCTAAACTATAAAATATTTTACACAAAAAAAAAATGAATTTATTAAATTTAAAAAAAAAGAAATCTATATATATTTCTAAAAAAGACTTTTTCTATATTTAAATAAAATCTATAAATCTCGAAAAATTTATGTAAATTTTCTTTTAAAATCATTATCAAGAAAAATAAAATTTAAAAAAAAAAGACAAACTTCCAATTTCTAAAGTTCCAAAATATTTAAATATAATTAAATTAAATTAAATTAAAAAAAAATATATGTTGTGCCAATTATTAAATTGTAATATAAATAATTATAAAAAGTTATATGTACTAATAGAATTTTATGTGTTGTTCTCTCTTATGTTTCCCTTTAAAACATTATAGAAAATTGAAATTTGTAGCAATAAATGAAACAATTTCTAAAAATATATATTATATATTTAAATAAAATATTATTATATTATCTAAATGTCATTTTACTGATACAGAAATTAAATGTTATTGTACTTATATGTCCTTTTTCCAGAAATAAATCATATATTTTTAACCAATAAAAAATGCATAAAAAAATCAAAAAGTACCTAAAAACATTTATTAACATTTTTTTTCGACAAATTGATTTTAAAAACTGTGATTTTAAGAATTTATTATTTTACTAGAGAAATTATCAAAAAAATAAATAAATAAAGTTAAAAATAAAAATATAAAATAAAAATATAAATTTAATAAAATAAAAAAAAAATAAATTGATTATTACAAAACTAGTTCTATTAAATGTAACTTAAAGTTTCTACAGTGCCTATTACTAAACAAGAAAAAAAATATTTATGTATGTATAAGCAGTGAAAAAACTCAGCAAATAAAAATAAATATTATTGAAAATTTGTTAGCAATGCAAAAAAAAAATATAAAAAATAAAATATTAAATGTACAAATATATTTTAAAACAATATATAATAATAATAATAGTTTGAGAGTGTTTACTATTGTGAAAAAAAAATATGATCGGAATTATTCTATTACATGTTTTATTGTACCAAAAAAATTGTGTAGGTTTCTGATATGAAAAACAAATTTTGTTTAATATATTTATAATAATTAAATTATACAATTTACAATAATTATAATCAAAAAATCAGATAGAAAAATAATTATTCTAAAAATATTTTTACCTAAAAAGACTATAAATAAAACAAGAAATATAATAATTAAAAATTTATATTTTCGTACAATAGTAATATGAAAGCAAAACAGAAAGAAATATAAATAAATTGTAAATTATATTAAAGTAAATTTGAACTTCAAAAATAATATAAAATAATTAAATACAAAATTATAATGTAATAATAAAATTTATTCAAAATACAATCAGAAACCAAAAAAAAAAACAAGGATTATATAATTTTTTAATATATGTACAAAATTTTTAGCCTACAGGCAGCAACGATTCTCCTCTGCCAGCCTACATTAATTACACATACAAAAATATTGCATACTTGTAAGTTTGTGCAATATTTTTACAAGCTTGTGTATTATTTTTGAGAGCTTACTTGCGCAATATTTAAGTTTGCGCAAATTTTTGGTATTCTTGTCATCTTGTGCAACATTTTTGTAAGCTGTGAATTTTTAATGCTGAATTGTCAGCAATAATATTAAAGTATCTCATCAATTTACAAAATTTGTAGACGCCTTGCAAAGCATATTTTAAATGGAAAAGTATTTTAGTTATATTTATTTCTTTTGGGGGAGAAATCCAGATTTGAAAAATTGGGAAAGAAGTAAATTATCCTTGATATATTTCCATTTACTGGCTAAAAGGTAAATGTATGACTTGTTACACTTATTTTATAAACGTGTAAATAATTTGTAGTAGATATAAATCGAGAACATCAAAAGCTAGCAAAAAACAAAACAATATAATCCTTAAGGTATGTATAAAATTTTATTTTTTTTAAAATGCAAACTTAGACGATAAACATTATTTTTGTGAATATTGAACATAAATCATTATAAATAAATATAAAAAAAATGACAAAAAAAAATTTAACTGGAGAACACATTATTTAAAAAAAAATTATGCACTTAATTTCAATTTTGTATATACTGAAATGAAGAGAATTATTTTACTATTGTAACGAATATATTGGTTCAATTCTTAACGAAATATTTTTAATGTAATGGTGTTATAGTTTTTTTTTTTGCGGCTTTAATTTCTATTTGAATACTTTTTATATTTTTAAAACAGTTTTGTCTTATTTTGGTTTTATTGTAGGCTTCATTTTAAATTTGTGTTTTTTTTTTTGGCTTTTGTAACCATTTTAATATAATTTCCAAGTAATTATTTTAAAAAAATCTAATCCTCTGGACTAAATACTGGCAGTTTATCGTATTTCTCCTTAGTGTGAGGATCATCAGTATTAACCAACAGTAATGAATGAGAATAACCCATTGCAACTTGTGGTATTTTCATTCCTTCCAATTTATTAACTTCCTTTGGAACAGTTGTTGATTTTTGCATATCACCAAGTCCAAGTTCACCAAAAGTTGGTGATGCACCCCAAGCAATTAATGTATCATCTGCAGATATAATTATGGATGTATAAGAACAACCTATACTGGTTATATTCCAACCAGCTAAATCTTGTACTGGTTTTGGATACATATTTGCTTCACCAGTTTTTTTATTTTGACCAAATAAATAAAGTTGTCCTATATCTGAAACAACCAAACTAAAACAGGAGCCACAATGTACACTACAAATGCCACGTCCTTGGCTTTCAAACATTTTAATCAGTCTAATAAAGATTAAAGAAAAGTGTTAAGTATTCAAAATTTAAATACTTATTATAAACTTTTATTTTACCTTGGTACCATTTCATCTTTTTGTTCAGCATGTCCAAGTCTTCCGAAACCACCCCAGCCCCAACTATAGCAACGTTTCTTTGAGTCAATAGCTACCTAAAATTCCAAATTAGAAAAACTATAAATTAAATACAATTTGGAATTTATTAAAAAAAAAAAGTATAATTAACCGTGTGATTATTTCCACAAGCAAAATCAACAATTTGAACATTATCAACAGGTGTAACATGTCCATCTTTTAATTTCTCAATAAATAAGACAACTTTCTTGGGTGACAATTCAAAATGGAATGTTAATTTATTTGCATTAACAAAATATTTGCCATCAGTATTATGACCCAATTGACCATATTCTGGTAGACCGAATGTATATAGATTTCCTTTAATATCCAATATTGCTGAAAAATCAGCACCACATCCAACACGTACAATTGGTGGACCACGATAATTTATTCTTGTTGCTTTATTTACAATTGGTTGACTGCTACCAATACCACATTGACCACTTTTATTTTCACCACATGCATATACAGTACCAGTATCTGTAAGAAATAGTGAATGATGACGTCCAGTAGCTGCTTGTATAATATTTAAATGTTCAATTCCTGGTACCAATGTTGGTATCTCATATGCTTGTAAAATTGGTTGTCCAAGTTGGCCACTTGGATTCCGGCCTAATGATAAAGCCTTACGATCCATATTTATTAAAATGCTATGAGCTGCAGCACAACCACTAACAATATAACGATACTACAAAAACAAAAATGAAATATTAATACAGTTCTCGCAATTATACATTTGTATAGTGTTTTTACCTTTTCATTTGTTAATCTATGAAAAGTATATAAATTTGGACGCATTTTAACTGTAATATTTTTTGGAACTTTTTTTATATCCCTTTTACCAGCTAAATCCCAACATACTTGACCAGCAATTAATAGATATCCTGGATCTTTATCAAATGTTTGTAATAAATCATCTGGTAATTTAGCTGATGGTTCTAAATCTTCTTCAACAGCTGGTATTAATACTTCAACAGCTGTTGATTTTGGTTCAATATCATCGGATGCATCACTATCATTCTCAAAATCAGATTCCTTCTTCTTACGACCACGTTTAGTTGAATTTGGATTGTCGGATTTACGTTTTGAAGACATCGTTTTTTTCTTTAATTAATATTTTCTTTGCGATTGCTAAAATTTTATGAAAAATTATGGTATATATACAAAATTCTGTAAATCCAATTAACCGAAAAAAATATTATTGTTGTTGTTATAATACAGCATTTCTTTTTTTCCCAAGAAAAACCATGTTACATTTTTCTTATTTGTATATATACAATAGAAATCTAAAATGGTTGTTTCTTCTTATTAAAGCATCTGCAAGAGGTGGTAAAGCGTAAAGTATGAAAAAAACATATTGTAGTATTGGTAATTGGTAAAATGCCCTGGCAAAGGTATATAACAATTAAGATTTTATGAACAAAATTTGTGTCCAAGTGAAATATCCATTTTTGATCATTTTAACACGAAAATAACTAATTACCAATTATTTCTACTATTTTTTTATAATCAATTTTAGAACAAAAATTTGCTCACTGAACCACAGTAGATAATTAAGTATAATAAAAAGTACCTAGACTGACGCTTCCACTTTTTTATGAACCCGGCGACGGCGTCAACAAAAAAGAAATGATTTGCAGAAGTTATACAAAAAATCTCATATAAGAAATATTTTATAATTTCCTATTAGTCCAACAAATTTGAATACAAACTATGATTTTAATGAAAATATTTTATAAAAACTTACCTTTTGTAGTAAAATCTTTGACCAAAACGGCTTCTTGTTACTATTTTTCTTTATTTTCTTGTTAGTGGTGTGCTAGTTGAGCGCGTATACTGAAACTGAAGAAGTGTAGTGTGGTATGGAAGTAGTTGGTGATAATTGATGAATTTTCTATAATAATTGATGAGAAAAGTGGATTGTTGTTTTGGTATTGGTTGGTATTTGGTGGATGGATGACAATTTTATTGTTGTTGGAAAAATTAAAAAGTCAAGAGTGCGCCGCTTGTGGTAGGCTAGGCACCAAATTAAACAATAATTTCGATAAATGTATCGGCGATGGCAAACCAAAAATCCCATTTTCGAAAAATTATTTGATGTTTTATTTTCGCATACCAAAATAATTATTAAGACCTTGAGACTATAAGTTTTAACTTTATCGTTAACAAAATTCACTAAAATTAAGTTTTTATGCACATCAACAACCAAAAATATGACAATTTAAAAATTAAACTTCTGTGCTTCTGTTCACATTACCAATAAAATGCGGCCGGAGCAGTCTCATCGTGACAGTTTAGCATCAATAAAAAAAACCTGAATTGGCATCCCTAATTTGATTCCTATATAAATGCAATGTCACTTTTCGATTTGCTAGAATTTCAAATTCATTTATATTTTATATTCAGTGTATATCAATTTATTAATTCAATCCTACTTCTTTTATAAAGTAGACAAAAATGTTTTCTTAACAAGTTCTTGTTTCTTTTTCTATAATAATTCGTAGTGAGAAACATAAATAATATTATAAAAAAACTAAATTGATTTAAACAACAATTTTAATATTGTATTTAAATAAAAAGTGAATTTAAAAGATTTTGAATTTTTTTATCAATCAACTTTGTATCTACAAGAACTTATACCTACTATATTTTGTTTTTTGGTTTACGAATAGAGCAGAAGCTGAAGCTATCAAAAATTAAATAAATATGGTGCAGAAATATCAATCGCCTGTCAGAGTTTATAAATATCCATTTGAACTTGTTATGAAGGTAATTTCCGTATTTAAATTTTGATTTTTTAACTACAAAATTTGTAAAATTTAGTAAATAAATTTATAATTGCCACTCCTTAGCCCGCATTCGTAGTTCTTCTTTTTTTTGTTTTTTTTTTCAGTAGGTATACTTTTTTTCCCTCAAAAAAATATTTTTCTCAATGAAATTTTATTTGCTATAGCTTTATGGGTTTATATATATACATTATCTACATACATCACATATGGTTGAATGTGGTATGAATTTATAAATCTGCAAAATTTATTCTCATGTATTCAATTTGCAATAACCAATTTTCAAGGCAAACTTACAATATACTATGAAAGAAAATAATTAATTTTTATATGCATTTAATTTCCCTTTTTATAAACTAAACAAACTTGTATAGGTGTATACTTATTTTAAATTAATAACAACATTTAAATTGTAAAAAATTTACTATTCATATATGAATGAGTATGCAAAATAAAAGTAGAAATATACCTACTTATTAATTAAAAATTTAATATTTCCAAACAATAAAGTATTTAAGTACCACAAAAAAAATTGTGGGGCCCTTGAAAAGTTTTGATTTTAATATATATGTATATATATATATATACCGTATTAAATTTTCATTTATTTAAATTTATGGCAAAGGTCCAGAATTTGTATAAATACATATGTATATTACTTATATATCTTATATGAAAGTTGGTCTATTAAGTCTGAGGTGCCAGAAATATTCTGTTTTGGTTCATTTCTTAATGAAATCATGTTGGTTTTATGTCACAATAAATAAAGTGGCTGATGGTATACTTATATAGAATATATCATAATTTTTTTTACTGACTCCAAGAACTATCATAAAATTCATTCATAATTTTTATATATAACAAATTTAATTGTAATTAATAATATAATTTATTCAACAATATTGTATATCACTTAACTGACCAGTCCAATTAGTCAAATATAAAATATTTACATTTATTATATTTGAATAATATTTATTTAACCAATTAAAAAAATCAACATTTATATTTATATAACCCTTAAATTATATATTAAAATTATAAATAATTTGTAAACTTTGGACCAAATCCAGTTTAAAATTCTTTCATTAATTACGTTTTAATAATGTTTTCTGAAACAAAATTTAAATATAAAAAAATGTTGATAAGTAACTAAATAAATATATAATATAAAAATTCATTTAAACGGAAACAAATACTTTTTACAATTTCTATATAAAGAGAAGAATAAAAAAACGTGATGATCTTTTCGCAATCTATTTTCATTTATCATTTTTTTTCTACAACATTATCTATATTGACCTTTAGTTTTGCGCCCGTTTTTATATATATTCCTTTGTTATTATGAAGTACTTATTATAATTATTTATAAGTACTTCATAATTATTATTATTTTGTAAATACATATATACAAGTAATTATTTATATTTATTATTTAATTAAAAATAAAATAAGCAAAGCTCAACTTGTAGGTATATTATTTTATTTGTATAATATTGTAATATACGTCGCTGTTTTTAAAATTCTTTTAATCGTATATATTAAATTAAAAAAGTCATTGGCTTTTCTATATTGTTACTATACGTATTTAATAATAATTACAAAATTTATTAGGTACTTTATTTTTATAATTTTGATATATTTTTGTATAGTAAATAATTACATATTTTATTTTTAATAAAAAATACTACCTTTAATTATGGTATTTTTTTTATCGTAAATAATTTGTTTTGATTATTGCCCTACATTTCATAAAAATAATTTTTGAAGTTCAAATTAGTTATAGTACTTCTATATGATAAAAAATGTTGGTTTTCATTTAATATTTTACTTATCTTAAGTATAATAATTATTTCTTGTTAAATTTAACAAAATAATTAAAATTTTAAAATATTTTCTAATTAAAATTGGAGGCGTATCGATTAGTGAATACATTCACATTAATTTCTTCCAAAAATTAAATATAATTCACAGTAGGTAATCATTTTTTCAAATATTGTAAACATAATTATTATTAAAAACAATGCTAACATATATTTTATTGACCTGTTCATGGAAACTAAGAAATATATTTCAAAATATATATACAATAAGAACACATTGTACAACATAAAATATTTAGAGCTGAATATAAACCACAGTATACTTACATGTTAAATTAAAATTATTCATATATATATATATACATAAGATGTCATAAATTTTTGGTATGATTTAAAGAATAAAAAGTATAATTATACAAACAATTAATTTTGTAAAATAAAATAAAGAAATTTTATGATTAAATATGTGAAATTGTCAGGTGGTTTTTCTTGAATAAATTATATATATATACTTAAATCTTTATTGATTTTACTTTTTTATACAATTTCGAAATAAATAAGAATATCAATTCACTTAATCAATTATTTAAGTTTAAGTATACGGTATATATACGTACTTATGTGATTTCAAATTTCTTTAATGTTTGATTAACAATATGATAGCAATAATAAAAATCGACTTCTTCTTTGTATTGTATTCATTTTTTTTATATATATTTATTAGGGAAAAAAACCCCGAAATCATGTATTTCCAGTATCTGGCTGAATATTTTTTTTTTGTCAATTAACAAAATATTAAAAAGAGTCATAAACTTCAAATTTTCGTTTTTACTTTCAAAAGTTATTATCATCTTTTGAAGTTATCAACAAAACATTCTATTGAAATTTAGACTGGCTAATCTGGATAATCAAAAAGAACCAGTCTTATCCTCAAAATGTCCATAAATGATTAGATTTTTTTCTCCAATATTAAAAATCATATATTTCTTATTTACTGCAAGTTTTTGAAAAGCATAATATCATTTTAATTCTAACTCGTGTTTGTAATGAATAATTAATTTTTATTGAAAACGTAATGTAGCAATTATCAATCTCATTACGATTCTAAACCCAACCCGTGCTTTAATGCATAATATTAACATTAACCTGTGATCTAACTCAAATGAATGCATAAAATTGTACGGAATTATCATATAAATTTATAATTACGGTATAATATAGATAAAGTTTGTAAATATATAATAAAATTTATAATATATATGAATTTAAGTTATATGTTCCAAATATTAATTTATTTTTAGATAATTTAAATTTTTTCAACAAAAAAAAAATATATTCTAGTATTCTATATTTTTGGGAATTTTTGTGCCAAAAAAGCTTATTCTATATATTTTATATCTATAAGTACTTATAAATAACTAAAAATTATTCGCAATGTGACGTCTTTGGAAAATAATATCAATTACCATAAAAAATTTAAAATTTAATTTTCAATTATATATACGTATCGTATAATGTATATCGAATAAATTTGAAATGTTAATAGATTTCGTTCTACTAATCATTAAAAAAATATTGAAAATCAATCTAATTCTAATGCATAGCTAATTTTACTAGTTTTTAAGTGTTACATTTTAAATGCATATAATTCATGAAATTCTTAAAAAGAATCGGTTCTATTTTTCATTATTTTAAATATAAACCATTATAACTTTTTTCCTTTATACTTATATAAATGAAAAATGAATGAATTTTTGTACATTGTTGTTTTTTCCCATAAAATATATTATTAAGGAAAGGCGCTAAATTGTCTACTATTTAATTTTGCAATGCTATAATGTAATATAATAATTTTCTTTTTTTTTCGGGACATTTTAAGAATATTGATTTTCTATTTTATTTATTATTCGAATAATAAGAAAATTTATTATGAATTTTTAACCGATTGTGACCTTTAAATATATTCATAAATTATAATTTTCAAAATAATTGGTTTTTTATTCCAAAAGGAAATATAAATACTTATTTAAGTATATACATATGTATATATATATTTTTTTATAATGAACTTGAAAATTTAATTGTAATGTTAACTTATCCTAAATTTATATGGGGAAAATTTAATTGTAATGTTAACTTATCCTAAATTTATATGGGAATATAACAACTAATTTTCCTATATAATATATTCATTCTTGTTAATTATAATATATATTGATTATGAAATTTTATATTAAAGAAAAAAAACTTTCGTTTAATACATATGTATATAAAGGTCAATGTATAAATTTGTAATTTTCTACTTTAGAACATTATACTGTTAGGAGAATTTACCTTGAGAGTGATAAATCAAGATTTTGTTTCATAAATGACAACAATGATAATAATAATAATAATTGCAACAAACACTACAATATTAAATCATTATAAATAATAATAAGAAATGACAGAGCACAGGGATGCAGTATTTTTTTTTTATTACTATATTATTGTGCATAACAAACCAGTTTTCAACTTATATTAACCTTGAATAATAAACAATGTAACTTCAAGTAATTATATGTTGTTATATAGTATACTCGTATATTACATAGACTTTTGTGCATATTCATGTTTACTCAAAACATTGCTTTGTCTAATAATAGATATACTAAAAAGATAGTATTACTATTTTTAATTTCTTTAAAGTTTAAAACAAATATTTTATATAAATTTTTTTAAAGAACTGAAAAAGTAGAATAAACATTTTTATTATTTATTTATACTATATATGAAATTGTTTTAAATTTCTATTTAAAAAAAAATGTTTTGTAGAAATAAAAATTACGATTTTTAAGAATAGTTCAATCCGATATTTATGTACTATATATGAAATTAAAGATTGAAATCTCTTTTTTGGTTTTTTATTGTCTATATGGTTTTTTTATTGTATTATAGTACATTGGAGAACTCAGATAGTAGCTCTCTCTTTGCAGACTTTTTTAAAGTTTTTTTTGCTACAATTCGGCAAATTAAAAGATATTTGGAATTGGTTTGGACATTCTTATTATGATTAAAATTCCGTCGATTGACACCAAATTCCCTTATAATGGCAAGGGGTTAGTTAACCTTGTTTTTTTGACGTAAAACATCTACATTCTCCAATATTGGTGAATTTGGTGTCTATGAAAGGGGAATTCTAATTATAACAAAATTATGCAAACAGAATTAAAAATTGTTGTTTTATTAACTAAAAAGTATACGAGTAGCAACTAAAATAAATATTTGCTTGCGTTGTAAAAAGTTTTATTAATTAACAACTTAATTTACGTCAATTTATATATCAAGATTAAAGTTAAATGTTTATGTAAATATTAAGAAAAATATATATAAACATTTTTGAAAAACATATTTTCCACAGTAACATATATACATATGTACACTTTAATTTAGGAAATTATATTTTTGGCATTTTTCAATATTTTGCACTGTTGGTAAAATATTTTATTTTCATTTTGAATATACCTCAATAATTTTCATAAGTTGAATTATTTTTGAAAGTTGAAATTTAATTATATACGAATATTTTTTTGCTGTTGAATATTTTTATGGTGATTAATGGAATTTTAAAAAATAATTATTAAAACCAAACAAAAGTTTCTTTTTATATATGTATTTGTTAAACTTGTTAATTAATCAAACAAATAAAAAATACTCAAATGTTAATTTTTTTTATATCTACGTTTTGTTTTTTATTAGTAAAAAGGTAATATTAAATAAAATGTTACTTATGAAAAATGAAATACTCAGAAAAATCTTCAGATAAGAATTTAAATTTTTAAAATATTACGTCAATATTATTTTTTTTAAATAAAATTTTATAAGCGGGATATGAGCTATTACAATTTATTATAGCAATATATAAGAATATTTTAGAATTATTGTGTATACATATTTGTTTAATAGCAAAGAAAATTGTTTAAAATTAAGATGTTTAATATAACAAAATTTCAATTAAGTACATAAACATACTTTATAATATATAAAATTTTATATTTCAGGCATATGAACGTCGTTTTCCAACATGTCCACAAATGCCAATTGTACTTGATTGTGAAATTACTAAAGATGAAATTACTGATAATGGTGCAAAACGGAAAACAAGTCGACGTTGTAAATTATCTGTTGAAGCACCATATTTACTTAAAAAAATTATTGGTGTTGATTTTGTATATTTTATACAAGATAATTTTTTAGATATGCCAAATCGTACATTAAATATTGAAGCTATTAATGAAACATTTTCATCACGTATTGAAATTTTTGAACGTTGTCGTTATTATTCACATCCAGAAAATCCAGATTGGACATGTTTTGATCAAACAGCAACATTGGATATAAAGAATTTTTTTGGTTTTGAAAATTCAATGGAAAAAATGGGTATGAAACAATATACCCAAACAACATTAAAAGGACGTGAAATTATTGAATTTTTTATAAATGAATTAAAAGAAGAAGGTATAACACATGTTGAAAGATGGCAACCAAATAATGATAATGAATTAAATAATATACAATTAAATAATATTGACAATAATATACAACAAACGAAAATTCATGATAATAATGAAAATTGTAATAAAAAAGAAACAAATGATATTATGTTAGATGGTGATTTTATAGCAAAAAATTTAGGTAATTTATCACCAATGCAAGAATCTAAATTAGTTGAATTATGGAAATTAGTAAATGATATTGAAAATGTTGAAAAAATACCAAGTTATCAAACATTGTTACGATTTTTAAGAGCTAGAGATTTTAATGTTGAAAAAGCTTTACATATGTTAGAAGAATCATTAAAATGGCGACGTGAAAATAATGTTGATTTATTATTAAATGAATATACAACACCATCTGTTGTTGTTAATCATTTTCCAGGTGGTTGGCATCATAGTGATAAAGATGGACGGCCTATTTATATATTAAGATTAGGTCATATGGATGTTAAAGGACTGTTAAAAGCTGTTGGTGAAGATGGATTATTAAAATTGGTATAACATAATTTTTTTTTTCTTTTAATTTTTATAATTAATTTTAATTATTTGTTTGTTTGTTTTTTTTTCTAGTCAATTTATATATGTGAACAGGGAATTAAAAAAATCAACGAATCTGCTAAAAAATTGGGAAAACCTATTTTAAGTTGGTCTTTATTGGTTGATTTAGAGGGTCTATCAATGAGACATTTATGGCGACCAGGAGTTAAGGCACTATTAAATATAATTGAAACAGTAGAAAAAAATTATCCAGAAACAATGGGAAGAGTTTTAGTTGTACGTGCACCAAGAGTTTTTCCAATTGCCTGGACTATTGTTAGTGCATTTATACGTATGTATTCAAATTATTATTTATTAATGAATTTATATAATAATTAAATTGAACTTTCATTTTTAGATGAAAATACTAGATCAAAATTTCTCTTTTATGGTGGACCAGATTGTCTACATATGAAAGATGGTTTAGAACAATATATTGAATCAGAAAAAATTCCGGACTTTTTAGGGGGCACTAGTAAGGTATGTAACATTGAAGAAGAAAAACAAAAAGGCAAATTAATTACAAAAATTTAGAAACTATTAAATGGATGACAATCTCAAAAAATAACAAATTTCTGTTTAGATAGAATTTTATATAAAATAGAGTTTATAAATTTTTTTTTATCTTATTTTATTATATATTTTTTTTCCTTTTTTCTTTTAAATTTCTTTTTAAAAAAATAAAATATATATATATATATATATATTGCCAGCCAAACATTACATCTAATATGGACCAAGTTGAGCCGAAATACTACACGCGTTGCTATTTAGTCAAATGTCAATGTGTAAGAGAAATGATGTGAATTTCTAAAAAGAAAAAAGAAAACATTTAAAGTTTATTTTTTCAATTATTTTTCATATATACTTTTGATTTATTATTATTATTTTTGGAATTGCACAAACAGAAATGTTGCATTATTTTTATTGCAAGTTTCAGTTCAGGAATCAGGGTTCTAAATTTAGTATAACATGTGAAATGATATCGTCAAAATTAATGCCTTATATAACCATAAACCTCAAAAACGGCTAATTAAAATTGTGATTATGAATTTTCTGTTCGTGCAAAAATTTATAATTATTATTATAATTTTTGATTTCGTTACGAAAAAACTATCTATAGATAATTATTATGATATGAATATGAATTGTTTAAGTTTTTTCTCTCAATTTCAAAACTTTTGAAATCGTAAAATTTTTGAGTTTTAGAGAATTAAAGACTTTTTTTCATTCCGGCTTTATTTGGACAACTAAATTTTATTTATATCATTTGGTTTAACAAGATACAGCTTACATCGCATAATCCATAGTTGTCCATTTTAACAAATACATCAAATCCAAAGCTTTTTTGACTATAATAATATCATATACATATATAATTTCCATAAATCAAATTCACTTATTTGTTTCTTTTGTTAAATAGTTCGTGGCCCCATAATTTTATATATATATATACATAGATAATTTTTTTTTCGCAAAATTGTTGTTTTGTTGGCCATTTAAAAGTTCATTGTCATTTGTTAAAAATAAAGAAATTTGTCATCCTTGCACTGCACTCTCGAAATTATCATTACAAATAAAAAATAATTTAAATTTGTTTTTTTATTTTGTGAATTCTTCCATAAAGCTTTTTGAGATCATCGTAGGCATTTTTTATTTCACATATTTCTGTTAAATTTATATTTTAAATATCGTACAGAAATATAAATAATTGTTTAACCCCCCTTATTTAGACCTTAATACATGAAGGTTGTTTGGTACCAAAAACTCTATACAAAATGAATAGTGAAGAAGAGGAAGATGCTAAAATTGGTGTTAGTGGACCATTAATACATGAACATCAAAATCTATATCAAAGTGTTGAACTGAAAACAAGTTATATTCATGAGGTTGTGATTAGTAATAACGATCCTAAAAGTGTTTTAACTTGGGATTTTGATATATTACGTAGTGATGTACATTTTACTTTATATAGAACCAGCGAAAATTTATCTACTAAGAAATGTGGTAAAATTTTATATGCAATTATTTTTCAATCATTATTATATTATAATTTTTTTTTTTTTTTTTTAGATTCTTCTATATCATTTTTCGAATTAACTGGATTTGAGGAGGGTAAAAACTATTTTCGTGAAGAACCGACAATTGTATGTCGGCATAAAGAAAGTGTTCAAGTAAAACAAATCTGAATCTTAATTAATATTAATTGTATTTTATAATAATATTTTTTTAATATATTTTTAGGGATCTCATGTAATGGCTAGTAAAGAAAGTTATATTTTACACTGGTATAGTCCTACAACATCAGCTGATGGTCCAGCGCAATTAAATTATTTTTATGAAATTTTAAGTTCTGCTAATTATAAAGGATCTATGACAAGTTTGCAATCGGGATTTTCTTCAACCAGTGGAACATCTTCTTGTCAATCACGATGATATTTTAATAATGAATAGGTTTAAATATTTTTTTATATAGTAAATAAGAAAAGTAATGAAAGTTAATTATCGAAAAAAAAGTATTGATACATACTACAATAATTGTTAAAATGACTATTTTTCAAAGTTTTTGAATAATTGTATTTTCTTTTCTTTTTTTTTTAAAAATTTATTAAATGAATTAGTTCAAATAAAATAAAACAATCTCAAAAAATAGTAAAAAATATTTAGTAAAAATCTATACGAATTTGAAATATTTTAAATTTACCTAGAATATAAGTATAAAAATTTATTAATAATAATTAAAAAATAATTAAAATATATTTATTTATGAGTATTTAAGTTTTAACAACATTCCATATATATATATATATAATGATCATTCTCATTAACAGTTTTGAGTATTTTGATTTAATTAATATATGGATAAATTACCTCTAAAATATTAAATTTTATTTTTCTAAAACTATTAGTGAAAATTGTGAACTTTATCTAAAATCATTAACTGGTAACACGATTAGTAAAATTATTGGATCATTTGTTGTTTTTAAAATTTTACGTAATTTTTAAGACCTATAGTATAAATTTTCACATAATTTGAAAAACATTCAAAGAGTCACAAATTTGTACGGAAGTTAACCGGATATCAAAGTTGTATTACAAAAAAAAAATAGTGTAATTAGTTACACTATTTATATACTTAACATTGATTGATTGCTTGGAATTTATTACTGAACACAAAATTTGTAGTTATATTTTTAATGTTTGATTAGAAAAAGTGTCCATGATAATGTAATTTAGTTTTACAATCACATTAAAATAGTAAAAAAAATATAGTGTTGTAATATATTTACTATATAAATTATAGAAAAAAAATAAATAGAAAAATATGGTAATATTAATTTGGCTGTGCCAATTTAATTGAGTATTTTAATTGATTGTGTGTTGTATTTCTTTATTAGTTAGTTATTCTTAAGTTCATTAATCTATTCTAATTTTGGGACGAAAGGACGGAAACATTTACATATTCAATTTTAAACTTTGGTTCCACATAGTATAATTCAAAGGTGGAATGAAACATTCACTTCCAATTTCCAATCCACATTAAATGATAGTTTGACACCTGCTCCAACTCGACAAAATTGTTTTAAGTTTGATTGATTAGTTTATATGTACTTCAACAAGTTGGAAAGATTATTTATTTCCAACATTCAACATGTTCGGGTTCGGTTCGGAGTGATTTATTTATGCTTTTTTCTAATTATCTGATCAAACTTGTAAGTTTAATTATCGAACAAAATAAATATACTATAGAACTATAGTTAAGTTAAATTATCTTCTATCCAAAGTGTATGTAATTAAATATTGTTTTATATCTTGTTTTGTTTTGTTTTTAAAATATAATTTAAATTAATTTGTAATCATAATAACACGACAATATTTTAGCTAGAGATAAATAATATCGAATGAACTCCTTCCTTAAAAATAAACTTGTTTTTCATAAATATATTTTTGTTTGTGATTTGTGATATTGTTATTATTGATTTTCAATAGTGATAACCTCTTTACTTGACCTGTGCACATGGTTTTAAAAACAATCATCATCGATCGATTGATCTGACTTTTTTTTTGTAATCTAAATGAATTATTCCATTTAGATTACAAAAAAAAGTAGATGACTTTAATTTGTTAACGAGTGAACATCTAAAATATTTACAATATGGTTATTAAACGATTTTATATACTTAATGCATTTAATGATGCGAAAATACAAAAAATTCTAAAACAATTACAACAGGTAAGGTAAATTTTAATAAATTATTAATTTTTAAAAATAATGTTGGTATTATTTTTTTTAAAAATTATTTTAGATAAATGATAATATAATAAATATTACAACTGAGAAATGTTATCATATTGAATTAAATAATGATATTACAAGTGAAACAAATGAAATTCTTCGATGGTTATTAAAAAATATACAAGAAAAAGATAATTTATCAGTGAATAGCCAATTAAATAGTATATCAAATAATAATATTAATACAAAGATTATTGAAATTGGTCCACGTTTCAATTTTTCAACACCATTTTCAACAAATTGCATTAATATTTGTAAAAATATTGGTTTATGTGATGTGAAAAGAATCGAAGTATCAATTAAATATTTAATTGAATTTAATTTGTCTGTGAATGAATTAAAAATTGATAAAATTGTTGATATATTAAGTGATCGTATGACACAATGTTGTTATACAGAATCAAATATACCGAAAAATAGTTTTGATGATTGTTTACCAGAACATCATCATACACTGTGGTATTCAGTACCAATAATGAAGGATGGACGAAAAGCTCTTGAGAAAGCAAATATTGAATTAGGTAAATATTAAAATTTTATATATTGATATTTTATTACTAGTCGTTATGTAATGATTTTTGATTTCAGGACTTGGATTTAGTGATTGGGATCTTGATTTTTATATGAATATTTTTAAAATTATACTGAAACGTGATCCAACATCAGTTGAACTATTTGATTGTGCACAAAGTAATAGTGAACATTCCCGTCATTGGTTTTTCCGTGGTAATATGATAATTGATGGTGAATTACAACCAAAATCACTTATTCAAATGATTATCGATACACAAAAGACAACCAATCAAAATAATACTGTAAAATTTAGTGATAATAGTAGTGCTATTAAAGGATATATACATAAAACAATTCGACCTACTAATTTCATTGGCCCAGGACCAGTTTCTGTTACAACTATGGAATCTGATTTGATTTTTACTGCTGAAACACATAATATGCCAACAGCTGTTGCACCTTTTAGTGGAGCAACAACAGGAACTGGTGGACGAATTAGGTAATAAATGAAAAATTATTTATATAAATTTATGTTATAATCTAAATTTTTTAATATTTTTAAAGAGACGTTCAAGGTATTGGTAGAGGAGGACTATGTATTGCTGGTACAGCTGGTTATTGTGTTGGTAATTTAAACATTCCAGGTAAATATAGAATTAATAAAATTATATTTAATAAAATTTATATATATATAATTGATTATTTGTTGTAGGATATTATTTGCCATATGAAAATTCAAATTTAAAATATCCACCGTCATTTGCATTGCCATTAAAAGTTATTATTGAAGCAAGTAATGGTGCTTCTGATTATGGTAATAAATTTGGCGAGCCAGTTATTTCTGGTTTTGCAATATCATATGGTATTGAAAATGCATCTGGTGAACGTGATGAATATGTTAAACCAATTATGTTTAGTGGTGGTTTAGGTACAATGGATGCTAACATGAGAAAGAAAATTGATCCTACTAAAGGTATGCTACTTGCTAAAATTGGTGGTCCTGTTTATAGAATTGGTGTTGGCGGTGGAGCAGCTAGTTCTGTTGAAGTACAAGGTGATAATAATTCTGATTTAGATTTTAATGCAGTTCAGAGAGGTGATGCTGAAATGGAGAATAAATTAAATCGTGTTGTGCGAGCTTGCATTGAAATGGGCGAAAATAATCCAATTTTAGCTATTCATGATCAGGTAAAAAAAGTTTTGATATCCAATTTAATTTATTGTGAATATTTAATTTTAGGGTGCTGGTGGAAATGGTAATGTTTTGAAAGAATTAGTTGAACCTGGTTTTGCTGGTGCTATAATATTTACGAAAGAATTCCAACTAGGCGATCCGACAATAACAACTTTAGAACTGTGGGGCGCTGAATATCAAGAAAATAATGCTATACTTTGTAAGCCAGAAAATCGTCAACTATTACAAGAAATTTGTGATCGCGAACGATGTCCAATTAGTTTTGTTGGTATTGTATCGGGTAATGGTTATGTTACATTAATTGAATCTGAAACAAAAGATGTTGAAAAATATTTGGATCGTATTGAATGTGATAATTGGGAATCATTACCATTTGATTTAGAATTAAAACATATTCTTGGTGATATGCCAAAAAGAGAATATAATTTAACACGATCTTTTAATCAACATTCACAATTTTTAATTGATGCACGTGTTTGTGTTAACGATGCCTTAGAAATGGTATTAAGTATAATGACAGTAGGCAGTAAAAGATTTTTAACGAATAAAGTAGATCGATGCGTTACAGGATTAATAGCACAACAGCAATGTGTTGGACCCTTACATACACCACTTTCTGATTATGCTGTAACAACTGTTTCACATTTAACACATCAAGGTATTGCAACTTCAATTGGTACACAACCAATTAAAGGTTTATTAAGCGCAAAAGCTGGTGCTAGAATGTCAGTGGCTGAAGCTATTTCGAATTTAGTTTTTGTTGGTATTACTGAGCTAGCTGATGTAAAATGTTCTGGTAATTGGATGTGGGCAGCAAAGTTACCCGAAGAAGGTGCTAAAATGTTTGAAGCATGCCAAGAAATGTGTGGAATAATGCAAGAATTAAATATTGCTGTAGATGGTGGTAAAGATTCTTTATCAATGGCGGCACGAGTTGGTACAGATATTATTAAATCTCCTGGTACTTTGGTTATATCAACATATGCACCATGCCCGGATGTTCGGATTAAAGTTACTCCCGACTTGAAGGAACCAGCAAATGATAGAGAAGGTGAATTGATTTGGATAAATATTGAAGGTATATTTAGATTGGGTGGATCAGCTTTTACGCAAGCATATGGACAACAGGGAGTACATAGTCCGAATTTAGAGAAATCAGGAATATTAAAATCAGCATTTAATGTTACCCAAGAATTGCTTAAAGATGGTAAATTATTGGCTGGCCATGATATTAGTGATGGTGGTTTAATTGTATGCATTTTGGAAATGGCATTTGCTGGTCTTGCAGGATTAAAAGTCGATTTGTCTACTGCATTAAACGCAATTAATAAAAATAATATTTATGCCGAAGAATTGAGAGCTTGTCAAATGGATTTAGTTCTTCTTTTTGCTGAAGAATGTGGATGGGTTATTGAAGTTAAGAAGGAACATTTAAATGATATTATGTCGATATATAAAAATAATCAAGTACCAGTTTATCATATTGGTCAATCTGTTGGCAAGGGTTTAAGTTCTACAATAGAGATAATTTCTCAAGGTAATGTAATATTTAGAAACGATTGTCGAACACTTTTCAAACAATGGGAACGCACTAGTTTTGAATTGGAAAAATTACAAACCAATGTGAATTGTGCTATAGAAGAATTTAATTCATTGGATTATCGAACTGGTCCAAATTATTCTTGTACATTTAATCCTGATGCTGAAATCTGTTTGAATCGTTCAAATAATCAAATAATTCGTGTTGCAGTATTGCGAGAAGAAGGTATAAATAGTGACCGTGAAATGATTTCAACTTTAATGAATGCCAATTTCGAAGTACATGATGTATCCATGTATGATTTATTGAAACGTAAAACTAGTTTGGATCAATATCGTGGTATTATTTTTCCAGGTGGTTTTAGTTATGCTGATACATTAGGTTCTGCCAAAGGTTGGGCAGCAAATATTTTGTATAGTAGTTTATTAAAACCACAATTTGATAATTTTAAAAATCGTACGACAACATTTTCATTAGGTATATGTAATGGTTGTCAATTAATGAGTTTGATTGGATGGATTGGTTCTGTTGACACAGACATTAATAATATTATTGATATACCAGATATTGCTTTATTACAAAATAAATCTGAACGTTTTGAATGTCGATGGAGTACAATACATATAGCTAAAAGTAATTCGATTATGTTACATCAAATGGCTGGTTCAGTTTTAGGTTGTTGGGTGGCACACGGAGAAGGTCAATTTTCCTTTAAAAATACTTCAATATTAAATTCTTTAAAAGCAAATAATTCAATAACAATGCATTATGTAGATGATAATAATGATCCAACAGAAATTTATCCAATGAATCCAAATGGTAGTATTGAAGGAATTGCTGGAGTATGTTCATTTGATGGTAGACATTTGGCATTAATGCCACATCCAGAAAGATGCAGTTTGATGTATCAATGGCCATATTTATCGCCAGGATTCAATCCAAAGAAAAGTCCTTGGCAAACAATGTTCGATAACGCATATATTTGGTGTTTGGAAAATTAAGTTTAATATTAATTTTGTACAATTTATAAATAGTAAATAAAAAAATGATTTTATACTGTTAATATTAATTTATTTTAAATAATATACATTCTAGCAATTGCATTTATTTAAACATAATTTAATAATCTATATATTTAATAATCTATAGATAAAAAATTAAAATTTTAAAGAAATAATATGATATCAATTTATGAACTATGATAAGAAATTGATAATTCCAAAATAAAAATACCAATAACAGATAATAGTTTGTTTGGTTTTCAAGTCTTTTAGTATCAAATCCAATTTTAAAAGTGAATGAACGGGTTTTAAATGTTAATTTATTATTTTTGTGATAAGAGTTTGCAGGTGTTTATAAAGCAAAGATAAGGGCAATTTTTATAGTTTTCTATGTTTTGCTAAAATGAATTCAGAATCAAGAAGAATTAGTACACCGACAATAAATGTAGTTGAATTAGATAAATCTTTACATCAATTTCGTTCATTGCGGCTTGAAAAACAGAGTAATATCCTTAGATCTACATCAATTATATTGGAAACAAGTGAAGCAGAACCAGAAACAATAGATCTTCCAAAAAGACCAACATCTTGTGACAATATTAAATTACATACATATAATAAATCGTTATCACGAAATAGCAGTCGACATAGTTCGAAAAAAAGTATAAATCATGAACATCGAAAAAGCAATTCATTGAATTCATTAAATGTACCAGATCTGGAAAAAAATCTAAATAGGACAATTTCGACTTCGACAAATAATGTGTAAGTATATAATTTATTTATTTTTGTCCTATTTAATCTATTTAAATTTTAGAATTGTTCGTGAACAATATTGTACGTGTTGCCTAAAAAAATGGACAAAATGTGAAAGAATTCTTATGATTATTGTTGGTTGTTTAATATTTCTTGTATTGGCATTGGTTATAGTTATTGGAGTTGCAGCGCGAAATCAAAATAAGATGTTTTTTATGTAATATATGTAAAATTTATTTTTTTAGATAATTATTAAAATAAATATTGTTATAATTAAGTCAAATTATATTGGAATTTTATATTCAATTTACTTCCAACTATTGCCCACTTGTTCTTATCAGGGGAAATTGTCTTTGGCAATGGCAATAGTTTTATATAGAAAAATACTTCTAATTTCAAATTTATAAATTAAATTTTTGAAAATTAATTTTCGAAATTTTATTTGAATTTAAATTTTTCAACCGTTTTTCTTCCGAAAAAATTGTATGTTTGGAAAGTGCGCGAATAGTGCTCGAAAAAGTAAAGTTAATTTTCTTATTGGGTTTGCTGTATTGTCAAAATGTATGACAATCCAGTTGACACTTTGACAGCTGACTTCCAGTAAAATAATGTAGAGTGTACGGTTAGGAAAATATTAAAAAGAATTAAAACAAGTTTTTTGTTAATTATTTTTACTGCTACATAGTTGCTAATGTTAAATAAAATTCTGTTAAAATAAAACAAATATATTTGCTCTATAAAAATTATGGATAAAAGAGTTGGTTTCGATCGCGGTACATCTGAATTTAGTACATCAAAAAATGCTAGT
Source organism: Empis stercorea (assembly GCA_949752835.1). Classification (NCBI taxonomy): domain Eukaryota; kingdom Metazoa; phylum Arthropoda; class Insecta; order Diptera; family Empididae; genus Empis; species Empis stercorea. The sequence goes on from OX457089.1 coordinate 49,534,513, forward strand.
TCAAATTCTGTAGATTCAGATTCAAAATCAAGTTCATTGAATTCGAAACATGGTGTTGAAAATATTGTAAGTGAATATTATTAATTTTTGTGCCATTTTTGTCATACAATGTTAAATTTTTAGAATAGCCGTGACACTCCATTTGAATATTTAAATGGTGAAAAGGAACAAGATCAAAAAAATGACGTGACACATGTATGTCCATATAGAGAACCGTCATTTGGTACATTAACAATAACAAATTATCGGTTATATTTCCGGTCACACCCGGGAAATGAACGTGATCCACCAATAATTGTTGATGTACCATTAGGTGTAATATCGCGTGTAGAAAAAATTGGTGGTTCAACATCGCGTGGTGAAAATTCATATGGTATTGAAATATTTTGTAAAGATATGAGAAATTTACGATTTGCCCATAAACAGCAAAATCATTCCCGACGTACAGTATTTGAAAAATTACAAACTTATGCATTTCCATTATCATATAGTGGTAAATTATTTGCATTTTCATATGCTGAAGAATTTGCTGAAGATGGTTGGAGTGTATATGAACCAGTTGCTGAACTTCGTCGAATGGGCGTAAATAATGATCCATGGAAAATAACAAAAATTAATGAAAATTATACTGTATGTGATAGTTATCCTGGTGTATGGGCAGTACCGCGTGTTGCATCTGAAGATTTTTTAAGAAAAGTAGCTCAATTTCGTTCACGTAATCGTCTTCCAGTATTATCATGGATACATCCAAAATCACAAGCAACAATTACTAGATGTTCACAACCATTAGTTGGTGTTAGTGGTAAACGTAGTTCAGATGATGAAATGTATTTAAATTTTATAATGGAAGCAAATGCACAATCGGATAAATTATCAATAATGGATGCAAGACCAAGTGCAAATGCAATTGCTAATAAAGCTAAAGGTGGTGGCTATGAATCAGAAGAAACATATAAAAATGTTGAAATAAATTTTCTTGATATTCATAATATTCATGTAATGCGCGAAAGTTTAAGAAAATTAAAAGAAGTTTGTTATCCAACAATTGATGACCAAAAATGGTTAACTGCTGTTGAGTCTAGCCTTTGGTTAAAACATATTAAATGTATAATGGCTGGTGCTGTTCGAATTGTTGATAAAATTGAAATTATGAGTACATCGGTTGTTGTTCATTGCTCAGATGGATGGGATCGTACATCACAGCTAACAGCATTATCAATGCTTTTATTAGATCCATATTATCGTACAATGAAGGGTTTTGAAGTGCTTATAGAAAAAGAATGGTTAAGTTTTGGTCATAAATTTCAACAAAGAATTGGTCATGGTGATAATCGTCATTCAGATGCAGATAGAAGTCCTGTATTTTTACAATTTATTGATTGTGTTTGGCAAGTTACCCAACAATTTCCAAATGCATTAGAGTTTAATGAACATTTTCTAATTACAATTTTGGATCATTTATATTCATGTCGATTTGGTACATTTACATGTAATACTGAAGGAGAGAGAGCAAAAGAAGGTATAAATGAATTAAAATATACATTTTCTTGATTTAATTCTTTTATTAATATCTTGTAGACTTAAAGCACAAAACAGTATCAATATGGTCATATATAAATTCTTCACCTGAACAATATCTTAACTCATTATATGGTGCAAATCCAGATGGTGTTCAAACTGTTCTTAAACCAATAGCTAGTATGCGTAATATAAAATTATGGAAAGGACTTTATTGTCGATGGAATCCAAGTATGCGACCACAAGATTCAATATATCAAAGAACAAGAGAAATGCTTGCACTACAAGAACAACTTCAACGTCAAGTAAATGAATGTCGTCTTAAAGCAAATCCAAGATCAACACAATCAACTGGACGATTAGCTTCACCTTTACATTAAAAAAAAATAAATTATAACGAATTTATTTTAAGATATTTATATTATATAAAAATATTTAAAAGAAGAAGAAGAAAAAATTAAAAGTATAATTGACGAAAATAAATAAAATGCACATTATTCAAAGTGAAATTAAAAAAAGAAAAACTATTTTAATTTTATAATCAATAAAAATTTATTATATTATGTATATGTATTTAAATTATAAATCTATATGTTGTAATTTTGTCTTAAATGTTGTATGATATTCAGAATGTTCTTGTAGTTTCCTTCGTGAATGATTGATATGATGTTGACCAACAATATTTTTAATAATCTTTTTAATTTTTGTACTGCTTCCACCACTATAACTGCTACTATGATTATTATTAATAATATAATTACAATTTTTAATTAATTTCCATTTATTTATTAACATTTTCTTATCAATATTTTCAAACCATTTTTCATATAAATAATTTGGATCAATTTGCCAAAATTTATGAAATGATATTGGATTTTCTGTTAATAATAATTTTTGTGAATAATCAATTGGTCTTGCCTGTAATGAAATTTGTATATATAATTTATTTATAACATATATATATTAAAATTTTCATTATTCAATTATACTAACTTGATGGAATTTAGATGAATGTATTGCTTTAATACCAAGTTCTTGTAAACATGAACCAATAATCATATCATCTGGTGATGATATTGTTGGACATGTACATGAATTTATAATTTTTTTAACTGTTGATAAACTAAATACAATACCACCACCACCAGTAATATAATTAAAACCATCTTTTGAATGTAGTCTATAACCATATCTTTCACCTAAATATATATCTTTATTTGAATTGAAACATCCTAAAATATCACAAACTGCAGATACACTATGTAGGTATGAGAAAAAAAAAATACAAATTTAATTTATTTATTAAAATTATAAATATAAATAATTAAGATAAATATAGTATAATACCTTAATAATGTATCATCATCTGACAAAAAAATCCATTTTATTTTATTTATTTGTTTAAGAGTTATTCGGTTTATATTGTCTACATCATTTAAAGCTATTTTTAATATTGATAATGTTTTTGAACAATGACCAGTTTCAGTGTTTGGTACACCAGTTGATATTGTTGGTATATATTTATCTACAATATTTATTAATTTTAAATTATTACCTATATAGAACCAATTTTTTAATTATAAAAGAAACAATTTAATATATATAGAAAAGTTTTAAATTAAAATATTATTATTTGGGAAAATAAATCTTAATTCATCATTGAAATATTTATTAAAAAAATCAAATGCTATTTTAATGCTATTTAAAAATTTTTATAAAATATTTAAATTTACCATTAACATCACTAAAATATCTTTTATGTATTGTATAACGACCCCAAGTTGTTTCAATTGTTGGTATACGTTCTTTATGAAATTTTTCACATGTTTTAATAGCAAAATAAATTGCTTCAGCTTTAACTGGACTCTGTACATAATATATTATCATAAAATAAAAATAAGAAATACAAAATTTAATTTTTCAATGTTCAAAATATTATTTAATAAAAAAAATTTACCAGCATAATTTATCAAATTTATTTTAGGTATTGATTTTTTATGATAGTGTAAGTGTAAGACATATGATTTTAATTAATTTTGCTTTTGAAATATTTGTATAATTTATAATAGTAATATGTATATTTTACTACAAATATATTGCTTTATAAGAAATATAAAGTTCAACACTATAAGAGTTACTCCCACAAACCCCAGCTTACCCAAAATTTACTTAAATTAAATTCTAAATACTTCTCAGTAATTCCATTCTTCTTTGATTCAAATATAATATGTAATAATTTTAAAAATTCTAAATTTAGATTTATAATAATAATTTTGCAAAAGTTAAATTCGAATTGCGAAATTACGTGTAACATCAATACAAATTAAATATAAAAATTTGTAAAGAAATGCCAAAAAATTTATATACTTATTATTATATTTTCATTTTGTTTAAACAATAATTTTATATTACAAAATAACAAGAAAGACAACAAAAAAAATGAAAATTTTTCTTAAGGGAATACTTAATTTTTAAGGATTTTCCCGATCCATCCCTAAGATTAAAATAAATTAAAATTGTATATAAAAAAAAACAACCACTTGAAAATAACAATAAAGATGAAAAGTCACGAGAAAATGAAAATTATCTTCAAAGACAAAACAAAACAAAAAATTCATCTTTATTTTTGCTCTGAGGCCAAAGGATATTTATATATGTATATACGGTACGCTATAACGTATAATAAAATAAAAACCAAATTGCCGATAAGATTTTTTTTTTCCTACTTATTTTTTTCTTCTTCTTTTTCTTATATTATTAAATAAGACTATTAAATTATATTGCAGAAACAAAAAGTTTCTTTTGTTGGTATACATATATATTATTTTTAATACCATCTAAATATAAATAAAATATTTTTGTCCTTTAACTTTATTTATAAAACAAAGGACTAGTATATATACAGAAAATCTCTTATGTGATTTATGGATTCATTGCTTGTTATAAAATGAAATAGTGGTGATATAATAATGACGAACAAATTTTACCTCATTGAACTGATTTATTTTTGATTTTATTATAATGGACATACTGGTATACAGAGACTAATTTGGTTATACATACATATCATACATAATATGACATGTATAGTATAAATTTTGGAAGGATTACAATATTTACAATGTGGATGAATTCATTAATACTATTCAATTGATGGAGGAGGGTAGATAACTAAAATGATTATTTAAAATTGTTTGGGTTTTATACGAATATAATTAAATTTACGTTTCGAATTAGTATAAAAATATGTAATTAACAGTTTACATTCGATTAAAAGTTAAGTTACAGATAATATTTACATTTCTGCAACAGTTGAGTAACAATAACTAGTAAATTGTCATATATTTATTTATTTTTTTGCATTTATGAAATCAATCAGTCTTTGATCAGTCACTGAATGACCATAATAACTAACATTAACAAATACAAAAAATATATTATCAATAATTAAATAATCAATTTATTTTCTTACAGAAAAGTCTAAAAAAAAATCTTTGCATTATTACACAAAATCTACATATGTATAATACTTACACATGTTCCAGTATTCATAACATTTGGATAAATAGCACAGCCTAAAGCATTTTCAGAACAGAAATATGGTGCATTTGTTAAAAGTATTTTCTTGTTCATTTCCATATATAATTTATCAATTTTAACACTCCAAGGATTTGATTTACTATGTTCATTATTTGTAGACATTTTTAGTTGCCTATCTATTGTCCTACTTCCATGGACATGACTAGTTTTTTCGTTTGCCGATCTAAAAATATTAGATTTTTCCAATGATGATGATTCTTTATTATTATTATCAATTTTCATAGTTTGCCAAATAAATAAAGAAAGCTCATGGGATGCATCAATAAAAAAGTCTGTAGCTGGTTTAACATTCTGAACATGTTTTGTAAGCCTATAGCAAAATTTAAGTAAAAAAAAAGGATTGTTTTATATTATAAAGCATACTTTTAAATTGGTATATGTAAATTTAATAACTATTGAAGTGTACTCTAGTACCTTATACAACTAGACTGAGAATATTATTAAAATTTAATAATTTTATTACCTTGTGATTAAGGGAATTGTAAAAGCAACTCCAGCTCTAATAAATGGATACGGAAACCATTGTGGAGATTCAAAAAATGCAAAATGATGAATTATAGTTGATTCACGATCATATAAAGAATGTCCTAAATAAATTTCCTACAGAAAATATAACAAAATTTCACATTTTCCAAGAGAAATTTAATTATGTTATTGAAAAATTCAAATTACCTTTGTATAATCTGTATTATTTAATTGATTTAGTAATATTTTTAAATCTAAATTACTTTGATCTTCACAAACTATTATCCATTTTATATTTGACTTTATTATATTTGTTGTTGCTAAATGCGGAAGCATAGCTAAAAATGTCCAATCACCTGGATGATTATACGTTTCATGTACTAAATGAATATTAATTAAATCATTTTTCGATATTAATAATGATTGATTATAAATGTCAGAACGTAGATTATTAGCTAATTGACTGTAATATTCATCTGGTTGACTTAAAATAAATATGACTATCTCGTTTGGTCCTATTTTCAAATAAATATCAGTACAATAGATTTTTTTTTTTAGATAAATAATATTGATATACATATTTAAATAAATGAATATGATAAAAACTTACCTAAAGAAATGGTAAATTCAATTAACATCATCAATAATAAAAATATCCAACTCATTGTTAGCCAAAACTATAAACTTTTAGGCTGAATAATTCCATTTAATATTTAAAAAAAAAATTATATTCGAGAGTAAGTAATGTTAAAATTAATTTTATTCCTATTCAAAAATAATTAAAATTACAATTAATTTTTTAGGGATACAATTTTTTTAACTACTATTGCAACCTTAATTCGACTGTGCGTTGTAACCTAAGGAAAAACTTCTAATATAAAATTTCCTTAAAAGCTTAAAATACAAAATATAAATAATTATGTATATTTTTTATAAATAATGAAAGAAAAAAACGAATTGAATAATTAATTATCCTGAATAGTAGACAAATTAATGTTTTGCTGTTTCTCGACGTCACTGTTTATATTTAATGAAATTGAACCATTCAGAAAGGTTCATTATAAAATGAATAATTTCTAACGATATTTCTATAAGGTAAGAGAGTTATGTGCCAGTCTTTTGTTATTAATATTTTCAAATAAACAAAAACAATACAAAATCATAATTCATTAATTTTAATAATATCTTAATTATAGGCACATAAATATTTCTAACTCAACATAATTTTTGATTTCGAATTGGTAAATGTAAATTAGAATATTCAAATTTTTCCTACTAATGTACTAACATAATCATTAATCACTAATATTTTTTGTAGATAAATAACGACACCTTAACAACGAATAGTAGTGATATGATAAAGGATTTTTTTTCTGTATAAAAAATATTTAGATAAAATATTTTCAAGATAAAAGCATCATTTTTTATAGGACTGAGTTATGAGTATAAATGGAAAATAGTCTAATATAGCTTTTCAATTTTATTATAAAAGATATTCTAATTACAGGGTCAACTCTTTATTGCTTTGGACTTTGGACATAGTTTATCCTTTATGGAAAAGACTAGAAAATTATTTTGTGTAAGTTAGTAAAAAGTATATAAAAATTTGTTAATTGAAATGCTAAAATTGTTGTTCAAGTGATTTAAAGGTTAAACCCTTGCCTATTTTTTGGCGTAAAACATCGAAATTCTCCAATATAAATGGAATTGGTGTCTATCGACGGGTAATTTTATTTATAACATAATAAATTGCTAGACAAAGGGTTAATTTAATATGCTTTTTTGGTTTACATATATTCATTATTTCATTCTTTATGATTCAATATATATTTCTTTGTGAACCGAAAATATAATTTTATCTTCAATTTTTTTTTTTTTGTAAAATTCTGTCTGTATTTACAATACAAAATTTTCATTTCTATATCAAATGATATTTTTATAAGGACGATATTCTCTAAAATATCGTCTTTATAATATACTTTTGCCAATATTTATTAAGACATCATTGACCAATATTTATGTAAATTTATTAGGAATATATTAAAATTTAAATTTAAGTAAATAATAATGTATAGTATAGTGTGTAGTGTAGTTGAAGAAGGAAAATGTATATATTTTACTTTACTTTATTGATCCTTTATAATGAATAATAGAATAATAGTTTTTTTATTTATATAAAAAAGGATAATATTTTATAATGAAATATATTTGTTTATATATAAAATATTAAAAGTGTTCTTATAAAGTTTGTAGTATTAAAATGAAAGTTTTTGAAAATAATTTTTAGATACTTAAACATTTTTATCATTTGGACTTTTTTATGAATATTGTAGATTCGTTTGGAAAATTTTTTTTTTTATGTACAATTATAATTATTCAAAAATCTTGAATATTTAAAGTATTTAAATAATATTGCAATTATAAATTTTACAATCTAGATTTTTGTTTATAGTAAAATTTTATGTTATAAAAATATCAAATTATTCAAATAGTGATTTTTAAAAGAAATAGAAATATTTAATATTAAACGAATTTGAATAAAAATACAAACTGAAAATCTTAATTGGTATACGTATACTATATAAAAATGAGACTGAGAAATTGTGTCAGAAGTAGCTTTTTGTATAGATAAAACAGCAAATAATGCAAAACCATACTGAAAAAAAAAATATAATATTTATTTAAAAATGATTTTTTTTTTATTAAAATTTTATGCAAATTTATGAATAATTTTGAATTTAATTATGTGGTTTATATTTTGTGAAACAAAATTTTGTAAAAACTTTTTTTCATTTTTGATCTCAATCCATTTCAATTTCAAAGGCACATTAAATGGAAACCACACAACTTTTCAATGAAATTCAAAATAATGAAAACTTTCCTCTATATTACAATAGCTGCAAAAACTTTAATTTCAAAAAAGTCATTTCAATTTTTGTATACCAAAATACAAGAAGAATGATTATATAAACTGAATTTTGTTTGACTAATTAATATGAAATATTTTTAAGTTTCAATTAAAATAATATGAAAAGAACCGAATCAATTAAAAAAAAAACTTTTCCTATAAAAATCGAAATTCTGACAATTTACTAAAATATTATAATAAATTTGAATTTGCTAAAAAAAAATTTTATGATTAATTATAAATTAATTAGTCCGAAAGTTTTCAAATCAATTTAACACATTTTTCCGATATAATATATATGTATAAATTTCACTATTTATAAGTTCATGACATGAATTCATATTTCAAACTTTGTTTTTTTTGTTGGCAAAGATTAAAAATATAAACTAAAATTTTACACTAAAAATTTCTTGTCACATATTTTTCTTACGATTAAAAAAAAATATCGAAGTTATACTGCAGTTTATTATATATATGTTTATGTTTATGTTTATACGGACATTTATATAAAAAAAAAATGTTCACACGTAATCTATAAGAAAAACAATTGAAAGGATTTTTTTTTTTATGTCCTTATAGCAAAACTTTGAAAACAAGTTTTTATTTTCATTATTATTATTATTATTATTTTCTTATTCAACGAGTGTCCATTTATATATTATGTTTTCGTCCTCATGGAAAGAAATTGTTAAAGGGAAAAAACATAAACCGTACACGAATGGTCACTTTATAAACTTTTTTTTTTTACACTAATCTACAAAAGCACGTGCTCAACATTGGAAATTTTAGTTTTTGCCTTTTTTTTGTTTGTTATGTATGAAGTTAATATCCTTCGGAAAATTTCGTTCTTGTTAGTATAGAAAAAATAATCACATAATATTAGAGAAACGAATTTTTACCGCATGCAATAATATTTTCAATCTTATTAAATAATATACCCGGCTCCTTTCGGATTAAAGGAAATTGGAAAATGTTTTCATGACACTTTTCCAACATCAACTGAAATGATTAAAATAAAAAATTTTCTGATCATATTATTTCTTGAAAAAATCCTTCGTCTCTGTTAAATGATTGTTCTCTTAAATTTGGTAATAGAAAATTCTGCAAAATATTGTTTTTTGTTTCAAGTTTGTGGTTATTTGGTGCGTTGCGCATTGAAATCTTTCTCTGCAGTGTATAGTAATTGAATAAAATTCAAGGATATTTTTTATAGTTGAAATTGAATTATATAGTTTTAAAATTATTTAAATTGGATTGGGGATTATTTTCTTTTATTTATTATTTGGGTTAATTAAATCACAAATTAAGGGATTAATATCAACACTATACAAAGCTAAATTAACAATTAAATATTTTCAGTAAAAAATGAATCAACTTTTTTTTTTTAGACTTTCGATTAGTATTCACTTTAATAGATCAGTTGTCAATGTATTCAGATGATATATCAATAAAGTAAATACTTTTATAGTCTCCCAAAATAGTTCAATGACATATATCTTGTAATTGGTAAATTAAATACTATTTTATTTCAATATTTTGGTCTACTGACTTAAATTTAGTACATTTTAATTATTGGCATTAATAGTTGGAATCTTTGTAGTTTTTATTCAGCTCTTAAATTGAGAAAGAAACTTGTAACTCAGATAAATATAAAATTAATTTCATAACCGAACTAATTTTTGCTATCAAAACTATGTATAACAACTGAAATAGCATTGATATTTTCTTAAAAATGCAAGGATTATGGTTATATGAATAATCTTTTCGAAAATATACATTTAGATTATATTTTAACATTTTTTACTTATATTTCCTCGAATTACATATAGCACTATAAGTAACATTAATATCATGTGGTTTTCCTTTTCACTATTCCTAATAATAATGTTATCAAAAAGTATTTTCATTTACCTATAGACAGGGTAGCTTATAAAATTTGTTTGTTAATTTATATATATAAAAAAAAGTTCATTTATGTTTTGGTCACTTACACTTTATAAACTTTTATTCAGTAAATGAAAAGAACCGAATTTAATTCTTAACTTAATTTAATTACAGAAACTGCTTGTAAAACTGGCCTATAACTGAATAGAAAAAATATATCTGGTGACAAAAACTGTCTCTAATGATATTTTAACTTACCTTCTATTAGAAAACTTTGTAGTTTCTACTACAGATCAGATCCAATTATAATACTACAAATTTAATTTTGATATATAGGCGAAAATTTTGGGTTAATTCAATTATCTATAATAAATAGTAGGTATATAATATCTTTATAGTCAATATAGTACCTCAAATGAAATAAATTTCACCCCATATCAAAAAGTAATGATTTTCGTGATACATTATTATTTAAAGTGAAATTTTCACAAAGATATTTCCGGTTTTATCCTGGGATAAAATAAAAATATAGAAATGAAATTCTTTGTCTATTACAGAATTATAATTCTATGCTGTTTGTCTTCTTTAATGCTAATGGTATAGTAAATAATACGTGTTGCTCCACAATCATTTGATTCCACTTTTCGCTAAAATAAATGCTTATAAAATTTTTAAAAAGTTTTGGTGGAAATATAGGTGGAAATGTTTCTTTTCTATTATGTACGTTTTGCTATATAGTAAATTTTCCATTTAAATAACCTTCATCTCTCTAATTAGAAAGAGAAAAAGCTGTCGGAGATCCTGAAAAAACAAATAATTTCCGCTAAGGGTAAATGTTAAGACATTAATTATATAAATTTTGTTGTTTCTTCTAATTATAATGTTCCTAGTATAGTATATGTGGTCAGTTTAATCCTGACATATAATTTTATGCTGAATTTTTGTACTTCTAAATTTACCTTTAATTTTTCTATGTAATATTTTTGAGAAGTATAGAAAAATAATATTTTTATTTTTTGCCTAAAACCTTTTTTTTTTGGAAATGTTAATTATTTTATCTTATTAAAACCTTGCACTAGTAGATTACATTGCACTTTTATCTATGTGTAACATTTAATTTGGTATACAAAATAACTATTGAGCGTTAGAATGTTCAGACAACCACAACTTTATTAATAATATAAATTGCCTTTATGATTATTCACAAATAATTAAAAATTTGTACAAAAAACTCTCGGTCAAACCCCATTCTATAAATCAATGAATAGTTTAAGGGGAATTTAATCAATCAATTTCAATAAATTTATATACCAATCTGATATAATATTGGAATATTTTAAATTTAAACATATAAAAAAGGTATAGTAATCAAAAATGTACCTAAATTGGCATTTCATTCAATCTACTATATTCATTTATTTACATATAAATATTTATTATTTTATTGAAACGAATTGATATTTTCGGTACTATTACTTTTATAAATTAAATTCATTTGTTAAATTTTCCATATATATCTTTTACCAATAGGGAAAATTGTATAATTGTTTATTGTAAATTAAAAATTAAATATGCTCATATATGCACAATTCGTTGATTATATTTTAGTATAAAAAATATGTGGTAAAATTTTGTATTTTAATTAATTTGATTTTAGAATTATGTATAATTTATGATTTTTATGCTTTTGTATTTATATAGATAAATGATTTGTATTAGTATATATACAATTAAAATTTAGATATCCTTTATGGAAAAACTAAATATTTTAACTATAATTTATTGAGCATTTTAAATGTAATTCTCATCTCAATGTGAGGTGAGAATTACACTTAACATAATATAAGGTTCTAATGAATTTCAGCAATACTATTTCAGCGGCAACAAAGGATGTTTCAATTATTATCCTATATATAATATTATATCCTTTTTAACGACCTAGTCCAGCTAAAAAGAAATTTTGGTAACCGCATCTATATTGCAATTTGTATTGACCTAAATATATATATATTTTCGTATAAATAACATGTGATGTATTGATATATATATTTGACAGAATTGACAATAACAAATTAGTGGCAATAATTCAGTAGTATAAAAAAGATTTATATTTAAGCATAAAAATTCTTAAAAAAACATTTTTTTTTTAGGGAATTGATTTAGTTGGTTAAGATATAATTTTGTTAAAAAGATTAGAAAACATATCACGTATAAAAAAATGTCATATAAATACATGGGGAAAAGTCGTATGAGAATTTTTCCTGTTTTTTTGGTGCAATTTTAAATATCACGTATCTTTAAATTGCATAACGTACTTGAATTTTTGTACATATATATAAAAGATTTTTATGTAATATACTTCAGCAGAAACTTGGAAATAAAAATAACAATTTCTTTAAGTAACTTAACGATATTTCTAACGTAGTTGTTTTCATTTTTATTTTATTTTTTTTTTGATTGAGCTAAACGTCACGTCCTTAATTTTTCCTGCCACATACTTTTATTAAAAATGCATATATAGAAATTTTGTTATATAAAATTATCATATAATCCATTTTATTTCATTTTTTTTTGAATATTTTATATTAATAATATTGTGAAAAATGTAATAAGGATATTACTATATAAGAAGTGTTAAATTATCCAATATTTTTTTCACATATGTGTAGGAATTATATATACAATTTTTTTTTTGAAAACTTTAATCCCATTTCATTAATTGCAGTTGGTGGAATATCCTTGTTTTTTTTTTTTTGCTTAAAATCCTTTTACTATACTGAATAAATTTGAATGTAAATTAAATAAATATAAAAATAAATTGTATATAAAAATATGTAAGGGATATTTATAATTCTTTTTGAATTAATATATATTTTTTTTAAATAGATTTTTCATTTGCTTTTGATGGGTTAAATGAAATTGGTATATAACTATTTTTTTTTAATATGATATTTTATACATATAAAACTGAAAGGCTGAAATGATATGATACTTAAGTATTGCAATGATAGCGACGTAGCGCATCAAAATCTACCGCAAAATGTATTTTTTTTATATATACATATATTATGTTTATATTTCAAAAGGATCTGTGTGAAACGATATATATAGGATATTATATCCTGGAGAGTAGAGATATTTATCATACTTTTAATATGGATTATATATTTTTTTTTTGAATGAATTAAATTTATGTATATTGCAATCATATAATGAATTTAAGGTCGAAAATTTATATATGAATAACATTCTCGTTTTAAGGATTATATTGTTGTTGTGTAGTATAAAACTTACATTGAATTGAATTTTTCTATAATAGCATAAAACTATTTTAGCATAAACAGGAAAATTATTTACATAATAATTATTTTTACATAAATAAAGTGGTTTTACTTATTAAAATATATATATCACCGTGAATATATTATTCAGAAATTATTAATTTAAAGGATATAATTAACATCTAAATATTTTCTATTATGGAAATTAGTGCATCTATAAAGATAGAGTTATTTGAAATAATTGCAATGTAGAAATCTATTAGTCAGACTAATGTTTTAATTTAATTTATAATTTTTTCCTAATTTTTCAGATAGCCATGAAGCAATTAACAGAACCAGACTCGTATATATACTCGTATAAATGGCTAGGGGTAGAATTAAAGATAATATATCTTATACAAAACAAAAAAATCCATAATTCTATAATATATAAAAACATTGTTAACTGGTTTTCTGCAAATCATAAGATAAATATTTACATTTGATTAATTTTTTTATATATGCCATAATAACAAAACAGAGTGACATATAAACATTGATAAGGTATGACATTGTCTATTTTATTAATTTCATTAATATGCATTTTTAATACATATAATTATTTATTGTCTTTTAGTGATCTAAAATTTATGTTTTCGAATGATAAAATTCAGATTTTGATTAGTTGGCTTTTATACTATATTTAATGATTACAATTACATATTTCACAAATATATTACATATATAAATTGAATAATGGATATTATTCATAAATCATATAATCTTATAAATGACTGATTAAAGCAATGTAATTTTGATTAATCTCTTTATGCATTTTATAGTACATAATTCCAATATTCATTTAATCAATCTGTTCTTAAAACTTTAACCATATTGAAATATTTTCAGAGAATATATATTAATATTTCGTTCTTAATCAGTTTTATTAAATTTTCGTCTATTTAATATACAATAATCAAATTATAAATTTTAAATATTTGTTAAAATTTATATTTACATAATTTAAATTCCTCTAAATTCTGGCAAAGCTTGTATACCAATTAGCTATTATATATATACGTGTATATAAAACTTTATGATTGTTTTGGACATTTTTCATAGTTAATTTATACGATACAAAAATTAAAGTCCTTCCATAATATTCATTTTATTTCCTTCTGGTATATGTAGATAATTTATTGTAAAGTTATCGTAAACAAATCCACTCTATATTATATGCAATTTACCAATAAAATACGAAGCCTATTATAATAAATTATATCTTGCTGTTTATAAATATAAATATTTGAAAATTTATCACTTTTCACAGGATATAATGGCTATCATACATTTATATATTACATATATATGCAGTCAGTTTGTCAAGTATTTCAATTATATATTTTATTTCATATAGCCAACAGTTGATGTTTTAAATAGTTTCGAATTTCTCTTAAATATAAAAATTATTCGTCTATCATAAATGATAATTTATATATAAAAGTCAAAATTATACAGAATATTTTACAATTACATATGTAATATGTTTAATTGATATGCAATTACACTTGATATATAATATAGATCATAATAATTTTGAATAAAATAATCAATTCCGTATCTCAAAATTATATTTTATATATATTTCGTATCCTCGTTATATATTTAATTTATCCTTATACTTTTACAATGAAATTTGATTTACTATACCAATTATTTGTTATGTTATATAACTATATAACAAAAATTATATCATATAATTGAGGAATGCTAATCAAAGGTAGAAATTTTCCAAATTGAATAATGATGCACCAGAGCACCAGATTTGATATCATAATTTAATACATTTTATATGAATATATACAGAAAGTCTAATATTATATATCAAATAAATTCAATTTGCATAATGAAAACATTAACATAATAGAAGATCCTATAAAACGGATATAATCGTAAAGATATTTAATTAATCAAATTCAATAAAATTTATAAATTTTTATGGTTATTCATATAAGTATAATATTGTATGAACAAACGAAATGAAATTGAGTCAACAACATATAAGAAGTCAGAATTAGCATTTCATTTTGATGTACAATAGGTACACAATTTTTACCTATTCATTATAAAATATTGATTTATATTGAGTTTTGAATGAAATTGAGAATGAATTTTATGAAACGGCTTTTTTCTATGTTGAAATTTTTTTTTTGATTAATTAATAAATTCTCTTATTGTTAAAATTTTCAATATTTTGAAAATTCGGTTTTTGGTAAACTTGCGAAACATTCAAACAATTAAAATTTGTAGAAGAAAATCCTGAAGGGTTTCTTAATATATTTTAATTGAAAATTGGAAAATTTTAATGTGCAAATATATTTTCAGTCTATAAAATTTAAGTATACAAAAATTTTAATTCTAAGAAAGTTTACTTTAAACAGAAATTTAACACATTTTCCATCCGACACAATGAATTTTTGTTTCATTGTATATATAGTTTTCTGTAAATTACAAAAGGATCAAAATCTCCTTTAATATAATTACCACTACTATTATTATTTTGTATCTGGCTCGGATATATAGGTTTCTAGGCTAATTATATTTTGCTTTTAGGATAAGTATAACTAAATAAATGAAAGAGAAATTTTGAAATATAAATATAACAAGTCCAAAATTTTCAATTTTGAATAGAAAAACTGAAAGCTAAAATATATACTAATCATTGAACATTAACAAATAGCAAAGAAATGTAAATAAAAGAATATTTTCTATAAAAAGCAATTTTTTATGTATACCAGCAATAAAATAAATAAGACAACCTTTACAATATTGTACTGTCCAATAAAACGAGATTAAAACTAACAAATTTAAATTAGGAACTATCCAAATTTAGTAGAATAGACATTTTTATTTAAAATTTAATTTCCTTTTAGTAGATTATATTTAGATATATTTTAATTTTTTTCGAAAACATATCACGTAATTATTGCTAGAAAAATAGTTATGTATGCGGAAATTGGATGTGATTTGGAGCATCACGTAATTTAAATTGCATAACTTTAATACTTGGTATATTCATTATACACTTTATATAAGTTGAACAAGAAATTAAAAATTTTCGTGTTTTAGGCATTAAAATTAGAAGTTTTGTTAACTAACTTAACAAAACCTCATTTTAATTCGATAATTGCTTAATGTGTTAGAGATTTAACCAAAAATATATTTGTCACATTCTTAATTAGAGAAATATTTAAATAAATTATTTTTAAATAGATGGAAAATTTGTAAAATTATAATATAAATTAAAGTTTCAAAGGGACCACTTATACTTTACCTCCTCCAAAACTTAAAGAATTATACTTACGATCCAAAGAAATCCTTTAAATTTCAAACACTTGACTATATTTCATAATTGAAATTCAGTAACAATTAAAATTTCTTATTGCTTCCTCGGCAATTTTTAACGACTAAAAATGTAACACGCTTTGAATATTAATATCCTCTAAATGGATGAAGTCCTTTTTTTATATTATTTATGATTTCCATTAAAAAGATATTTATTATAAATTATAATCAAAATATTAAAAAAAAAGGATCAACAAAAGTTTTTCAAAGAAAATTAATTGAAATTTATTATTATTTGTAAATTATTTTTGTAATTTGACTTTATGCCTAAACAATTTCATCAGAATATTAGCAAAAAAATCACTTTTAAACTTTAAACTTTCGTTGAATGTTGAAAATGTATAAATTACCAATACTAAACAAACTAAAAATCATTTTAAAAATAATTTTATCCTAAATAGTAAAAGAAAATTTTAATTAAATAATGAAAATTTATTTGTAAAGTTGAAAAGTTTGATTTCTTCAAATCTTAAACTAAAAGTTATATTGTATTAAAAAGTTCCTTTTAATATTTTTCTGACCCAAATAAATGTTTTTGGAAAGCAAAACTTTTAAATCTTATTATAAATTTTATCGCATATTTTTACTTTCATTACCGGATATTGCCTAGATATGTTGGCTACTTAAACATTATTATTATTTTTTTTTTCGTCCATCCTTAATATAAGGAAAATAAAACTAAAATTATTATCGTAACCAATACTCGTAATAAGTTTTTGTTCTCCAGAAATATATAATTTAAATTAGAATTAACATCAAATTTTCCATAAGCCACCGAGGAAATAACTTTGAATATTGTTTTGTTTAATAAGTCACGACTTTCTGACACAATTTGAATTTATGATGGTTAAGGCATTTTTTAGAAGGCAAAGTTTTCATTGTCCATAATAAATAACAACAATGAATGAACCTTACAAAAAAGGATCAAACTTATTAATGTTTTTTCGATTTTTGTTGAAAGGAGCAGAATTTTTTATGCAGTAAATTTGTAAATGTTTTCATACAGATTTTTTTGGGTTTGTTGATATAATTGGTAATGGTGAATTGTTTTAAATTACTTAGTTAATTAATGATAGCATCAATTTTTAAAATTCTACAAAAAAGCGATATTAAAATTCTACTTTCTTGTCCAATAAACTTCAAGAATAGTTTCTTCCTTTAGTAGTTTTAATTCTACAATCTTAGAAAATTTAAATTTAATCAAAAAATGTTTAAAAACTTAATTTAATTTGAATTTTTCCCAACTATTTTATACTTTTTTTAATTTGAAATTTAATCGAAAAGTTAAAAAAAAAAATCTTTAGAAGTGGAAAATATAAAAAAAATAAATTTTCTTACCAATAATTTCTGCTGATAATATCGAGAATACAAAAATCTTTTAAGTCAAAAAATTAGTGAACTATAAACTTTTTTTTTCTAAGAAATCAATTAAAAAAAAATTTTCTTAGTTTGTTTTGAATATTTTGTAATGAAAATTTAGTACAATAAAGATTGTGGATGAAGTGCACAAAGTGTTCGATAAAATCAAAAGGTTTGTGAAAATGTTCGATAAAATCAAAAAGTTGGTATGGTTAATATTACAAAATGTTTGTACTACCATTTGTACAAACATGTCTCCAATATTGATTCAATCCTTTGATAGTTGTTATTATTTCTACATTTACAGGATTTTGTTGACATCATTTTGTAGGTACCTCTTCGCATAATATTCTACCTGTAAGGATATTTATAATTCACAGTATTTAAACAAATTTTAGGAAATTAAATATTCCATTATTATTAAGTGACTAGAAAAACAATATTTGTAATGATATCTTATCCTACCCAATTAAATTTCTAATTTTTTTTAATGTAATCAATATCAAAGTTTATTTACTTCTAAAATTACCTTAAACCATTAAAATGACGAATACAAATTAGAATACTTTAATCCTTGCTACTAGTAGTCATTAATCAACAACAATCCTGTTGATATAAGTAACATCACGTTAACCAAAAGAATGTATATGACAACAATTTGAAATTTGTGTATAATTATATACCAGGTACACATTTTCAAAATTTAATATTTTCAATCAAATTTAAATAAAATTACTTTTATATTTCTATATAGTATCTAGGGAGAAATAAATTAGAATATTTATGGCTATAGTTAGAATTTAATATACAATCCGGTTATAATATTGATTATTTTGTCCTTATTATTTAATTTAATACTTCATTTAAATTTTCAGGAAATCGTAATTTGATTTTTTTTTAAATGCGGTATACGCGTGTGAAATTTTTAACGATATTTGCATTTAAATTTGCATTTAAATTATAAAAAATTTTTACCATGTTATTAGAATTATTATTTACCTGATTCTACTATTAATTAGAATTAATTGTATAAAAATATTTTTATGAATTTAGTAAATATATAATTTAATTTAAAGACAATGAATTAATTTAATTATAATTGATTTACCTAAAATAAATTCGGACAAAATTGGATAACATTATTTTATATAATTCAAATGGAACAAAAATAGAAAAGGTAATAGAATATTTATTTAAAAATGAATGAATAAATGTGGATGTTGCGATTTAAATAATGGAGAGAAAATTTTCATTTTTATTCTTTCTATAATTTCAATGGTAGAGAAATACAAATAAACTTTTTCAATGAAATTTAAAAAAAAAAAAAAAGTTATTTATACAAAAATGTTAACAACTATAAAATTTCATTTCAGGAATATTGATTTCGTTTTTCATTTTTCATGTTTTTTTAAAATATTAAAATTTAATTTATGAATAATTTTAATTATATGTTTTTAACAAAAACGTTTTCATTTAACAAAGTATGATAATAAATTAGCTAATTCTATTTACAATTTTCAAATTAATTTAATACATTTTCCGATATTTATGTTTCATAACAGAAAACTAAATTTATTGTTTATCTAAAATGTAAAATATGAAATTGAACTAAAACTAATTTTACACTATAAAATTTCTTTAGTCACATAATTTTTCGTACAATTAAACTTTTAAATTTAAGTTTTATAATATCGGACAGATTAAAATAAAAATCACACGTAATCTATAAGAAAAACGATTGTAAGGATTTCTGTCTGAACCAAAACTTTTGAAAATTTTACAAAAAACTTTATTATTATTTTTTTTTTCTTATTTAACGAATGTCCATTATGTGTCCTCGTAAATGGATAAATATATATGGACCTTATATGTATGTATATATCTAAAGAAATGGTCACTATTCTTTAACACAATAATCTACAAAAGCACGTGCTCAAAACTTTTTTTTCCTTACTTCTTATATATATATATATGAATATATTAAAGCTAGTATATCCTTCGGAAAATTTCGTCCTTATATAGAAGAAAATACTCATATAGATATTAGAAAAACGAATTTGTACCGCGTGCAATAATATTTTCAATCTTATTTGATAATATTGTCTCCTTTGGATAAAGGAAAATTGGAAAATGTTATCATAGCATTTTTCCAACATCAACTGAATGATTAAAACGGTTAACATAATTCTCTTTTAGTTGGTAAATGAATGAAATACCTGCAAAATTTTTACAGATTTATAAATTGTGTTGTTATTTCGTGCTTTGCGCATTAACATTTCTCTCAGGAAGATTATTTTTTCTCTCAAGTATATTCAAATGATATTTGCAGAATATTATAATCAGTGCATTTAACAATCATATTTTCATTCCCTTTTTCCTTTTTGCTAATTGTATATGACTAACTTATGTACACAATGTTTTTAGTTCTGATCATCGTAATAATTAAATTGATATTAGTTTAGTAATTTACTTTGGCATATTTTTTATTGGCAAATTTCATTAAATATTTGCTGTATAAATATTAAATTTTTATGATTAAGTTTAAAAAAAGGATATTTTTTTTCTTAAGCTTTCATAAATTAATTAATTCTTTCAAAATTTATCATCCAATAAATACACAAAATTATGAGTAAATTTCAAATATCCAAAAATTCCATAGAAAATCGTTATTTTTGAAATTTTTAAATTTAAATTGAAGCTTTTTTGGTATATAACATAACGATAAACATTAACTATTATTATCAACAGAAAACCGCATATAACATAAAACTAACATAGAATATGGTTTTTGTATTTAACCACATAGATTTAATTAATCTATAAAAATGAAATTTTCTTATATTCAGACAGGGTAGTTTCGGTATATACCTTATTCATTATATACCATATAAAAAATAAACAAGATAATTTAATATTTTAGAATTCATCATAAAACGAAAGATAGAAAGATATGAACAGAAATATCCACTTAAGGATTATATTCGTAAGATTAATATTATAATAATACCCAGTGACAAAATATATATATATAATAAAATTACAGTGATTCATTGTCTCTTATTTACCAGGATTTTGTATATTTACTAGCACCATAATATTTGTTATATACATAGTATACGTGTTGCTCCAAATCATTTGATTACACTTTTCACTAAAGTTTATATATATGAAAAAGAAAATTTCCAAAAAAAAAACAAAATAATTATTCAAATGTAGAAGGATACATAATAATAAAAATGTTATGGTAGAAAATATTTTTCTATTCAAAAATTGTTTCCTTTTTTCTCTAATTATAACGAGAAAAGCTGTTTTGTATATCCCTGAATATTTAAATTTCCACTATGGGAACACATTAATTATACAAATTTTCCTGTTTTTTTTTTTTAACTCTCCTCTTCTATATTAGATTTTATGTTTACCTGCAGGTTTTCTGTGGTCTGTATATAGTTTACCTTTTGGAGTAATGTTCAAAATGTTTATACATTTTATACTTATGCGTATAACCATTATATATTATTTGTATAGATATAACCATTAAACCGAATAGAATATTATAATAATTCTCCTTGGGAATTTAAAGTTTCTCCTGTGTAATATATTTATAAAAAATTTGTATATAGTTAAAATAATTTTTGAAAACAAAATTATATAATATAATTTTATTATGTGCAAATAAAAAAAACAAACATTTTCTAATTATTCAGTGTGGTTTAGCTTCCTATTTAAATAATAAATGGAAATGAATATGGTTTTATTTTGTACAAAAATGATTTTCTTTTTTTTTTTTTTGGTGGATAAATATTTTGAACTTTAAGGAAATTTAATGCACATAATAATTTATATACAATATGAAATAGTTTACAAAAATATGAAAAATTCTGAATTTATCAATATATTTACTAGTTTCCTTTATAAAAATCATATATCAATAAATACTTTAACGATATAATTCAAATATCCTATTAATTTAATAGTCTGTTGCCAAGAAATATTACACTGTTGACATTTTATATAGAATTTTTAAATTTATCATATAGCCATTTTAACCATTAGATTTCTATTTAAATATAAAATATATATTTTACATCCGGTAAAATTAGAAAAAAATGCATATTAAATAATATCTACAAACTAAAAAAAATCTCAAATGATTTAAATTTTATATTCAAGATAATTTTATTCAATTTCATTATTTGATTTATGTGCAGAATAATTTTATGCCATAATATCTCAATCAGAGAAAATTAATTTCCGGTTTATTTTTTTAAGTTTTGAATTTTGATTTTTTTGGCTTGGGCAAAAGATTTTCTTATTTTTATAAGGATTAAATAAAAAAAAAAATTTCATTTATTGCTTATTGACCTGAAATATTCAATTTAATTTAGATTATATCAGCTAATAATGTAATGGAGATGTTATAATGTTGGGTTCAATAAGTGTAGGTAGGATCATAATTTTTTTGCTTTAAAATTGTACAAATTGAAATTAATTTCGAAAATTATTAGTTTTCATTATAAAATGAAACCAATTTTTATTCTAGCAATTCAATTAAAGTTTTATATTTCTAAAATTTTGGTATATATATAAACTATATGGTAGTGAAATATTTCTAATCAATATATTTCAACTTAACTTATTCTGAAAATTTCTAATAACAATAACCTTGATTAGAATCTATTTTCCAGCTGTTGGGATATTTTTACATGATAATCCATTTTGATGATGAAAAAAACATAAACAAATCTGCGATCACAAATTTGTATACTATATGTCATTTATAGCTCTACTTTTTGCATAAGTTTTTTAACACAATTTCCAAATGTATATTTGTAATTAAATGTAGAAATAGCATTAATTTAAAACTTATACTTCCCTTAATATTTTTTTCAAAACATTTGTTTTCCGTCCAAGAGGACAAATTTTATTCTGCAATGACAATTACTTACCAGGAAAGCATATAAATAAATATAAAGCGAACTATTTTTTAGTGTGAAAAAAAAGAAATTGTAAACTTCAATTTGTACATAAAAAATTGTTATTTTTGTCCACCTGTAATAATTAAAGTTCCAAAAAAAATCTTATTGTCCAATAGCATTACAGAGACTAACAAATTAGCCAAAGCAACTTTCGAAATTTAATAGTAAAGAACGAAAAAAAAAAGAGTTTCAGTTGGAAATTTTTATTAAAGTTTAGAAAAAACATATCACGTATATCAAAGTAAATATAAATATAAAGGATATATGATGAGGAGAAGGATGTAATTTAAAAAATCACGTATTTAAAATTGCATAACATAGTTACATATAGTTACCTGCATTTTTTATATAAAGATTTTATGTTAAGCGTTTTTAGTTTTCATATGGAAAAGAACTTCAAATAATTTTCTTTGATTGCCTTAAATTATAAGGTCACGTCTTCATTTTTCTGCAATATTACCTCTACAGATTTGAAAAAGATTGGTGTGGCTTATAAAATATTATAAATTATATTAACTATTTTATAAATATTAATCTAATTTTCAGTAATTTTTGTAAATTAAAACTAAAAACTAAAAAAAAGTACTTTGTCAGGACTGGAAAACTTTTTTGTATATATCCTGTAAAAATATTCTGCAGATGAAGCTTATATAAATGAATTTCCTTAATATTACAAATAATTTTCATTATTTTGAACTTGGGGCAAGAAAAATAAAGTACTTTACATTCCTCCGTAATATAATTTTATAATGCATCTCAAAACCACTTCAGGTTATCTGAAAACTAAAGAATTTATGTACTTGGGTAGAAATAATGGTGGTTGGTAGAAATAATCTTTTAAAATATAAATATATTATATAAAAAAAAAATCAGATAAAGCTGAAAATAAAATTCACAGATTTCGTTACGACCACAATTTTTATATATAGAAATTTTTAAAATGCCCATGGCAATTTGATGACATTATTGTAGAGTAGAATTATGGAAGCAAAGCTTTAAAAATCAGACCAAAAAAAATTAAATGGAAATATTTAAAGTTTAAAGCATTTAATAAAAAAACTCTACGACGTATAATTTTTTTTAACCAAATTGTAGAAATAAAATGGTATTAACATTTATCTCGAGTGGAGATTTAGTATTACATATTCAAAATAAAGGGCAAGAAGATTCTGAATTCGATCACTGGTTCTATGGTATTTAAATTAATGTAAACTTCTTTCTCGTGATGTGTTGTCTGCATCGCTTCAGTTATCTGTGTTTGTCTGTGCATATCCTGGAGGAAAAAAATGGAATTATTATTTAAATTTTACGAAATAAATTTATATAGCGAAAATAAAATACATATATTTATGCTTTTATTAAATTTTTATGGAAAATGTAAAATTTTAAAATATTATTAAGAAAAACAAAAAGTTAATCTAATTAAGATAACAAAATTTGTGTAGACAGTTTACTGCCCAAAAATTTACTATATCACATACAAGAAATCTTTATTAATCCGTTTAAAAAGGAAATATTAAAAATTGGTTTTTTATCCTGAATCAGCAATAAATAAACCTGAGCAAAGTGTGTGTATAACTGACCAAAGCAACATTACTTTCCTATACTATAAATATGTATAAATACTTAAATAATAAATTATATTTTTTTAGAGTTGCTTCTTGTGTCTTAAGGAACACTACTAAGAAGACTGTCCAATAAAATAAGAGATTTTTTTTTTGTGAAGAATAAAGTAATGTAATTTTTTTGCCAGGATAAACGAATAATAAAAATCGTATAATAAAACATTTTAATGCTTTTGTAACAAGCTTAACTAAATAGTAAACAAGGAAAGACTAAATAAAATTAATGTTGTGATAATTTTCTTTATATATTTTATTTTATAGTAGTTAAATCTTAAATTTCTTCATAATGAAAAACATTTAATGGGGAGATATAAAAATTAACTTTTAAATACAATTTTTTTATATAACAATAATTCTCCATCATTTTGTGAAATATTTAAATAAAGGATTTATACTTATAACCATCGCCTTAAATGTAATTTAAAAATTTTTTGGGATAAATTTACATATTCTAAAAGTTATAATGTCGTTAAATTAAGTAAATATTAATTCAAGATCTTTTTTTTTTCAACTTCCTCAGAGGAAAAAAAAAAGGAAAATGCTTTTTGAATTTATAATATTCTTGAAAAGGGGGAATAAGTCCTTTTATGACCTTTTTGCCTTTTATTAAAATAAAAGTGTTTCATTTATTAAAGAAATTCAGAAGGCACGACATTTTTTAAC
Source organism: Empis stercorea (assembly GCA_949752835.1). NCBI lineage: Eukaryota > Metazoa > Arthropoda > Insecta > Diptera > Empididae > Empis > Empis stercorea. The sequence goes on from OX457089.1 coordinate 49,560,176, forward strand.
CGAAATATTTAGCAAAAGGTCAAATGATTTTATTTTAAAAATTAATTGAGTGGAATTTAATATTTTTGATATCACATTTTTGATATAATTGAGCAATGACCAAAATTTTGATATTGTTGGATTTTTGTATGTCAATATATTATTTAAATGAAGATAAATTAAAATTAAAAATTATACATTATTGAGAGAGAATGGTTTTTTACATACATATATTAATTCTTTACCACCTACCACCTAAAAATATTATAACAATATTTCCAAAATTTCATACTAAATTCCACTTTAGGATCAGTGCCATATAATCATAACCATTTTTATGTACAGTGCCTTATAGATGAGAATATTTCTCTGTCCATTTACCAAACATATAATTTATCAATTTTAACACTCAAAGGATTTATAAATTATCTGCAAGCATTTTCTTGTATTTTCATACTATCACATAATATAATAGATGATTGGTATTGTTCAATTTTTAGGATATCTAATAAGATTAGAAATTTTCCAATGAATGCTCATGGGATTCAACAATAAAGAAAGTGTAGTTATTTTTTCATCCAGAACACGTTTTTTGGTTATCCTGATAAAATTAAGTAAAAAAAGGGGTTTTTTATGTATACATATGTAAATAATGAATTGAATTATATTTAAAGATTAAATTTGGCAAATAATTTTGAATAAATGTAATTTCAATAATCAACAATCAATGAAGTATTTCAAGTCAGAGGTAAAATTTTTAATTAAATTAATGTTTCAAATTTAATTTTAATTTTTAACACCATATAGTTTATAGTTATACTATATTGTGATGAATCTGTGTTCAACCATGTGAAATTAATTTTGAATTATATTTTGGAAAATTATTTATTTCTACATTATAAATTACAAACTTTATTTTTGTACTATATAATATAATAAATTTTGCATTCTAAATTATGTATTGTGGATAAATTATTGAAAAGTAGTATCGAAAACAAACTACAAACCATAAATTTATCAATAAAACTTTTATACAAAAGTTTTCTATTCTCGGTATACTATAATTTTTGGAAAATTATCACGTAAATTTATTTTCTATATGCCTGCAGAATAATTTTGAGTTGACAATTTATCACGTATATTTATACATAATTTAAATTGATTCAAAAATGTTGCTAAAATTTTGTATTATACTCTAAGCCACAAAATTTATATAATTTTAAGATTTATTTTAACGACTATTATTTTCAATTTGAAACTATATTTTATTACGAAATTAAATCAGGCAATGCAGCATACATTATATTACAAATTCACTATAAATAATTCAGAATTTACAGATTTTATTAGAGTCCTGATAAGGACTCGTACTTTTTTCTTTAATTTCAAATATTCCGATATTTGTTATTTAAAAATGTTTGGAATAGTTTTTTTTTTCTATTTTGTGTAATTTTATCAAATCACTTCAAGATTATTTTAAAAAAAAATGTAAGAAAATATTTTAACTTCCTTAAATCCACGATTTCAATTTATAAATAAACTTTTTAAATGTTTCCTTGAAAAATATTTATTGTAATGCATTTTAACATATGTAAAAAAACTTTATGTGAAATAAAATCTCGATAATAGAAATATTGGAGAATGCGGACAGCCTAAGTCAGGCAACTTATAAAAATTATATTTCAACTATTATCAAAGCCGTATATAATATATACGGCTTTGCTATTATGTTTTCGGTTAAAAGTTTAATTAAATTTCATATAAGTTTAAATTAAATTCATCTTTACTTGCTGGTAAATTTATAATCTTTTCTTTAAAAATTTTCTCAAAAACCAAACAATCAAGTATGTGATAAAATAGTTGAAAACTTTTCTCAATTTTGATGTGGGATTTCAATAAATATATGCATGCAACTATAACTATTATTTTAGTAAAATTTAAGTTATCTTCTACGACTCTACGAAAAGTGAATTCAGTTCGAATCGAAGTCGATTTATCTCGTAGAATATTTTTACAAGTTTTAAATTTAAATTTAAAAAAATTTCAACGATGTCTTTAATACCATTATTGACGAACTTGAAATGTGATCCATGGGAACTTAGAAGACATAGACATGAGAATTGTCTCCGTTCTGATTGGGATTTATTTGGTTTAGGAATTTCACCACAAGAAGTTCGAATCATGTCATCAATGTTACCAAATATGCGAAATACTGCTCTTCAACAACACCAACAAGATAATCTTCAACTTGTTATACAGGGTCAACCACACATTGGTAAAGATGGTTATTAAGTTTTAATGGATGTTCAACAATTCCGGCCAAGTGAAATTAATGTTAAAACAGATGATAATAACATTATTGTAGAGGGTAAACATGAAGAACGTCAAGATGCAAATGGTTCGATTACACGACAATTTCGTCGTAAATATCAATTACCAGAAAGTTATGATGCAAATGAATTAATTTCAACATTATCATCAGATGGTATACTAACAATTAAAGTACCACGACCAAAATCATCGGGTGGTTCGAATAAACGTATTATTCAAATACAACAAACTGGTCCAGCTCATTTAAATGTTAAAGATAATTCAGCTGGTGATAATAATGAACGCAATAAAGTTGCTGCTTCTGCTACTAAAAAAAGTGGAAATTAAAATAATTTATATTACATTTATTTTCTGTTTACATTCCTAATAAGTTTTTTGACAAAACTAATTTCGAAAAACTTGAATTTGTAATTTTGTGATACCAACAAACGCAATTTTGATTCTGCATGTTTTCTATTCATTTTTGTTGGTGAACAATTTATTGAAATCCATCGAAAATAATTTTAAACTACATATATTTATTTATCAATAAAGTTTTATGAAGTTATATAAGTTAGAAAAACTTATCACGTTTTACCATACATACATTTCTATTCCTATATGTATAGTCTACTCTACAGAAATAAATTTTAGATGGAATTTTCTTTATGGAGTTTATTCAATTAAATCCTGCCTACGATATTATATTTTGTAAAAGTCAAAAAATTTATAATACCTAGTTAGATAAATAATTTTAAATACTATTATTATGGTTTGTCATAAGTAAACTTGCATAAAGGATAAAGGTATAGAATCAATGTTGTGATTATGTTATTCGATAAATTTAAATTGGCTTTGAAAGGAGATATTGAAATTAATTATAAATTAAATTTATATTCATGATATTTAAGTGACAGTGACGATAATGTAATTTAGTTATTAAAATTTTTAGTTTTAATTAAGACGAAATTTATTATCCAATAATTTTTTATCAATATTCTAATTAGAATATACGAAAACTTGGTTTTACATTTAAAATCATTAATCACTGACTCTTTGAAATATAACTTAACGACACTTAAACAAATGGTGTTGTAAGATTTTCTTGCATTACTATTACACATTTTTCATAAAATAACGAGTGCTCTTCGTATTTTAACATTTTATAAATAAATTTTACTAGGAAATTGAACAATTTTGAGTGAAGTAAACTTTGAATGATATTCTTCTATATAATAAATATAAACATCTATTTTATACTTATTTTACAAATTTAACAAACGCTTATGTATTAGTAGTATTAGTTTTACATATTTCAGTAAGAATTATTGTAACTTTAAAATTAATTTTATAAAACAATTTATACGATGTAGTAAATTTCGTCCTTGATTATTATTATCTCAGAAGATTTAAGACAATATTTATGTAATTGATTAGAATTTCTGTTTATAAGTATTCGATTTTCCTTACAAAAACGTTACATAATTTAATAACTTCAATATTTGATTTTAAACCATAGTACAAAGACAAACAGTTGACTTTCATATTTACACCATGGCAATTAAGTTCAGAAGAGTATTTACAAGAATTATGATCACATGTACTTGAAATTTACTAAAATATACATTAAATTAAAAGAATGATATTATTAGAAATTTCCTCCTATTTACTATTAATTGAAATAACTCGTACACATCCTGCTCCAAATTTTATTTTAATCAAATTGTTATTATTTGCTATTATAAAATAGCACAAAATTGTGTAATTATGTATATAGAAATATTTACTATGTGGTAGAAATATTTCTGTTCAAAATTGTTCCTCTCAAATTATAACGTGAAAGGACATTAATTTATTATACATATAAAATTTAGTTTGTTTTTTTCTAATTATTATGTTTCCTGCAGGTTTTTGGTGGTTAGATATATATTTACAAAATATTGTTGATAGTTTTTGTTACTATTTGTGAATTTGTGATGCTTATATTTATTTATAGAAATATCCAACATGGAAATTTGAAAATTCTTTCTGTAATTTAGAAATTTTTAGTTAGCAATTTTTTTTTTAACATATTGCAAATGAAAAATGTATTCATTTAATCAAATAAATTTTAATATTACCCATTTTACATTTTTTTTTTTCAATTTAAATTATTCAAATTAGGAAATCAAATTGATATTTTATTTATTGCATATAAAAAAAGGATTTCGTTGAGAGAAATTCATATTTATTTATAAATCTAATAATATAAATTTTCCACATATTTCTTCAGTTTGCTATTTTACATAAATGTATCATTTAAGAAATTAATTTATACAATGAAAATTAAATTAAATATCTACCTAAACTAGTAAGTTAAGCTCTGAAATACTTTATTTATTTATTCAATTTAAAAGATTTTTTAAGTTTTAAAGTTCTTGGTTATCAAAAAGAGAAAATTAATTTCCGCTTTTCTGTGTTTGATTTTAAATTTATGTAAAAGCAACAGGAAATTTTCAGTATTTTTAGTCAGTTTAATTCTTTAGTGAACGAATTTAATGTAAATTACACTGAAAATATTATTATATACCACAAATTATCCAATTAGAAGTTCAGATTATAAAAAGTAAAAGGTAATATTAAATTGAATCCATAATATTATTATTATCATTAAATTATGTATATAAATTTTTTTTTTTTACATTTTACTAAATCCATGTTAATTTTATCTAACTAATAAACAAGTAAAAACTTTAATTAATTTTTCTTTTATTACCGATTTTCCAGGATTTAGTATAATATTAATTTTCAATAGGCAAAATAAATTCTTTTCTTATCGATTTATTTGATGCCGGAAAAGGAAATCCATTTAATAAAATTTTCTGTATATAGAGATTTTCTTTAGATTTTGGCTCTTTTGTTTGTAACTATATTATTTATATGAGTCACGCAAAATAGTACTTTGCCTTTGGTTCAGTTTTTTTTTTCTTTTGGTTATAAATCTAAAGGAAACACCTTCAAGCATTTATAATAATAATATGACTTATCAGTAGATTATTTATATATAATTTTGCCAACAAAACAAGATCCATTAAGCAAAAAATTACAATTCCAATTCAAATTTTGGAAAAAAATAAAGTTTTTCCTTTGTTTTATTTATTTTGAAAATTTCCTTTCATATTATAATTAATTATCCTGATGTATAATTTTCAGTATGTACACATATACACATATATTTTCCAGTTTTTCGAAAGTGTTTTACAGAATAATAATAATTTTGCCTTCAGCATTGTTTTTTTTTATGAGTATATGTGGAATAGAAGTGTAAAAAAAATCCTTTTTTTGAAAGTGTTAATTCATAAAATTTAGAATGGAAATGAAAGGAAGAATGTACACAAAGAGAAAGGACACTTCAGACAGATTTTTATGTAATTAATTGGTTAGATTATTTACGAATTCAAAGTGAACTTATTATTAATTAAACTTATGTATTTTTATGAAATACTTTTCAAACCTTAAAAGACTTTAATATTTTACAGTCAATTCGTTATATTCCATGCATTTAATTTTATATAAATTCTTATATACTTGAAAGTCTATAATAACATCGTAATTAAATGAAAATCGCGACATGTTATAAATTTTCCAATAGCCTAAGATTATTATAGTATACAATTTTAATGATAATATATTTTTTGGATTTTGAATATTTTTAAAAATTTAATATAAAGAATTTATAATAGTGAATAAATTAGAATGGAAAAGTGATATAAATACAAAGTATATTGATTAAAATATGATTCTTTGGTCTTCAACTCAAATTCTTTTTAAACTTAAACTTTACAACTACATTTTCAAATTAATCAAATTGTGAATTTTATAAGCTAATAATTATATCAAATTCCATTAAATATTCTATTAATCAATGTCACTTAAATTTTTAATTAATTTTATAACAAATTTTTTTCCAGACATAAAATATCGTTTTACACATCAACATTATCAACATTAATTTATTAACAAACACAAATTAATGATTCGCCATTAAAAAAATAAATTTTGTTAAAAAAAAATATATTTAATTTATATATTTAAGCGATGGATTAGCTTTGTAAAATCGACACCTAAAATTGTTATACGATAAATTCATTTATTGATGGTTCACAAGAGAAAATTCTTTTGAACTTATTTAGTGCAATATATTAATTTAGGTGTTGGTATACGAAAGAGTAAGAGTAATTAATATTACAGAGCTTTAAGTTGAATACTGTTTTAGGTTTAACTATTTTACATAATTTTTTTTGAAAATATTATTAAATATAGTAATACGAACTGTGGCTAGAAAATATTATTTATGCATATAGTGGCTAAACTTTTTTATCCTTTACAAAATATTATATATATATAAAAAAATCATTTTAACTTTAAAACTAGGACACTTCAGGCTATCTTTATAAAAATACAAAAAATTTTATATCTATATATATTTTCGTTATAAAATGGAATAAAATAAATTAATTCCGAATTGCCTCTACAGTGTAATATCTATTTTCCTTAATATTTTAAATACAGTTTTTAAGATACCCACGATAATTGGGAGGACAAAGTAGAATACAAAATAGAAAAGTTTTTGAATGAAAAACAAAAATATTTTTTTTTTATATTTTGTGGATTTATATAGAAAAAGTTTAGACATTTTACTATTATGAATATTTATATAAATTCAAGGAAATATCCTATTTGCAAATGGGATAAGGGTAATGTTATGGCGAGTTTATATATAAATTTTAAATGAAATCTTTAAAGATTTTTATGCATAATTAAAGTTTCCAATTTAAATTGTTAAGCTAATAAGTAAAACTATGCATTAAAAAAATATGTTACAGGAAAAGTTCTAAACTTTTTTTTGTTCGGCAAGAATTCTTTATTTTACTATTAAAAAAAGAATTTAGAATTTTTTATTGCAACAATCAAAAAAAAAATCACTGACAATTTACTAAAGAATCAAAGGATAAGAAAAAAAAATTATTTTTAAAATGAAATAAGTTAAGAAACTTTTCAGAAATTTATTTTTCCTTTCTGAAATCTTAATTTTTTTTATGGTACGAATAAGTATAATTGTCGAAAAAATGTTAATATACATTTTAGCATTTGAATCTATGCTTTTACTTCTGAGGCACCTGTTGCATTTATGACAGTTGTTAACTATTTTTACGAAGGCAAAAGTTTTAACTGCCAATTACAAATATCGCGAAAACTATTATACGGATTTAAATCGTTGAAATTTTGTATTTATATGAAGTTTTTTTTAGTATCATGAGAAAAGATTAATTTCTGGTTGTTTTAGTTATGTAAGTGATAATAGTAAATTCGTAAATTCGTATTATTAATATTAATACTTCTTGTCCTCTGAAATGAAATCTAAACATAAAACATATTTGACAATTAAATTTAGCAATTTAGGTATAAAACCTTACGATACATGGAAATATAAATGTATATTAGAAACCTATAATACCAAAAAAGCCAATTAGTGGGACTAGAAACTGCAACATGCATAAATCTATAAAATGTTTATATGCTTTTAGTGTATCAATGGTTAAAAATCAAATGCAAAGTTTCTATCAATCAATATTTTTGCTTGGATTTTGAATGTAATCCAATGAATAATTGGTTCCTAAATAGTGTATAGCCAAATACACTAATAAACGAATATTACCATGGTAATAAATAAAATTACATGTAAGAGTACACACTTACATGTAATTTTATTTATTCATTTTTTTACAAGAAAAATCATCGAATTTAATTATTATTTTTATTAAATTAATAAACAAATAGTAAACTTTTTAACATTGCAAATTTTCTTTTAAGTAATTTTCTCTTTAATGATATTTTCATTGACTGCGGAAAAGGAAGTCAATTTATTACAAGTTTTTCATTACATTTGAGCTCTTTTGTTTTGAAAGGATTTATGGAGTCACGCAAAAAGGCACTTTACCCAAAGGATTAATATATATTTTTATTATAACACTAAAGAAACTCCTTTCAGGTAATAAATTATGTGACTTATTATTACGAAAAAAAATTAAATTTTTGAAATTTTTAGTGATATAATTAACCACCGAATGATTTTTACCAAAAATAAAATCAGTGAAGGTTATATTTTTGTACACTTCCATAAAAAAAGCAAATTAATCGTAAAATCATACAAAATTTATACAAGTATTTAAATGAATTTCAGAGTAATTTTCTCACCAAAAAATTGCTAATATTTATACTATAAATTTTTTTGTTGGTAAATATATTTAATTTTCTTCGTTTAAGTATAATATACTAACATTTTTAGTAAATATTATAATAAAACTAAATTATACTTTATACAAAATTTAATAATATTTCATTATAGTTTGACAAGACAACCAAAATTTACTATCCTTTTATTGTCTATTTATAAATAATTAATAATAACTTTTTCAATCCACAAAAATTATAGAAGTTTATTTGGACATTTTTAGTTGTTTAGAAAACTTTGAATGTGTCTGATGAAAATGAAATCAAGAAAATCAGTATTATCGTTAGAACATAGTAAAGTTTTTCCATTAAAAGTTCAACCAAAAGAAAATTGTCAAAAATTATTTATAAAATATATTAAAGAAAAATTAGTAGATTTTTGTGATGAAACTAATTTGCATGGTTATAATTATATAACATGGAAATATAGTACATCAATTGAACGTCGTGTTTGGTTTACAATTGTTATTTTAGCTGTTATCGTTTCAATTTTTTTACTTTTGGTAATTATAGATTTTTCAATAAATTTAATTTTAATAAAAACAAATTGAATTTTTAATTCCAAAGAATGTGAAAAGTGTAAATGATGATAATTCAACAGTTACTGTAATTGAAAGTTTATTATATCCATCACAACTTAATCCATTTCCAGCTATAACAATTTGTAATTTTAATAAAATATCAAAAACGAAAGCATTAACACTTGCAACTAAACTGTAAATCTGTTAAATAAAATTTTCCATGTAGCAATCAATAAATTTCCATCTTCTTAAAATTCTAGAAAACGTCCAGCTGGAAATAATCGAATTACAAATGGAACTTTAGCTAAACTATTTCTAAAAGTACTTAACTTTAATCGGATAGCAAATGTTAATAGCTCAGATTATAATCAATTGAATCAATTGCTTAAATTAAATAATATGACAGTACAAAATTTAAGAAATCAAATTCGACCAAATTGTAATGAAATGTTTGAGAAATGTCGTTGGCGTGGTATTATTATTGAATGTGAATTATTATTTCAACCAATTAATACAACTGAAGATGTTTGTTGTTCATTTAATTATTTTGGTGTAAATTTTACTAATTATCCAATGTAAATATACCAGGAAATTATTAAATTTAATCAAAAATAAAATATATTTATATAATTTTAAATAGAAAAGTTGCTAAACAATTTCCAATATATCCAAGAAGAGTAAATGGTTGGAGTTATCAATCTGGTCTATCAATTATATTAAATCCACAAATAAATGAATCATTTGGAACATATATTGGTGGTAATGGTTTTCAAATATTTATTCACGATTCTTATGATTATCCAGATTTAAATGCCGAAATGAAATGTATAAAAGAATCAACAATAAATTTATTAAAAATTGAACCAGAATCAACATATGCAACATCAGATGTTAAAGAATTAAATCCAAATTTACGTAGTTGTTATTTTTCAGATGAAAATTCACTTCAAGTTATGAAAAAATATTCATATAAAAATTGTTTATTAGAATGTAAAAGTCGATTATATTTTGATAAATGTAAATGTATACCATTTAATTTACCAAATAATGGTAGTAAAATAATTTGTGAATTTGACAAAAATAATTGTCTTTTACAGCATAAAAGTGAAGTTTACTAAATTTTTTGTTAAAATTATGTTATTAATATTAATATTTTTCTAGAAAAAATTGAAAATTTATTTTCTCGTCTTAATCAAACAACTAATAGTTTATGCAATTGCCTGCCAGTTTGTGAACATAATCAATATTTAACAGAAATAACAAGTGGAAAAATGAATCGAAATTATTCAAGAAATCCTTTTTTGTATAATTTTACTTTGTAAATTTTCTACTACATATATTTTATGGAAGATTAAATATTTTCAGGCAAAATATTAAGGAGAATGATCGAATACTTGTACATATTTTTTATGGTAGTATAACATCAACACGTTATCGAAGAGATGTCTATTCAACATGGGTCACTTCTCTTGGTAATTTATTTCATATTTCATAAGAATTTTAAAATTAAAACTAAAAATATATAATCTTTCAGCAACATATGGTGGAATTATGTCACTTGTTATGGGTTTCAGTATAGTAACAGCAGTTGAATTTATTTATTATATACTAATAGGTCCATTTCTTAGCCAATTTAAATATTAATAATAATAAAAAATGGAAGTTATTGTGGGAAAAGACCTATTATACATAACAAAATTATATTTTTAGATTATCTAACTAACCGATAACTTTTTTTTAAGTGCTAATTTATGACTATATATATATTTTTCATGAAATGTTCTGGCTAAATGATTTTTTTATATATGTAATTTTAAACTGTTCCAGCTAAATTGGCCATGAACTTTTCATGCTCATTAAATTTCAACTAAAATGGTTATGTAATTCTTTTTTTTTTGGTAAACATGAAATTTGTTAATTGCTTTGATAGTGTACAGATGCACTAACCAATTATTATCATTTTAAAAATATGTTAAGACCAGAGCTTTACACGTTTTTTCATATGGTAAAATATTAAATTGGTGTCAATCATAATTAAAATTTTATACCTTTTATCTTCCATTATTGGAGTTGATAATTACTACTGACATTATTTTCAAAATTATGACATATTTTAATATTATGACGTATTTTGTAATTAGTAGTTACTAATTCAGAGGATTTTGCACTATAATTAATTTATAAAGAGCCATAATATTAGATTTGGCAAATTTTTAGTTTAATTTTATATAAAATTTCTCAATTAATTTTAAACTTAAAGATTTGTTTTTTTACCCAATTCATCATGCAATGACAATTTTAAATTTTAATTAATCTATGAAATAGAAAGAAAATTTACTCTTTAGGATTTATTAAGTAGAAAAGGTATAGTAAATTGGAAGGAGAATTTTTTCCATATAAAATTATTTACAAAAATAGTAAATTCATTAATTATTATTTCTATACCTTATTTATACATATAATAAATTTAGATTTATTTATACCACACTCTTATTTGTGATTAAGAATGACAAATGCAAATTATAGAATTCTTGAATTCTAACTACTCCTATTTATACTAAGTCATTAATCATTGACATTTTATGTAAATTGTACAGAGAAAAACCTTTTTTCTTAATGATTGGTGAGGTGATATATCGATTTTTCTTTATATTTTTGAATTCAGTGTCCTTATAGAGTTATATAACAACAATATCTTTTTTCCATTTTCAAAATTTTCAATAACTTTAAAAAAAATCAATATTTATTATTGTATTTCTTTTGTGTCCTGGGCTTTTTATGGCTATATTTTCTCAAGACAAGATACATATAACCGTACATTAAAATTGATAATAGTTTTTATAGTATAGACAACTACACTATGTACAATAATATTGATATAAAAAAGTATAGTGGTCAATGGATAAAATAAATTGAAATTCTCTTTGGAAAATTCATTGTGTATCCCATCCAGTTATTCAAGAAAATTGAAATAATGATTTATAATTTTATGAATTATTTGGTAAAATGTCTCTGTTTATATATCAATTTTCTTTTGTATTGCAAAGATAATTTAATTATTATATATTTTATAATTTCATCCTAACTTCATCGAAAAAATCATCCTTAAAATCATAATTACTATCCTATATAATTATTTATAGAATTTATTTGCTTATATAAACATGAATTATTAAAATATACTCGTATAATTTATTTTAAGCAAATATTTAATTTATTTAAGACTTTCATAAGATAAAATTTTGAACGTTTATTATTAATGATTTTGCAGGAAGAAAATTGATTATTCAATTTAAAAACAAGATAATTTTTAATAATTAGCTATAATTAATAATTAATTAAATTTGTATAAATATGTTTCATTCAATTATTTAATTAATAAGAAATTTTATGGAACGAGTATATATTTACATATAATTTGGGCCTTCAGCGAATAAGGATTAATGTATACTATTCTAATTAATTAACAAGGATTAAAGTACTTTCTTTATATGACACAATTATATTAAATTTATAGAAAATATACATTATAATATTCAAAAATTAGTACAGCGTATATATTATTGAATTTTGCCGGCACTTTCGTCCAAAAATTGTAAAACTTTCCTCTCCAATTTCTATTGAAACACTGAATTGAATTATGGAATTTTCATCACTAATAATCTATGTGTATGTGTATATATAATTGAAGAGAAAAACTCTTAAATTTGTTGTATTTGTAATTGTAATGAATGCAATATAAAATCTGCAAAGAAAATTTGGAAGAGAAAATTTTAAATATTTTGTAAATTGTCGATGAATAAATTTCAAATTAATTAATTGTTTTTAATTTTTAATACTTTTACTTAATATTTTCATAGTAATATAGTATTTATTTAAAGTTCAATTAAAATGGTTCAAATATTTCCCATAAATTAAGTGATATTTTATAGTAAAAAATTATTCTGTAATATTTTTTAATTGTCTATAGTTTTTCTTTTTAAATTTTCCATTTATGTAATTATAACAAGAAATAATCAAACATATTATTTGAAAATTTAATTATAATTATAACACAAATTTCACTGTATAACTCGTATACTATTTGAGTTTAAACAATTTTACACACTGGGGGAATCCCTAAACAATTAATGATAATATTAATGCTCATTTGGTATAAAAATATAAAACATTATAATAAATTCATCTGGGGAATTAAATGGAAATTATTTTTTGTGTAATATTTTTGATAATTTTAATTTTAAATAAAATAGTTTTAAACATTTTATGTTATTTTATTATACCTTTTTTATATGTTTATTCCATTTTGGTTTTTAGCTTCCTGTTTAAATAATTAATGGATTTTTTGAGATATTTTTTTTTTGATGAATACCTAAAATATTTACATGAGGAGCCACAAATAATTAAAAGCAATTTTTTAATTTTTGTTTAGAAATTTAATTCAAAAAAACCATTTGAAATATTGATGATTAAATTCACTTTTAGAATTATTTTCATTTTCCATTTATACTGTAGTAAACTTTAAATGAAATATTCAATTCAAAAAAAGGATATTTTATTGAATCGTTTTTATATAATTTGAATAATTATTTAACCATAATCTTTATATTTTATCCAAACAATTTTGATTGAAATTGTTGTGGTTTTATTTTAATTTACTTGACAGGAATAGTAAATAACAGTGGTAAAGAGTTCATATAGTAAGTTTTTTTTGTGCGGTTACAGAAAACCAAGAGAAAAAAGTTAGAAAATTTTGCAGATTTATATAAAAAAAAAATTATATTTAAATTATAAAAATCAGTAAAAATTTACCTAAAACCAAACGAAAATATACTTACAAATATGTCAGTTAAGTAAAATATGGTTTATAAATTTAAATATGCAATGAAGTATGTCGAATATAAAATTAAATACCATTATGCAGGAAATAGTATACCAGTAACATTTATATTATGTTCAATAAAAACCATTTTATATATTCATAGGTTCATTAGATTTATTAGAAATATATATTTGACTTGTTTCCTGTATAAGTAATTTATCATAATTTATAAGCAACAAATAGTTTAAATTATGTGAAAGTTTTTGCTATTAGAAATAATTTGGCAAACTTTGAAATCTCAATAAACATTCTATGCCAAGAATTTTTCAATTATTTAAAAAAAAAGTTAAACCCAAGTATACGCAAAAAATGTAAAATTATTTACTGACAATTAAACACAAGTGCATTTAAATGTAAGAGTTTTTTAAATTTAAACTTTTCGTTTATTGTAATTTAAATGGGAAATAAAAAATAAGTTAAATAATTCTCGTATAAAAATTTTTTAATAACAAAACTTTGCAAGTTTTAAATTAACAAATTTCGTTCGTTATTCCAAATTTTCTGCAAATTCACTTTAAAGAATTTTTTTTTGTGAATATGTTAAAAGAAAAAAAATCGTTATAAAGAAAATTTATCCTGAATTTTCAACGTTTAAGATGTTCAAAATTCAGGATAAATTTTAGTGACTATATTAAATTACTTTTAAGAAACCAATTGAATTTTAAATATATAAACATCTTTCAAAAGTCAAACTTTTATATTGTCCATAATCCTTCCAAAAAAAAGCAAAACACTTTGAAAAGGACGAAAACTTGTCTTTAAAAGTTAAAATTTTTTTTTCTACATTTTGTTAAGTGTCTATTGTTTTCAGGATAATTTTATGATCTCAAACCATTTTCTAATTTGAACTTTGAAAATGTTATAAGAATTTCAATATTAAGTTATAAAAGGACTTTTTTTATTTTCTTAAACTTTTAAGTATGATTAAAGATATCATTATCCTTTTCATTTGAAGTTAATTTAAATTTTTACTTTATAGCTTAGAAATCTGGAATCAAATATTTGCTCATACTAGTAAGGTCAATATAATATTATATAAATCATACAATATACAAGACAAATTCCAATTCACGCCACAAGTGTCACAACTACTACATAAATCTTTGCATTACAATGTCGTTATACAAAAATACTATACTACAATATTTTAGTGAATACTACCAACAGATATGGTACATTTCTGAACGCCACAGATTTGCTGTAAACTACCTACTCTTCTTGCATACTTGCAATTGGTGGTTCACGAGTGCCACTGGTAATAAAACGGCGCTATAGCATTAATTGGAGCCTGCTGAACAGCCGGGTCAGAAAGCTCGCCACTTAAACTAACCAACCAATGAAGGACAGAAGGAAAAAATTCACTAAAATCTTGTAGTAATTTGATAAATTTTCAACCGATTATGAATCAATATTGAATCTTGATGTAAACAATGTTTATTTATAAATTTAATTAATATGATTTTATATTTATATAACAAAATTTCCTGTTGGTTTATTCTGTTTTATTAATTCCCGAGATAAAATCTAATTCAGATTTCTAACAAAACAATTGTAATAATTTTTAGTTTTAGAACTTTATATCTAAATTTATTATCTGGAATTATCATTTCAATTTCAAATATCACAGAGAATTATTATTTGCATTAGTTAGTTTTCATGTTTAATCAGTAGAAATTATTCCAACAAATTCAATCTTTTTTATATATGAATTATTTATTATATATACATATTTATAATTAGTATTCTATTTAGGTCATTAGCTTTATAAATTTATAAATAAAGGATAGTTGAAGTGCAATTCATAGTTTCTGAATGCATTTTATAGTATATATACTAATTATAAAATATATGTATTTATACATATACCCAAATATACAAAATGTAGAAATAATTTTACAGATAGAAAAATATAAAAATGACCAGAACGATGAAAGCCCAGAACCACAAATAGAATATTTTATATATTTTTATTAAATTATCTTATAGCCAGGCATCCCCATTTAAATATGATTTATGGTTATATGTTACTGACAGGACTAAAAGCATTGATTATCCCAATAGATTAAAAATGGCTCCTTTTTGAAATTAAATATTAAATGTTTCAATTATATTTGCTGAGAAAGCAAAAATTTTGGAACAAAGTTTATTACAGTAATGCAGTTTTTATGTAGTATAGTCTATTCAAAGTATGGTTTTGAGTTATAATAAATTTTATAGTTTACGAAGTATGTGAAGAATATTATTGAGTTCAGGATAATTTTTGGTAGATCATTTGAAATTTTTGTTAAAGGAAATTGTTAATCAAATTTTTAGCGAATAAGTAGAATCATTTTCACCTTTATTTTGACTGAATTATTCATTTGTGTATGCATATTTTAAAATTATTTGATTTCCAATTAAAAATTCAAGTTACAATATTTTCAATTATTGGTATAATAAGCAAGTAATTAATAAATAATTTATTTATGTAAATATTAAAATATTTTCAATAAATTTTTGAACAAGGACATTCTAAAAGTTTTTCGACTCTTTATAGAAATATTGAACTTATATTGAATATATGTATAGAAGTATATTGGTATATAAATTGGTACACAAAGGACTACAAATTATAAATTTAATATTTGTGCCTATAATACTTATATATATACTTTTACAACCTTGCTGCATCTTTATTACTTTGTATAAACCGAAAATATAATTTCTTATTGTAAATTTTATAAAAGTTTTATGATGTACTAAATATTATACTACATACAACATTTCTCTAAAGAGAATTGTTTAATATAGTTTATAATTTTATTATATATATTTCCAAATGAATATTTATAAATAATTGATTAAATTTATTAGTTATATAAAAGGTTTTAAATTTACTATATACCAAATTAAATTTACAATAAACTTTCATAAGGTATAAAAATATAGATTTTAAAAGACATCAAGGTAAGAGTAATAAACTTTTCTCTTTTGTTTAATTAAAGAAAAATAGAAAATTTCTAATTAAATATTTTGCTTTTAAAAAATTTAATAGAAATGAAATTTCATGAATTTTCCTAAATTTTTTTAAGAGTTTCTCTTCATACCATAGAAAACTATAACAATGATAAAATATAAAAATTATTTTCTAAAGTTAATTTTCTTATTATAAAAATTTTATGATTATTTTTGGTATTTATCTTTTCTATACAATGAACATTTATTAAATTATATTTATCTAATGAAAAAATATATAACTTTAAATTCATTTATTATTGGAATCATACTTTTAATATAGCGAAATATCTTATATACCAGGATTTACAATTTTACTTATATAGAAGTTGAATCTGTTTGCTAATTTTCCACAATCTTTATTCACTACTATACATTTTGGGAATGATAAAAAGTTTTATGGTTGTCACGGAAATTGAATTGTTTCTGAATTTTAAATTATTAATACAAATTTACTTTTAGAATTTGTATTTGAGTTTTTATCATGTTTTTAAAATAAAATTTTTTTTAAAAATTAATTTTTTGAAAATTTTCAAAAAGTTTTGAATAATTTTGAAAATCTTTCGATGGAAATTTAAGGATTTAAGCCGGAATAAAAATATAACCAAAAATAGGAAATATTAATGACAAATAATAATCAATACGAAATTGCTAGAAAGGACCAAAAATACATTTTTTTGGGCAAATTTGTCATTCGTCTTTAACCAAAAATATAAGAACAGTGATTTATAAATCTATTGAAAATTTTAAAAAAAAAGTTTGCACTTAAAAATATCTACAATAAAATTGTGAATTTTCTGAAAAGTTTCAACTTGTATTCATGGTTGATTTATTCATTTTTTTTTATATTTTTTGAATTAGTAAAGTGATTTTTTATTATATCAACAATCAAAGAAAATTAATGTCCGGTTTTCTGTTTTGAATTCAAATTTTAGGGAAAATTTCTTTTTAAAATAAGGATAATATTTCTTCTACACATTTTATTAAACTGGTGGAGGGACAGTGTTTCCTATTACTATTGGTTAAACACAGCCCACCTATCTTGTCAATTAATTATAATTTTTACAACGATTATTTTGGTTTCATTTTATATAACGTAAAGTGTAAATATCATTAATTAAAAATTTATGCTTCCTTTAATCTCGTAAAGGGAATAAAAAAAAATTCTGCAATTATAATTTGTTTGTCAGGTAATTTGATAAAAAAATAAATAAAATTATTTGTGTAATTTACATTTTACCAGAGTATATACTTAAAAATGTCACTGATTAATAACACCATGACAGGGAAAATTACAAATTTAAACGAATTGAATACAATTTTAAATAAATAATAATGTCCTATAGATTTACATAAATATTATTCAATATTGAAAGGACTAAAATAAATATTGATGCGAATGACTCTTAAATTAAGGCATTATACAATTATATAAATCTTAAAATTGTGATTTACAATAAATTATATATTAAACAAATTTCTACACGTTTTTCCCAACTTTAACAAAACAATAAGAAAACTTACTTCAACAAATTGTGTACATGATGGTCGTGTATAATTAGAAGTTCATTAAACAAAATTTAACTTCTTCAAATCTGAATTAATTCAATTATAAATAAAATAAAGTTTTGTTTTTGCAAATATTTTGTATCTGCATAATACAATTTTCTGACCACAAAATGATTTTTTGGAAAACTTTCAGATTTCATTATAAATTTTATAAATGGCTTAAAAAAACTATATTTTATGCATGCACTCTTCAACAACATTCACATTTTACTATACTATTTTCATTTAATTGTAAGACAACAAATATTAAAATAATAGCAGCACACATACTGAAAATGAAGAACAGTAAATGATTTCCATAACAAATTCTTAAGAAAATAAAACAAAATTTATATAAGAAACTTTTCGAAAAACTCAGAAGTGAAGAAATTTTTAATTTTTAAGATAAAAAAAATTTATGAAATTTTTCTTTAAAATTACTTAAAAGTAAATCATTTTTGAAATATATTAAAAATAGAGTATGTTAAAATGTTTAAAATTTGCTTAATCAAAATGTTTAAAATTTGCTTAATCAACTTAATCAGCGACGTAAGACATATTTTATGTTTCTGTTGGATAGAAGGCAAAGTTTCAAGTGTCAATAATCAAAATTAAAATAATAAATTAAAACAAAACAAATCGAAAAAGTTAAAATTTTATGCATTTTCGATATTATAAGAAATTAGTTAAATTATAATGAAAAAATTTTAGTCTCAACTGATTATAAATTATCAATGAAATTTCGTAGAGAATTTAAATATAATATTCAACCCTCTGTCACCCAGTGAACTCTTGACTGCACATAAACCTTTTTAATACAAAAATTATTCCCAGTTAAACGATTTTTTATATTTTTAAACGACTCACTGGATAAATTAGCCGTGGAAATTTTCACGCATCCTGCATTTTATATAAAATCACTAAATTGCTTTATGATACCGTATACTGTTTTTTGTAAACCCATATATCCATAAAACTCTTAATTGCTTTGGTAATGGACAGAAAATAGCCCAACTATTAAACAAAAAATACTGCGTGAATATTTTTTTGTTGGAAAATCACCTGTAAAAATCATATTTATATTATGACAATGAAATTTATCCTCATAGTGTGTCGCATATAATTAAATTAAAAATAATGGACATGGACACACATATCGGAAATTAAAGCAAATAAATTAATTATTTATTTACCTTTTTTTAATCAATGAGAATTGTGGTAAATTATTTCTCCAAGCTATTTTATGGTATGAATACAAACTCCCAACATAAAAGGCTAAATAAACGTTGGTTACTCAATTAACTTACATGATAAACTAACGTCAAAGTAAATTAGAGAAAATTTTGGATAGATTCAACGATCTTAAAGTTAATAATTAAATTATAGGTAAATTTTAAAATGATATTTCTAGATTGGATTAATGTCTACATTAAACGGCAGATATTTTCAAATTATACCCAGTACTAATTAGTGAAAATATTATATATTCGAATTTAATCGTAATCTTAAATATTTACAAAATTATTGAAATTTTTTAATATCGGAATATAAACAGGTTTCGCATTTATTTTATATGTTTTGTACGAAAAAATTTACCTTTAATTATATATCTGAATTTTTAATGGAGTTGGTTAATAGGAACTTCCAATTAACAAACCTGCATAACAAAAACCGACATCATACAATATTACATTACTCTTTAGATAACATTAAAAATAAATTATAATTATCAATTTTTACATAAACAAAGGTAAATAGACACAAAACTGATAAATAGTTTATCCATTCTACAAAAAAATAATCGAAACGAAATTCAGTTTTTTTGATAACAAATAATAATAAAACCTTCAAAAATTTGAAACTTTACAATATGTTTTGCTGATATAAACATTAAAATAGAATTAAATTACATAAAAAAAAAGAGAAGAATATTAAATTTAGCTGACAGCTAAAAATTCTACACGATAAATATTGCATTATCATAAATAATTCCGGATATGGTATAAAATTATTTTAATTTTGAGTTTACCTTAAATCAGCATATAGAATAAATAAATTCTTTTTCAATTTTACCTTTATCGCTTCACAAATAATGTATTTGCCCGTAATATTTGTACTCATATTTCCCGCACACTAAGCTAATTTAAGTATTATAACTATTTATGAATTTTAAATATCATTTTTTTCCAATTTAGAAAATCATTTATAAAGTTGAACCGCTGGTAAATTGACTTAACTAATTTTTTTTTTTTGTTATAAGAGAACAAATAAAACGCGATATTATTTTTAAGCTTTAAATGTTTTTCAAACTTATTTAATGAGATATCAAAAAATACTATATAAAAAATAACAAAGCTTAGTTCCGAGGTTGTTCAGAAATTTAAATTAAGTCTCTCAGCAATATTTTCAAAAGTGTTTTTTGTTTAGATAACGAAAAGTTATGACACTCTCTACTAGTATTGATTTGCTTGTAAGATTGCGAGTTTGTGTCATAACGAAAATTATAATCAAAATTACAAAATTATTTAGTTAATTAAAACGCAATTTTTTAATTAAATATTTAAAGTGCCAAAATAATTAAATTGCATAAAAAAAAAATTTTATTTAAAATCGAATTTAAATTTTTTTTAAATAGAAATAAAATTGTTGATTGGCAAATTTAAATTCCCGGATACTAAAAAAAATTGATTAATGATAAAATAATTGCTGAAAGTCAACAAACAATTATTTTTTTTGGCTGATTTCACAGTGTTGAAGCTTGTGAAAATGATGAAATTAAATTATTTTTAAACATTGTGACAGTGGAAACAGCTGGTTTTATTTTGGATTTATTATAAATTTCTATATCAGTTTTTGGTGTTCTATAATAAATATAATTTATTTAAGAATAAAAGTGTAGGTGGTATTCAATCAAATAAATTCGTCTCGTTATGTCAACAAGAATAAAATTATATTCTTAAAAATTAATTACATTTTTGTATATTTAATAAAATTTTAATTTGGCAACGAAATGGGAAATAAACTCGCTAAAACGACTGGTGGTGGTGGTACCAACAAATTGAAAAAGAGAAGATCTCAAAGTAAGTGGGTAAAAAATTTAAAATGGATATATTAATCGGAAAGGATTATTTATCTTTCGTGATAGAGATTTTCTCGGTTATAAATTTTCTAAATGAAATATTTAAATAATTTTCCAATTCCAAATAATCAATTTTAAATAATTTTCCAATTCCAAATTTTCAATTTTTTTAATATCAGAAGTGCTGTAATTAAATTTCAAGTACATTATATAAATTATTAAATTTGAATTTCTGAATTTATACTTTTTTTCGTGCCAGTTAATTTGAAATTTTACTTTACTACTAAACGTAAATACATAAATATAATCTTATCTCTAAATATATAAACATAAAAATGATAAGAATTTCGTGTTATACGTTAACCATAATAGCTTTTACTGGCATGTACACACATTCTTACCACAACAATTAATTTAGAAAATATTGATTCACCAACTGAATACATAAATTTTAATGGAAATATGTATATTAAATTTTTCCGTTTAAAATTTATTTTTTTCCAATTAAAAGCTACATACTTTCAAAATATATAATGAAAAAGCTTATATGATTAATGAAATCCGTTGCACCAAGTTAACAATAATAACTGCAACAGCCGCAAGGTTCCTATATTCTGGCTCACGTTTAACAGCTTTGTGAATTATAATAATAAGCATAACCTTCAGCATTTTTTCATAAATACTGTAATAATTATTAGCAGCTCTACGGTTTATCTTGGAAATATAATCAATCGAATTGAAATATTTGTGCTGTTTCACATAAAACGAAAAGTAAATTATATAAAATGACGTACTTTAATAATAAATATTTTATGATTAAGTATATGACGATATTTATGTTCTGTAGTAGCTTCAACTAATAGAAATATTAATTAGGTATATAGTTTTTATTACTTATATCGTCACCAAAAATGAGATTACAAAATAGTAATTGGATAAGCAATCTGATAATCGGGGAATTACATACGGCCAGGCATTCTACACACAATTAATACATTAGAAAGTATGTCTAAACCTTACGAAAAAATTCTGAAAATTAATTAATTATCTTTCTACTGTGTAATATAATCTTCAATTCATAAGAATTGTTGATAAATTATCAACCGATTATGAATCAATATTGAATCTTGATGTAAACAATGTTTATTTATAAATTTAATTAATATGATTTTATATTTATATAACAAAATTTCTTGTTGGCTTATGTTCTGTTTTATTAATTCCCGAGATAAAATCTAATTCAGATTTCAAATAAAACAATTGTAATAATTTATTGTTTTAGAACTTTATATCTAAATTTATTATCTGGAATTATCATTTCAATTTCAAATATCACAGAGAATTATTATTTGCATTAGTTAGTTTTCATGTTTAATCAGTAGAAATTATTCTGTAAATGCAAATTCTATGCATATACATTATATTATACTACTTATCTAGGACATTAGTTTTATAAATAAAGGATAGTTGAATTAAATTTCAGAAGTCTTAGTATCCTAATTATTAAATGTATACAAAATAGTAAAATTTCTATTATTTTATATTAAATTATTTTAAAGCATTTATTTTTATCTAAAATAATGAATTTGAGTGAAGGACTACTGATTTTTTTATTATTTCAATTAGATTGAAATATTGCTTTTAAAATACGAGGGTGTAGTTAATTTCATTTTCCGAGAAAATAAATTGTAAAACATCTTGCATTCTAGGTAATTTTATAAATAATATTTTTGCCAGAAAATTTTAAAAAGACTTACCGAATGTTTTGGTTGTCACTTCCAACCGATGGATAGTCCAAATATCCAAATATATTAATTGTCCAAATATTTAAATTATATTACAATGACCGCAATAATTTATAGGACATAAATTTATTTATAGGATTCATCGGTTGAAGGACCCATCTGAAATAAATAACAAACAAAATTGCATTACATATTTATAAATAAAATAATTGTAAATTCAAAAAAAAAATTTTATTTTAAATTGAATAATTTACCTACAAAATCGTAAAAATAATTTGAATTTTTTTAATTTATGCAATTTCCAACATTATTTTTATGTAGGAGATTTCAAAAATCTGGGGATTAATATGAAAATCAATTAACGATTTTTTTTTCGATACGGTGTCCTTGTATAAATTACATTATTTTCAGATTTTGACATTACAGTAGATATTACAATAAATTTTACATTTAAAATTTTTAATCCATTAAACCCGGGACAAGATAACAAAAAAATGATAACCAAAAAAAATGTTAAATTAAATATTTTAAAATATTAAAATTATATACATAAATAATATTTACTTATGTATAATATTCTGAATTATATATTTGTAGGTATAACATGGAATTTTCGATATTCAACTTTAAGGAAAAACAAAAAAAGTATTTTAATATTAGATCAATTAGAATCTCAATTGGATGTCCAACAATGGTTACAATTATTGGAGCTAAAAGAATATGAAAGTAAATTAAACTATAAATAATTCATTTTAAAATATAATCAAGATTTTAATTTCTATAGATAATTTCAAGAATTTTACAAAAGTTGATAAATTGTTTGGATTTTCGGATGATGATATTAAGAAATTAGGAATTAAAAATATTAATCATCGCGCTAAAATGATATCAAGCTTGTGTATGTTACGTGAAAAAAGTGAAAGGAAATCTCTGGTAACAGGTAGGAATTAGCAAAAAAAAATATTTGAAGAAAATATATATAATTTTGGTATCTATCTATAGAAATTTGAAATTATATTAAAAGTATCAAGAGAAAATTAAAATATCATTTAATTTGACCAATTTTAATTAACTGCTATTTATTTTGCTATTACAATAAAATTTCCTTATTATTTTTGTTATGTATAAAACTGCTAGCTTAGCCTAGACTGGACTATAAACACAATATTTAACGAAAGTTATATTTGCAATTTGTTAAAACCTTAAAACAAATATATGAAAATATTCCCAAAAAATTACAAATTGTATCTTTCGTTAAATATTGTGATTGTTGCCTAGGATTTTAAGATACAAAACAAATTACAAAAGTTTCATTGTGATAGCAAAAGATGACGCTTCAAATACAAATTTTTTATTATTCATATTTTTCGGTTTATTCTGTCTTTCATAGATGATATTCCACTACCATCAATTGCAAATCCAGAAATTATCACAACTGAGAAACCATCAAATTCTACAGATACACAAAATATAGTTCCTGTTGATAGTGTCAGCCTTAAGAATTCAACTTCAACCCTTCACAAAGAAAATAATAATTTTAACAGATGCAACAGTACAATAGAAGGCAAGGACCCTTCTTTGATGTAAGTATAATATTATGGCAAAAATTATTTCGTTTCTTTTTTGGTTATTAATCAGCATTAATAGCGCCGCGTATCCTTGGTGAGGTAAACTTTTTTTGTTTTAATAAGGAAAGAAATGAAAAATAATATTTAGAAATTTATAATAAATATATGCGCATAGATAAATATTAAATTTTTTATAAATAATAATATGAGGGCTTTGATATTTTGATATTGGGAAGGAAAAGTTGTTAAAATATTTTATTTTGTGATTTTGCGCAATGGTAAAAATACTCTCCTTCAAAAATTCAAGTTATTTTTGCATCAACGTAAAGGCAAGAAATTAAAATATCCTTTTTTTTAACAAATTATGTGTGAATGATAATATAAATGACATAGTAAGTATATTTCGTATTCTAGAAACTAGATTAAGTTCTTTGTAAATATTAAGGTAAAATGATTCAATTTGGTAAAGTTCTTATTCAGAATTCGAAAGGTTTGGCTCAATCAGTAAGGCTAAAATATATTTCGGTTTCCATTTCGATAAAATTCCACAATATCCAATTTAATAAAGTATTTTATTAGGTCTAAGTTAGTCTGAGAAGGGCTTGAATTGAAGCAATCAAGATGATTCCCACAAGTATTGATGATCCATTGTAGTCTCTCCATATTATAAAATATTTTTATTAGAATTTTATTAGAATTCGTCAAAAAGTATTTAATCGTTTAAAAGGATAATAATACTTCCCCGAGTATATTCTAAAATCAGGTACTTCACCATATACATATTCAATAGCACCGTTCGTTCTCTGACATTACTATCTATTCTATATTGCTAAAAGATCACGAAATTTACTATCTCTATAATCAATTTATACTTATTCCAAGATTATACTTTATCTAAATTTTTTTAACAGTGTATTCGTTTTATACACATTTTCAATGTTACGTTAAAGGCCGTTTGTATTATATATGCTACCTTTCTATAATAGTAAATACACACGTGCACATGTTCTTTCGGTCCACAAA
Organism: Empis stercorea; assembly: GCA_949752835.1. NCBI lineage: Eukaryota > Metazoa > Arthropoda > Insecta > Diptera > Empididae > Empis > Empis stercorea. The sequence goes on from OX457089.1 coordinate 49,586,098, forward strand.
TATATATTTAACGAAAAAAAAAAATCAACCTTATGAATTAATACATTTTAATAACAAGGAAACAAGGATACCCCACAAATAAAACACCACACAATTCAAAAAATTTTCATTTTTATAAAGTAAAAATCAAAATATGGAGTTCTCCTCTCTAATTTTGGAAATTTATTTGTGTATGTATATGAAGTAAACACACTTATACATAAAAGCACAAAGTATAGTAAAAGAGCCGGTTTCAGGAAGAGTAAGGGGTTTTTTTGTCTTTTTGATTACTCTCTTATTAGAAATTTTTCCAATTTTGTTAACGTTCATTGCCATAATAGTCAGAGTCGAGGTTTATATTAAATCGGTAGTCTTTTTTTTATGTTCCATTTATTCTGCTCTAGGATCAGAATTATTTTTTTTTATCTATTTGTACTCGTCTGGATTTTCTATATAATTTCATTGTTTTCTAATCAAATTTGTTTTAATCTCATCTCAAAAATTTTTTAACAAAATTAAAAGCATAATTTTTGAAATTTATGTTTGGGAAAAAGTTTTATAATATATTCAGAAAAATCATTGAACCATAAAATAAAATTTATATACAGATTTTATAATTAAAATTTACCTAAAAATTTATAAAAATAATAAATTAATTAAAAGTGCAACGAATCTTTTTTTTTTGTATTCAAAATAATAAATTAATAATTTCTAAATTTATGAATTAATTTTGTAAAAGAAAAAAAAACTTAGTAATAAGAAAAAAGGAGTTCCAGGTATTTTCACTTTTTTTTTTTAATTTTCTTAGCAAATGGGCGTAATAAAATTTTTTCTTGTAGTGTCAGTGTATTAGTTATTTAGTATTTCTATATACATATACAAAGATATTATTATCCTTTTTCGGGTAGCCCGTTGTTGTCTATATACAAACTTGAACTCTATATATGAGGTTTTTACGTTTCGTAGTAAAAGTGGACTTGGTTTTTTTTTATAATTATTGTCCTTTTAACAACATCAAAAAATCATTAATATAAGTCAATAGTGTAAAAATCTAATTTGAAAAAAAAAAAATCAATTTTCAATTTAAATCCTTTTAAAAAGAAAAAAATTAATCAAAAAGGACGTTTTTTTTTATTTAAAATATACAACACAGAAGCAGCACACACAAAAAAAATAAGTGAACATTATTGTGAAGAGAATATTGTATGTGCTTATTAGATTTTTGTCTGAAAGGCTTTTATTTTTTTATATATTACAATCCACTTGGAAATTGAAGGATCACGAAGGATTTTATTGTGGTAAGGAGGATATATTAAATAGGGAATGAGATTAAATAGGGAAGAATTACACTAATAATAATAAAGTGAAGATTTATATACATATATGTATATTACAATGTTGACTTGTGAAACATTTAACAAGGATTATAAAAAGCAATTTTTATATATTTTTTTTTTACATTGTTAAATAACGTACAATAATCTTTTTATGTAGCTCAAGATTTTATCCATTCCCAGAGATACAACACAACAAGTTAAATATAAAATTGAATTAGAGACGATATACATAGCATATACATTATGCCTTTAAATTAGATTTAATTAATTTCTATATTATTAGGGCATTGTGCAGTTTAATTAAATTGTTGAAAAATTGTATTTTGTTATGTGATAGTAGTGTGGTTAACACACATAATATATCAGACACAATTAAATTATTTATATAATCGTCAAATAGAGTAGAAAATTTAATGGAATTTTGAATAATTGACAAAGCCGCCAGCATTATTTCAATTTATATATGTATTAAAATTTCCCCCTTAAATTAATTTTTTATTAATAAAGTCTGAAGTATATTAATTTTTATATTGCGATAACAAGACTAATAATAGTCGAAAAAAATACATAATAATCAGAAAAGAGCATTCCACCCATAAAAAAAAGCATTTTCAGCTTATGGATATGAAATTTTAGTCATAATTAGTTGTTGTAGATTTATAGGATTGGGTAACCAAAATAAGTCTTTTTACATTATAAATTAGTCTAAATACTGATATTGTTGAAGAGTGACAGCGGACTCAACAAAACCACCCTACCACAGATATTTGAACAAGACTGAAATCTGATTATTAAAAATTGAAAAAATTTAGTTTACATTTTCGTTAAGAGTTAGGAAAAATTCAATTTCCAAAGTTCAAATTTGAGAGATCAGAATTTGACAGATTAAAAAGACTAATTTCAATTACAAAATGATTGAATTTTACATTTTTTTACTTAATTTATATTTTATGTATACTTAAAGAAATTTTAAATTAGAAAAGTTTTAAGAGGGATTACTAATATTTAACTTTGCTATTTGAAATTTTGATTATTTTTTATTGATTAATTTGACTGACTATATAGGAAATCGTTATCTTATTGGATCATGATTATAAGAAGAAGAGATAATTATTCCAACACCTTAGAATTCCTATTCACATTCACATTGGATTCAATAACAAATTTTATCAAATTAAAATTATCTTATCAAAATGATGGAAAATAAATAAAATATTTGAAAATATATTTTTATATATAAAGTTAATTGAACTTTTGTTTATACAAATTATGGTATATCCTTGAAATTAAATTGATTAATTTAATAATACTTTATAATAATTAGACAGTTTTATTTGTATGGATTCAATAACAGAATTTAAAAAGGAAAATACGATATTTAGACACTAAAAAGAATTAACAGACATGAAAAAACTAATATCCTTTTTATATAAATTTTGCAATTATTTACTTTCTGAGACTTATATATCCAAGTACAGTAAAATTGAAATCCTTTTAGGTCTTTTAAATTACATTTAAATTAATTATAACAATATTAAAAAAAATTATTTCTTAAATATTGTTTACCTTTATGAAATTGATGATTATTTTTAATGATTTCAATTCCATGGGAAATATATACATCCTCTAAGGAAAAAATGATAAAATTTAATAACATATATATCCTTTTCTCTTCAGTAAAAATGAAAATATGAAAAAAATATATTTTGAATATTAAATGAAAGCATACAAATATTGATTTTTATGGTAAATATGTTTAAGAATTTTGTCTGTAACCTTAACAGGTCATATTCAAAAAAAATAATAAGTAACACATTATAAATAAAGTGTTTTTTAATGTACAAAAAGTGAATTATAGATATATTAAAATTTATTTAGCATAAAAAATGATGTTAATGATGTATAATTATCAATGAAATGATAAAATAAATAAATTTAGTGAACAAGAAGACACTCTAAAATTACTAAATTATGATAATCGCTTCTGTAATTATCAAAATTAAAAGATCTTAAATGGAAAATTATTATGAATTTCATAAAATATTTCCATTCTTTTTGGGCCACAAATATGAATACTTTTGTTCTTAACAATATCCTTTATACAAAAACAGAAATTTTAATCAATTTTTTTTTTCATAAATTTTAATAATACAAAAATCTAGATTTATGTCTTTTATATAGTCAAAAGCAACATTATTTTTACTGTACTATGAGAATACTCTAGTCTCGTCATTTTTGCTAAAAAATTGTAATCATATCCTTTTTAATATATACAATAAAGTTAACATTCAAATGCAACAAAATATATAAAATATATAGAATTGAGAATGGGATGAATAAAGATATTTCAATAATGATTAGAATTTTATTATTTAGTCTTATTTCCCCCCATTGCTAGTAGCATTATAGATTTTTTTTTTACATTAAAATGACATTTTTTTTTATTTGTTAAAAAAAAAGCATAATCTTTTATTCATGTCGTTGCTTTTGTTTTATACTTTATATGTATAGATATGAAGCTTTAAATGTTGGCGGTGAAACTAATAAAAATAAACAAAGCAAAAGTTGTGGTGATCTTTTGGATATGGATGCTGGAGCAACAACACCCTCGTCAGAAACACAAGAATCTATTGTTATTAAAAAAGCATTAGAATGGGAATTAAGTTTAGATTCAAGAGATTTAAGGTCACATGCATGGTATCATGGTCCGATACATAGACAACGTTCTGAAGAGATATTACAAAAAGATGGTGATTTTTTAATAAGGGATTGTGCATCACAACCTGGAAATTATGTTCTATCTTGTCGAATGAAAACATCTGTATTACATTTTGTAATTAATAAGGTATTATACATCGTATTACATAAATTAATTTTCATCATTATAAATATATACAATTTTGCCTTTTTTTCAAATAATTTTTTAGGTATTAGTTCAACCTGAAACCGTATACGAACGTGTTCAATATCAATTTGAAGATGATGCCTATGATACAGTACCAGATCTGATAACATTTTATGTTGGTTCTGGGAAACCAATATCTATAGCTTCCGGGGCCCGAATACAATTTCCATGTAATCGAATACATCCTTTATCATTTTATGGCAATAAAATTACAAATAGTCAAAATCCAATAATGGTTGGTGGAATGCGATGTATAACAGTTCAAAATTCACCAACATTAAATAGTCCTGGGTTACGATTCAATCCATATACACAACAACAAGGCAATTATAATAATATTCATCATCATCGTAGTCCAATGTCATCACCGCCAAGAACAAAACGAGAAACACCACCACGATTACCATCTAAAAAACAAAGATCACAATCATTAACACCTGTTGAAGCTGTTATCTCTGGACCAAGACCAGACAAATATTGTAGTGCTGATGGTGTAATTCAACATGGTTGTCCATCAGAAAATTTAATTAATGAAACAATTGTTGAATCCAACTTATCAAATGGAAAACAGAATATTATAGGTCAAACTACAGATGAAGTTGATAATCCAGGAAAAGAAAATGATAATAATTGTACTAAAATTATACCAAAATCAAGTGGTAATGATAACACAAATAATTTGAAATTTTCTACAAATTCTATACCAAGATTAGTATCTACTAATCATCGGCCAACTTCTAGACAGTCCAGTCTTAGTCGGGATATAACAAATGAAGCATCGAATAGTAGTAATACTGAAAATAATCAACAACAAAATAAACCACCAAGCCCACCACCAAAACCATCACGAACTCCCAGCAATGCGAATAATATTAAACGTGAAAATTTTAAAGAACTTCCATTAGAACAGCAACAACATGCATTAAATCGTGTTGCTTCGTATCATGCCAGTGGTTCTGATTCTGGTAATGGTTCTGGTGATAGTTCAGCAGCTTGTGATCTAGAAATAACAACACCACATCGTGGTGTTATTATAAAAAATCCAAGATTTATGCCATATTCAGCATCATCGATGACATTAAAAAGTTTTAGTGATTTTGATGTTATTGCAGCTGAACAGAAATTAGCTAATATGAATATTCCTATTCTAGAACAAGTATAATTGGTTTTATTTTTAATATTTATAAAATTTAATTATATTTTCTTGTAGATTTCTGTATTTGATCTTGAAAATTACCATACACTTTTACTGCCATCTATTGATAATAAACCCTTAGATAGTGGTGCTTTAAATACATTTCGTATTATGTTAGCTGAAAATGGACCAAGAATGATAGCCCAACATATAACACGAATAGATATAAAATTAATTTTAGGTGATTTAGAAAATGAACCTAATTGTGACAATATATTAGAACGTATTAGTGGCATTGAATTATTAACATTGCCACAAGGTAAAATATTTCGTAAGGATTTAATTGAAAGGACACAATGTTTAAAATTATTGGTTGCAATTACAATATTAACATGTCAAAGTGATTTAGAGAGAGCAGAAACTTTAGATAAATGGATTCAAGTAGCTGTTGAAACAAAAACTGCATTAGGCAATTTATTTGGATTTTGTTCAATAATGTTAGGATTATGTTTGCCACAGGTAAATTATTTAATGGCCATAATTGTAATTGTAATATAACGATATATTAATATGATCACTTTTTTTATAGGTTCAACGATTAGATCAAACTTGGCATATATTACGACAGAAATATACTGATAGTGCATTTGCATTTGAAGCTAAATTACGACCAACATTAAAGAGTATGAATGATTTTACAAATCCACAAGCACCAAATACAACAGTTCCTCATTTACTACCATATATTTTATTAAAAGATCGAAATATTAGTGATATATTTACAACAGCAACTGGTACCACCACCCGACAATCTATGTTAATCTCATCATGTATCAGCAGCTGGGAAACAAATGCTGATGATTTTGGTATATCAATATTATTTGCTCATTTAGATTCAGGACGTTTTTTTACCAAAAATTTAACATTATATAAACAAAATGGTTTAATTGTATTTAAAGATTCAAATTCTCGATTTGATGAATTATTGAGTGATACTTTCAGGTAAAAACTATTTAATTAATTCATAAATTAAATAAATATTAATGAAATACATAATATTTTTTTTTTCCTATAACAAACAGAACTGAATTTCACATAAAATTTTTATGGGGCAGTAAAGGTTCAACTGTTTCATCAGAAGATCGTCATGCTAAATTAGAACAAGTTTTGGAATTAATGGCAGAAAAATTTTGTTTAACTGATTAAATATTTGTTTTTCAAAGCTATTTAATTTTTTTAAAACTCTGATTATCATTTAAACACTAGTCAATTTTGTATTTGTTTTAATTTTGTTCTTTAATTAATTTAATGTATTTTATATTTTTTGTTATAATTTATTTTTTGTGTTTTGTTTAAATTTTAACGAACATTTCCTGATTGTGTTTTATTTTAAAGTCATGGCCTGAAATTTTTTTGTGTATAAAATATTTTATAAGCAATAAATGTAATAACAAAAAAGTTACTGTAAGAGTTAAATGTAATTTTTCTTTAAAATAATTTTTCTGTGAATAAAATAATTAAATTTTTTTAGTTTCATTTTTAATTTAATTAAGTGAAGATTTAAAATAACATAAATAAATATATAATGAAAAAGGAACTATTATTATTGCCATTTTAAATGTAATATCGTTAAATAATAAAATTACACGTTGACGTATAAAAATTATAAGATTTTTACAAAACAGATAATTTTCTATATTAGTTTTGCAAAATATAAATTTTTATTTATTATGAAATTTAAAATATGAAAATAAAAAAAATTTAAATTGTTGTAATAAAAAGAAGTTATTTTAAAATCTCATTATAATTACATGAAATGTGCACTTAAATTATTTTGAAAGTAAATTTGTGCACTTAAGACTATCTTCTGGGGAAGAGGATTAAGTAATTCAAGTTCTTTTTGGTATTGAAATTCTAAAAAAATTAAAGAAAAAATTAATTGAAAATATTATTCAAATTAAACACCAATTAAATATTTATTTATTTATTTTTTACCCGAGTTTTAGGTAAGGGTAGAAATTTTTACTATATTACAAACTTTATGTATTTATAAAAAAATTTGCATAATCATGTTTATAACAATTAAATTACCAATAATTAGAAGAAGAAAATTATATAAGTAGTATATATTTGAATATGTGGCCAGCGTATAATTATTATTGAGATCTCAGATTTTATATTTAAATTAAATAGCAATAAATAAATATAATTGTAATAAGAAAAAAACTCATTACGAGTTGTAGTAATTTTCTTTTCTAAAATATATATATAGTACATTATATGGATTTTTCGTTTTCAAATAATTTTCAATAAATTATACATAAAAAATATTATAAATTATATAAAAGAACAAAATTAAAATTATTTAATGGACAAAACTAAAATTTGTAAATAAACAAAAATTAATAAATTTTGAAAGTCTTTTCTTTTTTATTATTTATTATCGTTATTTAAATACTTACAATCTACAAAAAAATATTCCTTGTCACAAACACAGTCAAAATAATTTTGTATTAAAAAAAAAAAATATTTATACAACAAAAAAACAACAAAAAATTAAAATTGTGGGAATCTTAATTAATAATTATACGGATTTGATAATTGTGCCGGTAATTATGAAAGTGGTCCAAGTCAAGAATCCAAAAAAATGCTTATTTTGCGTAGTATTCTTTACAATAAAGTAATCTAAGGCACAATCATATAGAATTCGTTAGAAAGTGAACCGTTTAGCTTGACTTTAATTTTTGATTCGTTTATCAAAATCGTTCGCATTTTTCACCAATTTATCTAAACACAAATCTTTAAAAATCTTGAAACGAAAAATATATGATTTATTTAAACCACTTTCATAATCACCGGCACAATTAAATTTGAAAATAAACTTAAAAATTGAATCAAAATTATGAAATATAATATTTAAGATTTCAACAATTTACAATGAAAAATTTGTTGAGACTAATCGGCAGCTGAAATATACTATTATAAAATAATCATTATTTAAAGTTGGATGATAATTTTTTATTAACAAATTAAAATAATATTTTGTATTTATATATATATATATATGAAAAAAAAAAATGAAAAATAATTTAATTTCATTTATTTTTCCTTTTTTCTTTATTTCTTTTTTACGGACAGTGTGTATTAAATTTTATTATTCTTTATTATTTCTAACCTATTTTTTTGCAACTATATAATATTTGTACCAATATTTTAAATATATAATACGAAAAATAAGAAATTCATTGAAATACCTCGGTTATAGTAAAAGTTTTAAACAAAAACAAATGTATATAAGTTTTTGATCACAAGACAAAAAAAATAATAAAATAAAATAAAATAAAATAATATTATATTAATTAAATTTTCTTATAAAATTTTTCATGTTTTTAAGAAATTACATTTTTTGTTTTTTTTTTTTAATATACTATTAAAAATATATGGACTTAAATTTAGAATAATTTTATATTATTATTCTAAAAATATGTCACTTTTTTCATTTTGTATGTTTATAATATTTTGTATACCCTTAGAAAGATTGAAATAATAATAATAATAATAATAATAGTAGTAAAAGGAAATCCCCCAGATAATATTTTATGTGTTGAAATTAAAAATATATCTATGTATTTATATATTCACAGAAGTAAAAAAGGCCAATATATATATATAGATTTTCTTATTCCTACATTTGTGGAAGTTGTTCAATTGGTGTTGTAAATTTAAAATCTTCAGGAAATAATTTCGCAGCATGTGGATACATTAATTTATATGATTGTCTGATTGTAACATCTGCAACACCAGCAATATCACCAATTTCCTTTTGACTTTTCTTATGTTCTGAAGCCTTGTTTTTTTTTTTTTTTAATAAGATAAATAAATTTTTGTAGAAATGTTTTAAATATAATGAAAATTATAGATTACTTGTGAAGCCATATAAATAGCAGCAGCAGCAACAGAAATTGGTGATCTTCCTGGTACTATATCCATTTCTACAGCTTTTTTTGCAATATGTGTTGCAGCACGTTGTACCATATTTGGCAAATCTAAAAAATAAAATATTATTTTTTATTGTTGTGAAATTACCAAATTCACAACTATAAATTACCTAAATTCGCACAAAATCTGGACATAAAATCTGCTGTTGTTATTAAATCAACACTTGTTTCTAAAGCTTTTAATGTTAATTTAAAACAACGACCAATTTCTTTCTTACTTATCTTACTGACAGCACAAATTTCTTTAAATGTACGAGGAACACCTTCTTGACGACATGCAATATATAAGCAAGCTGATGCTTTTGCATCATTTGAACGACCTTTTAAATTTTTACCATCATGCACCTAAAATTGTAAAAAGCTTTATTATTTATATATATATTTAATTAATAATATTTTTCTTGGCAAATAAACCTGTTTAAATAAATTGTTTGCACGATCAATAATTGTTTTTGGTAAATTAATTCGATCAGCCATCATTGATATTTCTTTAAATGCTGATATTAAGGCACGATCTGAACTACTCATTGTACGTCGATTTTGATATTTTGGTGTTCCAAATGAATCAAATGATGCAGCACCAGTACCAGGACCAATCATTGTTGATAAATCACCACCACTTAATAATGGATTTTCTGGACCACCGACACGACTTGGATCAACACCACTTTTTTCATTACTAAATGTACGCCATTCAGAACCAACATCAATAACACGATCACCAACAACTAAACCACATTCAGAACAAATCATATCACCAGCCCTATAATCTTCAATTAATGGCGCATCTGGATGTGAATAACATACAACTTTATTGGACATATCAGGCCTACAAAAAAATATTTTCAATCGTGTAATATATTTTTTATCCCGTATTGTTTTACAATTACAATCTTCAATTAATTTAAATATTTTAAATTTACCTTGAGGAGCTGGCCATTTTGAAAAGATTTATTTAATAGATTTCCTGTTCAATATTTAACTAAACTTCCAATTTTAAACTAATTTTATTTAATTATTTCAAAACAAAATAATCTACATGTACAATTCGTCTGTGACGTCTACTTTTATTTTGAAAAAAACGCAGGAATAAATAAATATTTGACACGACCTGAAACAATTTCACCAACAAGAACAACATTCAACAAACACCAATCATAAGGAGTGTTGCCAGACTAAACAATTATAAAATTCTAATGTTAATAAAAATTTTCGGTACGATTTGTTTCGTGATTTTATGAATCAGAAAATACGATATTGCACCAATATCCATACAAATTATTTAATTGGTGCTATTAAAATAGAAAATCACATAATCAAGTGTCAAAAATCATGAAGGATTTTCAACTGTAAATTGTGGCTCAGTTGAACAAATTACCGCACGGTGTACATAAACCATAAATTACGCAAAACTCGTTTTTTACTGGGTATATAAATGACATTTCAACCAAAAGATTTTTGGATTTGGCATTTCTAGAATATATTTTTATTTTGCCGAAAGATTAATATTTTTACCGCTGAAAAAATTGTAATTTGATAATTAAATATGGTAAATATAAATTAAAATTTATAATATTTTTAATACATAAAAATAATTGTTTCTCACAACAGCTTCCGTTATCACTGTTAAAAACAGCTCAAAGTCATCCTATGGTAAATTTAACCTAATAATAAACGTTTACAATACAAAATTTATAATTGATTGTTTTTGTTTCTTTTAGTTGGTTGAACTTAAAAACGGTGAAACATATAATGGACATTTGGTTAGTTGTGATACATGGATGAATATTAATTTAAGAGATGTGATTTGCACATCAAAGGTAATTTTTTCCATTTTGTGTAAATGTTTCACACAATAACGATTAACGAATATATTTTTCTGTAGGATGGTGATCGATTTTGGAAAATGCCTGAATGTTATATTCGTGGTAGTACAATTAAATATTTAAGAATACCAGATGAAGTAATTGATATGGTTAAAGAAGATGCTCAAGTGAAATCAAGAAATCGTCAAGATATGAAAAATAATCGTTCTGGTGGTGGTGGTGGTAATAATAATCAAAATCAAAGAGGTGGTCGTCAGGGTAATAACAGAAATGCATTTAATAATCGTGCACCTGGTGGAGGTGGTGGTGCTGGTGGTAACAGAACAGGTAATCAAGGTAATCGACAATTAGGACAAGCGCAAAATAAAAATAAGAAACAATAATTAATTAATATATAAATCTTTAATAATTATGTATATACCTATAAGTTTTTATTGTAATAAAAATTGAACTCTCTCATATTAATTATAGTTTTTTTTGTACACTTATTGTTTATGTAGGTGAAGTGGTATTTGCAATTGATATTGTAGCAATAGAATTCTTTTTATATTGTCCAGTTTCAGCTTCAAAAAGAATTTGTTGAATTTTAAATTTGGCCATTGAACGGGCATATGAATCTGGTATTGCACGTAATTGTGCTGCTACACTATTACAAAATTTTTGATATTCATCTTCTTCATGTTCTAATACATTTTGATTTGAATTAGATTTTCTCCTTTTATTATTATTATTTCGATTTTTTACTTTTATTAACCAATTTCTATTTTCTTGATTATCATCTTCTTGATTTTCTAATCTATATTCTTCCATTGGTGTAGTTTCGTCATCTGTTGATTGTACAAATGTTTTAATATCTTCATTATTATTATTATTTGTTTTTTCATATTCGTGTAATTCATTGCCATCATTTAATTGTATTGGATCTTCAATTTCATCTTTATAATCATTAAAATCTTCAGACATCATTTCTGTTAAAGTTAATTGATCATCTGGATTAGTATGCTGTAAGAATTTGTTTTTATTTCCTTTATAAATTGAATTTTAATTACTAGGTATATATAATTTTTTTAATATTTACCATATCAATTTTAATTTGTTTAATAGAATTTCGTTGAGATTTTGATGTTGTGATATTTTTTAAAAATGAATGAGCTAAATTAAACCATGCTAATCTTGGTTCTGGATTTTCTTGTCCTTCTGCTTTTCTACGTAAATAAAGTACTAATTCTTTTCTATATGTTGTTCGCATACTTTTAATTTTTAATCTAATATCATTTTGTGTTATTTCTGGTACATTTAAATCATTTATCATATTTTTATATGCAATTTCACGAACTGTTCTATTTTTATAGCCAGAATGGTGAGGATTCCAAAGACATTCTTGTTTACGATATGTTTGAAGGATTTTTTGTATACTAACTCGAAAATCACCCCACATTTTTTTGTTTAAATAAATTTATTTCAATTTAAAAAAAAAAATACTTTGTTTAAAAAAAAATCGTTAATCAAACAACAAAACTGAATCAATTTTTTTTTTATTTTGCAATTTAAATGGAATGGAAAATAAATTATTGGACACACAACAATCAATAAAAATTGATAATTAAAGTTGATGGTTGAATTGTTGAATAAATATAAATATTTTTTGCAGCCAATCAAAAATGACATTTACGCAAGTGTTGCCGTTTATACTGTACTTGGTTGAACTAAAATTTACTACAATAATTTAATTAAAATCTAAAATAGGATCCACAATCATAAATTTTAAATATAGAATCCACATTAAGAAGACGTTTAAAATTTAAAATTATTTGATTTTTTTACTAGATTTTATCAAAAAAATATTTTTTAACTTTTAATTAATATATTTGAAAAGAAAACATAACACATTCGTTACATTTTAGCTTAGTAAATACTTTTGGCACAAATTTCTTTTAAATTTAAAAAAAAAAATTATCAAAGAAATTCAAATAATTAATTAAATGTCACATGTTTTCTATGTTAAATATATTTGATATTTTTTTAAAACAAAGAATTTGTCTTTGTCCCATCAACAGTTTGGACATTTTGTCATATAAGTGCTTGTATTCTAATTTAAAATTAGAAGGCAAGGCACACAACACACATTACGAAATATCATCGTACATAAAATTAGACAGGTTACAGAATGAAAAGTTTTTTTTAAATAAGTCTCTAAATTTTTTATTAAAGAATATAATTAAAACCGAAAATTATAAAAATTATTTGTCACCTTATAAATACCACATTTAGGTTTGAATTATAATTCTCTACCGATTGCAAAATTTGAATCATTCAATATATGCTTACTATTGAATGATTCTAAATAACTAGAAGATGAAATCGACAGTCACATTTGTGAAGGTCCTTAAATCCTTCATGTTACATGGAGTTAATTGAGGCTGAATGCAACATTAATGGTTTCAAGTCCAAGATTTTACATGAAGGATCTTCCTAAATGTGGATGTCTATTTCACTATTATGGTTATTTAGAATCATCCAACAATTAATGTTGCATTTAAGATGTTTCATTCAGCCTCCATCAACCTACATTCACTATATTAATGTTATTTAGAATTATCTTAATTGAACCTGAATGCAACATTAATGAGTTCATTACAGATTTTATTTGCAATTTAAATTTTCTTAAGGAGCTGGAAAAGTTACGGAACTACACTAGATAAATTATGAGTGGTAGGTAAATTAAGCATATATGTAGTCGTCGGTTTAAAAAAGGAAATCTATACCTGAAATTTGATAATTCCTTTTTATAGTCTTTATATTTAATAAAAACTTTTCCTAATGAAAATATATTTTTGAAGAAATATAAAATATTGTTTTTTTTTTTTTCAAAATTATATTTTTCTGTTTACTCTTCAGAAGAAAAAAAAATATAGAAAATAGTTTTGTTTTTAAGACTTATTTTTCACTCAACCAAAAGATCAAAATAAATTGAATTGATAGTTTTTTTTTTACATAAATTTTATGTTTCTCAAAACTATATAACGAAATATAAAATGGTTTATTTGTGTGTGTACGAAAATGTAAATTTTGTAAATATATTTTATATAAATAATTCAAAACAAGAATATACGGGTACCGGGTACATATATGGATAAATCGTACGTTTTAGGAATATGGATACGTGAAAAGAGGTGAAAACTATATCGTATAGTAAAAAAAAAGATAAACTTTGTTTTTCATCTTTTCTGTTTTTGGTATTTCTCTCTAGACACCTAGGCAAAAAAAAAAAAAATGTTTTCCTACAAATAAAAGGTATGACAAAAATGTTATAGTGATTACCACAGTTTTATAAAGATATATTAATATCCTCCTATATAACTCGTGTGTACGTTTTTTGACAATAAAATTAAGATATAAATAAATTTTGTTTTTCTATTTTATATTTCAAAAACAATAAATTAATCAAAAACAAAAAAATACTTTTTTTTTTAAAGCAAAAAAAAAAAAAACGTATATAAAAGGTTTTCACTTAAATTATATCAATAAAATAATAGGAGTAAATAATTTATATTTACCCGCCATCAGAAATATTATAAGAAGAATTCAAAATCAATAATTAATTAAGAAACTTTTTTATGACTAAAACAATATTTTCTATATATTTTTCCATATTCACCAACAAATGTAAATATTTATTTTATTTTGGTACAGGGAATAAATATCATATATATTAATTATATTTAAATAGTCTACTCATGCTATATATTCAATTTTCATATCATAATAATATAGAAAATTTTTCATCATATATGGAAAACTTGAGAAGAATATTTTTTCGATTTTTTGTAATATTGCTTTTTACGATATATTCAAAAAGGAAAAAGTGTTGACTTTGATTACAAATATTGACATAATTTAATATGATGTTTTTTTTGTGGTCAGAGAGAATTTCATTTTTAGATTAATAATAATGTAAAAAATATTAATAAGAATATTTTGTCAATATTAATATTCTACATTTACTTACTTTACTACTTACTATAGATAGAGAATCTTCCACTCTCATCTAACTGCATATGGAATAGAAGTGATATTCGTATGAGTAGAACATTAAAAACGCTACTCATACGAAAGCCGATGAATATAAGAAGGCAACATGTGCTCCTACAAGTGAATTGGTGGCATACACTGTATGATTAACTCAAGACAAATTCTGTTACGAGGCAACAAATTATGTATGCTATCCCTATCCACCTCTCTAATTCATAGAACATTTCATCAAGAAGACTTGTAGTAGCAAAATTATAAGGAGTTGAATAATTATTGAGTAAAAAACAAGTCGCAAATAAGCCAGACCAGTATGTTTTTGTTTATATACCATCCCTGATGAAATAATTTAATTTTCCTACAAAAAGGATATTTAATTTTATTGTTGAATCATTTTTAAGATAATAAAAACTACAAATAACTAAATTGTGGTTTCACTTTTCTATAATTTCAAATTAAATTAAATCCTAATAAAATCTTCTTTCAATTTAAATAGAAAATTATAAGCAAAAAAAAAAAAAATAGTTTTTTGAAAAATAAACTATATAAAAATAAAGAAAATATTTTTTTGCCAGAGATAAAAAAAAAATAAAGATTAATTTTTATTGACAAAAAAAAAATATATTTTATTTATTGGAATTTTTCTATTTTCCATAAACAGAAAAAAAATTATTAGTATTTTGTTTTTGTTTACCAAAAGAAAAACAACACAAGAAAAACAAAAAAAAAAATTCCAGGATAAAATCGCACTAATGATGTTTATGCTTATTTCAGATTCATTTGATTTTTTTTTTACTAGTCACAAGAGGTGATTTTTAATTATCCTTTTTTTAAATGGATAATTTAAGAAAATATTTAATTTAAAATTTCTATGGGGACGAAGAAAAGAACAAAACAAAAAAAAAATTGATTAATAAAAGTGAAATTAATTTAAGAAGAAGTCAAACGATTTGTTTTCACAAATTTACATTACAAAATTTCTTTTTCAATTTTTCACTATTATTTATTATATTGAATGTTTATAATGTAATTTGTAGATTATTATAAGTAAATTATTTTATACAAATTGTATAATAAAGAAAATTATCGTTTATTATTTTCAATTTATTTTACAAACCACAGAAAAATAATATTAAAAGGATTCATTTTTATATACTAATACACGATACACAAATTTGTTCATAAGAGCGTTAAGCAAATTATATATTTTTTTTTTTTGTATATAATAAGGATTTGCCTTTGGGTGTCGTAATTTTTATATATAAAAGATTAATTTAGTAAAAATAATAAGAATATTTTTACTATATAAACTTTGACCCTTATTCTTATATATAGCATTTCCAGATTAAATTCAAAAATTTCTATTTCAAATTCAAAAACATTTTTTTTTTAATTATTTTGCTATGACTTGGGCAAATTAAAACATTTCTCAATTCTGTTTGCATAATTTTGTTATAAATAAAATTCCCCGTCTATAGACACCAAATTCATCTTGGAGGAGGTCGATGTTTTACGCCAAAAAAAATGGCAAGGGAACCTTGTTTTTTTTTGCCGTAAAACATTAAAATTATCCAATATATAGGTAGAATTTGGTATCTATCTACGGGGAATTTGAATTATAATAAGAATATCCAAACCAATTTCAAATATCTTTAAATTTGTCCAATTTATGGCAAGAAAACTTGAAAAAAAGTCTGCAAATATAGGGTGCCACCTTCTCTAGATGCTCAACTAATGTACTCAATTTTTAAGATACAATAAAAAACCACAAAATGCAATAAAAAGCCATAAAACATAAAATAAAATTCTTATTTGATATTTTACATAATTTAAATTTGAAGCAGAAATGATTGAATTTGATCTGGAAATGCTATACGTATACAGAAATGACAATTTGATTATACAACAAAAATTTTTATTGTATATTTATAATTTATGAGGCGATGAAAACAAAGAAAAAAATTTTTTTGTTACCTTTTGATTGCCTCATATCATCATTTAATTTATTAAAATTATTTGACATGTAATACATTTTTTGTTGTTGTAATAATTTATTCACCATTTCACCATTATAAAAATAAGGTCACAATAATATTAAAAAAAAATATATCAAACAAAACATATCAACAAAAAACAAAATTATCATGGATTATAAAATTACAAAACATTAGACAAATAAATGATTCTAAAAATAGGATTAAAAAAAAAATATCCTTTTAGTACATATATGTATGTATACATTCAATTATGTATTAAGAAAATTTTGTTTAATAAATTTTAATTTAATTAAGTTTAACCATGAAATTGTAGAAAATTTTCTATATATATACATTTATTACATAACGAGTAAATAGTATTAACCACAAATAAAAAATTATTATTATTAAAATATTTTACATTATTTCTCTACTTATATTATGTTAAACCAAAAAAATATAATAAGAAGATATCGAAAAAATTTATATGGTTAGTTGAAACATACCTTTTACTTTTATTATATTGCGTATATAAAATTATTTGAATAAAATTCTAAAACAGATTTACAAATTACAATTCGTTTTTTTTTTTTTTTTGTTTTTCTTAATCAACATTTTTGGATGCCAAAAACTATAAATGAAATTCGAAAATTTATATACTATATTTAAAGAAATTTAAGTATTTGTTGAAAGCACAATTTTTCTTTAAAAAAAGGATCAAACTATAAATGAGATTTTCGTAATTTTATTTTACTTTTACTATACTCGTAAAATTTATTTTTGTGTACATCAAAAAAAAGCAGTACTTAATTTTATTTATAATGTTCAAACAGTTAAATAATTTTGCAGTACTTGTGTTATTCTTTCTTCTTAAATCCTTTTTATAGTTCAAATATCAAAACGAACTAAAAAATATGTAATGAAAAAAAATAATATAAAATTTGTAAAGTGGTTAACATAATCCATGAGTTGAAAATACTTAAAAAAAAAAAAGGAAAACGAGTGAAAGTTCCAATTTTTTTTTTTTATGCTTAGTTTAGTTAGAGAGTAGAGAAACTTTATGTAATAACGAAATAATTTTATTTAAAAATCCATCTGTTGCCATGTAAAAAAAATATATTAAAAAATCAATTTTATATTTTTTGAGGGTGAAATAAATAGCGTTAACCTTAGCAATGGGACAAAAAAAAAATGTACATACATTATAGGGAAATTTTTGGATTATGCTTCACTGGTGTCAAGTGATTACATAAACTTAGATTTTAGTTGGTTATTTTGGATTTAAATTTTAAGAGCCTAAAGTCTGTTGAAGTATTTTATAGTAAATAGAATCATCGTTGGATCAATTACGCTGCAGGCAGAAGGACAATTTTCCAAAGTGGGGCATAATTCACAATTTGAAAGTGCCAATACATTTTAAAAGCATTAAAACCGACAAATATATAAGTAAATTTATTGTAACAAATATAGTTTCACGTCTTTTGCATAATTTCTAAAATTATTTGAATTGTACAATTCCGGAATTTTACTAAAACAAAACCATAACAGTTAATTAAAATATAATTACCACATACCTTTGTCCATACATTAAAGGTATATAATATAGTAATTATTGAAAGTTTTCGTTGCAATAGCAACCAGAAATATTTTGCGCCTTGAATTTTACCACAAATTTATTATCAGTAACCAAAATTTCAAAATTAAATTTCCCGCAATTTAAATTGATATAAAGACATAATTGACATAAAGAGCATAACAACATTGTCAGAGCTTTTCCATAAATTTTCAATAAGTATAAAAAAAAAATGTATATTGCAGAATTTCACAGTTGATTAAACCGAAAAGTAAAGCTTATTTACAAACCAAAATATTTTAAATTTATTTCTCAAAAGGAAAATAATAAATAAAAGCTTTGTATAAATTTTCCAAAAACGTAACAATTTTATAGTTGGAAAATTTCAGAAGCTTTTAAGTATAATGTTTATAATTTTCAAATGTTTTTTTTTTTGTGGTTGTTTAATAAAAGGATTAAATTTCAACTATATAATAATATTTAATGACTGACCTAATATAGGACTCGGGTAGAGTCAATAATTTCTTATTAGAGTCAAATATTTATTTAATTAGAAAATCTATACTTATTTAAGGGTGACTTGAAATTCATGGTCATTCACTCTCTACAAGTTTTAATATTTGATAATCTGCCAAAAAATGTTTAAATTAAATTAACTAAAAAAAGAAAATGTATTACAAATATCCTTTTTGTGTCCTTCAAAATTGAAAATATTACTTGAAAAAGTAACCATTTAAAAATTTAATTAATTTCTAATTATTTTCTTGTATATAAAAGTGTGTCCTTAAAATTATATAATTCATTTTTTTTTTTCTTAACTTTTCTTTATAATAATAATTTAATTAAGTTACGAAGTGCGCCACAAGTTTTACAATAAATATTTGCGACTTGAAAAAAAATTCTTCAAGTTAAAATAATAACCGATTTTTTTTTTGTTTTAACAAGATATACTCGTACACATACATAAATTAACTTTTGGTATAGAAATTAAGTTTTTCTTGATACTGTCAACTACTGTCAACATATTTCCGAAACTTTCTACTTTCTAGTATATAATATATAACGAAAATTTCCAAAAAAAAAAAAAGAAAATATTTAATAATTTCTTCTTGTTTTCAACTTCAACTTCAGAAAACTCACTCTTATCATTATTATATAATGTATTTCAGAACAAAAATGTACTTCAACTGTTTTATAAGAATTAATTACAAAAAAAAATGTTTCTTGCTATTTTTGTTATTATTATGTACATCCTTGTAAAGTGAGTCCTTAAAAAATATATTTAAGTATAATGTTGTCAATTGATACTTAAAAGTAATAATGAAAAATTTATTATGGTTAAATTTTTGTATACTTAACTATTAAAAATGGAATTTTTTATTAAATTTCCGATTTGTGTTATACTACATTAAGCAATTTTCATATTATATAAATTTGTAATTTTTATAAGTATACAAAATTAAATATTCATTTCGAAAGTGAATTAAGTACGTATACTTATAGCATCTAATTCCTAGAAACTAATTAATCGAAAAATTATAAAATTTCTGTTAAATTTCTGTCAATAATAAATTGAGTAAAATTGCATTATACTCGTAGAATGTCAGGAAAATCATTTTGAATAATAGTTCAATTTTTACCAATCGAACTATGTGTAGTGACATAATGGATATTTTTCTCCTCAACTATTATTCGAATTATTAAGAAATTTTCATTCTTTTTTTTTTTTTTTATAATAAATTTTCAATTTTCATTCTATAAATGTTTCTTATCTATTACATATATAGATATATTATTGATTATATGTCAATATATAGTAAGAAATATTTTTGTAGTATAAATGGTTTCGAATAAAATTTTCATCTGATTTAATAATAAAAGTAAAAATAAATCCTTCGAAGAAAATTTAGTAAATTTTATTTGAAAAATTCAAAAATAACGAGAATGGTACAATATGTACCCTCAGAATATATTTATGTAGAATGGGAAATGATTAATTTTCATGAAGCCACAAGGTATATAATCTATGCCACATATGCTTTTTGTGAAGAATTGTGTATCCATTATACCAGATTTGACTCATAAGATTTTTTTACCCCATAATAACTCATTAAAATCAATGGCACAATTTAATGATCATTCTAACATATTATATATATCTATGCTGGAATGATTTGACTTGATGGAAATCGATGACCCAGGTCAGAACTGTCAAGATTCTTTTGGCTATCTACACTTTATTATTTATAATAAATAAAATACCATCTATTTTTTAGATTGTCTCCATTATATAAAATTAATTTCTGAGGCGTTTATGTCTCATTAATTATCTTTAAATTAATTAAATTTTTGGGGTTAATATAAAAGGAAAATAATAAATTGCTAGAGAAGAAATTTCCTATAGAAATTTATAAATGGAAAAACTATTATAGAAAATTTACCTGAAATACTGAAAATTCTTCTTTCCCCAATAATTTCATTTTCAGACTAATTTCATTTTCACACTTTTATAAAATTGAACACTTTTATATAAATTCACTTTTATATACACTTTTATATAAATTCTTTCCCCAACAATTTCATTTTCACACTTTTTTAATTAATTTATTAAAATTATTGATTTTCAATTAAAATTTAAGAAAATATATGTTAATTAATTAAATTTTATTAATTGCACACTATAAAAGTCGCGCACCATTTTGTTTAATTACAAAGCTTACACACATACATTTATAGAAAAATGCAAAATAATAAAAAAACTACAGAGAAATTTTCACTTTCCTTTAAAAAACCAATTAAAATCACGAAAAAACCAGGAAGAAATAAAATTTTTTTGTTGTAATTATAATTAAAGCGAATTTAAATTTAATTATTTTTATATATTTTTTATTAATTTTAATAACCAGAAAAGCAAATTAATTTATTTTATTTTTTTGTTAAGCGTCACTTAATTCCATTGACGATTAATTGTTGACTGAGTAGATGAGGAAGAATAAAAATTATAGGCTCCACCCATAATGAACATTAATTTTGTTGAATTGAAAGGGCGCGAAATTTTGAATTTTCAAATTGAAATTATTTTTACAATTGAGATAAAATTAAATTAGGTTTTTGTATAATTTGGATATTATGACGAATTTATTAAAATTATAGATTCAATTTGTGGGATCTACTAAAATTACTAATAGAAATTCAGTATGTAATGATCTAAATCTACTAAATTTTTATATCAATTGGTTTCTAAAAGGTTTTTTTTCTTTTGGTATGGTTTTCGAATCATTTTTATATTGTTTACAAGAAATTATACTTACTAACAAGTAGAAACATCTTTATTAAATGGTAAAAATTCCAGAAATAGTCAATTTTTTCCAAGAACTATTTTATAATTTGAATTTACTTAACGTAACTACTAAATTTTTAACTATTATTTCCAATTGGAACTCTAATTATCATTCAATTCTAGCTTCTAATTTCAGTTTTACTATTAAATAAGCTGCTTGTGGTTCAAAGGTAGTGACCCAATACTTATCATTTTTGCATCACTTTGATTCTTAAAGATTTTTTCTGTCCCTTTCAAAGTTAATTAAAACAAATTCCACTTTTTTTTTTTGGATTTTCTCCATTTTCCTTTTTATTTTTATACAATTTCTATTTTTTATATTTTAAATATAAATTAAAAAAAAAAAACAATAAAAATTAACAAATAAAATAAAAAATAATTTACCAAAAAAAAAAAAGAAGCTAATTTTCAAAAAATAAGGATAATTTTCTTGATCCTTTTTCTCAATAAAATTCTCAGTTATTATTATGTTTTTTTTTGTTTCTACAATAATTTTCTTAATTTTTTTTTTTTTTTTTGAATATATTTTTATCAAAGTTTTACTAATATAAAAAGCTTTTACATTTATTTATATATTTAATAATTAATATAATATAATTTAATATAATTAATATTCTAAATATAACATGGATGACTTTGTTTTCCAGTTTTTCTTTTTCTTTAATATAATTTTCCATTTTTTTTTAACAATTAAATTTTTCAATTATTATTTTTTTTAAATACTGTATTGTCTTTTGATTATGTGTTTTTTTTTATTATTATTATTTTTAAATATGTTGACTTTTCATTTTAATTATTTTTTTTAATAAATTAATTAATTATATAAAAACCAATTAGTAAAATTTTTTTTTGCTTGTAAAGTGCTAATTTAGTAATTATGTATAATAATAAAAAGGACTCTACGAATTAACGCTCCATGGAACTAACCCCCAAAAAAATTCCATACAAATTTTTGGATTTAGTTCACACGAACTAACGCCCAAAATTTTGGGCAATAGTTCATTTTTTTTGGGCTTTAGTTCATATGAGCTAAAACCCAAATATATTTCTATAGTAAACCCCAAAATTTTGTTGATTTTAATTAGTCGTAGAAGGCAAATTTTTTTGATTTAATTTACGACTAATTTACGACTAAGAGCTAATTTTATAAAACCAGAGAAATGTTCCCTTTAACGGCCATAAACTTTTTGGGCTTTATTTCATATGAATTTACGCCCAAAATTCAAACATGAATTAAAAACCGAAAAAAATTTTTGAGCTTAGTTCATTTCTAGATTTCTAATAATTTTTGGGGGTTAGTTCATTTTTACTTTGGGCATTAGTTCCATTGGGCGTTAGTTCGTAGAGCCAATAAAAAGTAAAATGACATTTTTTTTGGCTAAAATCATAATGGACTTATAAAAACTATTTCTCGGCTTAAGTGAAAAAAAAGTTGTTTTAAATTTAATTTTTTTTTTTTTTTCAATTAAATTAAGAAAATTGATTTTTTCGCTAAAATTTTTTTTTTTGCTAAAAATAAATTACCACTGACTTCAGTTAGGAGACATCACTCGATAGATTTTCTATATTTTATTTCGCAATCTAAGCGAAACTTAGCGAAATTTTTGATTTTAAATTGGAATTTCAAATAAGTTATACTATAGAAAAATTATCATATAATATTAATTGCAATTTTTATAAGTCAATTTAAAGCCATTAAAAATGTTTAAGCTCATATTTTATATATTACTTTTTAAGATTATAACGAAATAAATAAATTTAAAAATTTTTTTTTAACATTTCTTTTTTATGAGTGAAAATTTATATATGACAAAAAGCTGATATTATTTTTTTTTTTATAAATATAATATTTTTTTTTGGTATACACACAATTATCAAAAAAAGAAAAAAGAAGAAGTAAAATATTTATAAAAAAAATTGTATCTTAATTTACACAACATAAAATGAAAAAAATATATAATAATAACAATAAAGAAACACAAGAAAATTACACATATATGTATATGTATAAGAAAAAAGCTAAATCTATAAATCTTTTTCTTACTTTTATTTTTTCTTTAAAAGCAATAACATTTAAAAAAAAATTTATTACAAATATTTTATTTTTATTTATATAAATTTTCCTGTAAAATATATCTAAAATAAGATACAGATACATAAATTTATGTTTTATGTAATAATGTTGTACGATATATATTTGTAAAATAAAAAAAAAAAATCAAGCAACACGATAATAATAACAATAATTGGACTATAAAGATATAAAAAAACTACAATAATAATTAACCGATTTTTTTTTTCATTTATGTCTTTTTTTTTTTATGTATATAATAAAAGTTAAGTAAAATAGTTTTTAAATTTTATTTTATTTTTAAGTCGAAAATTAACAAATTTTCATTTATCAAAGTAAGACAAAAAAAAAAGAAAAGACTTTTACGTATTTGGATTTCATAAATTTTCCAGTTTTGAAAAAATGAAAATTGTTCCATAAAATATTTTTTTAAATAATTTCGAAAAAATATTTTACTAAACCAAATTAGTATAAAGAAGAAGGACGAACGACAGAGAGTCAGTACAGAGTTCTCTAATTATGACAGTAATGCATATTGATTATATTCGAAAATTTTCTAATTTTTGCTTTTCATATTTCCATAAATATAAAATGGACACAAAAGAAAGAAAAACTAAATTAAGGTAAAAATCATAAATTAATAAAACAACAAAAAACAAAAATAATAAATAATACATAATAATAAAAAACCACTGAAAATAGAAAATCCATTAATCATTTTTTACCTAATTAAGTGAATTATTACTTCCAGTTCCAGTGTTTTTTTCTTTTTGGTTTGGTTTTTGGACAAATTATTAAAGTATTTTAGATTTTTTTTTGTATTTATTAATTTTTGATTACATAATTTATTTAATATTTTTTTTCAATAATTATTAAATAAATAAAATTAATCTCAGTTTAGGAATAATTTTGTGGTATCATTTAGAAGTCATAATTAGAAAAGCAAAAATAAAAAAATCGTATTAATATTTCTTTACGAATACCGAGCTGACAATATTGCGAGTATAGAATGAATCCTTGTACAGTAATTTAAGTTGCGAGGTGACCGCAATTAGTATGCGACAAAACTATTTTTAATGATTTGGAAAGTGTCATGTCTATGAATATTTTCAAAAATTTCCTAATTAAATTATTTATACGTAATTTTGATTTTCATCCTTTCATCCTTTTTCATAAGTGTCAACAATTTTGACTATAGTGACAAGCTTTACTAACTGTTAAATTAAAATTGTTCTTACCGTCATGTCATCCAGTTTGATATTAATATGAAAAATACTAAAGAACCGGCTCATATTTCATGAAAAATTTTGAATTACAATTTTAATTTTCCGATCAAAAGTTTACGTAGGATTTAATTATTAAGGCGGGATAATTTTTGAATGAACCTCATAACAGCAGATTTAAGGATCTTTAAAGTATTCTGTTGACTATTATTTTTCGTTACAAAAATATGTTTTTTTTAGTTTAATTTTTAAAATATTTCATTTTTAGGTAATTTTATGAGATTCTTTTCTAACACTACAAAGGATCAAGGATATATATTTTCTTTAAAGGTTTACTTTTTTTTGAAGACTTAAATTATGATCAGCAAATGATTTTTGTTTTTCTTGTTAGATTTTGCATTTTTTTTTTATATAATTTAGAATTTTGATTTTGATTTTTCATCCTAATATTTACTTAAATACTAAAAAAACATTTTTTTAAAAATTAGATTGATTAAAAAAAATATTACAAACAAAACAAGAAAAAATTGTCTAGAGAAAACATAAAATTTTTTAAAAACTACAATTTGTTTTTCTGTTTTTTTTTTGGGGGGAAGAACACAAAAAGGAAGGAACTATAATAAATTTAAGACAAAAAAATATCTAAATTTTAAATTATGTAAATAGAAAAATTTTCATATTTTTAATTTTTTTTTTCCCCATTTAAAAAATCATAAAAAATTAAACATATAAAAAATTATGTAAAGAAATATTCATAGTATATAATTTTTGTGATTTTTTTTTAAACTTAATAATTTAGATTATTTTTTATTTTTTAAGATTTTAAATATTTAAATATAGTAATAATAATAATAATAGATTTTTTTTTTTTTAGATTTTTATATGATATGAAAAAATGTCTTTAATAATTTTAATTAATTAATTTTTTAGTGGGGATTAATAAATTTTTTCTATACGCTAAAAGTGCACTTTTTTATTTTTTTTATTTAAAAAAATAATTTTCATTTTCCATCGAGGGCTTCATTTTTTTTTTATAGTTTTCCGAAAGTTTATGATAATTATGGGAAAAATTTTGTTAATAATTTAAAATGATTTTTCAAATTTTCCTTGTTTTATATTTTCATCAAAAATGAATTTATATTAAAAGAATTTTTTTTTGTAAACAGAAATTTATTCCAATTCTAATTCAGCACATTCAATATTAGCCCATGTTGGTAATTCAGTTTCATATTCCCAGCCAGGACCCTGTAGAAAAATGGGAAAGAAAAATATAAATAAAAAAGGAAATATAAAAATCCTTCATAAAATAAAATCATCAAAAATCAATCTACACAAAAAAATGAAAATAAAAATGAAATTTACTTTTCTTTTCGGTTTAATTAACAATAAACATTTTTTTTTTTTCGCTAAATGACATTTTGATTTAATAACATCACAGAGAGAATTAAAATAAATAAAAAAAAAAAGGTGCGCCATCATTATTATTTTTACCTTATATTTCCAAGCATGCAAATACATAACTAAATCCTGTGGTTTTGGATCCCTGTAGCGTACCTTACATTCATAACAATGTTTATCTGTACTCATTTTCTCTTGGTTGAATGCTAAATCGGGTGATTCGTGTCCAGTTTGAGTGGCAACAGTGACCTACATAAAAAATAAAAATAAAAATAAAGAAATGTTGTATAAAACCATAAAATACAGAAAAAAAATGATATCATCGTCAAATTATACGATTATACTACTAACAACTCTTAACTATATACTACATTATACTATTTGTGTACGGGCTAAGGCATTCCACAATCAATCAAAAAAAAATGTTGAAATTGACTCCATGCGATTTAATACCAATTACGAAAAATTTTCTTTTTTTGTGATTTTCGGGTTTTTTTTTATATATTTTCAATTTTCACAACAAAAAAAATACTAATATGTAAAAAATGGGAATTAAGGTTGGGCAGATGATAAAAAATTACACCAAAAAAAAAAACAGGACGAAAAAAATATAAATGAATATAAAAGCTTTATGTACTAAATTTTGTTGTTATCCTTGGTAAATACAAATATTAAATTTATAATATAACTTACTTTAACTTTTGAATGTGAATTTATTAATGCTGAATTTGGGCTTGTCATAGCAGTAGTAGTAGCAGCATTACCACCATTATTATTATTATTATTAAATCCGCACGAATGTGGTGTTGTTGCGTGATTAACAGATGTTAAAATATTATTTGTTATTGTAGTATCATTATTATTTGGACTTTCATTGTCTAATGATACTAAACGAGGACTTTCTGAACATGGTGATGATTCACGTGATACACTTTCTGATTCGTCATCACTTAAAATATTACCTATATAAAGAGAGATTTATATACATATAATATTTTTAAATTAATTAATTTGATTTTTTTGTTTTTTTGAATATATTAAAATTTACCAGGTCAAATTTTATTTAAAACAAGGATAAATTTATTTAATGAAAATCCTACTATAGTATATAATTAAATGTTTATACCTTTAACACCATCTGCTAAACTTTCTAAATCTGATTCAACTTTCATTGGTTTAAATAATGATAATTCTGAATCACCATCAATACCTAACCAATTCTCAGCATTGTGTATATTTATTAAATCTTTAACAAGTTGATCATCTGTTTTACCACCAATATCACCACCACGTCCTTTTTTTGGACCAAATACATCATGATTATATAATGGATCATTTACAACTGGATAACCTTTTAAGAAAATTAAAAAAAAAAATAGGAAAAAGGAAAATTAATCATCTCATTTTGATGATTAAATTATATATATACCTAAATATTGTAAATGTACACGAATTTGATGCATTCTCCCTGTAAGTGGTTTACATAGTACTACACTAGTTTTACCATTATATCCTAATTTTTCAAATGTTGTTGTACAATCTTTACCCTTTGGTGATACTTTACAAACACCAATTTTATAACTAACCACTTCAATTGGTTCTTTGCATTCAATAATACCACTGTCGATATATATAGAAAAAATTTATGATTATAAAGTAAAAAAGCTTTGTTATTTACAATGAAAATTTTTTGTTGTGAGTAGGGAAATTATTATTTTGATTGTTTAATAAAAAAATGAAAAAAAAATTTTTTTTTTTTACATACTCTGGGAATTCACCATCAACACGACAAACATATTCTTTTTGTACTTGTCTATTTCGAATCTGATGTTCCATTTGTCTAGCTTTTTTTGGACTTCGACCAAATAATAATAGACCAGAAGTTAAACGATCTAATCTATGAATTGTTCTTAAATTTTTCAAATTATATTCTTTGGCTAAGATGAAAACAACAGTATTATGACGATAACGGCCACATGGATGAACCTTTTTTTTTTTACATAATTACATTTCATTATTATTATTATTTTGGGAAGGATAAGAAGAAGAAAAAAATCAAATGTTAGATTGAAATATTTTATAATATTTTTAGATAAATATAAAATCTAATAAAAATTTGTAAAAAGTTTTAATTTTAATTTAATTTTTTTTGTTAAAAACATAAATAAATAAAATAAAAATGAGACTAATAAAAAAAATTTGTATAACATAAATAAATCTAGCAAAAAAATAAATAAATAAAATAATCCCTTCAATTCCGATAGGACTACAAATTGAAATAGTGTGTGTGTATGTGCGTATTTTCCATATATTATCGACATTTTGTTTAGATGAAAATTTATACACTTTCATTTTGTGTGGAAAATTTATTACTTTCCTCGTATTGCATTTAAAGATGAAAAATAATAATATGTAATTGTAAAAAATTTCCTGGCAAAAAACATCATTTTACTTGTCAACGAATCTAAATGTGCGCTTATTGTGTGTGTGTGTTGACTTCATTTATTCGATTTAATATTTAACAATGCTATTTATTACATCAAAAAAAAATAGAAGAAAGTTTATACATACAAAAAAAAAAACAACAAGGACGAGAAAATTTATACAAAACGAAAATTATTCTATAGATGCTTTTATCTTTCTGTTATATTATATGTACCATAGATATTTAAGAGTGCAAGTCACACGTCCAACGTATAAAGATCTTAATAAGATAAAAAGAAAAATTTGCGCTTCTCTTTTCATCGAATTTTCATTCAAGTTTTGCTTTTCTTCTTATTTTAATACAAAATACGTGAATCATAAAATTTTATTGGGAATTATTATTATTATATATAGGAGTATATTTTTTTAACTGATTTATACCCAAGACAACAAAAATTTCCTTTTTTTTTTTATTTACCATTTTTTTTTTTTGGTGAAGGAAAGAGGGAGCTCTAGAAATATTAAAAAGGAAACTGCGTTATGTCAAGTTTCTATTAAATGTTATAATCCTTAGGAGGAAATGTCAAAAAATGTGGCGGAAATTATAAATTATTTAATAAGTAATTTCCGATTTCCTTATAAAAAATCCAATAATTTTGAAATTTATTGACGATATATAAAATCAAATTGTCCTTTTTTTCCTTATTGTAACGATTTTGAAAATACTTTTAAACAGACGGAAAAGAAAGTGTGAAAATAATAATCAAAATTTTAAATAAATATGTCGTTTTTTATAGAAATAATTCTAATAAACTGTGAAAAATCAAATTTTTAATATATTTGAAATTTCTTTTTTTCCTTTTTTTGCATATTCAGTTTTAAATGAAAAGCTTCTTTCCTTCACTCCATCCATTTATTGCAATTTAGAAAAATCCTTTTTGCAACAAAATATTTTAATATTATATTTAGTTTGTTTATTTTATGCTTTATACTAGTATTTTTTTTTTGTATTATGTCGAAAATGTCAACTTTTTTTGTGCCTGATGCTACAAAGTTTTTTAAAAAGCAAAAAAAAATTATGTAGAGACAAAAAAAAAATGTCCTTTTAGGCAAATTTTGTACATAAAGAATCTATGTTGTCTATATGTTGTTTGTTTTCTGTTTTGTCTGTTCCCTAAATATAGTTTCATTTCGAGTAAATACTTTTATTCATTTCGAAATTAGAAAAAAATGTATATAAAATTAGATATTCGTAAATTTAATGCATTATCTATTTTGCATACCTTTAGGAACTGAAATTATTTTCTCATAATTCATATATTCTGTAATTTTGTAATAACTTAAAAGTAACTTTGATGTAATTAATGATTTCTCATGCTTTCAACAGATTGTACAATATAGATTATTTACGAAAAATTATCATGCTAAACATTTATGAATTTCAAATTAAAGTTAAGATTTTAGGTTAGTTTATGTTTATGTAACTTAAATTCTAAGCTAAATTTTTCTATTATCTAAGTGAAAATTACATAAATTGTTTTACTTATGTAAATTTCGTAGCGTTTTTCCTTGAATTTTTTTAAAAATAATATACTTGCACCAACTTGCACTCTCCTATAATTTGTGCTTTTCCACTAAGTACAAAATTCATAACTAAAATTTAAATTGTAATTTGTCTACTTTTACTTTACATTGTTGTTAGTTACACTTTTAAATTAAACCAAAAACTTAATAATTTTTCTATGTGTGCAGCATTCAAGAAAATTTTATTAATTAAATAAATAAAAAAATAAAAAAATTTTATGAACCAAAAGGAAAAACGATTATAGAATAAGAAAATTTAATTTTCCTTTGCATTTTTTGTTGTTGTTGGATGGAAAAAATATTACAAGAAAAATGAAAAATGAAAAAAAGAAAATTCCATTTACAAAAAAAAAAACCATACTACACATAAATATTTTTTTTTGGGGGGGTTGGGGTTGGTTTTCTGGAAGGACGAAACTATAACAAAACATTTTTTTCTTTTTGTTATTTTTATAGTATCATTTTTTATGTTTACTCACCGGTATTGAACACGGTTTATCCAAAACTATTAACTCGCTGTCAAGGTGGATAATTTTGATTGGATGATCTAATACTGGCGTTTCATGCCTGATTTTTTTTTTATATATAGGGTTAAATTAATATTTACATATTTTTTTTTTTTTTTTTACAAAGCTTTTTAAATAATTTTATTTAATTTTGGTTTTTATTTCTTGTTTGGTAAAATTCCATTTTGGTTTTTTTTTTGTGTGTTGTTTCAATGGTAAAATGGTATACAAAAAAGTTTATATGTATATAGAAAAAAAAAAGGATTAAAAAGTTTTTGTGCAATTTTTTTGATAGAGAAATAAAAAAAAAATTCAGGATTTTCATTTTTTTTTTTTTTGTATGTTTAAACTCTTTATGTGCATAATAAAAATTATTTTACGGGAAATTGATCTGCTCCAGTTTTTCTTTTTTTGTTTTGTAAAAAAAATTTATGGGGCGGGAAAGTTGTTTTTTTTTTAAAGCGAAACTAAATTATTTCCCAATTATAAAAAATATATAAAAAAAAAACTTAAAATTTTATATACATAATAAAAAAAAATATATAAAAATCAATAAATGAAATTTTATAATTTGTTCATATATGATTTCTTTGCCAACCTGTTGTTATGTATATGACACACTTTTCGGAGATTCCCTATGACAATATTTTTCATGCTTAACAAAAATAATAAAATATAAAATAAATAATTGAGGATAATTTAATGAATTTTAAAAAAAAAAAAAAAAGAAGGACATAACAAAATTTCCCAATGACATGACAACATATTTTTATTATATATAATAAATTGAAAATTTCTTCTCTTGTTTATTATTAAATGGAATTAAAAAATTTTGATTTCATATTATGGTAAAAGGATCGACAGAAAATTTAACTTTTTATATGTGTACGGTATTAATAAATATAATTGGTGAATGTGAATCAGAGCGTACCACATCATAATTTATTTATATTTTATCTCAGTGTCGGAATTAGGACTTGTTTTGGACCTAAGAATATTTTCATATATA
Source organism: Empis stercorea (assembly GCA_949752835.1). Classification (NCBI taxonomy): domain Eukaryota; kingdom Metazoa; phylum Arthropoda; class Insecta; order Diptera; family Empididae; genus Empis; species Empis stercorea. Next base: position 49,618,411 of record OX457089.1, read on the forward strand.
GAAATTTTGTATATGATTTGGTTAGATTAACTATGAAATTGAATTAATCGAACTAAAGTAAAATAACGAAAGGTCCTTGTTAAATTATTTTTTAATAATTTTGTCAAATTTTTTTTTGTAATAATTTCTCAATTGTCCAGTAGTTCATGTTGAGTTTGTCTAAAATGTCAAGTTTGTAGAAATGTCAACCTTGTACCCATGGACAATGTACTAGGACCCAAGGACATTCTTGAATTTACTAGAATCAACTTCTTTTCATACGAAAAAATTGAGCTCACCATTAATTAAATTAATGTTAAAAAAAGCTCAAAAATTACATATTAAACTTATATCTCTGTACGTCACGCATTTCAGTATAATCTTTTCAAAAAATGAATAAACTTTCGACAGATTTTTAAAAACCGTTTTTGACAGATGTCATAATATAAACCGTTTTTGACATATGTCATATGATAAATCGTTCCACTCTAATTTAAAATGAAACAGTATATATCACAAAACATAATAAATTCATTTTGTTAAAAATAGAAAATATGTTGTCGCACAAAAAAAAACCACTGAAAAAGACGAAAAAGGATCTTAATGCTGAGGTTTTTTTTTCTGTATAACCAGAAAAAAATATTTATTTATATGTAGTCCTAAAAAAAAATTTAACTAACAAACTTTTTCAATAGAGAAAAAGTCTCATTACAAAACCATAAAAAAAACTAAACTAATCCGAAATTTTTAAGCTTTTTTTGTGTGTGCATTATTATTAAAAACTATTATTTTACTTTTAATTTCAACATTTTAATATTATTTATAATTTTATGAACATTTTTTCTACATTTTTTTTTTTGTTTTGATTGTTTTGGTTTTTATTATTTAAATATTTTTTTTTTAATGTTCTTATCTTCTTTTGTGAAGAGTTTTATCCCTCTATGCAAAATATTTATGTTTTTATGTTGTTGTTTTTTTTACATCAAATGGAAAAAAAATTTTTTTTCTGTGGTTATGGAATTAAGTCATTTAAAAAAATAACTTTTATGATTTTTTTTCTATACTAAAATTTTGTGTGTTAGCATTTAAAAACAAACAGAAAAATAGAATAATAATTTTTGTTTTTTTTTTTTGTAGTCATCATAATCTGGCTGACAAATTTTATGAAATATGACTAGTCAAATTCATCTGGGGCTCCTATTAAAATATGGTTTTCAATAGATTTTTATTTAACATAAAAAAAAGGATGTATATAAAAAAAAATTTATAATATGAAAATTATTATAAAAGTTTTTTGTACAACATTTTGTCGAAATGAGTTTTGTAGAAAATGATTTTGTCCGGAAGATCTTATAGATAGAGTGGAGATTATACTGTGTGAGATACTGAGTCTGAGATTCCTCTTTATGAGAAGAAGAATCTCCAACAGTACAACAAGAATCTCCCAGAGTAGAAGAAGATCAACATTACAAGAAGAATTTCTTACAGTAGAAGAATCTCCCACAACAGTACAAGAAGAATCTCCCACAGTAATTTTATTTTCTGAACAGATTTCATGCAAATAATTTAGGACAAAGCAAAGCTGTCGCCTCAAGTAGAAGAATATTTTCACCCTTCGAATTATACAATAAGAAATTTTCCTTCAATACATTTCCGACCAAATAGTTTCTGATGAAGTGGAAGTGAACAGTTTAATCAATTCCGCCAAACTAAAATAAATTTCGACAAACCAATAAAATTTAAAATTAATTTCGACAAATTTCATATTTTTATTGACTAATCAACTTTTCTACTAAAATGAAGTTTGATTAAATGTTATTCGGATAAATTATATCGTCCTTTTATTTATTCACTTTGTATATATATTTTATGTATACAATTATGTTTTAGTTTTTCGTGAAAATGATGGAGAAAATTTTTCTGTATATTAGTAAAATCAGGTTAAATAATAAAAATTTTTCTGATGTCATAAAATTTTATGATTCACTTTTTGATTGATTTTATTCTTTGATCCTTTTTATGGTATAATCATTTTTAGTTTTTAGTTTAATTAATAAACACCGGGAGACAAAATTTATTCATACATAATTTTAACATATATAGAGTAGTTAAAATCACAGTTTGCTAACATTAAGTCCTTGGATGGTTTTGGATATTATATCAGTTTTTCACAAAAAGGATAATTTAATTAATTTTAATAAAATGTTTTTTTTTTTTTAACAATATTAAATTTCAAATTAGACAAAAAAATTAATATAATAATTTTTTTAATGAAATATTATTTTCAAAATTAAAATTTGAAATTAAAACTTTGAATTATTTTAAAGTTATCTTCGGGCTCATCTGCTCTGTAACATAAAATAAAATTTTGAACAAATAAAATTTTCTTTTGGTTTCTATATAAGAAAATACACACACACACACACAAACAACAAAATAATGTTTTTGAAGGAATTGAAAGGATACTCTTTTTTTTATATATAATGTAGATTAAAACACATTTTATGATTTCTATGTTTTTTCCAAAAAAAAAAAATTCCAAGTTAATCAAAAAAATGTTTTGGTGGATGTACAAAAAAAATTTAAATTGTACATAAAAATAATAATAATTAATATAAATGATTTAAAATAAATATAAATTAAATTAAAATAGTAAATTTAAATTATTTTATTTATAAATATGAATATTTTTTTTTTTGTAAATAAGAGTAATAATGGCGGTCATTTAAGCCACTTACTGGTATTGATGCTGGTTTATTTACAACCACAATATCATCATCCATATGAACTATTGTAATTGGTTGACTAGTTACTGGTACTTCATGTCTGTAAAAATATTACATTTATATTATGTAGATAATATTTTCGTTTTTTTATTAAAATAATTATTTTTAAATAATTTTGAAATTTTTTGTTAAATCGCAAGCAAAATTTAGTTTAAAAAATAAAGTACACTTAAAAAATTATTTTTATTCATTCCCAAAAATAATTGAGTTTTATTTAGTTTAAAAAAAATTTTATAAACAAGAAACAATTTTTTAAAATATATGTAAAATATAATTATATGTAATATGTTTTCTACATAGATAAAAAAAATTAAAAATCATATTTGATATTAACATCCGTCGCAATTTCCTTCTATTGTATATAAAATTTATAAACTAATAATCACAAAAAAACGAAACTAACAGATGCATTTTTTTTTTATGTTCTATATGTATAATAAAATTATGTTTCATTAGATACAAGGTTTTTCATATCACAGAAAAATGTATAATATCAATTTTATGTTGGGTGGAGGGGTGTGAAAAAAAATTGAATATTTTTTTTTAAATTACATTTTTGTTGTTGTTGTTGCAGAAAGCAAAACTAAAAAGGAAAAATAATTTTAAAATATGACAGGAAGACGAATGAATAAAAAAAAAAAGGATAATTACGTATATATAAAGGAAAAAGTTAAAAGCTGTCAAAAGGAAATCAATTTATAATGGAAAAAAAATTTTTGTTTTTGTTTGTAATTTCCTCAATTAATTTCATATTTTTCTTTTAAAATATGTATATAAATTAAATTGTTAATTAGATACCCATAACTAATTAGAGAGACATTAAATATTGCATTATGGGTTACTACAAAGAAAAATATTAATGTATACTAAGTATTTTTGCTCCCATTTCACAGAGTGATGATGATATACAAAGAATATGGCGGCTATAAAGCTTTCATTTCATCAAAGATTATGTCCACAACATTTTACAAATTAAATGAAATTATGATTTTATGTATAAACTAACAGATAATTTTAAAAATAGAAATAATTTCTGGTGTTCTTTATAAAGTAATAACTAAAATAATAATAATAAAAAATTTAATGTTTTTAGTAGCATAAAATTTATGTATACTATTTTTATAGGTTTTTGTTGTTTTCTGGCGTCATCGTCGTTTTTGAAACACTATATTTTAACAACCAAATAATATATACAATATTACAAAAACTAATATAACATTTTCATTATACATTTTTACCAGAGGAGCGAGTTCATATAATTTATTTATACATTATAATATAAAATAGTGAAAAATGCAATTTAAATGTGCAATAAAAAATAATAAATCAAATAAAATTCACAATTAAATTTTTAATATAATAAAAAAAAATATTGTTCGCGTAGAAAATTATAACTTCATATACTCGCGTATATCTATAATTGAAGAAAAATGATGTGCAGAAAAATAATTAAATCTAAACTATATATTAAAAAATTTTGTTTATGTAATAATAATAATAATAATAATAAAAATATGTCCCAGATATTTTAAAAATTATTTTGAACATAAATTTATTATAAATTAATTCATGCAAAACGCGAAAATGTGTAGAGAAGACGAAAAAAACATTCAATGGTGGGTTACACAAAACATTTTCGAAGGATTTATTTTGTATAACGAATAATTTTTTTTTTATGAGAATTTTATCTTTGAAACTAAATAGTGTGGAAAACTGACAAAATTTGCCATATTAAATTAGTATTCTTGATGATATGATGGCATCACAGACATAACCAAAAAGCAAAATAATAATAATAATTGTATATAAATTTAGAGAGGAAAAATTAATTTAAGAAAAAAAAAACAAATTACTGGGGTGGTGGTGTGATTATTTCATGTGAAATAATGAAAAAATTTTATAATAGAATAATGACTTGGTAAACCAGAAAACTTGAAATAATATAAAGGAACAGAAGCTTAATAAAAAAAAATTTTTTACTTGCATAATGTTTAGAAATTCGCAAATTGTTAAAAATTAAAATAAAAAGTATTTATTCACTGGAAGGCGTAATTTTACATTAATTTGAAATTATGATAAATTTAAATTGAATATTGACTAATTTTACTTTGAAAATGGAACGATTTTGTTTCCTCACGACAACCACTCAAATATTAAAAGGTCTATTTGTATGATTAAATAAATTTTCTACAGGATAATTGTCAGGTTTCACGTGAAATAACAGATTTCTGTTACTATATAAACAGAACATGTTTCTGGTTATAATTATTACAGGCAATTTAACAGACAAATTTATTGCTGTATTAGTTTTTTAAAAGTAATTTTATTTGGAACATTTTCTACACAATTAATTACCAAAAATTAATGAAATTGATAATATTCTTTATATGTAGTATCTAAAAATAATTTAATTTACCATGTTTTGCTTTAGTTATACATAACAACAATTAGAATCTGAAGGAACAGATCTATGACACATTTAATTAAATTAATATTTAATTTAAAAGGGGGAAAAAAGGGGATAAATTTTTTATTAATTGTCTAGTCAAATTTCTCAAATTATGTTTAATTAAAGTCTATTAACATTTCGCATTGCCTTAATAGACAATATTGATAAAATTAATTATTAAATACTTAATAATTTAATTTTATGTAATAACTAAACTTACAAAAGATATTTAAAAACATAAAAAACCATAATATTTACATAAATTTTGTTGTAAATAAAAATAACAAATAAATGTCATTGTCATTATTATTTAAATTCACTATTTTTTTTTTTAAATATAATTTCATATTAAATAAATTAATAAAAAAAAAAAAAAAATTATTCTCACCTGTGTACAATATTTGCCAAAAGATCATTATGCTTCAATCTATAATCAGTTGGTACTTTTTCATAGTTAACCGTTAATGTACCAGCTTTAATACATCTTTCATATTCTTCAGCTGGATGTGCTCGAAATTCTCTAGAGAAAACTGATAGAATTTTTTCACCTACCCATCTGCCTTTTGTAAATGTCGTAAATGTAAAATAGTAAGGATAAACTTTACGAAGGCCTATATACAGAAAACGAAGAAGAAGTAGAAGAAGACAAAAAAAATATATATATATAAAAAAAAGGAAGAAAATTTAAGTTACAAAATATTTGAAATAAAAGAAAAACTGAAGGTGGGAGGAGGAAAAATTTTACATCAATATTACATTTTTTTTTTCTTTTCAAATATTTTCCTTCTATTAATAATTTTTGTTTTGTGTTCTTTGGTATGTAATCATATATCATAATAATTTAGATTTGTGTATACTTAAAAAAAAAAAAATACGAAATGTTTTTTTAATTAGAATTTATGTAGACGAAAAAAAAATTTAAGAAGACGACAAGCAATTTATACCCAGTATGTATATGTTATTCAAATATAAGTAAAATGAAAATTCTTGAATGAAAAAAAAAATACCCCAGAAAATTAGCAAAAAAAAAAAAATAATTCTTGTATGACTAAATTCTATATTTCCCCAAGGACCGGAAACATTCAAATATACATTATTATTATTATATTATTAAATCTTAAAGGATATAATGTTGAATAATTCGAATGACGAAATTTCGAAAATATATAATAATTATGTTTTAATTATTAATGGAAAAACAATTCAAAAAATATTAGGGAAAACCTTGAATGTTTTAATTTATGTTTGCTATTATTATTTCTCATCCAGCATCCAGGATTTTTGAAATATATTTCAAAAATTTTATAAAAATGTTGGTGAGAGTTTAAATTTAGTTAATTGCATACTGCAAAAACAAAAAATTATAATTTATTATTTAATTATCCTAATGAAAATGATTATAAGTTTGAAATTTTTCATTCTACCTTAACACTTGCCGTGTCTTGCTTAAGTGATGATAATGAGAATCACAAGGAGCAGATGGTTCTTTAATTAATTAGCATTAATTATTTTTTTTAATATATTTAAAAATAATATAAAAACGATTTGCTGATAGAATTTAAAGATTGTAAATATAAATATTTTGAAGATTATATTTAAAAAATCTAGTTAATCGAATTTCGGGAAAAAAGCTTAGATAATTTAATTAATAATATAATGAACAAACAAGTAAATTAAAGAAATAGTTAAATAAAACTTCATTATATTAAATTTATTTTATCATCTTGATCAGGTGCCAAACATTGAGAATGTGAAGCTGTTAAATAATTAACATTTTAATTATATTAATTTTATAAATAATTCGCGACGTAGAATGCCAGCGTTGGCTGTGGCTTTAACTATAGCTTTTTTGACAATATAATGTCAAAATAATTTAATGCCCAAAATTTGTCGTAATATAATATATATACATATAATTAACAATAAATTGCCCCCAAAACTTATAATTGCCAGTAGTGCCATATAAATTTTCTAGTTCTGGCGACTTGGCGGTGGCTTTATTTTCTCTGGCGTTGGCAGCCAGCATTGTGTTTATTTCTATTGATTTTCATATATTGAAACTTTTTTAAAGTTACAGCCACAGCCAACGCTCGCATTCTGCGTGGCTCATAATGAACAATTTAAATGATTTAATTAATTTTCAGAAACTTCTAAAGTTTTCTGTTTGCAAAGGAATAACTATTTTATCTATCATCAAAAAGTATTTTACTTTTAATTATATACTAAAAAAAAACTAATATATTTTCGATATTTTGACTTCATCTTTTTTTTTTCGTCCTTGTGGTAGTTTTTTTTTTAAAAAAAAGGGAAAAAATTGCTAAATTAAAAAAAAAATTACTTAAATAAACTGCGAGAATATTATTTCGAAAACCATTAACATAATTCATGAACGGAAAAACAAAAACAGAAGGAAAATTAAATGAAAATTTATGTAATTTTATGTTTTTCTCCTATATAATATTTACATGATAATTATTTAGTATATATATGTATTTAAAATATATATTTTTATTATCACAAATTACCATTTTCAATGTAATAAGACGTTTCATGATAACGTTCATCGGTAAAACCAGGTCGTTTTGCCTTTAAAGCTTTTGTTTCCAGTTTAGCCTGATAAAATATTAATTAATTTTTTTTCATATTTGAAAAATAAATAAAAAAACACATAAAAGTTTCACATTTAATAAACGAAAAATTATTTATTTTTTTTTTCTTGTACCTTTTTTAAGTCCTTTGCCAGATCATTATCTTCGCATTTTCTTTTTTCAGGATTCGCTAACTTTAGCTTATCTCGGTCATTTTGTATTAAAACCTGGTGAAAAATGAAAAAAAAAAAGATAAACAAGAAAAAAATATTAATTTTATTATAGAAAAAATAATAAAAATTATAAATATTTGGTTTTTGTTCGTCCTTTTCTGTGGTTTTTCAATGTCATATTTAATTGAAAATTTATTACTGAAATGATGGTATATAATTCTATTATGCTGCGGAAAAAGATTTTCATTTTTTAACAATTAATTTTTCTAATATGATAATGATAAATATCCAGTTACACATAAGTGACGAGCCTGTAAAGGAACAAACAACAAAGAACTCAAACAGGAAATATCTTTAATGTTAATATGTTCTCACCAGCGCGAAATTACGTAATTTTGATTATTATCGTGATTTTGTTCAGAAACAAATTCAAAATCATGTTGAGATTGAAATAATTTTGAAATCACATCAAATATGGTAATTTTGTAGAAATCAAGTTCAAAATCATGTCAGAATTGTATGTTCAATCCTATTAATCGATTTGTAACCCTGAAAATTGAACCTGCCAAATTAATTCCTGTCCTTAATCTTTTCATTTCTGTCATCTTGTATTTTTTGCCATCAACAATAAAAATATTAAAAATAATTTCAGAAATATAAATCATATATAAGAAACCTTAAATGTCAAACGAAATTATTTCAATAAGGTGTGAACCTTTGACTATATAATTATATAATTATAGTCAAAGGTGTGAACAGTTCGACGTAATTTCGAAATCACCTAATTTCGCGCTGGTGTGAACATGTTACTATTATACAAAATTAGTTTTTTTTTATATTTGAATAAATTTTATGTCCCATCCCCCCCAAGGATTGAAAAATTGAAATTTATTTAATGTTAAATTGGATTTAATTTTTGTTAATCAAATATTTCATTAGTTTATTGTAACAGTCACCTGTTTTCTAATTATTAATCTACAAAATTTTGTCTATATTTATATAAAATTAGATTTAAATTTAACTAATTAATTATCTTTATTTAATGTATATAATTAGCATATTAAAACGTGACACAATAAATTACCAAAAAGGAAAATAAGAAATTCGAAGAAAAATTTTCTTATTCACAATTCTTTTCAGAATATTTTTGTTCCCATAAACAAACAAATTCTTCTTTACGTTCTTCACGTTTTTTAAAATATTTTGGATATTGTGCTTTTTCTAATGGATGCCAATAATCTAATACCCAATCTGGTGGTATAACTTGACGTTCATAATCACAACCGCCTGGACTTTGAGCAACTAATTACAATAACAAAAAAATTTTTTTTTTGCAAAACTAAATAAAATAAAATTTAAAAAAAATCTTTTATACATTTTCTTGGTTGATAATGTTGCTTTTCAAATAATTCCTTTTCACCAGATTCCAATAATCTAGCACCATTTGAATAACAATTCTTTGAGTCATCAAAACGTTTCCTTAAAAAAGCAGCACGAAATCTATAAATTTCTCTAATACAAGATATGACAAATTAATATATAATTGATTTTTTTTTTTAAAAGGAATTTTTGAAATTATTTTGGACAAACCTACGATCATACCATGACTCCAATGAACGTAAAGCATTTTTATAAAGCCTACAAACACGTCGAGAATGAGCTGTAAATCTTGGTGCAAAACCTACTGACATATTTTATTTCCAAGAAAATAGAAATTTTCTTGAATTTTATATTTAAATAAAATAGAAATTTTTGAAGTATAGCAATTTGAAATTTTTATCAAAGTTGACTTTTCTATTTCTTTTTTTTTTTTAAATAAATAAATTCATCAGACTACAAAGTAAAAATTGTTTAATTAAATTTAATAAATTATTATATTTAATTTAATTTTAAAATTAAATAACTTAGAGGCAATAATATATTTTTCATATTAAAATGGATGAAAAAAGGAACATTTTTAAAATTTATTTAAATAAAATTTTAAAAATTAAATTAAATGACACTTTTAATTATATCTATACCAGAAAATGTTTCTATATATAGCATTTTACGCTCAAATTAGTCTTCTTACACTTCAAAACAGTCTTTACACTTAAATTTAGTCTTTCTACACTTAAATATAGTCTGTGTAAAATATAAAAAGACTATTTTGAAGTGTAAAAAGACTGTATTAAAATGCAAACAGACTAATTTCAATTTTTAAAAGACTATCTTGATTTTTTAAAGGATCATATTTAAGTGTAAAAGGACTAATTTGACCGGAAAATGCTATATTTCATAATTTTATATTAAATTTCACCCCTCAAAACTAAAACCGATGATATAAAATTTTGATACATAAATGAAAGATTTTAGTTTAAATTGGTAACAAAGTTTATAACCAAAAAAAAAATTGTATATCGTTTTATATTGTTTAAACAGCATCCATACAGAGTCTTTATATTATAGATAGACAAAACATTAAAATTGCACTTAACCACGAAAACATAAAATTATAGGAAAATGTCTTAATATTATAAATTTTAGTTTGTGGCGCTGTTGAAAACCACTTCATTTTCAAACCAAAACAACAACAAAAAAATATTAATAATAAAATTATAGACGTAGGAAAGGACCTTTTAATATGGCATAGTGACATAAAATTTTGAAAAAATAAAAAATATCCCAGATAATGGTGAACATTCACAGATATAAATAAACTATACACATAAATTATATTCAACAGGCATGTACAACATAAAAAGGAAGTTTTCTTATTCTATTGTCATCCTTACAAGTTTTTAGTAATAGAAAATTAATTTTTTTTTCTATAGTTGAAATTGTCGGAATTGCTATAAGGACGAAAAAAAAAATGTCTCCAGTATTTCGATGTTATTCTTCTTCTATCAAGTTTTCAAAAAGGAAATAAATTTTTTATAATAATAATAATAATAATAGGGAAAAGTAATAATACTTTGTATACCATTGGTAACCATTTACAAAAATATAAAAGACTTGTGAATTTTTATTTGAAGTTTTTTTTGTAATATATAAAAAGGAAATCAAGGTTTAATTTTTTTTCTTCTGTTGTATTATCCTTTCAAGTGTATAAAATCCTTTACAAAATATAATATGATTTGGAAGAAGATAAAAAAAAAAAATTGGAAATCAACAGATTAAAATTAATTTTAATTCATAGTAGAAAATGGTATCAGTAATTTCATTATCTATTAGATATAAGTAGAAAAACTTAAATAAACAATCATAATATAAATTTAATGGTCTGACACGTTCAATGGGATTAGGATTTTCTTTTATGGTCACTTCATAGAATTTTATCAAGTAATTTTTATTGGACAGGATTACGTGTGGGTCACATACTTTTAACAAATGAGATATTTCTTCCTTATATATAGTAGTATACCTCCTTGAAATTTATATTTTAATATATTTACAAATTATATCATTCTAAAGTCTGTATTAAATAAATCACCCAACGTACGCCCAAAAAAATGGCAAGGGGTCTCCAATATAGGTGAATTTGGTGTCTATCGACGGGGAATTTGAATTATAATAAGAATATCAAAACCAATTCCGAATATCTTTAAATTTGCCCAATTTTATAGCAAAAAAAAACTTGAAAAAAAGTCTGCAATTATGGAGCCAACTTCTGAGTCCGCCAATGTACTATAATAAAATAAAAAACTATAAAGATTCTGAAAATAGAGATTTCAATCTTTAATTTCGTATATAGTACATAAATATCAGACAAAAATTTCTATATTTTTAACCAACATGAAAAAAGAGTCCTTGGAAAAATAGAAAAACAAAATTGATTCTAGGTTTTTTTGCTATAACTTGGGCATTGGGTCCCAACTCGTGAGTCTCAACTGAAAATGATCTTTTAGAAAATACAGTTTTTAGTGTGTGGAGTATGTCAATCCGAGATGGAAACAGAAATTCAGTGTTCAAATTTAATGTGGAAAATTCTATTTCATGGTCAGGAAAATATTCAAAATAAATTTCCTTTTTATACTTCGTTAACTAAAATATAAAAATAAAACAAAAAAAAAATCTTTTATAAATTTAATTTTTTTGATGAAATTAGAAACTTCGCATAAAATCATTAGGAAGAATTTTTAGCAAAAAATTTAAAAACATTTCGCAGAAAATCTTTTAATTTCATTATAAAAATTTTTATAAATTATTTTAGCTATTATAATAAATTCTAGCTAATTCGATGCTAAATATATTTATATACAATATAATTTTTATTTAATGTCTTTAGCATCTGTTCAAAGATTTTTATTATTATTTAGTTTTGGAACTTGGAACAATATGAAAATAAAAATGTTCTGCTCTTTTGAACTGACGGAAAAACAACGAAAAAAGAAAGAAAATATATAAAACTGTGTGTCTATATGAAAATTTTCAAGAAAAGTAAGGAAAAATGGCTCCAATACATGAAAAATCATAAGAAATGAAATATTTTAAAAACTAATAAAATTTAAAAGTAGAAAAATTCCGAATAAAAAATTAGGCAAAATGCCAACATAAAAATCATTAAAATTTTAATGCTATTATTTCGGAGACATTGCAATTATTGTTTTTATGTTTTTATTTAAATTTTGTTAAATTTAATTTTCTGTTTTTTTGGGGTCAACATGAAGAAAATATTGACTGACATTTTGGTACAAGCAAAAGTTAATTGTGATTGATGGAAATTTAGAAATATGAATTTTATTATGTGTATATAATGTCTCTGTTCAGCATAAGTCGATTTATTTTATTTAATGTATAATAATAATACACAATTAAATCATTCAAAATATTTTAAAATAGAATTTCGTATAAATTTCAGACACAAAAACCAGAAAAACTGAAAAATGTAATAAAACTGAATATAATTGTGTTAACATGCATTTTCTATTTAATGAATAAAAAAAAAATTATGATAGGTATTATATTTTTTTCTACTTTGTAAATATAATTTTAAAACATATAATTTGTATTTTTATGTAATCGACATATGCGTATATAGATCTTCAATAATTCTCATCTTCAGTTTTTTTCTTAAAATTTAATTGAGATTTTTAATTATCATTTATTTCCTATACATATACCATAAAGCATAAATGCATTATTAATTCATATCGATTCATATTTTTGTTATGGTAATCATAATAATTGATATCATCAGTCAATATACTTTATTTATTTAAACATATGAGCCACGGGGCTTATATTTTACTGAAATATATAATGAAAATTACTTTTGTTATAAGAATTGTAATTATGATAATGTGGTAAATTATTTTGGTATATAAAAGAATTATTAGATTGGGTAAATATTGCAATTTTACAAACAAAAATTTTGTATTTGGGGGAAATATACCATAACAAAATTAAAGTAAAATTCAAAGGAAATTATGAAAATTATCATACAGCAAAAGCTTTTTAAATTAATGCAATGATTGCATAATTGCATTAAGTTGCAGATTTCTCGAATGAGCTACCGGAAGCGGGAGCTCTAGGGTGGGAAACGATTCTGAAATTCGGGTGTGAAATCGGGTGGCTAAGTCAACCGCTTTGAATTTAAAGTGTCTGACTATACCATGAAGTTCAAAGAGAGTACAATGGCCCAATATTGGCCGGAATCGGAATGCGTGGTTTCTTCAGAATCGCTCTCTTTTCTATCCATCCATCCCATCCAAGTTGCAGATGAAAAATAATTTAGTTTTAAATTAATTTTATCCAATGATGATTTCAGTCAAATTTTCGATTAGCAAAATATTTGTGTCGATTATTTATTGTACATTGCAAATTACTTAAAAAATTATAAATTACAAAAAAAATTTCATTATTAAATAAATGTACAGGATACGGATGTGTGGTACTCAAGCCACAAAAATAATATTCGAATATATAAATCATCTTACACTATAAAGTTATATAATATATCTGGGAAATTCATATTTTTTTTTTCTGGAAAATTTCAAGGGAAAACTTTTATATTTTTCGATTAAAATCGAAGAAAAAAAAAATTTCATGATGGATCCAATGGGGTAAATGAAAATTGCCTTCCCTTAAGTGGGTATAAGTTTAATGTAGGGTGGGAGGTGGATAATTTCTTTTAGCTCTTTGCAATTTTAATTTTTAATTTGATGGATTTTTTTTCTTCCACAAAAAGCAAAAAGAGAAGAAAAAAAAATAATTTATTTATTATTTCAAAAATTCCCCCGAAAAAAACAAAAATGAAAAATTTCCTTTGAAAGCTTTTTTAGTCCAAAATAGACAAAAAATAAAACTTCTATTTGAGTATTGATTAAAATACATAAAATTTTTTTTTTATCGTATAATCAAGAAAAACGGAAAATACTGAAAATAAAATTATTAAAAAAAAGTATTTTTTATTATTATTTTTCTCTTTTATCTAACAAACTCACGTGCTTAAAGTAGCAACACCTGTTTATACTTTTTAATGTGTACAATGCCCGCTAGCCATTCGCATCAGCATTTTTTTTTTTTTAAATACAAAAATTATGAAAATCGCGACTACGTGGGCTGGATAAAATGTAGAAATTATATCATCTTGGTGATTTTATCAGAAAATATTTTATACATATATTATTTTTTTTTTTTTGTGGGGAAAAATTAAATTAATATAAAAAATTCATAATTTCACAACAACAACAACAAACACCGAAATTATTAATTTAGAAAGCGCCACCCAAAAAAAAAAAACATGAATGAATGAATTCCTTTTTATATAAAAAGTAATAAAAAAAAGTGGACTCATGTCGTATTCAAGTACAAGGTCGTTTGAAGCAGGAAAATTCTTCTATCTAAAAAAACAAAAACTCGCCAACAGATGTTAAAATTTATTATTATTATTATTTTGGAAAATGCATAAAAAACATTTTATTTTTTTTTGCTCATTTTTGGTAAAAAAATATAAAAAAAAAATTTCAAATTTTCAGAATTTTCATTTTTTGTTACTAAATACTTTTTTTTTTGTGTAATATTTAAATTAATTTTTCTTTTATGATAAGTTGGGAAATTAAATTTTGAAACTTTTATATATATATAAAATACTGAAATTTTTATATTTTGAAGAGAGAAGTTTTTAATATATAAATAAGTTTTCTGGTGGTTTATGTATACCAAAAAATTATTAGTATTATATTATTTTTTTTTGGTATACAAAACTTTTGTTTTACATTTTTTTTTTTTCATTCAGAAAAATTAAAGTTTTTCCTTCATCACAAAATATTTTTTTTTTTTTTTGATAAAAAAAAGACGATGAATAAATTTTTGAAATTATCCTAAAAAAAGAGGAAAAAAAACGCTAATGTAGCAATTGTAACTACTTTTTTTTAATTATAACTACTAGATAACTAACGTGTGCACCTTACGATGGTCAGGATAAGACTTATTTAGGTCAGCCCATTGCACCACACACGTTAGCCTCTCTCTCTCTAACTACACTATTGAGAGAGGTGTAAACTACAAACTACTATTACACAATTAGGAAGAAAGGATTCATTTTATCCTCCGTGCAATACTGTGTAACATTCGGCCATCCTAAAGAATCATCGTCCCGATGAATTCCAAACCACTGTTAGTAAAATATATACATTATCCAAAATTAATTTCTAAATTCTTTTTATGATTTAATTTTTAAATTAAATCATCTACTGTACTAACTACTTATAATTTTATATGTGCACATAAATTTCAAAATGATACCAATCTATAAGCTCTATTACTATTAAGCAATATTATTAGCATAACTCTAAGTTAGTATACTGAATTAACTAGTTTAGTTTTAGTACATTACACCTTTATTTTAGTACATTACACCTTTGTTAAATATCTATCATATACCATGCATCAAGATTAATGTTTTCCACATCTCTACATTCTACTATTTTAAAACCTTTAACACTCGGTAGCAATAATCAAGGAAGTCTAGAGCTAACACTCAAGCCATCTCATGATTATACTCCAGGTAAAGGGACCACTACAACTGGCCATATAAAGTGATTCCAACCAATGACTTCTCTTCAGAAATTCATCTCACTTTCTTTCCTTCTATCATTCATTACACTTCTTTTTCTTTCATTATTCTTTTCATACGATTTGCAAATCCTTCTTCATAAATTCTTTTCCTTTTTATACCTTTTTAATTTACTTTCTTTATTGAACCTTTAAAACTGACAATGTAATAATGGGGCCAGCGAGCTAACACTCAAAGACTACCCAAATCATACACTTCATAATAAAGGGACTAACTTGCTATCAAAGTCAGCCAAACTCATCTTTAAAACTAACCTTCAAAACTGACAATGTAATAATGGGGCCAGCGAGCTAACACTCAAAGACTACCCAAATTATACACTTCATAATAAAGGGTCTAACTTGCCATCCAAGTTAGCCATATTCATAATTCCAATACCTTAATTGGTCATATTCTCTATGCCACATATATTCATTACTTCTCTGTCATACCATCTGCATACCATCGTATACTTTTGAAACCTTCATAACCTTACCATAAACAAGGCTCATTTTTAGGACATCATTAAATCATAAACATGAAAATAAAATAAAAGTAATTCTCATAAGTAATAAATTCATTCAAATTTAATTTTAAAACATAAATTGACATAAAATAAATAAACAAAAAATAAAAAAAATAATTAATTAGTTCATTTGTCCTCTACTTAAATCTCTTCTTCTTCTTCTTCTTCAGAACTTATTTCGCCAAATGAGATATCATCAAATTTACACCACGGTTTCATTTTGTCTGCTGCGTAAACTGAACAAAATGGTTTTTGTGTCACCTGCGTCGTTGAAGTGTCCGTAACTTCATACCTATCATTACCTAAGACCTTTTTAACCTCATACGGCCCTTTAAATCTAGGTAACAGCTTCCGAGATTGTCCATTAGCTGTATGTTCAGCTTTTAACAATACTAAATCACCTTCTTTGTATTTTGTTGGTGCTTTATGTTGTACGTTAAACTTATCTGCTATCTTTGTTTGCTTCTCTTTTACACGCTGTTCTACTAATTCCCTAATTTTTCCCAAATCTACATTTTCTTCCTCATTTCCGTGCAAAGCCAGACTTAACTTATTGTGCAGCATATTTGCTGGTTCATACGAAAACAATAGTTTTTGAGCAGTTTGGCCAGTAATTTCATGCTTGATATTGTTCAAACCCCATTGTATTGCAGTTAAATTCTCGTCCCAACTCTTTCCTATTTCATTAGTAGTATTGCAAGCCAACGATTTATTAAGAGATCTAAACACTCTTTCAATTTGTCCATTAGATCGTGGAGTCCTAACTGCTGTTAAAATATGCATAACATTATTTTCCTTACAGTAAGATGTAAATGACTTGGACGTAAACGCACTTCCTCGGTCACTGATAATACGAGCCGGCATACCAAAATATTGTGATATATCGTCCAAAGTTTTTATGACGCTTGCAGTATTTGTTGTTCTTACTGCTCGCAAGATTACATATTTGGTAAATGCATCAATTATTCCAATTAAGTAACAGTTTTGCTTACGGCTTTTAATAAAAGGTCCCACATGATCAATGTGTATTGTATGGAAAGGAAGTGCAATTTTTTCAATAGGATGTAATTGATATCTTGTTTCATCCTTGCCACGGTTGTTATACAAACATTCCAAACAACTATCAATATATTTCCTAACAATTGTATGCATTTTAGAAAACCAATAATTCTTCCTAATTAAATCTACAGTATTTTCTACACTAAAATGCCCTACATCATCATGATGTGATTGAATCACCTTCCACCTAAGTCCTCTAGGCACAACGAACTTTAATCCATCTTTAGTTTTCTTATAAATTTTATTATCCTTTAATTCATATTCTTTCCTGGTACTCATATGCTCTTTTGACGTTGAATCTGACTTACTTTGTAAAATACTGACCAAATTTTCAATTGCTTCATCCTTTCTCTGCAATGTAGAAATCCAGTCTATCTCCTGCATACCTATTGCCAACTGATTCTGACCAACCATCGCACATTCCACGGCTTCCTCCACTGGACTTCTACTTAATGCATCCACATGAGTCATTAATTTACCTGCCCTATACACCATCTCAAAATCATATTCCTGGATTTTTAACCACCATCTTCCAATACGACTTATTAGTATTTTTTTGCTATGTGTAAATTTTAAAGAATCACAGTCAGTAACAATTTTGAATCTTTTGCTTAACAAGTAGTATTTAAATCGTTCTAAACTATCTACAACTGCAAGTGCTTCAAGCTCATAGCTATGATATTGGGCTTCTATTGCGGTTGTTGAACGACTATAATATGCTACTACTCCCCTTTCATTATTTGCACTAATTTGAATCAACATTCCAGCCAACCCAATACTACATGCATCGGTGTGTAATTCGTGTTCTGCCTTTGGATCATATAGCACCAATATAGGTTCCCCACATAATTTATCTTTCAATACCTGGAATGCCCCTTGCTGCATTTCACCCCATTCAAACATAGCATCTTTTGTTAATAGATTATTAAGTGGTTTTGCGATTATTGAATAATTCATAATAAATTTCCTAAAATACCCAGTTAACCCCAAAAAACGTCGTACTTCTGTAATATTCGTTGGCACAGCAAAATTTTTTACTGCGTCTATTTTTTTATTTCCTGGTTTAATTCCATTAGCATCAATCTCATGTCCTAAATACATTACATTCGTGGCAAAAAATACACATTTTTTTAAATTTATTGATAAACCCTGATTAATCAATATTTTCAAAAAGGCTTCAATATTTTCTAAGCTTTCTCTTATTGTAGTTGCATGAATCATAACATCATCAACATATACTGCACATTTTCTTGGTTTCATTTGCTCAGAAACCTTTGCCATCATTCGCATAAATACAGCAGCAGAGTTAGTCAATCCAAATGGCATACGTTTAAATTGATAATGTCCTGTTGGTGTTACAAAAGCAGTTAAATGACGTGATTTCTCTTCTACATTAACTTGATAATACCCGCTCATCAAATCAATTGAATTAAATATACTTGAACCAGAAAATGAATTTAACTGCTCCTCTATATTAGGAGTGGGAAAATATTCTTTCTTAGTTATTTTATTCAGAAACCTATAATCTACACACATCCGAAAACCACCTTCTTTTTTGTTTACTAATATTATTGGACTCGCATATTCCGACGTAGCCTCCTCAATTATTTCATTCTCTAGTAATTCCTTTATTATTTTATCAAGAACCTCAGCTTGACCATAAGGAATTCTGTATGGCTTATACCTAATTATTTCATCTGATTTTAATATAATTTTTATGTCAGCATTTTTAGATTTTCCTAACTCCGTTATATCTAGTGAAATTGCATCTCTATGTTTATTTAATATACTGATCAATGAATTCTTGTCTTCGATACTACTTTTACCTCCGAAATTTACATCCTCTATCACAATATCCCTTTTTTTTACCATCATCTGCCTAGCTACTTTAGTTTGCACTTTCTCCGAAGAAACACTTTTATTTGAAATGTCCCTTGTTATATTTAAGATACCATACTCTTTTACTACCATCACCCCTGGGTGATCTAAAAAATTCCGCCCAACTAAAACAGGTACATCCTGATAACCATCATCTACGACGGTTAAATTAATTGGTAACTTTACATCATTAATCTGCACACATTTTTTTACAATACCCAGAGTCTTATAAGTTCCGCCTCCAAAACCTTTCAAAATAAAATTACATGGTTCAATTGGCCAACCAAATTCTTTAGCAACTGAAGCTTTCAAAGTCGAACAGTCGCTTCCTAGATCAATAAATGATTCAAGTACTTCATCATCTACTAATATTTGCTGATAACATTCATTCTCATTATCAGATACTGTCTGAATTGAACGAATATTTCTACGTTCATCTGGTTTAGCTTGATTTTTCACATAACAATCATACGAGAAATGACCAACTTTACCACACCTATAACATATCTTAGGTCTAATATTATTTTGCCTTGATTTATCGAACTTTTGTCTATTATTGGGTGACTCTTTATAAAAATTATTTCTACCTAAATTATTTTGAGTATAAGGTGTAAGTGGTAATGGTCTACGATAAGGCATTGTAGAAGAATATGAGGCTCGTTGAAATTTGTTATTATTCCTAACATTATCCCCCGAATAACTCCGCTTTCCACTATCTGTCACTATTGTATTTTGAAATTGTTTGCGCATTTCATAATGGTCATTAACTGATTCAACCACTTTAATTTCTTTTAAGGTATCATTCAAGGTTAAAGGCTTTGTAGCTTCAACACGCAAAATTAAATTTTTATCATTCAACCCCGAAATGATATACTGAATAGTTTCTTTTTCAGTTATATTTAACTTTTGGCACAAACCCACAACATTATAAAAATATCCTTCAATTGTTTCTTTTGGTAATCTCTGTCGCCTCATTAATTTCCCTAGAATATCAGATTTATTTTCAACAGACGGAAACCCCAATAAAAATTCAGTTTTAAAATCAGTCCAATCTTTTAAATCTCTCCTTTTTACCTCATACCATTCCTTAGCTGCTCCACGTAATTGGCTACCAGCATAAAACATGGTGGCTAAATTATCCCAGCCATAAATACAATTTAAATTTTCTATTGTATTTATCCAATCCTCAGCCGTTACGGAAAATTTACCAGGTTCAAAAATTGGCACTAATGTTTGTGCTTCCGTTAAGGACATTCGCATAAAACTCTCGCTTCTATTACTTCGATTCTCTAAATTTGGTCGCATTTCTGTGGAAGTAAGTATTGGTGTAAATACTGCGTTATTATTTTGCTGACGCAAAGACTCATTTTCTTGTCTAAGTCTAATAATTTCAGCTTGCATTTCCTCTAAATTTACTTGATTTCCATTGGTGTTACTCTGTATTGGAAGATTGACATTAACATCAACACTATCTGGCCCTATTGGCTTTGGTTGTTTTCCCCTTCTCTTCATTATATTGTTTTAATTTTTTTTTTATTTAGGGACAATAATAATATAATTGGTATATATGTATATGTAATATATATGTAATATAATATATATATTGCAGTCTTATTTTAATTATCAATAAACTCACCATGCAAGCAATAAATTATTATAAACTTAAATCTTACCAATCCAAAATGTTCCACAGTAAGACCCAGACACATATACTATATTTTTTAATAGTTATTATTATATTTAATATTTCAAATAATTATAAGATATTATTTTCAAGTTTTATCAATTAATATACCAATTCATCAATATTTAAACATATTATCCACGTAATTTAATAATTTTAGTTCACTATACATATATTTTTTTTTAATAGAAACCAAATAATATATAAATTCACTCTTCATTACAGCATTGAGTCTCAGTATATTACTTTAAAAAAAAAAAATAAAATGAGTAAAACAATAATCACACTAAATAATATTTATATATGTATTTTTTTTTTTTTTGCTATTTTTTTTTTTTTACTATAGTATAAAATAGTTTAAATCTTAATATTTTTTCCTATATTCAACATATTTTCTCACAATATCCTAGTTTACTCTATTCTAAAATAGTCCTTTTATATAGTTCTCCTCAAAAATAAACAAACTAAAAACGGAAAGTAAAATAAACAAGTCTACTTAATGCGTAATTGTAATGCGCACTTGTTCACACAAATTTAGTTCCTTTTTTTTTTTTTATCTCATACCCATAACAAAGGAAACAAAGAAATTTTAATTCCACACTCACGCATACATCTACTGTTTGTATTACAAAGGAAAAAAAAAATAGAAGGACACGTTTAAACATGAAAATTTTTGTTACCTTTTTTTTCCTTTCCTTTGTTTTGTGCAAAGTAAAGCAAATATACGATTAATTTTATTTCTTTGTACCTATTATTCAAAATATCACAACACATATATATTTTTTCCTCTACCATACATTTATATATTGTTTTTAGTAAATTCTATATACTACTCATGTCCTTTCCTTATGAATATTAATATTTTTTTTAAATTTTAGTTTATAACACTTGATTTTTTCCTTTCACAGTTTTTCCATAAACAATTTTTTAATAATACCAAATATCAAATCTACTAATGTTTTTTTCCTTTACGTAATCAATTTCACTATAAATTCTAAACTATTCACTTGCGCAGTATACTTATTTTATTTTATTTTAACAAAATTATTATTATTTTATTTAATATTGGACACGGATTTATTTATCCCACTTCTGAAAAATGTAACTACTTTTTTTTAATTATAACTACTAGATAACTAACGTGTGCACCTTACGATGGTCAGGATAAGACTTATTTAGGTCAGCCCATTGCACCACACACGTTAGCCTCTCTCTCTCTAACTACACTATTGAGAGAGGTGTAAACTACAAACTACTATTACACAATTAGGAAGAAAGGATTCATTTTATCCTCCGTGCAATACTGTGTAACACAATTACTATTCGTACACATCACAATCGGAAAATTGTTGCAATCAATTTGTTGTTGTTTTGATATAAATTCTGAACATTGCTTTGAGCAAATAATTTAAAGACAAAATGATAAATTTTATGTGATTATTTTTATTTGAAATTTGAAATGAATAAATCAAAAATTACCAACAACTTACACAAAAATTATGCTTCAGGCGCACTTTCAGTTGCTTCAAAAGTTCGTTTTTATTTTCTTATGTATATACAAAATTATTGTTCACTGTTCAATACTCCTTAGAAGATTATGATCTACTTATAACGATTGATATTTTTGTAGCCACAAAATCGTAAGGACATAAAGTATTCAACCAAAAATAATTCGAATATTATAAAACGATATTTTTTTTTAACTAATTGTACATTGACTTTGGATACTTTCGGTTGTGTGTGATACCAAAATAACCAAACTGACTGGGAGGAATGCCTTTCTCAAATTCCCATTTCAAAATTTATGATAAATTTCTGTAATTATTGTCGCTTCAAGAGAACAATTTCTTATTTATTTGTGATTGATCCAATTAATTATGTCATTATATTTGCGACTTATTTTCTTCTGTATAATCAGTCACAAACATTATACCCATATTTTTGTTTTTGGTATAGTACACAATGTAACTTAAATTTTGATTCAACTGTTCAACTACTTTATCCCTTTTTAACCCATGACATTGATCCATCCATTACAAGAAAAAAAAAATAGATGATCCACAAATGAATTTCAAATGAAAAATCTTCTCAAGAAATAAAATAATGATGGTTCAAAAAAAAATATGTATTTTGCTTCAACAATAATATTATATACTTTTCCCTTAACCCCCCCGCAGGATATTTCGAAGAAATTCTATACATAAAAAGAGAACGAAAAAAAAAAATTTTCTTTGTTTTTTATGAAATTATGTAATATATCTCATAGAGTTTTTGAAACTGCAGATAAATAATTTTTTTGTTGTTGAATTTTAAAAAAATGATGACGACTTTTATATATGTATAAATAATAAATACAAATAATCATAATTTATTTATTTCATTATTTTTTTTTTAGGAATTTCATAAATTTTATAATAATCTAATACCAACCTTCTATGATGACTGGGGACTGGGACTGGGGACACAGAAACATATTGTTATGATTTTTTTTTGTTTTTGGCAAATGTTCAAATTTACAAGAAGAAGAAATTTTTTTTATTTTATATAACTCAATTGGACTCTGGTCAGCAGAAGACTTTCTACTATTTTTCAAATAGGGAAAAACGTTTTAATCAATTTTTTGATAAAAAAATGAGGAAAACTTGGGAAAATTCAAAAAATCACGCCTACATAACAAAAAGAAAAAAATTTATAAAAATTCTTTTAAACCAATTGAATTTTTTTTTTGTAAAATATTTAGACCATCCAGAGATTCTTCTGATCATTTCCTTTTCATTTCTTGATATATACCTAACTTTTTTTATATTATAATTTAACGCGTTTAATTCCTCCCAAGGTCACAATTGGTGTATTTGTTCGGAAACATAAATTTTGTGTAACTCTTTGGGTATATTAAATTAAATATATACCTTGGAAAAAAATATTTATTATTACATTTTCTTCAAGCAGAAAAATATTTCATTTTAGAAAAACTTTATATAATTTTAAAGTAGTATTTTTTTTTGGCAAATTCTCAAAAAGTTTTAGTATAGATACTATTCCGGCTCATTGGAAAAAAATATAATATACAACAAAAACGAAACGGATACGTCAACTTTATTACAATAGAAAAGAATTTTTATATAAATTTTAATGAAAATTTTTCTTGTATTCTTGCATAACAAATATTCTCTATAATATTCTAATAGTTTTAAGTAAAAATATTTAATATTTTTTTTGCTAAATTTTATAGTAATTTTTATATTACCAAAACTTCTTTAACTGCCAGCCAAACGATAAACAAAAATTTTTTGAACAAATTAAAATTACAATTTGAAATTTTCATTATTTTTTTTTTTTTTTGGTACAAAATTATCGTTAAAATAACTTGACACAATTATAATTATTATTGTTTTAAGTATATTTTAAAAGTAAATTGTCAAAATGCCAAATTACCTTTTAGAAAATTTTGTATATTTTATGACAGCCATGTCATTACATTTATATAATTTTATTTTACATAATAAATATTTATTTAAGAATATATTAAAATTTTACTATAATTTTTGTCATAATTTTGTTGACAAACTATTATGGCATATATTAAAAATGCAGTAATGAAGAAACCAGAGAAAACATTACAAAAATTACAAAAATTCTTATGTAGTATATTATTTTGTTTTTATTTAGGTTGTACAAGAAAATTCTATTTTATTCCGTAGAGATGTGATCCTTCATTAATGTGTCATTGTGTATACGTTACCCAGAAAATTGATAAAAATAACTTACATGAAAAAAATCATATACGAGAGTATACATAATATAATTCGTTAAGATTAACGTATACATATATCCTTTTTTTTTTTGGTTATAAAAAAATGTTCGTTGGTATTATAAATACAATTCGTTGTTGTAAGTTTTTTTGTTTTCAGGACCGAAGCACGTACAGGATCTAAAATCTAATTTTGATTGTGGTAGGAAAGTCGAATTTAATTTGAGAAAAATATGAGTTTTGTTCTGGATACCCAGAAAAGGACGAAATTTGAATTGATAAATGATATAAATATATATATACGAATCTTAATTAAATGTATGTATGGTTACATTTATGATGTCTGTTTCAACTATTTTACCAGATATAGAGAACTTTAAATTTTAATATCGTAAAATTTCAATTACTTATATCGTATAATAAACGAACATGATTCGATCAAATTCTACATATATCAAATAATCAAAATAACTAAAAACGAATAACCATCCTTTACCAGTCATCCTTTAAGATTTTTTATCCAGGTTTTTCTTTTTTTATTCCTTATATATTTATTAATCCAAAAGGATAAGTGATATTTTCATCAAGGAAAAGAAGAAGAAAAAAATGGAAATATTATACTATACGAAAAAAAAAAATGTCCCTTGTGTGTCGTAACTTCAACATAAGTTTCATATTATATTTTTTTCCTAAAATATTACAAGTTATATTTTTAGTAAATTTTATATTTATATACAAATTTCTATGTTGAAAATCACTTCTAACTTTTTTTTTTGCTTTTTATACTAAACTATAACATTAAATGGTTTGTTATTAA
The DNA here is from genome assembly GCA_949752835.1 of Empis stercorea. NCBI lineage: Eukaryota > Metazoa > Arthropoda > Insecta > Diptera > Empididae > Empis > Empis stercorea. The sequence continues at coordinate 49,644,139 of OX457089.1, forward strand.
AGCTACTAAAGCTACTAGTAATTTTCTAACTATAATTTATAATAATTATTATTGTGAAATAATTTAGAGCATTGAAAAATGAGTTTTAGTTTGGCCTTTAAAAGCATATTACAAAAAATCATTTTTGTAATTTTTTGCACGACATAGTAGAAATTCTAAGATGGCGAATTTAAATGACTATAAATTATATATATTATTTTTTTACGTATATATTTATAAAAACAACAAAATTATACTTAAATAATTATTAGTAATATTTTTGTTTCTAGATTTTCATTAATTTTTATGTAATAAAACAAAACCAGAAAAAAAAAAATAGTCTATTCAAATTCAATTTTTTTATGCACGAATATTTCGTAATTTTATATTGTGCTCTGGTTTACAACATATTAAATTATCACCACAAGAGAAGAATGAAATTTATTTTTTACTTTTGTTTTGTTTTATGATAAAGATTTTTTTTTTTGTAAAAGAAAAAAAGCATAATTTTTACACCTGTACCAGATTTTATCGACCCAAAAAAAAAGTAAAAGTAATAAATTATAAAAGTAAAGAATTTTTATTTTGTGTGTTTTTAAATAATTATGTTTTAATCTTATACGGAAACTAGTTATTGCCTAACTTGTCACTAGTTTATGTCACCATAGTCTACATTTTATTTTCTGTGTGTTTCGATTTCGAGCTGTGCTCTCTGCTACTGGACTATATTTAGTTAAAATGTCAATGAGCTTTTTGAATTTGTATATAAATTGTATTTTTAGCCATAGTATAATTATGAGTGCAACACTTTATTTTTGATGTAACAATTCATTTTGATATCATTACCGAAAAATTTTTAATTGTAATTAAGTAAACTTTACTAATTTTACTTATATATTTTTCTATATACAAAACTTTTGATATATTTTCTATGAAATTTTAGTATAATAAATGAAATCTTTACACAATTTCAGCCAAAAAGTTACATAACCAAAATATATTAATTAACTTTCATTTTGAGATTCAAATTTGCTGTTTAAAATTGATATAATTTAACACGTTTCTGTTGAGTTTCAAAGCTAATATAATCAAATTTTTTTATATGAAATCTATGTATAATAATTAATTTTGTAATTTCCATGAATATTAAATTATATTGTGGAGGAGGACAACATTTATGATATTCCTTGAATTTTTGTAACATAAATAAAATGCATCCAAATTAATCATTACAAAATAAATAAATGAATCGCGGCTGAAGACTATGATTCACATTGAACACAAAATAATTATATTTATTATTTCAGTCATAAAATAAAATTTTTGTTGATTGAAAATAATGAATATGTATACTAACTAATTGTACATACACAAAAATTAATTTAATTTTCAACCAATTTTCCTACTTCAATGGTTACATAAAAAAAACTGAATTGATACATAAAAAAAAAATTAAACCGAATAAAAAAATATTAATTAACTTTCTTTTTTATGATTATAAACAAAAATTATAGCTCTTAAAATCTCAATATACAAATTTTCAAATTTTCCAGAGACGAAAGAGAAATATCATTATTTTCCCAACAACATTTTTTTCTTAAATAAAAATATTGCCTAATTTTCCAATCTAAAATCTAAAAGTTTTATACATAGCATTTTCCGGTCAAATTAGTCTTTTTACACTTAAATGTAGTTTATTAAAAAATCAAGATAGTTTTTGAAAAATTCCAATTAGTCCTTTTTACACTTCAAAATAGTATTTTTCTATTTCAAATTAGCGCACTTCACAAAAGAAATTCCTCTAAGTGTTTTAAATTTGTTATGTAAGTAGAAAGAAATATGATAGGAAATCTTCTAAATATCTAAATCTTCTTCTTATGTAGAATCAAGTATTATTTGTTTCTACTTATTTAAAAGATTTAATATACTTAGAGGACAATTTCTTTTGTGAAAGACTAATTTTAAAGATAAAAAGACTATTTTGAAGTGTAAAAAGACTAATTTGACCGGAAAATATTATTTAAAACAAAATCTGGATGATGGTATAATTAAACATTTACAACCAGACTATTTGTTATATTTTTCTATTTATAATAATGGTATAATAAATTTTTCCGCACAATTCATGGTTTTGAATCACACACCTCTCTGCTCTGCCTGAATGTACACCTTTATACAAAATTTTAATTGCTTCATAAAAACAGAATAATAATAAATAAATTTTACGATATTATAGAAAGAAATTCTTTAAAAAAAAATTCGACACATGTGTTATGGCTATTAAAACTATGACAGGATATTTTAGAATAGGAGACTATATATTAGAATTTCATATTTTTTAACGCAAAACAAAACACAAAAAAAAAATAGTTTTAGAAACATTAAAAAGGAAATCATTGAAGCTTTAAAATATGCGAAAATATTTTACTGAATTATTCTATTCTCATTTTTCTTTTGGCAAATTGAAAGAAAATGTTTTCCAATGAATTTTCACACACAAAAAAAAAAGTCTTTTTTTCTGTAAATAATTAATTGAAAATTTTGTTGAAAATGATTTATTTTCATGTTGAAATAAAGATAAAAGTTTGGGGGGTGGGGGATCAGGTAAAACTTATTTTAAAAATTTATTATAGAAAATTATTAATATTAAGAAGAAAAAAAAAATTTAATAATTAAAAATTTTTTACTTGTTCAATTATTACTGATATTTCAATTCAAAATTCTTTAATGCTATATTATTATTTATTTATGTCAACATTGAAAAATTCTATGCTTGACTTCAATTTATCAAAGACAAAATGTCAACATTTTTTTTATGTTTTGGTGATTTTGAACAAAAAGCAAAGAGAAAAAAAAATTAAATTTACTAATTGATTATTATCAAGAATTTTTGTATATATTTTTACAAGGTAGAATTTTGTAAATGTGAACAGTATAGTTGTCAATGATTACATCTTTTTTAAAGATATTAATCAGGACAAATAATTATTTTAATTATTAAATTATTTGTTGAAAATAATAGTAATAATTAATAAAATTTGTTGAAATCTAATAGCAAATTTTACGGTCTGGACAATTTTAATGTTTATTTGAAAAAAGAAGAAAACGTCATTTTCTATGTAAACTTAAAATAATGTTCACATTCACACTGAGAAGTTAATTAACCCATTTCAACTGAACCGTACAAGTAAACAAAAACCTCAAGGTTTTTTTAAAAAAATATAGGTATATTATATTTATGCTACTAAGCTAAGCTAGTAAAGCGTGTATATAAAATCTATGAACAGAAAATATATCAAAAGAAAAGATATAATAATAAGAATAACCAGTTTTTCGCTGTTGTTTATTTAAAAGTTTTGTTTTGATAGTAAATTTTATAAAAACACACATAATAGAAAGCGTTTTTACTATTATTTTAAAAGCTTTCATATATAAATTTTATTTATGATTATAAAAAGTTATGATTATGTTTTGCTAAAAAGAGAAAAAAACCCCGAACAAAAAATTACATAACAGATGATCATGAATATATTGTTTTGATGTTTTATAAATAATATACCGGCGGGGTAGCTAAAATATGTAATTATGATGCTTTTACTATAATGAAGGTAAATCAGCAACGTTGTTTGAAATTTATTGGACGCGTTCAGCACGATCTAGCACTCCAAATAGCCACACTAGATAGAACAGCAAAAATTAAATAGCCGTTCAGCATAGAATTTGTCCCATAATATCCCTTAAAACACCCACTTTATACAATATTCCTGTGAAAAAAAATTGGTTGCCTATCTAGCATAAAAAATTTCTAGAGCTCTAGTGCTCGAAAGAATAACCGTTCAGTAGAAAAATTGATCGAACGCTAGATGCGCTAGATCGTGCTGAACGCGGCTGAGTTTTAAATGTTAATAGATCCTAGCAAAATGCAAGCATTTGAGTCGAATTTGTTGACAATTCGCAATTAATAGTTTCACCTCTACCCAGGAGGAATTTATATTATGTTACCGAATAAAATGAGTAATTCTACTTTGCAATAAAACCAACTCATTGAGTCAACAAATTAATCAACAAATTAAAAATTTTGCAATTTTGGTATTTCACTTTTATTATAATTTTATTTTCAAAAAATTTTTGAAAGCAATCCCGGATTTGTCTTAACAGAACTAAATTTGTTTCTTTACCCAACAACAAAAAAAAATCATTAGTCTTTCAACATTAGAAGATAAACTAAAAGAAAAATCTTTTTGTTTTCCTGAGCCAAATTTACATTTATTATTTTGTTATTCTAATTTTTTTTACTAAAATAAAAGTTAGACGGATAATTTTCATTTTTTTTAAATATCCTACATAGATAAATATTTAAATAAATCTATTTTATTTTATCATTAATCTTAAAGAGATTACATACATATATTTAGAAAATGAAATTTTGGTGGAAAAACTTTAGGAAAACTAAATTTTTTTACAGAAACCCAAAAAAAAAATAAATAAAAATATTTCATGTCATATTAAAATTTCAATATTTAGAAAACAAATAATATTGAAATTTTTAATAATAGATACTAAATTTTTTTTTTTTTGAAAAACTGTGTGAAATATGAAATCTAAAATCATTAATTTTGTTACTTCCGTCAAAAAAAAACAGATATATATATTATTATTATACGTTTTAGTAAAACAAAAAAAAAATTGACGGAGGAGGACAGAAAAATCGCCGATGACAAAATTTATGATATTTTTGAAATGTTGCACTTAAATTTTATTTATATTTTACACTCTTCATCGGCTAAAAAGACTGAATCATCCTGCAGTAAAAAAAATCTTTAATAGAATTTCAAAGTTTGTGTGTTACCTACCCAATCTATATGACAATTTATTGTTTAAAGTAATTTTTGTTGGCATTTATACATGGTCAGACAGAAATCATTGACACTATATGGGAATATAATTAGCCCCCAGTCATTTATAAAATAGAAATTGTGTCTAATTTTTTTTTGGGAAATTAAAGATGGAAAAATGAAAAAGTCTTTAAGCTTTTCTACCAAAAGACACAACATATAAATGACTGGTTGAATCCGAAAATAACAAGCTTTTTATTATACAATCTTTTAGTCTTCTCTATAATTAGTCAATGTGTTTCTGCTTCACAACGAAAATTATTTCGTCAGTAAACTAACTTCAACTAAAATTTACAAAAAGAATTTCAAATATTATTATATAATTATACAAAAAAAAAACTCTTAAATCCTAAAATAATTAAAAAATGATAAATCATCAATAATTATGAATAAAATAATTTTACAATTCCTAGATTTTTTGAAAAAGAAATAATTATATTAGACACATTCTTGTCATTTATTAATTTAAATTAAGCCTTTGAAAAGCATAGAATATTTTCTGTAGTGTCTAAACAACACTCGCCGTGATACGCAAATTTTAGAATATATACCATTCAACAATTATTGACCTTGTCTATGAAATTATTGCTAAAATATATAATTAATATCTAATAATAATAATATGAATTAATTAAATTACATAGGAAGCATCACAGCATAGTGTATAAGAGGCTGTCAAGAGTACTTAGGCAAAAAAAAAAATCTGAACATAAAATAAGAATAATTATTAATAATATATTAATTAACTATAATATTCTTCTTATTGATCGATCATATGGCGCGTAGTTCATTTTTTTTTATTATATTAACTAAGATTGGGGGAGCGAAATATGTTTTTGTAATGATAATTTAATAAATTATCAACAAGTGTTTTTTTAATTAAATAGAGCCACCAGCAGCAACAACAACAAAAAAGATTGATGATCATATTTAAAAAAATTTCATGCAAATATGTTTTTTTTTATACATTAAAATACATTAATTTGTATGTACAATGATTAATTTGTCAGCTTATAAAAATGTTGTTTTTGGGCAGCACCTGCAATTTTTTTTTGTGTTTTTGTTAGACCCATTAATAATTTAGGATATAAATTATATGTAGATATTTTAAATATAGGTCAATTTAGATAATTATTATAAATTTATTGGTATTATATATACAAAAACTTATATACTTAAATTTTGTCCCAATTTAATGCTTCTATATAATTTATAACTTTTTGTCATTATAAATAAATATCGTTTATTTTATTTTTTTTAAGTTTAATATTATTTTAATGGCTTTTAGTTAATAATAATATCGACTTTTTTATAATCAGCATATAATTAAAATTTTAAATTTCTAATTTATATTATATTCAAAAATTTTATATAATCTAAATATGTCTAATAAATTTTTTTTTTTGTTAAACAAACAAATAAAATGAAATGAAAATTTTAGACCATGGACTACATATATCTGAAATGCAAATTATCAAAATTTATATAATCAAAAATTCAAAATATATGCTTTTAATATTATAATATTTGAATAAAGTCATTATATATCAGATTATTGGGTGATGTGTATACAATTTCAAAATTTTATTAGTTTTTTTTTACTAGTAAGTATAAATTTGAAAAATTTTGTAAGAAAATGTCATTTGAAGAGAAACATTAACCTTTTTAAAAGTTTTTATTAATTTATTTAATTTTAATTTTATTTGAAATATAAGATTTTGTAATTAAAAAATTTGTTAGGAGCTTCACCTAATTTGACCTAAAAAATTGGAAACATTTGTGCGTTTGTTCAGAGAAATAATATAGATTAATGTTGAAGAAAATGGTTTTACAATTAGGTAAAAAATTAGGGGATGAGAGTTAAAATCATAGTAAATACAAAATACTACCAAAATTAATTTAGTAGTCGATTCCCAACTATAACTTTTCGGAATATTCAAAGTTTCTCGAGAAAATTGCTATACAAAAATTATACAGTCAAATTTTATGGTATACAAATGTTGCCATATTTTAAAAACATGTCAAATTTATAAATGATTGAAAACTATATATGCTTTTCGATATTTATATATAAAGAAGATTTTGAAGAATTCCCAAATAAAAATAATTATTCAAAAAATCATTAATTTCCCAAAATATATAAGTGATTAAGTTTTTTTTAAGGTCATGATTATATTTTTTACAATTTTATTCACATATTCCAGAGAATAATTAATTCAAAAGAACTTTTTTTTACTAAACCTTCTTTTAAAGTCTGATTATTTATTTACTAAACTTTTGTATACCAAAAAAATACTTCACTTCTAATCAAAATGATTTCCTTTTAAATACAGTGTGAAGTATTATTCTACATTTTCAAAGAAATATAGTAAATTCGCTTCCGTATGCTTAATTACGAATAATTCAAATTTAGTTTTTGTTTTGGTTGCTTTATGCTTTTTTGTAAAAGAAAAAAAAAACCCGAAAAGTTTTGTAATTTCAATTTAAAGTTTTTTTCATTTAAAAATACTTTTAAAAATAATTATCAATTTTTTTTTGTTCTGTTCTCAAAATTTTTTTGAAATAAAATTGACGGAAAATATTTAAATAAACTTTTAAATCATAAAAAATTAATTTATTAGTTATGAAAACAAATGAGAACTTTTTTTTTTACATAAAAAATAAACTAAAAAAAATTTGTATAAATTTATGTTTTTTTGCTGTTCAATCTATTTTCATAATTAAATTTACATAAATTAAATTTATTTAAATTCTGATGATGATGGCATTTCTTTAATTTTTAACAAATATTTTCTTATGATTACAAAAAAAAAATCAAAAGTAAAAAAGCTTTTAAATTTCAAGTTCTCGTATTTACTTATTTAGTTTATTCCCAAATTATAACAACAACAAAAATAGTTTCTTTAATTAATTATTCTATTAAAATTTTGAATAATTAGCGATTTATGATTGATAATTTCTGGAAAAAATAAAATTGCCATTGGTCTTTTCTCAGTCTTTTTGGAAATTTTCAGAATATTTTGCAAAGAAAAAAAAAAACAAAAAAATTGCAAAGTATAAAATTTAAATATTGTTTATTCGTGCATTTAGCATAAATTATGAATTTAATTTATTAATTGAGTAAATATAAATAATTTTTATTTTAAACTTATTTAAAAGACAAAAATTACTAAAAATAAATTGAAATTGAAATTAACATAATTAACCCTCTTAGGCTGGTGATAGTGATAAACCATGGGGTATAGTGTCAAAATTTGATATTTCTGTTCAAATTTAAATTATTTCAGACATTGGTAGAAAAACAATGATTAAAAGCTAAAAATTAAACATCTTACATTTAAATTTCATAATTCATAAACATTCTTCGATCAATAATCACCACCATTAAAACTGAAAGGGTTAAATATATAATGTAAATTATAATTAAACAAAATAATATTTGATTTTCTTCTGTTTTATGTTAATTTAGTCAAATTAGCTTACAACTTTTTTCTTATAAACAAATTCAAATAATGGCGAATCCCTTTTTAACAAATTTTATTTATTGCTTAGTTTAGCAATAAAATAATGAACAAAAAAAATTGAATTTAATTTGATCAGCAAATTTATGCTTAGTAACATTGAAAATTAACGAAAAAGCATTAAAGAGAAATTAAATACTTTAACAATGACAAGTGAAAATAACAAAAAATATAAGAAGGTAGAAACACAGAAAATTTTTCAATTTCAAAATCAATTTTAAAGAGTCGAGAAACATTCAAAAACAAACGAAAAATTGAATAATGATGTTAAATACATAAATGAAATTGGACACTAATAAAAAAACAAATGTTGACTATTGAAAAAAAAAACAATCACATTTTTTGACTCCCAGTGACATAAAAAGAAAAAATTGTGAGACAAAAAATTTTGCTCCAAATTCTTTATGGTTATTTTTATTTTGGTATAGAATTAAAATTTACTATTCATTGTTGATTGACATTTTTTGTTACACTACTAAATGGATAAACAATTTAATATTTATATAATTTTATGGTGAGTTTATAAATACTCAATTTATAATTATTTTTATTTAGAATTATCCACAGGAGATATAATTTTTTTGTTATTTAACAATAATGCGCGACGCACAATGCCAGCGCTGACTGTGTAACCGTAGCTTTTTTTCTTGCGTTAAAGCTAGAGCCAAACACAATGTTGGCGTTGAAAAATTTATTAATATAAGCTGTCATAATTTTATGTGCAAAATTTGTCGTAATATAATTTAACAATAAATTGCCCCCAAAACTTATAAATGCCAGCCGTGACATATAAATTTTCTTTTTTCAACATTGTTGAAATTCGGCAGTGTCTCATAGTATTGCATTGTATTTATTTCTATTGATTTTCATATGTTGAAACTTTTTTGAAAGTTACAGCTACAGCCAGTGCTGCTGGCATTCTGCGTCACGCATAAACATTCCAAAATTTTACACGAAAATAATTTTTTTTTTTCGTTTTATGTTTATTTACATTGGAAAAGTATTTTCCTTTCTTTAAATGAAAATATTTTTATTAAAAGTTTTATTTGTTTATGTATGCTAAGAACAGATAATTAAATTAAATTTAGATTTAATTAGAAAAAAAACCTCAAATTCAAATTTATAAGTTAAACCAGAATTCGTGATATACCAAAAAAAAAAAACACAAATCATTAAAAAACTGGTTGTAAACCTTTAATTCTAATTGTTGACATTTCAAATTTAGATATACGTAAAAACATCTACAAAATCTAAATAACATACAAGAAAAAAAAAGAACCTTGAATGATTATATAAAAAGTTCAAATCAATTTCTATAGTTAATCAGTTTACGTGATTAATTAAATAAATGAATAACATTTTTCTGTTTTCCATGTTTGGAAAAAAAAATTCTAAATATAAAATTTTCAATAACATAAAACAAAAACATTCAATAAATTTTTCTATGTTTATCTTCTATTTTTAATTAGAAAATTATTTAAAAAAAAAAATTGCAGGTGTGCAATTTTCTAAAAATTCATTTTTTTTTTGTTTTATTAAAAAACTCTCCAAGGTTTTGTAAAATTATTTATTTACTTTTCATGGACAGAATTTTTTCTCAACTGGCGAAACGTCATAAATTTATAATTAGATACAAATTCTTTTTTTTTTTTTATGTTTTTTAGTAAATTTAAAATGAAATTCAGAATAATTAAAAGAAGAAAAAATATCTTTATAATCTTTATTAGTCATCTTTGTAAATTTTGAATGAAATTTAAATGAAGTACCGGATATACAAGCTAAAAGATATTAAACTTTTAATCTTCTATTAAACATTTTTTTATGGGTCTATGAAGCCCCATTGAATATTGGAGAAAACCGACAAATTTTTTGTAAAATTTATAGGTCAATTTGCGGAAATGTTTTAAATATTTGAAAGAAATTCATAAAGATCAAAAAATTATGATATTACAAAGAAATTATTATGGTAAAAGATCAGCTATGCAAATTTACTATGCAAATTTAGTGCATAAAATTAGAATTACAAATAAAGATTTTTTTTATTGATTTACAAATATTTTCCATTTCCGATACCCCAAAATTTTTGTTATGAGCAAATTTACACTCAGGACAAATTTTGGAAGAATGTGTAACAAATCCTAAGAAATTAATCTGATTCTCACTGTTAAACGTCGAGAAAGTCAATTTGTGATAAATGCTCTTCAATATATTTATTATAACTAATAAAATAAAATGAATGAACTTACCTTTTTCACTGTAATTGGTAAATTTAAATTGGATACAGTTTGTTGTCTCATAGCTGCCACAACATTTAAATTCATTGCTGCCAATTGTGATTGAGTTTGATTTGTAACAATTGTTGGTGGTGGTGATGATTGTTGTTGGTGTTGTTGATGTTGTTGTTGCTGCTGTTGTTGTTGTTGTTGTTGTTGCTGCTGTTGTTGTTGTTGCTGTTGATGATGATGTATAGCTGCTGCAACAACATTTGCTGATGCTGGTGTTAGGGTTTGTTGTGTCAAACCTAAATGATTATGCGGTGATGGAGATATAAATGTACGTAATGATAATGGTGTAAACATTGCTGCTGCTGCAGCTGGATGTAATGATTGTGTATTAAGTGCATGATGTGGTGTTGTACCTGTAGCTGGATGATGATGATGATGATGTGGTTGTTGTTGATGTAACGATGGATGATGTAATGCTGCTGTTGTTGGATTATGATGATAAGCAACAGCACCTGGATGTAATTGATGGGTATAATTTGGTGTTTGTACAGCTACAGCAACTGGTGATTGATGAGGTGATGTTGGTTGTTGATGTTGTTGTTGTTGTGTTTGTTGTTGATTACCACCACCACCACAACCAGCTTGTAATTGTGTTTGGGCTTGTGTATATCCAACAGCAGCACCTGGATGATTAAATGGTACTGCTAACATTTTTTGTATTGGTACTCCCCATGGAAGATACCATGATCCGGGATGATGTTGCATTATAAAATAATTTTCAACTATATTGTTTTTCTCTTTTAGTTTATCTTTTAAATTAATTTAAGCTGAAGAATATTTTTTAATAGTTTATAAAAATTTTAAATTTAGAAAAAAAATTGTTGAAAAACTAAAGAAACTTTTTAATAAAAAAAAAATTGTTGTATATTAAAAACTCCAAAGTTTAATAAATTGTAATCATATTTGAAAATAATATCAAATAATTATATTGAATGTTAATTAATTTTCTTATTTATAATTTTATTTCATTATTCATAAAAATCGTTTTTGCACACAGAACATTTTTTTCATCAGGTACTTAGAAACTGCTAATTACACAAAAAATAATTAAGTTAAATTGAATTAATTATGTGAAAATGGAACGATAAAAAAAAAATTAATTATAAATTGATAAATATTCAAGATAACAAGGTCAAAATTATATTGTGTCAGAAGAGAAAAGTTGTAACTGGAAAAAATTGAGTTCTGAGAAAAATATATTTCAAATTTATTTTTAATTTTATAAGTCATTTTCAATCATTTCCAATTTAAATGTTAATAAAGTTGACATAGAGAATTTTCTATAAAAATTTTCATGCATTTAAGAGTGTTTTAAATTCTGTATTTCTCCGTTTCATTACATTCTATCTAAACTAAATGATATATATCTAACACTTACAACATTACGCTTCTTGTACGACGAAAATATTAATTAAAATTCTGAATTGTTTCTAACTTTTTTTTATGTTTCGTTATTTACTTTTATCATTTTCCTTAGAATATTTTCTTATATAGAAACTTTTCTTTTTTTTTTATTTAATATTTTTTGATAAACACATTTTAACCCTATAACCCAAAAGAAATGGTTTTACTCTTATAACATTTACCTAACCCCAACAAAAACAACACAAACAGAAAAAAAATGTCGTTACGATAAATTAAAAAAAAATTGTGTTTGTTTTGTTAATATATTAAAAATATTGAACACACGAATTGTTTGTATATAACCACCCAACAAAACCCCCCCAGAATATCAAGAAAATATTAAAAACTTTATTTAAATAAGATTACATAAAGAAAAATCTAATATGTACAGAATTTTTCCTATATAAGCTGATTTAGAGAGTATATTTTTCATTCTTAATCCTTAAAGGAATTTTTTTTTATTCTTCTTCTTTTATCCTTAAGAAGAGAAATTGGAAATGTGAAAGATTGTAAAGTAAAAAAAAAGAAAATATTTTTTTTTGAACAGCTGTTGCATTGCGGAGGAATATGGAAAAAAAATAAATACATTTTTATTAATCTGTTTTTTTTATGTAATATTTTTGTGGCTTTAAGCAAACCACACATAAAACGATATTTACGTGTTTTTTGTTTTTTTGTAGAGGATAACAAACTAACAACACGTCATTGTGCCAATCTGTAGTCTAGTCTGTAAAATGGTCATAAATTAAATTGAAATAAAGAAAGATATTTTCAGTTTTCTTTAGTGAGAAAATTTATGACATTTTTCAAACCTAAAAAAAAAATGATTATTTTTTTAATATCCTTTATAAGGATAATATAGAAAAAAATTATGGTAATATAATTTTATTTTTCTTCTTTTTGGTTTAGAAAGGGTCAATATTTGACTTTTATATATATGCTATGGGTAATTTTAATATATCATTAACCATAATTGGTCAAATAATTCAAAATATTTAAACTATAAGATAGAAATTGTTTGAATTGTTTAGCAGAAGGAATTTTGAGGAATTTAATTAGGTATGATATGTTAAAAGATTTTTTACAGGTCTGTAAAGATGTGAATGGTAATATGATCAGAAGATTGACTACAGATTGACTACTGTATTTATGTGGGATTGGGGAAAAATTATAGAGTAAAGAAATTCAGTGAAGAACATAACAAAGAAAATTCATAAAGGATACTATAGAATTTTTGTAAATATGAAAAATTAGTAAATATCAACATTAATATATCGAAATCACCCATTTTGTGGGATGCTCATTAAATTATATTAATAGACAAGTAAGAAGCAAACAATTTACTATCAAAATCAACAGCAAAAAAAAAATATATAATTAAATTTAGTCCACATAAAAGACCTCAAAGGGTTAAATTTGCTTTTACAAATACAAATTTGAATTTTTCAAAATTTTTGATTGAAATTTGAAATTTTTCCAACTTGAAAATTTACAAAATATTTATATACAATAATTTCTTAACACCCAGAAAATTTTCTATATATTACAAACAAATTTTTCCCCAAAAAAAAAAAACTGATTGACAAGTTATATGATTTTCCTTGTAATTATTTTCAATATTTAAAAAAGGAAAAAAAAAATTACTTCTCTTTTTGTCAATCATACAAAAAAAAAATGAAAGTTCAAAAAGATTGAAAAAACATTAAAAAAAAAATTATTGTGTTTATATACAAAAATTTTCCACCACCGCCGGCCGTCGTCGTCTAATATTTATTTTCTATTAAATTAGATTTTTTCACTTTAAAAACTGATGAAAATAAAAATTAATTGATTTACTCTTCTAATTCTCTAATTTTTTCTATTAGTCCAAACAAACAACCAAAAAAAAAAAATTTCTGTAATTTAAACAACATTAAAATTAAATGTCTAGCACATAATAATTTTCTATCGAATATGTGATGCATAAAAAGACATAAAAATAGAATCCTAAAGGCCAGTAAAGCATATAATAGCAAAAAGGCAACAAGCTCTCCACTTCGCTTTGTTTTAATGTTTTCTAATTTTTTTTTTTTTTTGGTTTTTGTTTATTTGTTTGTGTAATTTTGAAGATGTACAACTAGCAAAACCAAGATAGAAAGATAGAACACACAAAATGTTTAGTCGCTATTATAATCTTTATCCAAGGCAAAAAAAAAAAATTTGGAAGAACTGCCAAGAACAATATTTTATAATATAAGAAAAACCAACAAGTTAAGAAAGAAAATTGCAAGATATAAAAATATAATAATAATAAAACAATTTAAATTTATCCTGCGTGAAAATTTAAAAATGAAATTTTCTTGTTGTGCGACGTTTTTTTGTTTTTGTTTTTCTTAAAGAAGAATTTTTTTTTTTTTTAAATCCCTTGGTCATAAAAATAGATATCAGCTCCGTAAATATTATATAGCTAAAATTTTCTTGTTGTCATATTATACAACATATTGTAACAGTTGTTGTTATCCGGTGAAACATATATGAACATAAAAAAAAAATACTTTGTATTATTATTATGTTCTAAATAAAAATATTTCTGTTCAGTTTTAAAGTGAAATTTATGTTAAGATGTTGAGGCTATTGTCAGAAAGCACGAGTTTCCTATTTTTGATTCAGATCACATTTTTTTTGTGTGATTCCTTTTAACCCAAAAAAAAAAAATATTATTTCAAAAAAAATTATTTATTGTTTAATCTCTGGGACTGGGTAACAATATAAAAATATTTCGAAGTCAATAATTTTAGCAAAGTTGAAGCTTGAAGAGTAATAAATAACCCAACGGGAAATTTTTGCTTTCCTGGGGAAGCGATCAAGAAACAATAGAAAAAACTGCATTGCTTCTACGTGGAAGAAATAAATCAGCAATATAGAAGCGCTTTTCTGGAAGGCGCTACTGTATTGCACGAGGAAAATTCAGGGCACTAAGATAAATACGAAGCTATTGCTTACTTTTGCTGAACCTAAAATGAAAAAAGGCAACAATGAGGGAAACGAGCGTTCATGCCTCCATAACTTCCGAGGAAGGTTTCCACTATGCATGGGGGAAGCCTTCCATTTCCCGTTGGGAAGTGAATTTAGAAATTCTAAAAAAATTCTGGTATTTTTAATTTTTTTTATATTCAAATTAATTAATTTTAGACACAATTAAAAAAATATTATAGAAAAAAGATATGATTTTCATTTTATTGTTTCGCTGGGTTTGAATATGGGCTAATAATCATAAATTTTGAATTCAAAAAGAACTTGGCAAAATATTTAAACTTTTTGTGGCATATAGAATTATTTTTGACTACAGAAATAAATTTTGTAAATTTGTCTAATTTTTTTCATGTGGTTTTTTTTTAAATATGTATTTTAAAATTTATAATTATTATAGAATTTTCAGACACGTGGTTATTGTCGAATTGACGCTAAACCAAAAATAGAAAAAGACAATTTCACCAGAGATAGATTTTTATAAAAATAACAAAATAATGAAATTACATAAGAAAAAAAATTGTCGCTGGTCAAAATTTATTGAACGATTTACATAATCGGTTTAATACAATTTTACAAAATTTCTTGAAGGTCAATAGTTCAATTTTGAACAGTGCGAACTAAACTACTAACCAAAAATTGAATAATCTGCTTATAGCTTATTGAAATAGTCTTATAAGAAATATAATAAATAATCTCATTTATATTAAATCTAAAGCAACTATATTTACTAAAAAATTTATAATATAATATGTTAGTTAATTTATGATCCAACTTATACACTGATTCATACCGCAAAACTAATATAAAACCACAGAAAATGACACGAGAAAAAATTTATATCTTCATTTCATAGTAAAAAAAAATTAATGTAGGCATTTTAATTTTTGTATCTTCTTTTCAAAGTTATGTAAAAATGTAAGCATAATTTTCGAATATGTATGCCCACGTTTATTATTTTTGTTTTCGTTATTTGACAAAAAATTAAAACCTCGGTTAAGGTTAAATAGAAAAAATTTATTAAATATTTATATTTCAGATTTAGTAATTTTATGTAACCGGCTAAATTTATTTCTCTCTTATAGTGAAATTTTAATTTTATTTAAAAAGAATTATGTGAGCGCAGAAAGAATTTGACCTAACAAATTTTCAAAATAACAAATGAATAAATTTAAGTCTTTCTTTTAGTTAAAAATTTAATGTTTCAACTACTAAATTGTATATAAATGATTTTAACTTTTAGTAATACATTTAAATGATTAATTATTAATGCAAATTTTGATATGATCTTGACGTAAATCCATAAATATTTTCTTTATGCTAATTTTTCATTTACGTATACTTTCTAACTTATATTCTAATATAATTTATATAAAAACAAATTCTTCTCCTTATTCTTTTAATTAACCCCAAAAACCACAATAACGAAACAACACTAAATGACGTAACAATTTCACATTTTTCTTCCTTTTAGAAAATGTATTTTTTTTTTTAATGTGTAAATTTATTATAAATCTAAAAATAATTTATATCGTAGGCAATGTGCAAAGTCTGGTATTATAATTTTCTAAATGTCTGGTGGAGTTTTTCCAATTTTTTTTTTATATACCCAACCAGAAAAAAGCTAAAATAAGAGCTAAAAAAAAAACAATATAAACCTCCTCCTCCTCCTCCTCCCACCGCGTACTTATAGTAGTACATTTTCCCATTTAAAGTTAAAAGTAAAATGAGACGCCGTCGTGATCTTTTTCATCGCGTGCCATGAATATTATTTTTCCCAGCACAAAAACAAAAATAAATCGAATATAAAATTTACTATTAATGAATTTTCTTATTTAAATATATTTTTTATGTACTATTTTATTTATATTATTATTTATGAAAAATAATGAAGTAAATATACTTACAAATATTTATTTTTTGCACTTAAAATGCCTGATTAAATTACCCCCAAGCCCAAGTAGTTTTTCCCAGGTCATACTTTTTCTTTTTGTATGTCATTACATATTTACATGTAAGTGTAAAGCAAAAATTAATGCATTGTCTACTTAAAATATTCAGTTTTTTTTATTTTTCGCAAAATTTAATTCAAAATTTAAAAACCAGGAATTTTTTTAAATGCATTCATAAATAAATCATTTATGCCAATACCAAAGAGATATTATGTAATATGTATATGTAATTTAGATAGAATAAATTGATAGTATTCCAGATTTAAAATAATATTTAAAAAATAAAAAATTTCAAGTAGAAATTATACTTGAGAATATTTTAGTAAATTTTCAGAATTTATTATAGAAGTAATTAGTGTGCGCCGACGGTGGTAAATTGTACATAATTGTAATAAAATGACGGGAAAAATCTCTAAGAGGTGGTTCTAGGCCCAAAACGGGCTGTTGTGCCAAAAGCAGAAGATGATGAAGAAGAAGAAGAAGTAATTAGAATTTTGTATTTATTTCAATTACTGATAGGAAATGCATTAAAGAAACTATTGAACTATTGAACATATAGTAATTGAACGATTAGTGAATTACAATGAATTACTTTAATTAAGTAATTTCTCATAATTCATAATTCCAGGTCCAAAACGGGCCAAAAGTCCAAAAGAAGAAGAAGATGAAGAAGAAGTAATTCGAATTTTGTATTTAAATCAATTATTGAAAAGGAAATGTGCATTGAAGATATTATTGAATTACAGAATAATTGAACACGATATAATAGTGAATTACAATGAATTACACAGTGAATTACTTTAATTAAGTAATTTTTCATAATTACAAATTAAATGTTTACTGCAAAAATGTTTACTTGTTTCACTAATTTATATTGCAATTTAAGTACAAATTACTTGTATTTTTTTGGTTTAATAAAAGTAATTAAAATTCTCTACAATATTTGAATTAATAAAAATAATATATTTCAATTTATACAATTAACATTCTGGAAAATTGCAAAAAAAAAACTGAAATTATAATTTTTCAAGTATATATATATAAATAAAATTTTAAACTCTTTAAACATTTTGTTTGTTAATTAATCACATTCTGTTAAATATTGCAAATTTTTTTTTTTTTATATATTTTTTAACCTAATTATAAATTTAAATTTTATTTATTGTAATAATCCATTCATTTATTGCTTAATAATAAAAAAATAATAATAATAATATTAAATTTTAAATAATTAAACTCATTAGCCTTATTCAAAAAGCAATATAAATATGCTTTGTGACTTTTTACGTACTTTAATATATGATCTATAAAAAAGCACAAATAGAAAGTTTAAAATTTTCATTGCATAATAACAAAAAAATAATAAAAACGAAATTCATAATTTTTGTTTTCATAAAAATCGAAATCTTTAAATTTTCAGAAGAAATCAAAAAAAGAGTGAAAGCATAATTTATCAAAGCTCTGCGAGGTATATAATTTTGTGGGCAAGGTTAAAATTTTGTGGCACAAAAATAAATTTAATGATTTTTCGTGTACTTAAAAAAGGTTTTTAATTTTAATTTTTTTTTTTAATTTTTAACTTTCCAATAAAGCCCAGAGTGTCTGTCCGTCCAACCAAAGAAACTCATAAATGCATTTTTAATGTGTCGTAAAATAATTATATGGGGGGCCATATATTAAATGCACTTTCAATGAAATATTTCTTATGTAATATTCTTTAAGGTTTTCATTTTATACACAATTTTATTTTCATACCATTTTTTTTTTTTTGGAGATTGGTTATTAAATGGTACACATCCGTGCATTTTAAATTGAACAGAAAATTGATATTGTAGTAATTCTCTTATATCACATCATATTGTAAAATTATATAATAAAAAAATGTATACAAGATTTGTAAATTATCAAGACGAGATTATTTCAATGACCTATTTATATTTTTTTACACATCAGACTTTGACAATATACATAATTTTTTTTAATGACATATATATTTCCAATTTTTTTTTTTGTATTTTTTAAAATTTTCTTAACTGGTTCTTAACATATTTAAAGAGGTTCAACTTGAAAATTTTATTTAAACAAGATCGTATATTAAAAATTTACAATATATTTTATTTATTATGTGTTTTCAAAAATACAAAAAAAAATGTGGAGCGAGTTTAAAAAAAAATTTATTGAATAATTTTCCAAACTATATAATTAATTGAA
The DNA here is from genome assembly GCA_949752835.1 of Empis stercorea. NCBI lineage: Eukaryota > Metazoa > Arthropoda > Insecta > Diptera > Empididae > Empis > Empis stercorea. The sequence goes on from OX457089.1 coordinate 49,663,395, forward strand.
ATATGTAATGCAAAAAAAAAATTAACACTTTTGTAATCATTTACATTTTGTATTAAAAAAAGTGTAATTTAAAATTTTATAATTTTAGTATAATTTACATAAATTTATTTATGGTGCTAAGAACGAAGTTCAAGTTAAATGATTTGTTTTTCTATTTCGAAGGATTTTTTTGACCATAAGCAAATTATTTAAATGGGAAGAAATCGTTTTTAATTACTAAAAATATTAGGAAATTTTAAATTCTACTTTCTAGTAATAGTTAGAAATTAAGTAGTGATCTCAATTAAATATTGTTCCTTGAATCATTTGATTCTCCCCAGGATTTTTAAGATCCCATATTGTACTAACTACTCAAAAATCCTGTGAAAAATTAGATTATCAATTACTAAGACATTATTGAAGGTTACAGCAGTATAGTGTAAGTAAACTCAATTATCAATTATTAAGTGAGAAAGATTAGTTGAATCCATTACTGAATTATAAGAAGATTTTCGACATGTATATATTTAAATTTTATAGAAAAAAACTTTCCCTGTTTTCAACAAAATTTCAATTTATCTTTTTCAAATTCCATCTAAAGTCAATTAAATTCCAAATATTAAAATAAAAAACTATATAATCAGTATTTCAGTCCAATTAACAAAAAAAAACTTTCTATATTTCTATACTAACATAAAAAACTCTTAAATTTACCACAGAAAAATCCGTACAAGTTTATACTCTCCAAAACAATTGAACATAAATCAAAATTACACAGCCAAATTTTTTTTTTATCAAAACCGAAAATATTTCAACAACCAGTAAAAAAAAAATTTGAACCAAAGCGCAATCTAAAAAAAAAACTCTACTATAGTTTTCAAAAAAAAATTGTTACTATAAAAGTTGACTACATCTAAAAAAAAAAAAAACCCCCCAAAAAAAAGGAAAATGAAAATCTATATTATATTTTTTTTGTGGTGTCCTTTAAAACTGAAGATAATAAATTCTATGCCAATAACAAAGTAAAATTATATAGTATCAAAAAAAAAACAATTTACTGAATATAACAAACGAGAATTTTATCAAACTGGAAAAAAGGACGAAAAAAAAAAAAATAGTAAAAGTTTTCGATGAAAAAGTTTTTGTAATTTCAACAACAGAGCATATCACAATCCAAAAAGTATATATTTAACATAGTTTAGTAATGTAACTGGCAAAACTATGTTTTCCTTTGCTAAATATCTACCAAAAAAAAAAAATTAAATGTTTCCCATTGACTTTTTTAGCTAAAAGTATTATTGTAGTGTAGTGTAGTGTAGCTATAAACATCAAATATACAAATAAGTTAGACGAAAAGTCGAAAAATCAATAAAAGAGGGCAAAAATAGCCTAAAGGGCGTATAAAGTATTACAGAGAATTATTTAAAACACAAAATAGGGCAAATAATAATAATAATATATTCTAGGACATATTAAAAACCACCCACATTTTTATATACTTATATGTGAAACATATTCACTAAAAAAAAAGTATGTTTTCCTTTTGCTTCGTCTTCCATTTATACAATTAATAAAAGGAATATTTTTTCGCTAAAAAAAATAATGTTGAAGAAATACATTTTTTTTATGTGTGTTGTGTAATGTTGTGGTCTGTAAATATAAAAGGTGATGTGTTATATATACACCAAAAAAAAATATACCTTTGAGATAAGATATTAGAAAATATTAGAAATAAAAATTGAACAGGTGTTGATAACCTTTTAATTTCTATGTTGTGGTTGTAAAGGACATAACCAACCGGTACTGAAAATATTTATAAACATGAATCCTGGTTACTGTTCTTTGACAGACGTATAAGGAAAGAATATAAAACCATCAAAATTCGACGATTTGGGTATATAATAGTAACCAAAATCAATTATGTTGGAAATTTAATAGTATAGAAACCAATTTTCGTGAATAATGATACATAACCTTATACAAAGGATATGAATGGTTGTTTCTGGCAGTATACTAAAATTGTGTCCTTGCCTACCATTTAACCATCCCTGAGTACATAATAATATTTTTTTTTAGATGAAAACACAAAATTGGATAAGTAAATGAATGATGATCTAAAAAAAAATTTATGGTGAATTGAGAAAAAAAGATATACTTTTAGTAGCGTATCTAATTAATCACACAAACAACAACAACAACAAAAATGCAAGTAATTGAAAATGGATTAATTTTTAAATAAATGATTTATATTTTTTATCTCTATATAAAGAGAAAAATGTAATACATATATGTATATACAATTAAGCAGCATATATATACTTGGAAATTATATTATTGAATTGTTAGGCAGAATAGCTTAATAAAATAAAAATATAATGAATAAAATATTTCATAAAAATTTTTCTAAAGGTTCTTTTTATAGTTACACAAAAAAGTTTATATAGTGCAAGTGCTTAGAACAGCTCCGAGAATATGTGAAAATTATTATTATTATTATTATTTTATTGCATTACGATTTAGTGTAACATAAAAATTAAATTTATAAATATAAAAAGAAAAATTATATTATGTATATGTACTCTTTGTATACCCAGAGACACTTCAAAAGTTTATAGAAAAATCTAAGCGCAGCACCTGAATAGCCCACTTTAAAAAAAAAACTTTCCTACTTTTATGGATGTTAAAAAAAAATCACTATAGAAATTTTGTTTTTCAAAATTTTACTTGTAATATTACAATTTCAGTTACTGATGATTGAATGGCATAATTATACAACATTAATGTATACATTATGTATATATGTATATATGCTTCTGCATTATAAGGTAATTTGAGAGAATTTGTTATTTCTGTTATTATATTATGGTTCCGTAAATTTGAAGTTTAGTTGGAAACTGTGGGCGTAAAAAAATATATATAAACAATATTTTTTTTTTATTGTCATTGATATTTGCACCTAAATATCTGGGAAATAAATCCGCCTCCAAGATAAAATAATAATAATAATATATTTAAGTATATATATAATCGAAATTGTTAAAATAATATAAAATTGAATTTCGTTTCTGTAGAGAGATAGGAAAAACGAGGATCAAATTGAAACATTAATTGTTTAGCATATTTAAATTGAATTGAAGATAATAAGAATTTCTGATAATAAAAGTCAGTACTCGTGATCAACAGTCTGTTTAGTTGGTAAAAAAGTTAAACAGAAAAAATTCTTGAACAAATTCTGTGTATACTTACAACACTTGCAAGTAGAAGAATTCTCCTCAAATTCAAATGCAGTAAATTTTAATTATGATTTTAGATTCTATAATTGTCTATGGCATTTTATTATGGACCACCTTGGAAGTAACCACCACTCTATAACCTAAAACCTTGTAGAATAAACTTTCAAAATTTTCTACATAAATTTAAAAAAAAAACACTCACACACATAAAAAATTTCACATTTTCATTTAAATAATTTGAACATTTAATTTTCCCTAAATCAAAAATTATATAAAAAAAAAAATATGAAATAATATTAGGGCAAAGTGAGGATGGTAAATGGCGGTATACGTATAATATCTAATTTTTTATTAACAGGTAATTTTGGTATAATGAACAAAAATATAACAAAACGAAAAAGAATTATTCAAAAGAAGAAAATTTAGTTTTCAATAATTTATATGGAAATTAAAGGGTGTTATGATTGATTGATTAATTTCAACTGAAAGAAATATATGTATATTCACTTTTATATGTTGTAAAAAAAAAACATAAAAATTAGGGTGTAACTTTTACTTTATTTAAAATTAATGTTCCTTGAATAGTAAAAAAAATTATAAATATTTTATTTATTTTTTGAGTAATAAAAAAATTATTTTGGGAAATTTGTTTTAAAAAAAAAATTACATCCTAAATTTAATATACATATCGTCTTTAATCGTTTAAGGATTTGTAGTATAGTACAAATAATCAAATTAAAAGAAATTTTTACTTTTTAAAGTTAAATATTTGTAAAAATTTAAATTTTTAAATTAAATTTTCATTTAAATTTATTAAAAATTTTGTTAAATTGCATATTAAACATTTCAATTTAATATTATACAAAATGTCCTCAATAAGAAATTTGTTTGTGAAATAGCAAATGCTGGTCGAAAGGAAATTTTTTTTTATATTTTTTATTTTAATAAGGAAAATAAATTCCACATTATTAATATTGGAATGTATTTTCTACGTGATCATTTCCCTTCTCAAACGAATTTAAATATACTTTAACTATTATTATAGTACCTAGACCTACAGAAAGAAATATAAAGATAGAAATCAATGTAATACTTCAATATATATACTAATAAACACAAAACAATATTTGAAATCAATTTCAAATTTTAGGGTGAAGTAGAAAAATTGGAAAAATAAATACTATATTTACCATTTATACCAAAATCAAAAATTAAATTCATTCAAAAAAAAAAAAACAAAACCAATCACCCATCCAGCACAGCCTAATAAAAAAAAATTGATGATGATTTTTTTTGTATATAATATCACAAAAAAATTTGATCTTTTTTTCCACCAACAATAAAAAAAATTTTTGATATGATGATGAAAATTTTTTTGTTGTCAACAAAGTATTATTATTTTTTGTGGTCTTGTATAAAATGTTTCAGTTTTACAACAAAATATAAAATCATCATCATCATCATCGCTGCTTCAATAAATATTATACAATTAATTTGATTACTGTTGATGTGTAACATTGATTGTTTTCATTTTAACATTTTTCATCCACTTTGTTCGATTAATCTTTCTCATATATACTTGAAAAATATTATAATAGTATCTCTAGACGAGTGAGTGTTTGGGAAAATTCATTTTTTTTTTATAGCGTTTAAAAAATTCACTTGATTTATATTATAGTTAGATTCAAGTGTGCAAAATAAAAAAAAATATATTTATTCTGGTTGAAGTTATATAAAATTTAAATTGAATATTAAAAACATAAAAAAAGCTTTAAATCTTTTTTTTTAGCATATCCAATGTCAATGGAGAAATAAAAATAGTAAGTAAGTATAATAGTCAAAGTATAAGTTGTTGTAAGTTCAATCACGTAAATCGTTTTGCATTTTTAATTAATTATAAATTTTCATGGTCTAAAGAGATTTTTCATATATTAATTTTTTTTTTTGGTGCATTTATGCAATATTACAAAATAAATTACGTAGAAAATTGTTACAGTCATAAATTTATATGATTTTTTAAGAATTTTATATAGTACATAATTAATATAGCAATCATCTTACTATTTATTTATTAGACTAAATATTATACTTTGTATATAGGAAAAAATGACAATTTTCGTCTTTCATATTTTTTAAATAATAATAATAAAAGATTTTTTTTTTATATAATACTAAATGAAAGATTATTACAGAATCGTTACGCCAACGCATTTTCTAAACAAAATTATGTATAGTATCTTATTTAATGCATATCTCTATTATTATTATTGTTACTATAATAGAAATCACCTTGTATAAGGTTGACTTTGTCGTTTGAAAAAAATCTTTTTTTTTTTTGTATACTATTTTCTATATATACAAAAAGATACTATTTAAACGCATAGGAAAAGAAGATATATAGTGTGGAGGATGTTGCTTTTCCGTATTAAAATCAAGAAAAATTACGCATATATGTATACTTATTACGTTATTCTGTGTTAGGCAGATTTTTAAAACCAAACAAAACGCCTAAATTTTTTTTTTGTTTATAATAAACCAGAAAACTTTTAATTTAAGAATCCTCCGCATATAGTGAAAAGACAATGAACTAAATTTACATAAACAATGTTAAATTGTTTAACAAACTTATAAGATTTATATTTAAAAAAAAAATGAACTAATTTTAAAATTTAAAAACAACGATTTAGAAAAATTTAAATATTATTATAGAATTTTTATGTATACTTATATAGTAACATAATTTCTATATTCGACAATTTTCAAATTTTGTAGCTTCTATTTTAACTTTTATTTTATATTTATTATATTCGAAAAAAAAAGACTTTAAAACCATAAATTTTTCAAGTCTTTTATAATAAAATGGTAAATATTTTTATTTTGTTAAGCTTTTTTTTAGAAAAAATAAACAAAACAAAAAAAATATTAAAGACTTTATTTGAGGTAAAAAAGAAACAGTATTTACTTGCGCTGGTATATATTACTAGAAATTATACATTTAACAAATTAACACTTAAAATTAGCACCTAACCATTTCTACATGATTTTCTTATTATATTGATTCTACGAAATAATTTTATACATTTAATTATATTAAAGTGTAAATTTATCTTTATTTATATTTTTGAAGAGGGAGTCATAAGAAAGTAATCTCATCCCTCGTCTACAAAATTGTTATTAAGAAATGAAATGTTCGAAAGTTTTATGGTATGATAAGAAAACAGAGTCACAATTATTAGTCAAAATTCTGTCAAATTTGATAGATAAATCTTATTAATTTATAGTGAATATTTTGCAGATAATAAAACTACTGACCGACAACACTTAACACACATCTTCTGCTTCTCATTATTAAATGTTAGTCATTTGATATTTGGATATGAAAATTCTAAATTGAACTGAAATCCTTATATAAAGTCATATTCAACTATTTGTAATTTAATTAAAAAACGAAGTGAATGATGAGAAAGGATACGACAATTCCAAAAAATTTTTTGTAATTGAAATATTCAAAAAAAGATTAGGGACAATCATAAGAAAGGATATAATTACAGTAATGATTAATAATCAAACAAAAAAAAGGAGCAACAAGCTAAAAATAATTATGGTAAAAAAAAATTTATTTGTCTATAATAAAATTCTAATATAATTAATTACTCATAAATCCGAAAATTTTAATATTTTTCTTATCGTTCCATTTCTATTTTTTTTTCTGATAATAAATTTAATAACAAACCTTCTTCTAATTTTAGTTATTTTTTTTAAATAATGTTTTTTTTTATTAAATTTTATGTAGTTTTTTATTAACAAATCACACAACACTATTATAAAATTTTTTTCTCAATTTTAGTTTAATTATTTTATTTTTTTGGTAATTTAATTTAATTTAATTATTTTTCACAAAATTTTTTTTATTACATATTTTTTCTCTTACACCTGAATAAATTAAATCAATTTTCTTATAGTCTTTTTTTTTTTTTATTTAAACTAAACAACCGAAAATATACTTTTTTTTTATGCGAAAAACTTACTACAAAAATAAATCATAAATGTATCTTCTTAATAGATAATTCATAATAATATCTTTTGGATTTATTAAATGTTTTAATTGTTAATTTTTTTTTATCACCAAAATTTTTTGTTAATGCACTTTTTTTTTATTTATTAAAATTTTCAGTTTACTAATTTTTTGGAAAAAAAAAAAAAATTTAAAAAAAATTATGTTTTATAAAAAAAGTTTTATGTTTAATGTTATCATTGCAAAAAAAAAATTTTGATAAATATGTAACATAAAAAAAAAATTTCCGAATAAAGTAAAATATTTTTAATATATTTATTTATTTTTTATTATGGTGTGTGCACTATTTTTTATTATTAAAAATTATTATTTTATCCGTGTAATCCACTCAGAGTAAGAGATCGCGGCAAACTAAAACTAAAGTCAAGAAATTTTTGTTGTAGATTCTTTTTTACACGACTACACAACACAATTAATATTGTTGTTGTTGTTCCCATTGTATTGTAATATATTTATTTATTGTTATTGTTGTTGTTTTTGTTGTCATACTATTATTAAATTCTTCTTCTTCAGCACTGGCTGAACTGTCAATGCTTTTTGAAAATTTATATATAATATTTAAATAATAATAAAAAAATAATATTATTTTTAAAAGTTTCAACTGGTTCATTGCTCACAAACCATCAGGTTTACAATATACACTACACATTACGGACTACGGAACGGAGGCTACCACCATCAAGGATTTTTCATAAATATCTCTCGAAAATTTTATTTGTAAGCTAGAAATCAGCAGGAAAATTAGAGTAGAGAGTTAACTTTTAGAAACACTGAGAAAAAAATATTTATAATTTCTTTTCCCCCACAATAAAAACGCTGTTGCTTTGCTTTGATACATTTTAATATCTGAGATACATTTTAATATCTTTCTTACCTAACCTAATAGCTTTTTCGCCGTATTTTAACAGATAATATAATTTTCTTATCAAAAATTATGTATTGTCAGAAAAAGTTTTTTTTTGTCCCACAAAAGCATGTCCAATAAATAAGAGATAAGAAGAGCTTTTTCTGGTACATAGAGAAAATGTACTAAAAATTATTTAAGAGAAATAATTTGTATAGTCTATAAGTATAACTGTATAACAGATATGTAAAGGCAACTAATCTGATTTTTTTCGAAATTTAAAATATTTAAAAAGGTTTTCTCTTATTTAGAATGTACAGCGCCATCTGTTCGGAAATTCCCTTACTAAAAACTATCCAGTTATCATTCTGCTCAAATTTCAACACATGGTGAAAGGCTCGACCGGTTTTCCATCTATTTAATATTATTTGGACATGTTATAATTTTTATTATTAGTATATCACTATTTTTAAAAAGTAAATAACATCTTTTCAACATAAATTTTAAGATTTCTTCGTATTTTTATAGTATTTAAAAAAAAATTCACTGAAAAAAGGTTATTCTCTGATTTTGCTTGTTCCGACATCTGTTTGTAAATTTCAAAAACATTGAACATTTATCTTTATCTTTCATTATTCTTCATTTAACTCGAGCTCTGCCTCCGTGTGAACCTTTACCAAAAGGTTATAAAACAAAATGTATTAAAATATGTGCACTAGATAAGGCGAAAAGATTGTTAAAAAATATTTACTAAATTTGTGTCCAAGATAAAGCAAAATGCTTACAAAAATGTACTAAATATGTGTCCAAGATAAAGCGAAAATGCTCACAAAGATGTAATAAATATGTGTCCAGGATAAAGCGAAAATGCTTACAAAAATGTACTAAATATGTGTCCAAGATAAAGCGAAAATGCTCACAAAGATGTAATAAATATGTGTCCAAGATAAAGCGAAAATGCTTACAAAAATGTGCTAAATATGTGTACAAGTTAAAAACAAAATGCTTACAAAGATGTAATTAATTAAGATGTAATCAAATCACGAAAAAGTGAAAATACATAGATGTATTAAATTGTGTCCAAGACAAAAGACTGAGACTCAGAGTATTTGTATGTGGTTCGAATCTGAATTAAAATCATATATTTACCTTTGCGAAACCTCTTCTAGTATATGTTTATTATTGTAGATGGGGCGATCTACAATAATAAACATATACCTCTTCTAGTATATGTTTATTATTGTAGATGGGGCGAGAGAAGTAGTTGCCCATGACAACTACAAACTACAAAGCCATAGTCATTATTTGCTTGCTTGCCCTTGCACTTCACTTGTACTTTGTATTTGTCGAACGAAACCGAAAGTAACCAAGACCAAGTGTATGCAGAAGAGAAAAGCAAAAGCAAAATAAAGTGCTCGGCTCGGATTACTTAATTATTTTACATTTTTGTGTTATTAATTTAAAAATAAATATTTAAATATATTAAAGGTAAAATTATACTACCCACCCAAACCGATTTTGTATAAAACTTTTATTATTGAACACGTATTTTCAGCTAATTGGTAGAAACATGGAGGAATCTGAATATACAATTTGTCCTTTTAATGGTGCTCATAAAATTTTACGTTTTCGAATGCCTAAACATATTATAAAATGTAAAAAAAATTACCAGGGCGAACCATTAGAACCATGTCCATTTAATGCTCAACATTACATTAAAAAGGACGATTTAAAAAAACATTTTGAAATATGCAAAGATTATCAGATTGCATTCAGAACAGAGAATGAAAAGTTCTTTGATACGAAATTTTAACAATTCGTTGAACGAATTTTTAGTGATATAAGTTTATAAGTTGATTTAACACATTAATAAATTTGATTATCATGCAATTTATTATCTTGTTTTTTTTATATATTGCATTTATTTGAGGTTATGTCTAAAATCTGTACAGTGATTTTTGTTTGTTTACATTTTACATTTATCAACAAAGCTGGTTCGCACTGGTCGATATTTTTGTCTACGTTGTTTTGGTGCTTTGTTGTGAACACATAAAATCATTTATATTAAAATATTCAGAAAATAAAAATAAATCAAATAATTCTTATTTCCTTTTGCGTAATTCCATCGCACATCTCAGAAAAAAACATCAATTTAAAAAAGAATCAGAGCCAGAGGAATCGACTGGCCTGCCTGTGTGAACAGCCACAAACAACTCATCTGTTTACAAAATTAAAGTACGACATCTATTAATTTAAATACGTTAACAACTACAAAAAAATGCTTTCCAATTTATCAACTGATCATACATTTTGTTGTTGTTTTTGTTTCGGCGATCAACAAAAAAAACACAAACAACAAAAAGGAATGTCAATAATATTTTAGCGGCATGGGTGGTCTCTTAAATTATTTATAATCGGACGGAAATCTCATTTTTATTTAAGATTATTTTATCAAATTAACTTAATTTCAAAGTATAAGTTAAATATTATTTGTTTATCAGTAAAAAAACAATTTAGAAATATTTTCATATTACAAATAAAATTAAAACAAAACATTAGCATTTATTTACAAATGTACTACCTGTAAAAAAAATAATTTTTAAGTTTTATAAATTTATTTAAAATTTTGATTAAACTATTGATCATTTTACACAACAACTAAAAAAACCAAAAAACAGAATATATTTTTAGATGTTCAAATGTGGTAAATATAAATTTTAATTAGTATAGGTACCTATATTATTTGTTGACTAATAGCAAGTTAATCTATACCTTACCAAAAAAAAACATTAATTATACATTGTCTCTGAAATTTATGAAGGACGTGATAATATTTATTAATATCTTATTGAAATGAAAACTAAGATCTTTTCAATTATTTCCAGTTTAATTAAACAATTTTTGTTCATAATAAGTTTTTTAATCATTACCATTAATCATGTACAATGTGTATCATCAATTTCATCAACAACACCATCAGATCCATTCAAATTAAAATCAATACCAGGCACAACAAATTTTCGGATTTATGGTAAAAAAATAATATATAATAATTTAATTAATATATTAAAAATTATTTATATATCTGATCTTTTTTTTTTAGTTAAAAATGGACGTGGTGATATTCGTCAATGTGTCCGTAAAGGACGTTGTGAACCATTAACTTTTCATGACTGCCTTGGTTCAAAAATTCCATATACACATACAAGTTTAGAATTAACTGATTATTTTAGTCAAAGTAAAATTTATGATAGACTGAATAATTATAAAGCTTTGCAACATATTCCAAAATGTTGGGCTGTAATTCAGCAATTTTTATGTGCTGTATTTTTACCAAAATGTGAAAAAATTAAAAATGAAGATATGGTATATTTACCATCATTGGAAATGTGTAAATTAACATTAGAACCATGTCGTATTTTATATAATACAACATATTTTCCAGAATTTTTAAAATGTAATGAAACATTATTTCCAACAAAATGTAATAATGATGTTAGAGAAATGAGATTTAATACAACTGGTATATGTTTAGAACCATTAGTACAAGCTGAATCAAGTTATTTTAATGGTATTGAAGGCTGTGGTATACAATGTAAAGATCCATTATATACAAATGATGAACATCGTCAAATACATAAATTAATTGGTTGGGGTGCGACAATATGTTTCTTCTGTAATTTATTTGTAATTGCAACGTTTTTTATTGATTGGCAAAATGCTAATAAATATCCAGCATTAATTATATTCTATATAAATTTATGTTTTTCAATAGCATGTTTGGGGTAAGTGAATTAAATTTATATTAATTTTGTATTTAATATTTATGTAGTTCTTTTAATTTTGAAATATTAATTGTAAATAATAAGTTAGACATAAATTAGTAATCTAAACTAGTTGATCAGTGGACTGATCATTAGATCTTTTATTTGCTGAATCGCTTTACAGTTTTTGTGGATTATGAAAGTGTTAAGTGAATTCTTACAGCGTAAAATAGTAGGAATATAAATGTAGTATAATTTTACCTTATTTTTCCGAACTATTATAATGTAATTTACTTATAAATTTCATTATATTGTTTCTTACCAATGTAACAACAAATTTGAAAAACAGTTGATTTATATGCTCATCGAATTTATCTAACCCAGGTTAATCAAGTTAGTGGAATCTAAATCTTCTATATTTGGAGTGAAAAATTCAATATAAATATTTAAAATAATCTGTTTTCAACAATATTAAAAGTTCCTTATCCGTGCAAAGTGTTTTGTATTTGTTTTCCCAAAATTGGAAATATTTGTCTCTTCAATTGGTTATTTCCCAATTGTATACTGCAATTACAAAAAATATATAATAAATGCACTTTATTTTATTATTATATTTATTGATATTTTTAAATTTAAAATTATAAGTTATAATTAATAAAATGTATATATATATATATTTCCTTCAGATCTTGTTCTCAATTTCTTTCTTATTAAAGGGTTGTTTTGTATTTTATGTATATAATATTTCCGTGTTATTTTTTAACCAATTCATTGGATAGCCAATCTAATCCTTCATATAATCCATGACCTTGTGATGCACATGTTGCTTGTATATACCAATTTCTATGGCGTAATTGATTTAAATGTAATTTATCAGTTAATTCAGCTGCAGTCATAGCATTTGGTAAATCTTGTTTATTAGCAAATACTAATAATACAGCATCTTTTAATTCATCCTCTTGTAACATACTATGTAATTCTTTTTCAGCTTCAATAATACGATCACGATCATTTGAATCAACAACAAATATTAAACCTTGTGTATTTTGAAAATAATGACGCCATAATGGACGAATTTTATCTTGACCACCAATATCCCATACAGTAAATGATATATTTTTATATTCAACTGTTTCAACATTAAAACCAATTGTTGGTATTGTTGTTACAACTTCACCCAATTTTAATTTATATAATATTGTTGTTTTACCGGCAGCATCTAATCCAACCATTAAAATTCTCATTTGTTTCTTAAATGACAAGCGTTGTAGTAAACTTGAAATAGTCAAGCCCATGTTTTCTCGTATAATAAATTTTTTTTTCTCCAGAAATATAGTTAATTATAACAAAGTATTTTTTTCGTTACAAATAAAGGCGAAAATTTCATATACTATATTTTTCCTTTGTGTTTGCGTGGAATTGAATTTCTAATAAATTAAAAATTTATTATATAAATTTTATTTTAATATTTATTAATTTAATATTTTATCACGATTATTTAGTTTTATTACACGACGTCAACTATTTATACAGAATATCTCGACAGTATATTTTTTTTTGTGTTAGCAAAAGCGACACCTTAACCCACCACGTCACAATTAAGAATTTTTGACATTTGATTTTATAGACTGAGAGCCAATAATGAAAAAAAATTTTATAAAATTGATAATATTTACGTAGGGTGTTTACACGTTGGAAGTAATTATGACGAAATTCTTTTTATATCTTGCGAATTTATTGCACAATATTTAACAGGCATTTTTTAAAAAATGACTAATAATTTTGGCTAATATATTAATATATCGGTTTATAATTCTTATAAGTATCTTTAATAAGTAAAGGCAAATAAACAAGTTATTACTTACTCTTACATTAATCAAATCTAATAAGGTAACTCAAAAATTAATGCACGATGAAATATTTTAATAAATATAATTATTTACCGCCGTCGTAATACGTAATATAAATTAATTAAATTTAATATTAAATTTACTATAAACAAACTGTTAATTAACGGCCAGATAATAACAAATTGTTATATAATGGTTTAACTGACTGTTATCTAGTTTGAAAATTAAAGTTTAAACTACAAAAAATTTTTTTCCAGTTGGTTAGCACAATTTACACCCGGAAGCCGTGAAGACATAGTATGTCGGAAAGATGGTACACTACGTCATTCAGAACCAAGTGCTGGTGAAAATTTATCATGTATTGTTGTTTTTGTTCTTGTCTATTATTTTTTAACAGCAGCAATGGTATGGTTTGTTTTTTTAACATATGCTTGGCATTTAAGAGCCGTTGGTAATGTACAGAACCGTATTGATAAACAAGGATCTTATTTTCATTTGGTATCATGGTCATTACCATTAGTACTTACTATTACAACAATGGCATTAAGTGAAGTGGATGGTAATAGTACAGTTGGTATTTGTTTCGTTGGTTATGTTAATCATCCAATACGGTCTGGACTTTTATTAGGACCACTTTGTGGTATTATATTAATTGGTGGTTATTTTATTATTCGTGGTATGGTAATATTATTTGGATTGAAAAATTTTACAAATGATATTAAATCAACATCTGCTAGTAATAAAATTCATTTAATTATTGTTCGTATGGGAATGTGTGCCATGTTTACTTTTATGTTCATCTTTGTGGCAATTGCATGTCATTTAACAGAATTCCGTAATTCACAAGTTTGGGCAGAAAATCTTAGAGAATATATAATGTAAGTTTAATTTTAATAATTAATTATTTAAATAGCCTATTAAACATTATTTTCTATTAAACATTATTTTCTTTTAGATGTAAAATTTCATCTACTTACACAGATGAACAAAAGACATGTAAAATTAAAAATAGACCAAGTGTTGCTGTCTTACAATTACATTTATTATGTTTGTTTGGTTCTGGTATTGTTATGTCTTCGTGGTGTTGGACTCGTTCATCTATGGAAGCATGGAAGAGATGGATTAGAAAGTAGGAATAAATATTTTATTTAACTATGATAATAATTATTTTATTATGTGTTTTGTTGGTATTCTAGGAAATGTGGTCGGGAACCAAATGAAGATATTAAAATGCCCAAACATAAAGTAATAGCACAAACATGGGCAAAAAGAAAAGAATTTGAGGATAAAGGGAGGCTTTCTATAACATTATATAATACTCACACTGATCCAGTTGGATTAAATTTTGATGTAAACGATTTAAATTCATCTGCAACGAATGAAATAAGTTCAACATGGGCTAACTATTTACCACAATTTGTTACAAGACGATTTGCATTAACTGGTGCTGCTGCAACGAATTCATCTAGTCATGGTCCACGAAAAAGTTCATTAGATTCAGAGATTAGTTTTAGTGTACGACATGTTTCTGTTGAATCCAGAAGAAATTCCGTTGATTCACAAGTAAAACTTGCCCATTTCATTAAAAAAGAAATAATAAAAAAATAAAAAAAATATATATATTTTAGGTTTCTGTAAAAATAGCTGAAATGAAAACTAAAGTTGCAAGTCGAAGCCGAAATGGAATTCATCAACATGGAAAGAATGCAAAAAATCGAAATCGTAGAAGAGATTTTTTTTCAGCTACTGCCGGTCGTAAATTTAGTAACCGTCGTGAGAGTAGTACATCAATTGAAAGTCAAGTGATTGCTTTAAAAAAAACTACATATCCAAATAATAATAGTCATAAGGTTGGATTATTTTCACATTCGAAAACTGCTAATCGTACAAGTAATGCAGCAAAGAGTATGAAAAGACGTAGTGCTAATGCTGGTTTAGATCCAGAAAATTTAACTAATTTATTTTCAAGAAATGGACAATTTATTATACCATTCTTACAAAATCAAGGTTTGACAACCTCTTCCGATGAGGAGACATCAAGGGCTTCAAATAAAATACATGACTCAACATTAGAATTAGATGTAATATTAAGACAGCAATTGAATGAAGACGATGATGAGAATGGTGCTCAAATTGAAGAATATATACAAACAGATGATGACGAAAATAGAAATTTAAATGGAAAAAATATTTTAAAAAATTTATTAAAATCATCTTCCTTAGATAATATTTTAAATCGTAAGAGTAAGGATAGTTATCGAGAATCAACTAGCCGGACTAGTAAAAATAGTACAAAAAGTCGTAATAGTAGAAAATCACATAATAAGAATCCACAAAATAGTATACGTAAAAATCGAAAAAATTTAGCAACAATGACAAAAAAAAGAGATATTGAAATTGATGGTATATCACATTCAAATTTAAATGATTCTTTAACATCATTTTCATCAGAATTAGATTTACCAATATTGCATAGCTCATATTCAGGCATATCAATTGGCAAACCACAATCTCGTAGTAGTAAAACAAGTTGTGACGTTGGTATACAAGCAAATGCTCATGAAATTGCTACACAATTTAATGAAAAAGAATTAAAGAAAACAATGAAGCAATTAAATGCTAGAAATCGACGTAAAAGTGAAAATATTTCTAGTCGTAATAATGGCAATATTGTTAATGATGATGAAGCAGAAGAATATCATCAATTATTACCAATATCAAAACATAATAATAATGCTATTATCATGAGCGAATCAGAGAAACTTAAAATGTTATTATTACCTTCAAAATAAGAATTTACTTTATACTTTTTTAGAGTTTTTAAGTTAGGATAAATACTCATTTTTAAATTACTATAATTATATTTTACCTATTTCACTATTATAATTTTACTTTTTATACTGATTTAAATTTTAAAAACATATTTAAAATTTTTTAGGACGTTCATCACAGATTTTTTTCAACGAATATGGATTTTACATTAAAACTTTTGTGTTTTAAATTTTAAGACTCAAAATAAAAAACTTATTTATATATTTTTATAAAAAAAAAAATGTTAGAAATGTTAGTTTTAATTTTGGTAGTGCAGAAATCCGTACTGTTGTTCATCTTATTTCGGTACTCCTATGTATATTCATACTTCGTCAAACAATTTAGGTAAGTGATTTGTATACGAAAACGTTTCATTTTCGAAGACTATATGTTGTAGTACACGAAAATAAAGTTTTAAGGTTGGTAGCACTAAAGCTGATAACCAAACTTTATTCTTGATAAGGTGAAGTGTCAAGTTCAAGATTAAAGTATTTATTTCATAAACAAAAAGTAATATTTGTTTACTAAGAAGAAACAATGTCTACAAGAGAAGTGAATCCCCCAATAAGAAAAGCATCTCGTCAAAATTCAAATTCAAGTACAAATTTAAATAGTGGACCGTCAACTGCATCAACGAATTCATTAAACCAACAACAACAAGCTAATGATACAGACGATAGTGCAGTTAGTTTTCATTATGAAATTTCTGATATTATGCGAGGATTTGGTGATTGTGAACGTCCACAACGCGAAAGTGTTCAATTAGTTGAAAAAATACTAAATCAACAATTACGTGGTATATTAAATCAAGCAACTGAAATAGCCATGCGACGTAAAGGTGCTGCATATCCAACACAAGGTGATTTTGAATTTTTAATGCGTCGACATCCAGTTAAAATAAATCGAATGCGTAAACATCTTAAAGATATGAAAACATTTCGAAGAATATTACAAATGCAATTTGGTCGAACACAAGCACTTGCTCAAGATGATCAAGAAAATCAAGAATCTGATGAAGATACTGAGATTGAAATACCAGAAAAATTTGATGAAGAGAAAACAAGAAGATTATTTCGTGCAGATCGTATATCACAAATATTAACTGGACAACAGTATCAATTATATAATGAAGCAAGACGAACTTCATTTTATTGTCGGCATTCTGAAAAAATGAAAGTAAAATTTAGACATTTTTTAGGATTACCACAAGATACAAAAATACCAAATGTTTGTATGAGTATATTAGCATATTTAGCACATGAAACAATAGCAACAATTGTTGATTATGCTATATTAACTAGATTAAATTCAGAAAATCGTATTACCGAACCATATAGTCGTGTCACATCATCGGGTGCTAGCTATACAATGTTACATTTATGTCCAGAAGTTGTACAGGGCCGTGGATTAGAAGGTATTAAGCCAATAACAGTACAAGAAATTCAAGAGGCAATTAGAAGACATACTCAAATGGCAAATAGAAGAGGATTGGGATTTTATAGAAATAATTTTGATCCAGAAACTAGGCAAATTTTTTTAGCAATTTAATTACACAATTAATTAATATACTTAGTTAGTATTTAAGAATAAAAAGTACATACTTAACGATATCGCTAATCGATATTTTCATTACCCTGGATCACGAACAAAAATTATATTGATATATTTACACATTAATAATAAAGTGTAATAAATAAATCGTACAAAACTTTTATACATTATTTTTATTATGTTAAATTTTATTCAAAAAATTATGTTTGTTGTATGAAAATTCATAACTGAAGATACACATAAATCATTCTTGCACTCAATATCTTTCCAATGATAATTTTGTATTTCATAGTAATGATTTTTTATTAATGTAATAGAAAAAAATTATGATAAATTAAAAAAAAAATATATATTAGAGGAAAATTATTTGAAAACAATTGTATCCAGCATAGCACCTAAACACTGAACAATATTATTTTGCATTACTTTATCAACTTTTTCTTCTAAATGTCGTTTTGGATCTTGTTTTCCAACATTTTTAATTGCCAATTGTTCTGGTGTCATTTTTTCTTCATCCTCGAGGGCCTACGAAAAATATATACAAATTAATTTTTAAATTTTTTATAAATAAATTATGAAAATACCTTATTATAATTTTTAGCTAATTCAAGCATTTCAGCAACTGTAGATTCATTAATAGTACAATGTTCATTATAGTCAGCTAATGTTAAACCATCCATCCATGATTTTTTATGTAAATTTAATAACATTTTTTGTTCCAATTCATTTTTTCTATAGTTAATACTTATCGAATAATAATGACGATTTAAACCATGTATTAATGCTTGTACAGATGGTTTTTGTAAATGTCCCAAATTTGATGTTGTTTGTCTAGGTTCTTGTCCCAATACTAACATATTTGGATTTATTAAACGGAAAGCATCAATAACAACTTTTCCTTTTACTGATTGTATAGGATCAACAACTACAGCTACAGCACGTTCACTTAATGCCTCAAATGATTGTTGTGTATTTATATCAACACCAGATAACCAACAGCCAAAACCAGGATGTGAATGATACCATCCAACAACCATTTCAGGTCTACCAGTTTGTTTTAACATATCTAACATTTTTGCTTGAAAAACTGGATCAACAGCTTCAACTGATACCCCAGTACCAGTTTGTGGCATAGCAAATACATCAATTACTTGAACAGTATAATCATCAACAAATTCACCTAACATTAAACCCATAACTTCCATGGGTACACCTGCACGGCCATGTTTTAACATTTTCAATAATGCTAATGATGAAATATATACTTGTTCGGCTGTATCAACTACCGGAGCATCTGTTGGTGGTGCTGCTTGCGGCATACCACCTCCTAATCTAAGTAAACGATCCATATCGAAATTTTAATAGTAATTGAAAATAATTTCTTGTAAATTTTAATTAAATAATTGATGAACTTTCTTGCAGAAAATTAAAATATATATATTTTATTTAAGTTATAGGTTGTGGCTGTAACAACACAGCGATTTTTTGACACAATTTGCCTTTTCAAATGTGCAAACTCACAGACTTTAAATAATTGAATGTTGGTATTACTGAAATTTAATTTCTGGGTAATTTAAAGGTTGAAACAGAACTGTAGGGGCAATTCTGATATTTTAGGTATACATTTTGTATATTTTTAGTTACTGGAACAAAAATATTAAAAGTTTATAAAAGGTATAAGTTTAGTGATATAAAAGTTTAGAAAAGTCAAGATTTTAGTGAAAAAATTATATGATAGTTTAGTTGTAGAATATAAATTTTAGAATATTGTTATTAGAATAAGTAAATAAGGATTAATTCTGTAACTTCGGACAATAACTCGTAGTCGTACGTAATTAAAACATTTCGGATTAAGATATTTCACATCCCAGAGAGAACTGACGTATATACCAGCGTATGTACTCTATTGGTACCGAAATAACAATATATGAAAATATAATGTCCGAGTGAGATACAAAATTATTTTATCGATTTGATATAAACAGCCTGATACGATAACAATTTTAACCCGATTCGTATGGATTGGACGAAAACTCTACACCCCAAGCTAATAATAACTGCAAACAAAATCAAAATGTCAGAGAAAAACAATATTGTGTCTTTATATGGTGATTGTATTATGTATATTTAATTGTAATAATTATTATAAATTGTATTCTTAATATAAAATATTATATTACTCACAAATACCGGATTACTCACGTATTACTAACGTACAGGTTGATTATTAAACGGAACGCTTCGATTGAATTGTATCTTTGCATAATCGTATCTGTCATGTAATAAAATTATTTTAGGTTAGATCAGATCAATCATTTTTATATAAATTTTAATCTTTTGTTATCTAAACAAAAAATAAAGCCTGATACAAAAAATACACGTATATATAAATGGGAAATATTGTATATTTTTTAAAAAAATAAATAAATTTAATTGATTCTATTATTTAAAAAAAAAACAAATATGAACGTAAATTATCATCAAGTGCCGGGATCACAAGTTGCTAAAGATTTTGTTGAAAAAATTCATGATTTGAAAATTATATTAAATCGTGATTTAATTGCAATGGATGCCAAATGGACATTATTTGTTGCTGCTGCATTAAGTTATCGATATGATTCACAATTGAAACCATTTCCACCACATTATGTTAATGAACGTGGATTAAATATAGAGGCATTATTATCTGTAATTAATGAAATACCAACATTAAAAATTATATTAAAATATATAATTGATGAAAATTATGATGAATTAGATACAGATATAATTGATTTATTACATTGGGTATTAATATCTGGTAATGATCCATCATTAAGAACATTAACAAATGAAGAATTTAATTATGTATTACAAAAAATACCAAATAAAAATACAAAAACAATGCCAACACATGTATTTGAAGTATTATATCCACATAATTCAAAATCTGAACATAAATTTCGTAACCAAATTAAACAATTTAATACAAAATATGCATTTCATGGTAGTAAATTTGATAGTTTTTATTCAATATTAAAACACGGTTTACATCAGCATTTATGTAAAAATGGTTATTTTGGTGATGGTATATATTTATCATCTGAATTATCTGTTAGTATGAATTATAGTCCAAGTGGTGCGGCATGGGGTTCATCATTATGTGGTTCAATAATATCATGTATTGCTATATGTGAATATATTGAAGATTTAGATTATGTTAAATTTTATGAAAAAGAAAATAAAATAAAAAAAGAATTACCAAAAAGTTATTTGGTTATAAATAATAATGAGATTGTACGATTACGATATTTATTATTTTATGGTAAACATAATTATAAAAATAGTCATACAAATATTGCATTAAATTGGTTAAATCGTAATAAATTAATAATAACAATATTTTTATATACATTATTTTTGGCATCAATTGGTATTGCAA
The DNA here is from genome assembly GCA_949752835.1 of Empis stercorea. Lineage (NCBI taxonomy): Eukaryota > Metazoa > Arthropoda > Insecta > Diptera > Empididae > Empis > Empis stercorea. The sequence continues at coordinate 49,684,923 of OX457089.1, forward strand.
ATAGTGGTAATGGAACATATTTAATTAAATATATTACAAAAAAATCAATTGAATTCATTAATATTTTTAAAAAATGGATAGCTCAATATTCTTGAGTAATAAATATATTTATATTATTATTTATAATTTTTTTATATTTAATTTTGGAGAGGAAAAAAATCAAAATTATTTGTAAAAAAAATAAAAACAAATTAATTATAATATTATATATATTAGATAATTGTCGCACATTAGAACAAAAAAAAATAAAACACGATTCCCTAATTTAAAAAAAAAATTAAATAATTAAATTTCTTTATATTTGGTTGCATAACACATACATTACTTAATATCCAGCGCTTTATGTTATAACCTGAAGATGCAAAATTTATATACTATCATTATGTACACTAATATACCAAATTTATTTATACATAAATAAAATGTAATAATTTATTAGCAATTAAGAAAATTTTGTAAAACTCTAAAATGTAATTAAAATATGAAAATAAATTAAAAAAAAAAAAAAAAATAGTCTGAGAAATTTTGAAAATTAACTATACTTTTTTTTCCAAATATAATTTCAATATTTAATAAATTTTATATTATCATTTTTAATTGGAAGGTAAAAATAGTTTATTATATTATTTTAATATTCATATTACAATAATAATTAAAGATTCTTTTACATTTTATTTCAATGTCATCTTGTTTTGTTTTGGCCCATATAATATTCGTAAATATTTTTTTAATATTCAAGTCTGTAGACACAAATATAGATGATTTTTGGTTACAATTAGATTCAATAGTCATTTATGAAAATGAAAAACAAAAATTTGTACCAAAAACATTTACAATTAACTGGTATTTTCATTTAATTTACCTGTTTTTTAAACAAATATCTTTATTTTAGTGATTATTAGTTAAATTTTCAGATCTAGAGCTAATTTTTGTTTTGTTGTTATTATGATCTATTGTTATTCAAATTTTTATTATTTCGATTTTAGATATTAAATAATATTTTGATTTGTCTACACTCTACAACAATAATAAATTATATATATTGAAAACTGGATTTTTGTAGACAAAATTATGTAAAAAGAAATTAAACGAATAAATATTTTACACATATAAGAAGTGAACGTTAATTTTGTTTTACTTTTTGTATAGAAATAATTAAAGTATTAAAAATATTAAATGTTGAAAAATTAAGGTTATTAAATAAATAATAGTATATAATTTAAAAAATTATTTGCTAATAAAATATTTATTTCGAATTCAATATAAATTGATGATTATACAAAATTGATTAACTCATTAAAAAATGATTGCAAAAGTTATGCATTTCTATTAATCTATTTTATCGTTATAAATTAGAGTTTAAAATTAGTTGCTCATTTTAGACTCTTTTTTTATACATTTTAATTTTTATCATTCTTAAAATATATTCTTTTTTATTGTTTCGAATTCGAATAAAAAAAAAATCCTGCATCAAAATAAAGTTTTTTTTTATTTGTATTATTAGCTTGTTGTTTACAAGGTCAACACCATCTTTGAAATTATATTACTAATTCTTTTTGAAAAATAACAAACTTTTTTATTTATATATATTTCTATTCTTTAATGTTTTGTGTTTATGATATTGAAAAGAAATTAAAATCTTACAAAAATTTATGAAAATATTTATATACATATATAAATATATTTCATAATAAAGCTTTATAGCACCGAAAATAAAAACTAGATAGTTATGTAAAAAATTTATTTATATATATCATTTAAGTTTTAGATATACCCGTGATCGTTACTGATTAAAAAAAATATATAATTAAATTATGAAAATTAGTAATAATAAATTAATAAGTAGTAATAATTATGGCAGTTTAAACGGTTATAGAATTACAATTTTTAATAGTTTTAATAGTAAATCAATATTACCATTAATATTAGGTATTATAATTGGTTTTTGTTTATCTAAATTATTAATTATACCATCAATATCAACATATCCAAATTTATTTATAACAAATCATAATTATAATAATATCGAATTAATAACATCAACTATACCGGATATAACAACTATTGATAATAATTATGATGGTAATATTATTGATAGAACTTTAGCTGATAAATTATTTAATGAAGTGAGAGTGTTATGTTGGGTAATGACAAATTCAACAAATCATAAAACAAAAGCAAAATTAGTGAAACAAACATGGGGTACACGATGTAATAAATTAATATTTATGAGTGATGAAGTAAATGATGAATTAGGTTCAATTGATTTAAAAGTTGGATATGGACGTGATGTATTATGGGCAAAAACTAAAGAAGCATTTAAATATATTTATAAAAATAATTTTAATGATGCTGATTGGTTTTTAAAAGCTGATGATGATACGTAAGTATGACATAAGAAATATAATTTTTTTTTTCAATATATAAAAAATTAACTTTTTATATTCAAATTTAAATATTTCAGTTATGTGATTTTAGAAAATTTAAGATATTTATTATACGCTTATAAACCAGAATATCCAATTTATTTTGGATGTAAATTTAAACCATTTGTTACCCAAGTAGGTATTTTTTTAAAATATACAATTAAAAATTGAATTATATAATTTTATTTATTCAAAATTTATTTGTATTATTCACAATGACTATATAGGGTTATATGTCTGGTGGTGCTGGTTATGTATTAAGTAAAGAATCATTAAGAAGATTTGTTGAAATTGGTTTACCTGATAATAATAAATGTAGTGCTGAAAATAGTGGATCTGAAGATGTTGAAATGGGTAAATGTTTACAAAATTTAGGTGTTATTGCTGGTGATTCAAGAGATTCAAAAGGTCGTCGTAGATTTTTTCCATCTGGTCCTGATTCACATTTTTTAAATTTAATACCAAATAAAGAATTGTGGTATTGGCAATATGTTTATTATCAAACATCTGAGGTAAATTTCTACATGATTAAATGAATTTTGGAAAATTAATAAAATATATAATAATAATAGTTTTTTTTTGTATTTTCAAGGGTTTAGATTGTTGCTCAGACTATGCTATATCATTTCATTATGTTAAACCAAATCAAATGATATTTATTGATTTTGCAATTTATCATATAAGAGTATTTGGTATTGTTTATAATGATAACGATAGACTTCCTGAAAAAATACCAATCTTACTAACTGATATAGTTGATATTAATAATGATACTACAACAACTACTACAATCATTGAAAATTTTACCTCAGATTATCAAGGAAATGTAAATTAATAAAAACATATTCATCTCTATTATTAATTTAGTGTTGAGATTGCAAGACAATAAAAAAAAGGTGTAAAATCTAACACATTTTTTTTTGTTTGAATCATATATTTTTTTTTATTTATATATATTTAATATGTAAAATATAACTTTTATAAAATTTGAATACAATTTTTTTTTCTTACTAATATAGTTTGTTGATAAGTCTATAAAATATGCTAATATACGAGTTTTGTTGTAGTGCAGTAAACATTTAGTTTCAGCTCTGAAATAATAGAAATTCGTTAACAAGTAAAATCGTTAATAAGCAAAGAAAATTAAATTACCTGGATCATATAGTGCGGATAATAGTGAATATCGTTTATCTCAACTAGCTCTATTCAAGGTAAAATAGCAGGCAGAAGAAGTAGAGAAGGAGAATCATGTGGTTGAAAATTCTAACGGACTGGTTACGAACGTCTAGTATTGAGCTTCAGATAAAAGTAAAATCTCAAGAGCAAATTATATCAATGATGGCCAACCACCAGAACGGAGTGGAACAATAAGAAGTAGAAGATCGTTAATTTAATTCTAACAAACTCATATTTTTCCAGTTGATTTCCATTTGATTTATGAAATTAGTTGACAAAACATAATTTTTTTATATTTAGTTTCCATCCCAGTTAAATAGAAAATTTTTTTAATCTTTTTATAATTTAATTTGAATAGATTTTTCAATGTTAATTTATGTAGGAGAGCTTTTTGATTAATTACAAAATTTATACATATTGCCACTGATTAATTAATCTATTGGCACTGAGTCATTATTCTTATACACATTTACGAATTTTTGGGGAATTTCTTACCATTATTACTTTTAGTTTTTAAATTGTTTATGAGGAAGGACAACATCATTGTATCTTACTGCTCCTATTCAGGTTTTACGATAATATTCTATTTTAATATATATTTATCTGATCAAATCTTTTACTTCCTATATAAATAGCTCTCAGTTGGACATTATAACGCATCATTATTAAATTATATTTAGTTATACTGGCTTCAATTATTAATCATAATATTAATTAATTCTTGAAAACACTCTTATTTGCTATAGTCATAATTTTATATTAATTCTGGTATAAAACTAAGAAAAAATTTACATACATAAATTATAAAATTTATTAATGTTATAAAAACGAAACTAAATTTTATATAAAAAATGCATAAAATTCAAATAATTTAAAGGCGCATATAATTTTTTTTTTATTTTAAATAAAAATTCACTGTAAAAAAATTAAATAATAATAATAAAATAAGATATAAAATAAACTATTAAAAATTAGTATATAATAAATTATTCAATATTTTTAATCGCTAACTAAAAAGAAATAAATAATCTAGATTTATGATTCATCATTTTTTTCTGTTATTTTTTATATTTAAATTAGCTAAGCTAAAATGAATTAGATATTTAATACATAATATTTCATTTTTGTTAAGATTATTTATAAAAATTTTTTTTTCTTTGGAATTTATGTAATTAAATTTATCCTGCGAGACCAGACAAGACCCTCTCCCAGATATATGATATTATTGTGGATGATATATCTGGTCTATAGCGACAACTTTATTGCGTTAGATATGGTATTGTTGTGACCCTTAGAAAAATTGCCCCTTCTATGGAAAACTCGTAGAAAATGCATCATCGTAAGAAAAATTAATCACAAATGAAAATTTGAATTTTACTTTCCCCATATGAATTTTAAACTGCAATGAATTTTCCATAAAACCAAATTATTTCCGCGTATAAAAATTTAAATTTACCTTTTACCAAATTAATGCAATGATAAACATATTTCCTACATATGTAAACTATTTTTTAAAAGCGTTAAAATTAATTAGTTTTAAAATGGTAAATTAAAATTCATTAATATATTAATTAGTATGTCGATAAGGTAATTAATTTTGAATATAATATTTTATAAATTTCAATTTACTAATATCATTTACATTGAGTACTTTGCAGTATAAACATTTTAAAATAAAACTACATATTTATAATAATTTTTAATTAATAAAAAATTAATTTAAATCTTGTGTTTTAATAAAAATAAATCTTTAAAATAAAAATATGTTGTTGGTAATCCACACTATTAAAATGCTTTAAAAAAAATCAAGTATATTAGCTTAAAACTTGTATGTGTTTTAAAAAAAAACAACAAAAATAATTAAAATATTTTTATATTAAGAAGATATTTTCGTATGGGTTTAATAATTATGGTTTTATAATTAGATATTAATAATCATATTTTATGTTATTATTATAAATATACAAACGAAACGATTAACAATAGAGTATATATATATGTAGTAGCATTTAACGATTATTATACAAAAATAATAATATAGTTTCCCAATTTGGTTACTATACGAGATATAATTTATGGTTAATTATAATTAACACCTTGAGTGCCATGTTAACTTATTGTTTAATTATTAAATATGCAACATGTACCTCCGGCAGTACACAAATAGTACTATCGAAAAAAACATATTTTTCAAGTGGCGGTGGGCTTAAAAAGTTTATATATATATATATATATATATAGTGGAACCTTGATAAAGATAGATCGGGATATTTCATTTTTATGCAGGTAAAAATTGGAACAATATTCTTATGGGCAAAAGATTACCAACATAAAAAAAAATTATGCCGCATGCTATAAAACATACTACGGCACTATATGAATTTAGTATTAATTAATATATATGAAGGCACTCAACGTGTTAAGATACCATTCATTATTACATATCGTAATTTCAATATCGTAACTAATGTAAACTTGGTTTTGATTAATATATAAAATACACGATAAATGATCTTTTAGGAGGTTGAACTGTTAAAACAAAAAGCTCTATTTTAGCTAAAATAAACTATTAGATGAACACTCTGCGTTGTATATTGTCTTTTGCTATATAAAAATATTAAGATATCATCTTCATATAGAACCGGATAAAAATCGAAAATATATTATCTAAGTTGGTCACCAAGGTCAACTACTTCGTCTGTTGCCATCATATTCGCAATCTTTATTATTTTATTTTTTTTTTTTCAAATGGTTTTGGTGGTTTTGGTAGCTTAGAGATTCCTTCTTGTTAGGGTGTTTCTTATTATATATTATATAATATATAATTTTTTTATTATAAAGTTAATTAAAGAATAAATAATAATAATAATAATAATGAAAATACGTGAAAGTGCTCGATTAATTATTGTTAATGATAAAAAATCAATATTAAGAAATTTATATAGTCGTAAATCAATATTACCTATAATATTAGGAATTATAATTGGAATATGTTTAGCAAAATTATTTACTATACCATCATCATCATCATCATCTCTATGGTATCCAATAGAAGTGGTACGATTTAATGAAAAAAATCAACATAGTACATCAGATTTAATGACAACTACAAATAATCATGAAAATCATCAACATAGTACATCAATATCAACTGAGGGAGTAAATGATGAAAAAAGTGAAACGTTGGCTGATAAATTATTTAAAGAAGTGAGAGTGTTATGTTGGGTAATGACAAATTCAACAAATCATGAAACAAAAGCAAAATTAGTGAAACAAACATGGGGTACACGATGTAATAAATTAATATTTATGAGTGATGAAGTAGATGATGAATTAGGTTCAATTGATTTAAATGTTGGATATGGACGTGATGTATTATGGGCAAAAACTAAAGCAGCATTTAAATATGTATATGAAAATCATTTTGATGATGCTGATTGGTTTTTAAAAGCTGATGATGATACGTAAGTATATTTTATTTGAATATACTTAAAAAAAATATAGAAATAAAAATTGTTTTAATTAATTATATGCAAAATAATATTTTCTAAAGATTTTATTAATTTTATTACTTCTTTTTTTTTTGGACTATAGTTACGTAATATTAGAAAATTTACGATATTTATTATATTCATATAAACCAGAGGATCCAATTTATTTTGGTTGTAAATTTAAACCATTTGTTACTCAGGTAATTAAAATTCTTTAAGTTTAGAAATTTATGGCTAAATAAAATAAATAATCATAATTTTTGATTAGTAAATAGACGAATAAATTTTTTTTACATAAATTAAATTTTTTAGTATAATTATAATAGTTAATTAAATTTAGTATATTCTTATTAAAATGAAATTAATATTTTTACGCAGGGTTATATGTCTGGTGGAGCTGGTTATGTTCTAAGTAAAGAATCATTAACACGTTTTATTGAAATTGGTTTAAATCGAGATGATGTATGTTCACCAGAGGAAAATGGTCCTGAAGATATTGAAATTGGTAAATGTTTAGAAAATATTGGTATAATTGCTGGTGATTCACGTGATTCTGAAGGTCGTCGTAGATTTTTTCCATTTGGTCCAGATGATCATTATGTTAATTTAGAACCATATGATGATTTTTGGTATAAAGAATATTCTTATTACAATATATCTTATGTAAGTAAAAATCTCTAGTCCGCCATAAACAGAATAAAATTATATTAATATATTTTTTTTAGGGTTTAAATTGTTGTTCTGATTATCCAATTTCATTTCATTATGTTAAACCAAATCAAATGCATTTTCTTGATTATGCAATATATCATGTTCGAGCATTTGGTATTAATTATCATTTTAATCATGTACTACCAAATAAAATAACGAATTTAATAATAGAAGAAAAGACAACAATTAAAGACAATACGATACTAAAGACTTCTACCATAAAGTAATAATATATAGAGAAACTATTTCATATATCATTTTTTGTACAAATTTTTATAAAATAATATAGCAATATGTAAGACCCCAAGCTTTTTCATAGGCTAGAACTATTTTAAAAGCCCTCTATTTCTATTCTATTTTCAAAACTCATTGTAAAAATATTGAAAAAAAAGAAGCACGATTGAATAAACAATCAAAATTTCAAAAAATATTATATGACTTTAAAATATTTTAAAGTCATAATAAAAATATTAATTTGATATATTAAAGTTGTATTTACATTATCAGACTTTTCATAAGACTAGTCGTATCAAAAATCGTACGAAAAAACAGTATGAAAATGCATACCGTCAGATTTTTCATAAAACATCGCATGAGACTAGGTATTTTTACGTCAGATTGTACGATTTTTGATCAGACAAAAAATCGCATGAAATGTTTTATGAAAAATCTGATAATGTAAATGCAGTTTTATGTAAATACAATTATTTTATACTTTTTATACTTAAAAAAATATTTTGTCAATGAGCTTTGAAAATAGAATAGAGGGCTTTTAAAATAGTTCTAGCCTATGAAAAAGCTTGGGGTCTTATATTGCTATATTATTTTATAAAAATTTGTACAAAAAATGATATATGAAATAGTTTCTCTATATATTATTACTTTATGCTTCTACGTAAAATTTAAACTTTATTTATGCAAATATTCAATAAATATTGTAAAATTTAATGTTGTTCAAATTAATCTAAATTGTTAATAAAAGGTTTTGTAAAAAAATTATATTAAGTTGTTAATACGCATTTTTATTAAATATAAAATATTTACTTTAATTAAATAATATCATATAAACACATAGCATCGCCCAATAAATCACAAAATTAAGTAACTAAATTAATTTTACAAATCAACCCATAAATTACAATAAAATACAATAATCCAATTAATATTTCAAGAAATATTTCACACTATAGAAAATATTAAACAATTTTTCACACTATATTTTATTTTAATATTTCTTAAAATTTAAAACATAATATAAGATATTCCATAAGAAAAGTGTTGTTGTGTATAATAATTTCGTACAATTTAATTTCTTAATGGTGTTGTTTAAAATTTAGTTTTGAGATTAATTGCATTTTTTTACATAATATAAATAATGAAAATATTGAAATGTACTTGTTAATTAAATTTTGACTGGTCTTTAATTAACTAAATGAAAAATTTTAATTTTCTTAATTATAAATTTACCTACAGACAACCAAACTTCTTGTCAGTGACCATGTTCTATCCTGCCAGGAACTATGGGAAATACTGATTTTAGAGCATTGATTTACTCTTGATGTATTTAGATCAACCAAAGCATATAGATTCTGAAAATTGAGATTTCAATCTTTAATTTCGTACATAGAACAGAACATACATATCGTACGAAGATTCCTATATATTTTTAAGCAGCATGAAAAAAAGAGTCCTTGCTAAACTAAAAAAAATAATTCTTGGTTTTTTTCACAATAACTTGGGCAAATTAAAAAAATTTTCAATTCTGTTTGCATTGTTTTGTTATAAATAAAATGCCCCGTCGATAGACACCAAATTATTGGAGAAGTCTCACCTCTTATATGGCTACATCTGGCTTATTCTACTACATAGCAGCAAATGTTTAAGAACTGGAACAAATTTATCCTTTTCAGACTAACAGTACACAGTTTTATTGTCTTAGCTTGAGTGTAAGTTCTACTATTCATTGATCCAGGTAAATCGTCAATTTCTTCTTGACTATTTAACAAACTCTTTAATTTAATAAGACAGTTTTTAACTTCTACAATCTACAAATAAAAAAAAATCTACTTATGAAACTATAAAAAGCATAAAACAAAAATGGGAATAATAATAAACTACCAGAAATATGTAATTCTCTCAGGCCTATTACACATTTTTATTATACAGTAAAGAAATTTATGAAATTCTCGTAATTTAAAAAATTTAAAGAACCGGGAAATTTTAAAACTTAAAAATATAAACTGTTAATTTCTTTCTTGTTTTTCTGTATTTTATTTTAATAACTATCTTTGTAGATAGCTAATTGGTAACTTTAAAAAGCTTTTCTTATAACTGCGAACTATTACACGATTACAATAATTATCAAAAGTTCATTCAATTCGCTGCTCCTCTCTTACAACTCAAACAAAAATATAAAAGTTTTTCATATTTCAGGTGGTAATTTTATTGTTTTGATTGCTGCTACGTGCTACCAGTTTTAAAATCAAACATTTTTTTTTAAAATATATTTCGGTTCACTGCCTAAATTTTTAAGTCTCTCTCTCTTGAGTAAATGCGGCATCGTGAAAGCAAATAAGAAAAGTATAATATTATTGTTTTTGTTAGCTATGCATGCAAAAATTTAGTTTTATGGTTTATTCAAGTTCGGTTGTTTTTTATAATTTCTGTTGTGTAGCTTTTTAAAACTCATAAATGAATTACATTTTTTTTACACCTTTCCGATATAAATTCAAATATTTGAAGAAAAATAAATAAAAAAAAAGTTTATAAATATAAAATTTTAAACTTGATTTAGTAGTTCGTTGCCAGTCAGCTAAGTACGGTAGCAAAAAGTACCGGGTTTAAAAAAATATACCTATATACTAAAGATTGAAATTTTACAATTGGTACATGGGTAAAATAATGTAATTGTGAGTTAATTACAAAAAAATAATATTATATTTTAAAATATTTTAAAAGGTAAGTGAAGTGATGGTAAAACGAAATTAATTTAACATAATTTTAATTTTAAGTATTATAGAATAATAAAAATTATAATTCTAAATTCAGTAAAATTATTCTAAATTCATTTCATTGTGCAATTAAATTAAGGCAGTAAAGTCTACTCCTACTGACTGACTATCTGATTTTAGTTTTCTGACTCAAGAAAAGGAATGAATATACATAATTCCTTACATTATAATTTTCCTCATTTATTCTGAAATTTGAATAAATTTTTCCCATATTTACTTTAGAAAATTCTAAACTTTGATTATATATAAATTTTAAATTTAATTCGTTAAAATTTTTATTATTTTCTTTATACAAATTTCTTTAAATCAAATTTTATAATTTGTAAATTATTATAAAATTCATTTGAAAAAATTAATGATTAATATATTAATTGAGGTTTTAGTAAAATATCCGGAAAAATGATTGGATATATTTTGAAATTATAATTATGAAAAATCAATCAAGTAAATAATATAATAATAACCTTGTTTTGTTTAAATATACGATTTCTCTCTTAAAATAGTTTTTCATTAACAATCTTGACCCAAACCGAAAAACGAAATATTAATTAATTAAAATTTTATATTAGATTCCTTTAAGAAATCAAACATTATAATTTTTTATGCGAAATAATCATTAAAATTTATTTATGATTTCCATCAAAAAAGAAAAATGATTGACCCCAAAAAAAACTGTTTTTTGCAAAAAAATATTAAATTTACTTTAACTTTGACCATAAAATAAAATTACTATTATTATTTAATATCTAATGTATATCATTTTTTGTAAAAATCATCTTTTCATAACTAATACAACATATAACAATCTTTTTTTTTGAATGGAAGAAAAAACCTTTACCTAAATAAATTTCATAAAAAATAAAATATAAAAGAGTTATTCGACATAAATTTTTATAATATATAATCTTAGGCAACGAAGCATAACCTAATAGTAGTAGTGGATATAATAATAACCTTTAATTACTTAATTTTTTTGAAGTAAAAAAAAATTACTCAACAAAAATTACAAAAAAAAAGTAATTAAATTACAATGCAATATTGCGTATCTATCTATATTCGAAAAGAAAGTGTAATATGCTATAATTTATATATTTTTGATACTTTTTTCTTCTGTGATAACTTTTAATTATACTATAAATTTAATATAAATTAAATAAAATTTCATAGTTACTATATCGTAATATAGAGAGATACTATAAATAAATATAGATTATGGTTCGTTGCATAAGAATAATAACAAAAATTGCAGGATTATACTTATTAAAATAATTGCAATTCATAAAGAAATGAAATTATATGAATGACATTTTTATAATTAAATGTTTAAAAGATTTATATAATTGATCAAATTGATAGTAAATTGAAAATATTTTCTTATGATTATTTAAATTCAAATAATTTGATATACTAATTGAATATTTTAATAATTATACACAATATTTTCTATAATAGAATAAACTCCTACAATATTTTTTTATCTATGTATATTATTAATCTTTCAATTAATCTGAAAATATGTGCAGCAATCCAGCAATTCATCATTGATAATCTTATAATGTCATAAAACCAATTTCATATTGGATCCCAAACGATTTGAATGAGCAAAATAGTAAATAGTATTAATTTTATTTGTCTCTTATGTACCATAAAACGATAAAACCCATAAAACATAAAAATATTTCTCATATAATCGATTTCAAAAAAATATTTCTTATGGATGACAGTGCAATTGAAAATTCATAAAAAAAACATAAAACAATTATTATTATCTTATAAGTTGTTATATTTGAAAATTCCAAAGTGGGTGGTAAATAAACCACCAAAAACATTTTTTATGTATATAAAAATATTCATAATATAAATCACGTGCCAACAAAAAATTAAATAATTTTCAATATTTTTATATAAACAACAACTAAATTGTGTAGTCGTGTAAATATTATAAGTATATATGATAAATTCAAATCCCAACACACATTTTTATATATACATAAAATTTAAGGAAAACTCGGAAAATTTCTATATACATACTATCTATTGTGAACTATTTTTGATGATGTAATAACAAAGTAGATTTTATTTTTTTATAAATTTCAGTTCAATTTTATTCTCATTCAACCAAAGTTGATTATTTTTTGGTTTGTCTTGGCCTTTTCTCATTTAATTAAACCAAAAAATAAATAAAAAATAAATTTTAAATTCTTATCAGTGAAAATTTCGGAGGCAAGAAATTTTTATAATAATTTTAAAAGCTTTTTTCTTTCGTTATCATATTTTTTTTATTTTTGATAGCTTTAGTGTTTTTTATGTTATCGCATAGCAAATTTTTTGATTACTTTAAAAAACAAAAATTTTTAACTACATTTTTTTTGTTTGTGTGATTATTTTCCATTAAATTTTTCAAAATTTTATAGAGCAGAATAAAGTAAATAAGAAATTATTTTTTGTTTATTCAACTGTTAATCAATCTACCTATAAAAGAAACTGAAAATTATGTGAAATATATTTTAAATAATATTGGCAAAAATATAAAAACTAAATTGCAAAAAAAAAAATATTATAAGAATTATAAAAGTGATTTCGTTAAAGTTAAACACGACTTTTAAATAATAATTATTTAATTATTATTATAAATTATTATTATTAGAATTGTAGGTGAAAATTAATGTGAAAAAAAGTAACTACATATTAATTTTTTATCAGATAATTAACTTTTTTTCGTTTGTGAAAGTATAAAATTATAATTTTGATTTTATATTTTTCACCTAAATTACAAAAAAAAAAATGGAAAATAATTTTTTTTTTAGAAATTTTAATTGGTGAATTAAATTGTTTATTTTCTTTTTAATATGCTTCAATTTTGATTTGTTTATGTTTTTTAATTTAATTTACAAATCAAAATTTTTGATAAATAATCTTATAAATTTTTAATTTTTATATAAAAAAGGTAAATTTACATGTAAACTCATTTTTTGTCACGGTTCTTATATCACCGAGATATAGTATATTAAATATTTAGATATATACACTACTATTTTTGTTTTTGGTAAATTTGTAAAATGTCCTTGGTATATAGGAAAAAATCTTCTTCGTTTGACTTAAATGACCTTAAATTTTGTTTTTTTACAAAACTTTTTCCGGAAAGAAATCTGTTTGTATTTGTCGTAATTTAATTAATTTTTTTTTTCATTAATTATAAAGTTTATCTTAGTAATATTTTTGACTATACGAGAGTATATAGTAGTTAAATTTTTTTATTACCTTCGTGTAATTTTCGATACTATTTTTTGTTACATAATTTTTTTTTTTAATTAATTTTGCATTGAATTTTTGTATGTTTTTTGTTATTTATCATTTCTTTTTTCAATATCTTTGGTTACAATGTTTAAATTATAGTATATAGTAAATATAGTATAGTGTGTATAGATGAATGAACTTAATTCACCTTAACCATTTCTGGTGAAACCAATTAATCAATCAGAGAAAAATAAAAAAGTAAACCTTGTTATGGGTTTTTTATATTCCTGAATCAAATTGTGCATGTCTACTATATATGTTGATTATAAGAAAAAAAACAAGATTAAAGTGTAATTTTTCAACCATTTCATCACTTTTAAACAACATTCAAGTTGATTTTAAATATTTATGTATATACATATACTTTCATTTTTCATCATGTAACTATAATAAATTTCAATGAAACTATATATAGTAAATAAAGACGAGGACAGGTTTGAAAAAGATGTCTATATAGCCTTTTAAATATTTGCAAAAAAAGAATGAAAAAGAAACATTTAATAATTATAAATATTACTCGTATATCCGAGTCAATAAAAAACATATTTATCAATATTATTATGTATTATTATTATTTTAATTTCAGACATTGAAGTTAATTTAAATTTAAAGTAAATAGTTGAAATGATTGAATAATAATAATAATATAATGTTTAATCAATTTAGTTATAATTGTAAAAACTATTTAAAATTTACATTTTTATTATTTAATTTATATTAATTATTCCTACTTTATTATATTTGACAATGGAAATGGAGAAATTTTTTTTTGAGAAACTTGAATTTCAACACTTTAAGTCTTGCCATTAAATAAATAGGATTTCTTGTATATTCTTCATGTTGATATAAAAATATTCATGCCTGTTAATATATTTATAGTCCAATTACGAATTTCCTAGTGTGACTGTGAGTAAATATTCAATTTACCAGCATGATTTTGTAGATTTTTATATGTTTATGAACATGTATAAGGAAAAATATTATAAAGGACATTTTCGACAACTTTTAAAATATATAAATGTACAAAATATTCTAAAAATTCATTATTTTTCATGGTCACCCCACCATCAGTATATATGTACTCAAAAATATCAATATTTTTCTACATAAATGTTGTAATTATAATTTACATAAAATATTTTCTATGTTAAAAAGGAAAAGAAGGTGTTTTAAAAATAGTTATGAATTATTTAAGTACTTAACAACTTTATAATATACCAAACCCCCAAAAAAAAAAATAACTTTGTATATACATACTATCCTTAACTTCATTATTATTGACCTATATTTGACCTAGAACATTTTTCTACATAGTAAACAAAACATAACTAAAAAAAAAATATTTCAATATATTTTATTCTCTCTCTATTTATGTTTCAGATACAAATACAACATAAATTTTTGTTCCAAATTTTTGTTGTCCTCTGACATAAAAATATTACTATAATTTTATTTGTTTGTGAAAAAAGCAAAACTACTTACTACAAATGAATAATTTTTATGTTTTATTAAATCATAATAATAATAAAAATAAAAAAAATTGCATCAATGACGTATAACATAAACATATGATGTCAATTCCTACAACATCATCATCAAATTGTAGTAAACGACATTTCAATAATAATAATTTTAATTTAATTAATCAAAACAATAACAATAATAAATATCCTCCTTCTCCTCCTCAAACAACATTAACAATCAAATCAAATAATTCTATTAGCTGTGGTAATAATATAAATAGTCGTATACCAATATTAATACGTTTACCATCACCAGGACCATATCGTCGTTCTCCTATCTCACAGAGATTGCGCAATAACCGGCGAAGTAATTCTTTAACAAATTCACCAATACCAAAAACACGTAAAGCTGCTAATTCTTGTAATCAAACAACAACAACATTAACATCAGCTATAACAACAAATCATATAAAATATGGTAAACAACAATTGAAATATACAACACCAACAATATTAAAAATGGATGAGAATTCACCAATAATAATAAAAAATGGAATTAAGGATGTTATTAACAATACAACAACAAATATTGTTGATAATAATATTTCACCCACAACTGTGACAATTAGTAAAACGAAAGATTCTTTAACGTTAACAAGTCAAATGGATCATAATAAAACTACAATATCATCATCATCATCATCATTACCATCTTCTGGTATATTATTAATAGATGAAGTTGATGATAAACAAAAAACAGATTTAATTGAAAATAGTATAAAATCATTAAAATTAAATGAAGATTGTTGTACTCCATTAAGTAAAATGGAAAATGGTGATTTGAAAAATAATAGTACCAATAATAATAATAATAATATGCGTTGTTATACATCAGCAAAAATAATGAATGGACCAATTAGTCCAATATATGAAGAAGGAATTTTAAATATTACTACTACAAAACGTGACACAAATGGAATGGTAAGTTTATATTTTATTTATTAAAGAATTAAATTATGTATAAAAAAAATCCTTCATAAAATATTATAAATTCGAAAAAAAACTTGCATACTTCCAGGAGTTGTCAAGTATACAAAGTTTTTTTTATTATCCTTTTATTTATTTATTTAAAGCGATAAATTTATCGATTTTTCGCGACCTCTTCACAAATATTACTTAGGGAAGGAAAATAGCAATAATTTTTCTATGGGTAGTTTCGATATCTGGAAAAGACACTACTTAAACCGGCCTTCACGATATGTTACGAAACATTAAATAATGTCAATTTCGAAATATAGTTGGTTTTTTGTTTTCGAAAATTATACTTGAAAGAAATTGTAATAATATTACATATTTTATTTTTGTGCCAACGTTTTTCTTCATAGTATAATTTTGTTGTCCTACTTATAGGATTCACCTTTAAGGTTTTATTTTCATTTTGGATTACCTAATCAAACCAAAAAAATAAAATTGTAATAAAAAAAAATTGTGTTAATGTGATTTTAATGTTAGTTTTTTCTGTGTATGAATTAACATGCCCCAAAAATTGGCGTAAGTTTTGTAAGAAATATGTAATTAACTTTCTATTTAATTAACTACAAATAAGTTTTTGTTTAACGAAACTATAAGAAATAATTTTCGATTAAAAATATTTGTTAATTTAAAATTTGGAGATGAAAATTCAGTTTTTTTTTGTGTAAAAATTTTAATGAAAATTTTTCGATTAAAATGTGTAAAATTTTGTGAATTTATATATAAAAAAAAAGAAAGTCCAAAATTTCATGATGATATTTTGACCAATAATCAATTTTCCAAGCTTATCAAAAAAAAAATTATTTCTAAATATAAAAAGTCATTAAATAATTCTCAATAAAATAAATTAAAAAAAAATTTTCTTAAATTTTTTTTTGTGTATGGTTTCTATGGCAAATTTAATTCTTTAATAATAAAATTTTGAAAAAAAAAAACGCAAACTTCTCCCTGGGGAAATTACAATTAAATTACAATTAATAAACACCTTTTTTACAACACAAGGTGTAATTATATTATATTAAATTCAGAAAACTTTTCGCACGATTCTTTTATTAGTTTTTAACAGAGAAGCAGAAAAACCTTAAACCCAATGATGGATCTGCTTTTAATATAAATTTATTTCTGATTATTTGAGGGATTTTTTATCTGAATTTTTCGTTTGACAGTAAATCGACAAATATGATTGATTAGTCATATTTCATATTCATAATTCATTACCACACATCTTAAGAATAAAATTGTTTAAGAAAATTATTAGTAAAAATATTACACGAAAAATTATTTTTTTAATTATTTATTTAAAATATTTTCATTCTCAAAAAAAAAATTATGAAAATAATTTCTATAATAATTTACCATAAAATATAAATAATTTAAAAAAACAAGTAACTCTACAAATAAATTATAATACAATTATAGCTCGGCTCGGCACATGTTTTTTCACACATATTTTTCTTTATTTTTACATAAATTATTGATTTCCAATTTCACATTTTCCTTTTCAATTTTTACATATTCTATTGACATAAAAACAAATTATAAAATACATAAAAAAATTCATTTCAAAAAGGTCAAACTTTGGAGGAAAGAAAACAAATTTCGTTTTGGTCATTTTTCTCTTTCAATAATTTTCTAAAAAAAAATTTTTTTTACATTAAATTCTTTAGTAATAAAAATTTATCGGTTTTTATGCATAAACAACAGCCACAATAATTTATTTAATTATTTGGTAAATTGAAAAATTGACCACCTTGTTATTTTTCAATTAAAATATTTTGAAATTTTTTTTAGTTTGTTTGTAGTGGTTTTATTTAAATTAATCAACCAGAAATTTATGTTTTCATTACATAAAAACAAAAAAGATTTTTGTATATAAAAAATAAATAAAAGATTAGTTTCAATTTTTATGTAAAAAACAAAAAATTAATAGAACGAAAAAAAAAACAAGAAAAACCTTTCTCTTTTTTCTTGTAAATAAAAATTTTAATTAGAAAAAAAATTAAATAATTATATAGCATAAGAATGATTTTTATCCATCATGTAAAATCTAACAAGTGTGTAAAAATTTTTGATCGTAAAAATCACGTAAATGTGTTTAGAAATTGAAAAGAAATTAATTTTCTAATTAATTATATTTTCTTTTTATAGTAAAACAAAAAAGTTGTAAATTTTAATTAACAATTAAAAGTGGAAAAAGTTTAAATATACATGAATTGGTATTATTATTAGTCCAAATATAAAGTAATCGACTTCTTTTACACTAGTAACGTAATTGATTATAACCATCATTGAAGAAAATTTGTAATTGCTCAATTTTTTGGGGGAAATATTGTCAATTCTCTGGTAAATTAAATTTATTAGTAAAAAATTTAATACTGTGATTATCAGTGGTTTTTCAAAAAAAAAAAATCATTTTTGTGAATTCCTTAATTAAAAAAAACTCCTCAAGTTATGCAATAAATTTCTTTAGAAAAATTATTTTCATTATGCACTGCACATAATATTATATTTCTTATTTGTCCTTCTGGTTCTGATTATAATGTAACATCAAAAATATTTATTTAAATCATAAAAATATTTTGGTACACAATTAAAAATTTTTTTTGGAAAAGTTCCAAAAATAATTTACAATTTCTTTTGTTTATGTAAAAAAAATTGTGATAATGGTTACGTTAAAATTTCCAAAATTAAATTTACAGTCATTAGATTTAAATGGGACTTCAACGAAACCAAAAACTGATATTAATAGTATTATTAATGGTACTAAAGCTAGAACACCAAAAAGTCCATATACACCAAGAACACCATTAACACCATCTGGCCAAGGATCTAATAAATTAACACCAAAAACACCACCAGTTACACCAGATTCATATAATACATATTTTGATGATGACTTAGACTCCTTATATAGTTATAGTTCTGGACGATCAACAATGTCCTGTGATCATCCTTATGTTGCCAGGTAAATATACATATAATTGTTTAAAGAAGTTTCTATGTAAATAAATTTGTGAAATTTTTGCATATAGAAATGGGACAACATTTAGTGGTCGTAAAATGAAATATGTTGTTCATTGTTCATCACATGCTGGACAAGTTGGTCAAGATTATTTAACACCAACACAAAGAGCACAACGTCAATTGAGACGTTTAAAAGAATTATTGATACAAGCACGTCAAGATTTAGAACAAAAAGATAGTGAATTATGTCGTTTAACACGTGAAGTTGTTGAATTACGATTATTTAAGGCATCCTTAAGTTCACCAGAAGATCGATCAAATTCTAGTGATGCTGTAACTGTTCGTGAAGCATTAACTGATTTAAAAACATCACAAGATGTATCACCAATTGTTGATATGATAGATGATGGTATTAAATCAAGTCCACGTCATATATTACATAATCATCATCAACAACATGGTATTAATCATGCACAATTTATTGATAAAATATCAAATTCAGAAATGGCTAGTTCATTTGCTGATTCTGGTCATTTTGAAGATATGACATCATCAGCATCAAATCATTCAAATCATATTGGTAATAATATTACTGGTAATAATATTTCATATGATGAACAACGTAGTGAATTAATTCAATTATATGAAAAGAAAATTGAAGAATTAATTAAAAATCAAGATATGATTACAAATGATATGAAACGTACACATAATGATCGTGTTGAAGCATTATTACAAAAATTAGCTGAATGTAATACACGTTATGCTGATATTGTACCAGATTATGAACAAGCTAAAGAACGAATACGTGAATTAGAAAAACAAATGGATGATTTAGAAACTAAATTACGTGATCATGAAGATAAACAAAAGAAAATGTATTTGCATATGTATAATAAGGAACAGGAAGATGAACAAATTGCACAAGCTGATAAGGTAATACACCAATATTTATATATTATTCAACTTATGCTATTTTAATGATATACTTAAAGTTTCCTATATATTAATAATTTATTTTTAGGCTTTAGAATTAGCTCATCGTTCACCAGTTTCTGTACCAGAACTATTACAACAATTACAAAGTACTCAGGATGAATTGGAAAATATTAGGGTAAGTTGTAATTGGTTATTTTTATTATGTTGTGTCGTTTTTATAGCAATATTTGATGTTTTTTGCATTACATTTAATATTTAAAAAAACTATATGAAAAATTTTTTGTATTTGTGAAATTTTATAAATTAATTAATTTTTGTTTAATATTTGTTTTGTTGTTTTTATTATTTTTAATTAATTAACTAATTTTTGTTGTGTTTAATTTTTTCTTGTTTTAAAAAAATTCATTTGGCACAAATTTTTATTTTTTATAAATAAACTTTCATAAATTTGTTATTTTACATTAACTAATAAATAAAAACTGTTTTTAATAATTTTAAGTACACTAATTTATGTTTATAATTTACAGTTATTAATTTTTAATTTAAAAAAAAAAACATACCGAAAAAAAATATAAATTAAATTGAAACATATTTAACATACTTTTTAAATTTAGAAAACACCTAACAACACATTAAAGTTAAACATTGTAAGTTTTCATTAAACATTAAATTTATAATTTTATGCTTATTAATTTTTTATATATAAAAATTCTCTTTAAATATAAATTATAACATAATTAATATGTTTTCCTTTTCTGTCTAATTATTATATTATTCAATTTATATATATTTTAATCAAATTTTAATAAATTTTAATTATTTTAAATTTATCAATAATTTTTGAATTTTTATAATTTTCACAAAAATTAATTTTGAAATTAGCTTGAAAATTTAATTTTTCTAATTAAATTAATAAATAATGTAAAAAAATAATAGGAATTTTTTGGTGTCAAATTAGGGGAAATTTATGTAATTAGGTCAGGAGATTCAAAAATAAATATATATTCAAATAAAATTATTTTTAAATCGTGGAGGACTTCTGTTTTATTAGTATGTATATATAAAATGATTGGAATACAAAAAATGGTTCAATTTAAATCATTTAAAATAATAAGAATCACATTTTTTTGTAATCAAATTTTCATTTTTTATTTATTTTAAATTTACTATTTCATAGGGAAAATAATTTCAAAGTTATATAAACAATCTTTGAGCTTGTAGAATTTATTTTTTTTGAAGTATCCATCAGTGAAAGAACTAATAATAATTAAGCTACCATATAGTTCTTTCTGTATACTGTAAATATTTGAATTATAAAATTGACTTGATGGTAAAAACTCTTTCCAGGTTTATAATATAAATTCGAGCACATTGCATGATGATTTTTAATTTTATAATTTAAAAATGAATTATTTTTATGTAAACTATTTTTAGAAAAAAAAAAAAATAATGTAAATTATGTAATTGATTTGTTAATTAAATTTTGGTTTGAATTGAATTTTTTTGCTATTTTTGAATGTTAAACACTTTCTAAAAAATTTAATAAATTTTTTTTAAAAAGATTTTCACAATAATTTTTATAAAAATGTTAAAAAAAAAAGGATAAAGATATTTATATTTTTTAGAAAAAGGATAATAAATTTAAGTTAAGTTAAAAATTCTTTTTAGGTATCAAACAGTAGAGATTGTGCTCTTCTAACAGCAAAAGAAGCTATTTCGTTATGGGTACTTGGCGCGAGGAAGGTTTGTAGAAAAAAAAATTAAGAGAAACTTAAGAAAATTTTACTTTAATTTTTTTTTTTATTAAAAAGTTTATACTTAATTATTATTTTTTTAATAAATTTATTTTCAAACATGTTAACTATATATTATATATTTTGATATCAAACAAATTTTACCTCGCGTCGAAAATTAATTTATATTATAGTTTATAACTTGTTGGTTAGTATTAAGAATATTAATTTAATATTAAGAAATATTTAACATATATATTTATGTTATATAGCTGTACACATTATGCTTTCATATTTTTTAATTTACATTCATTAAGAATTTCATTTTCAATAAGGATATTAAATATTTTTGAGCTTTACATGTTTTTGTTTTTATGGATAGCTTATTGTGTAATACATTCAGAATCGTAAAATTTTTCAAATATATTTAATTAATTATAATATGTAGGATTACGAGTATATGTAAATATGTCTTTATGTACTAAACTATTCTTATTTACATTTTTTTTTGTTATTTTAGACAACTCACCTTTTCTTATTCAAGAATTTACATTTTCTCATATTAACATCTCGAAATCCACACAATTATTTAAATAAATTACATACTTTTAGGCTAATTCATCTTTTCTTCAACGGATTCTTTCGTATCCTTGTTCTTTATATTTGGAACCTTGAAAGTATTGTATGAAAATTTCATAAATAAAATGAAATTTCACCAAACAAATTCATACCGAACACATATTAATACTAAAATTTTAATTATAGATATACCATAAATTACCAATTTTCCAATATATTAATTAAATTTTCATTAGTAAATAATTTGATGTTTTTTTTTTTTATATAGTTTTCCAATTTAATTAAAAAATGTAAAATAATTAATGAAAAAAAAAATTATTATCTCTCTATTCTCTTCTATATATTTATTTAGACAATTTACCGACGACTAATTGATGCTCAACAAAATAAAACGAAAGTTGATCCAGAAGTAACATTACAATTTTTAAAAAGTGCTATTTATTATTTTCTAACTGATAAAGAAAATTCACAAGGACATTTAAATGCTATCGAAAGTATATTAGAATTTACTGAACAAGAAAAAATTAATATTAGCAAAGCACGAGCATCGAAATAAATCAATGAAAAAAATATTATTATTATTATAAAAAATATTTAATTAAAAAAAACGTATAAAATAAATTTATCCTTTTTTTTAAAAAAAATAAGAAAATTGAATTAGTAGAAATATAAAAAAAATTACAGATAACAAAATTAATATAATTAGATTTTAAAAAAATTTCAAGTATATTTCAAATACAATTTGTGTTAGTCCTGCAAAAAAAAATGATTATTATTAATTTAACGAACATTTAAATGCTTTTACAGATAATATAACAAAATTATTCAAAAATTTATTGAAAAATTAAATTTGTAATTATTAAACGATTTTCAAAATAATTAAAAATATATTTTGAAAATCTCGTGGTCGACTCCCTATCCTTTTATGGTTTAAAATGTTTTTTTTTTCTTTGTCACTATTTTTAAAAATAATGTGAAAATATATTAAACTTAATTATATTAATATACAAAATTTAATGGAAAAATTTTAAAAGCACGTCCAAAATAAGTGAATGAAAATGTACCTTAAAAAATAAATTTAAAAATATATTTTTTTGGAATTTAAATAATGAAAGATGGTATCCAGAGTCCATTAGCTTTTTTATTTTGCAAATATATTTTTTTTAAATGCAATTAAAATAATTTAAAATTAGATATGGAAATTTTATTAGATATAAAAACAAATTTTTTTTTTAAATTAAAAGTAAAAAATTGTTTTTAAATATACGAAAAAAAAAATCAATAATATTTTCGCTTAGAAAGAAAATGGAGAGCTTTTAACAATTCATTATAATTTTTTAGAAAGAAACTTTAACAGAAAAAATATACAAATATATTTATTTAAAATTACTTTGGCTACAATAAAATACTGAAATTTATATATATACGATATGTGAAAAAGGTACTTAAAATATAAAAAGATGAAAAACTATTTAAAAATTGTTAAATGTGATTAAAAATTATACATAAAATAAATAACATTTTTGGCTGTTAAAAATTAAGAGCACTAATTAATATTTAAAAGAAAATTGTTGTTTAATTAAGAATATACGATCTTTGGCTTCAGTAATGATCGTAGTATACGTTATTAGTTCATTTATTTATCAAAGGAAGTGGTTGAAATAACAAAATGATATATATCTCTCTTAAAATATCGGCCAGTTTCTGTATACTTTTGTAGAATTATGGGCTTGAAAATGATATATCAAACAAATCCGAAGTTATTCCTAATGCTATTTTAGTAAGTTTAATGAAAAATGATTTTTACTTTCACGTGCTTCGTTTAAAACCCATTTTAAATAAAATTTACTATATTAAATATATATTTTGTATAATTGCATATTCTTAGGCAATATTCTTATTCTCATATTAAAATAAAAAAGGGAAAGTAAAATTAAAATACATCTCAATCTCCTGTTGTTGTATTTTTGGATTGCGCATACAATAGACGTAAATCTCATGGTTTAAATATGCTTTCTTTCTACTTTTAGCTATGAGTGTGTGTAAATCATTATTTTTAATGGAATAGAAAACAACAACAACATAACCCAAGTATTTATTTGGGACAGCAGAATGAGACCTGGAAAGATTTTAGTAAAGAAATTTACAAACAGATGGCGGTACAAACAAAAACAGCAAAATCTTTTTATATTAATTTTTGTTTTTAATGCTGTAAAAATATGAAAACAATATAAAATCTATGTTGTTGAGTTGTTCTTGGGCATTTTTTATAACGCCCAAATAAAATTAAAATTATGACAAACCGGCCTCGCGTATTGACATCTGTTGCAATTTCTGTGCTTAATTATTAACCCCGAATATGTGATCCATATCGTTTTTTCAAACATTGACCATGACCTGATTATTTGTACATTGCATATTTTC
The DNA here is from genome assembly GCA_949752835.1 of Empis stercorea. Lineage (NCBI taxonomy): Eukaryota > Metazoa > Arthropoda > Insecta > Diptera > Empididae > Empis > Empis stercorea. The sequence continues at coordinate 49,710,169 of OX457089.1, forward strand.
GGCGATCCAATTTTATGTTTAGTTTAACTATTAATCAATAGATGGACTTCCAAATTAATCATTTTCTACCGTCATGCTATTTTACTGTCATTAACGTACTGGCACTGCCATATTAATCTACACATAATTCGAATATCCTAAAAATTATTTACCATTACGGCAACTCATAAATATAGTAAAAAATTCCATTCCATATTGACATTTATGACACGTCAAAAAAAAAAATTTTTTACACTTGCTTTTTTTTTTTTAAATGAGATTATAAAATATTTAATATAATTTTTTCGTACTATTATAAAGGAAAAACTGTTGTTTAAAATATTTCTTTCATAATTTTTTGTGATTTACATTAAAAGATAAAAGTTTGTCATATAAGAAATAAACAAGATAATTATTTCGACAAAAGGACAGGATAAAATTCAAAATAAGAAATTTTTATAATTTTCTGTATATCTTGCAAACATTTTTCTACGAATCGGGGTAAAAAAACCAACGAGGAAAAAATGTAAGTCGAGATTTTTTTTTGTAGTAGTAAAAATATTGTTTATTATATCATAAAATTTGTAATAATTAACATAATTAATTTTTTGTTTGTTAATATAGTAGAATTGAATTAAATGAGGTTAGAAAATTTAATTAGTTCAACAAAAATATCTAATATTCAATTTTTCATTTTTCTTTCTTTTCATATATAGTTAATAAACTTTCTATACTATCCCGGAAAATTGATTTATACTTACTTATATATAAAACTAAAACTAAAACTAAAGCTAAAGAGCGTAGATAAATGAGACCTGTAAATTATTCAGCAGGTAAATACTAGCTTTATATGACGCGACTTGTGTGCTAATGACCTAATAATAAGCTAATAATTCATAATTTCATGCCGGTAAAACACTTTTTATTATACAAACAAATTTTTTTTTTCAAATAATAATTAAAAATGTTTTAATATACATATTGCAAAATAAATTTAATTAATATTTTCACCTTGAAATTAAGTATATAATTTTTATACTATACTATAAAATATTATTGGATAAAAAAATATGTAATTTCTTATAACTACGATTATTTTTTTTCAATATTTTTTTTCCTCGTTAATTCTTCGATGTGTAAAAAGAGTTAAAAAAAATTCTGTTTGAATGTACAAAAAACTTATTGGAATCAAGTAATAAACCGGTTTCACCAGAAACACAAAAATATTTTATCTTTATTTATAGTTACAGAACAGTACAAACAGTTTAGTGTCTATGCCACAATATAAGAAATATTTTTTTTTAAATTAAATTATATTTTTATACCTAAAATTTATACCTTCAAGCTAAATGCATTCTTGAGTTTGCAAATAAATATTTGTACATAAATATATATAAAACATTCAATATCTTCCTTAGATTGGCGAAATTAAACTTGTTCACTTAATCTTTACCTGCTTTTTGAGTACCACACAAAATCCTTTTGGTATTTATTATATTTTGATGTTTCCTCTTCATTTTTTTTTTGTAAATCTAATAAGTAAATGGTGTATTACACACTCCTTGATTTGTTGTATGTAACCAAAATAACATAAAATAAAATAGAGGAAAGGTGTGTTTGTGTTTCTATCTTCAATTTGAATGGGATTTTTTTTTGGTATTCATTCTTATTGTATCTTATTGAATATTGAAATTATTTACTTACTTATATAATATTTTTTTTAAAAAAAAAGCTTTTAAATAGTTAAACTATGATTTCATAATTTTTAGGATTTATTAAATAGTATTACATTTTTAATACTTTAGTTATTTTTAAAGAATTTATCATATTATATTTAAAATTTCCTATTTTTAGCTGAAAATTTAAATAATTTTCAGTTTTTCTAATATTTTTTCATTATCGGAAACAAAAATAAATTTCCTTGCCGAAATTATTTTACTGTATAGTTTAACAATATTATATTAATTAGCTTTGTTACTTTGAAATTATTACACAATTTGTCTACAATGTATTAATAAATTATTATTTACATATATGTATGTATTTGCATATTTTATAATAAACAAATATTATATTAGATAATATAATAATATAACTAATTATTACAGAACAATGTAAAATATTTAATGATAAAATATTATCCAATTATGGATTTTAGTTTCGTTTACTACATCAACTTATATACAATAAAAAAATTTTAATTATAAAAATCTGTTTAAATTAATATTGATTAGATTAAGTTACACTATTTGTTAACTTATATCATAAATTTTTTATAGTCATTTTATTATTATAAATTTTTATGATCAATTATTTATCTTAAATAAAAATTATACTTTCATATTTCACTAAAAAATTTGAGAAGAAGGAATGAAGGTAGATAGATAAATATAATGTAATATTTCTATTAATAGATTCCTCTTTCATAAAGAACACACAAATTAATAATTTTTTCATATATTGCTGATGGAATAAAAATCATTTACCTTGAAAAAATTTTTCTTTATTATATACTTCTTGTATATTATTTATATAATATTAATATAAATTAATTAATTTGTTTTTTGACCCTAACTGTCATAACTAATATAAATTTTATATACAAATTTATTAAAAAAAAAAATTTGCATATTTTACACTGCAGTATAAAATTTTAAATTGAAATTGTCAAAATATTTGCTTAAAGAAAAATTTCAATTACTACAAAATCTTAAAATAATTAACGATAACCAAAAAAAAATTATCATACAAAGTCAAAGAAATAATTTAAAATATCGCAATGATAAAAAAAATGTATATGCTATCCAATAGAATTTCTAATATTATATATATTATGTTCGTTTCGGTATCTTTTACTTGCTAAAAAATTTTTTTTGATTGTCTCTCTTTGTAGTTTAGTAGATAGAAAAAAATTGAGTGTTGAATATTTAGCTTTAAAAAGCAATGTTGCGGTTGATTTTAATTTCAATTTATATCTACCTAAATGAATTTATATTTTATACTTAGTATTCGTCATCAACTCTATAGCCGTTATGGATATTATATAGTAGAAATTTTTAAAATATTCAAGAAATTAATAATATTGTATATTCCAATAATAATGTGACACAAAAGATAAATATTGAATTTAAGTATAAAATGTTATGTATTTAAGTATATTATAGTACATACCAAATATACAAAAGAAGTTCATGTTTTTTATTTGTTGAAAAGAAAGTGAAAGAATTTAATTAAAATCATAGAATTTTTTGGGAGATAGTTGTATTTTTTTCTATTCTAGAATTAATTTAATTTTGTTATGATTATCGATTTTTTTTTCCTTTTCAAAGTTTTTTTCAACAATATTAGCCCTATATATTTTCATAATTTTAATATTTCCCATTTTACTGACAAAAAAAAAATTATATTTAAAAATATTCAAAATTTAATATTTTCACTATATAAAAGGGCCCATACACAATACAACATGTTGATCAACAACAGGTTGAATTTTGAATAATAGGGCTCATAGTCATACATGATACAACATGTTTTGATCAACTTGGTTGAGTTGATGGTGAAGTTTAATTGTGTGTTGATAAACTTAGTTTCAAGTTGACCAGCAAAGCATCAACCAAGTTGATAAACATATTGATCAACATGTTGAATTGTGTATGGGCCCTTTTATATAGTGAAAATATTAAATTTTGAATAATGTTTTTAAATATAATTTTTTTTTTAAATGAAATTAATTTTATGTATATATAAATCTTAACAATCTTAACAACATACATATTTTAATGCATCTAAAATTTCATTGTTTTTATTTATTTAAAAACATAAAAATATTCTCATAATTTTTTTTTTATTTTTTGAATATTTAATTATTTGTCACGTCATTAAATGGAAACAATTTTAAGATTGTTTTGTTTACATTTTCATGATTATAAATCTCTAAAAACAAAAAATGTTGCTGAAAATAATGAAAATATAAAATTTTTTTTTTTGCTATTCTTAAATTATTATTATAAATATTTTTTTTTACCTACTTTAGCATAATTTTTTATGCTGTCAGTGCCTATTATTATTTTAAGGTCAGTAACTGCACATCTAATTGTAAAGAATTAAAAAAATAATATTAAGTATATTTTTTTTCTTTCTTTCTTTGTAGAAGAATTGATGAAAATTATAATGAATTTTTAACAAAAAAAAAAAAAAAAATTAAGAGCACATAGTAAAATTGAATATATATGAAAAAAAATCTTCCCAAGCCAAGAATGGCACAAAGAAATAATATCAAAAAAATAGAAGTTCATTGGTTTGTAATTTTATTGTTGAAATTCAAATTGAGTAAATTTTAATATATGTAATTGAAAAGAATATGATGAAATTTTCAAGGTGTCTTTCTGTGTGTCTCGTTATCAGAAAAATTAATTCAAAATAATTCAAATTTAATTTTAAACCACATAATTTTTTTTAAAAAGATAGCTTTTAAATCTATAAAAATTAATTATTAATTAAATTTTTAATTACTATGCAATTTAACTAAAGATTATATATATCAAAAATTTATATGGGAATAAATGTTTTTTCCTTATTTCCATATTTGATAATAACCGGCTTGTTAATTTTGCTGCTGGTTTGTTAATATACTAAAAAAAAAACAATATAACCAATCTTGTTTGTCTTTATCGTGAAAATGAATGAATAATTTGTAATAGATATGCTTTAGTTATCTATATACATACTAAACCATACATAAATAACGTAAAAAAAAGAAGAAAAGAAATGATGGTTAAAAATTTTCACGTTTCGCACTATAAAACTCAACACAATCTTTTCTTTGTATATTTTTCTAAACATAAAAAAAATGGTTCTCGATTTCGATGCTATTTAATAAACATAATTAACAAACTATAGAAAGTATAAAATCATTATATTAGCCCAATCAATGTTTTGGTGATTTAATTTAAATGATCGAATTATCTTTTACCGAATTATCATTTAAGGGAAATTTGTTTAAGAACAAATTCTAATTTTGGGGAAAAAAATCAGTAGATCAGTAGATTATCAGTAGACCCTATGCATATTTGCTGTTATAATTAGTATAATACCATTTCAAATTTGATTTCCCCGTAATAGCATATAAAATTCACCTTTCTCCTAAATATACCAAAGAAAATAATACCTAATTTAGGATGAAATTTTATCTAATTTGCTTTCATTATGCCGAAAAGAAACATGTTTTAAATTTTTATTTAAAAACTTTAAATTTTTTTGTTTTGTTCAACCCTGTTTTCATTTAAAGCTGATTGCGTCGTTGTGTTATATTAATTTTTATTTCTTTTTTTACAATATTTTTACAGCACTTCAATTTAGTTGTTTAAAGGCCACGTATCAACAAAGATCGGTTGGTGGTGGCTGAATTTTCGCGGATTTTTTAAATTTATAGAGATATATATTTTTCTTTAAAATTTTTGTTGTTGTTTTTTTTTAATAATATTTTTAAAGACTTGTTGTCGCGTCTTGTTTGTGGTATAGTTGTGTCTTGTATTATTTATTTTTGTATTAAATCAAAAACGTTTTTGACTTTATGAAATTCTCTATTTCCATGCTCTTTGCTCATTCAATATAATAATAATAATAATTTTTTTCCCATTTATCGTTTGAAAAAATAAGATCGCGTTTAATTTTTTTGAAATTTTGCTTTGATTTCAATATTTTCTTAACTTAGGCTTGTAGCCTTAAACTTAAACTCGAAGTGTGTGTAAAGAAAGAAAGAAAAAAAATAATTTTTCTGGTCAGTAATCCAAGTGTTTTTATTATTACATATTTAGATATTTATTAATTTCATTTTGTGGTTTCTTATTTGTATAAATATAGAGAGAAGTGAATTTTTTTTATTATGATGAATGAATTTTCCAGATAATTGAATTAATTTACACAAATCTAGATTTAAATTTTTTTTGTTATATAAAATAATTTTTGTATTTTTTTCTGTTATTCAATTGTAACAAAAATAATAAAGTATTGTTGTGTTTCATTTAGACTTAAAAGTAGTTGGAAGTAAATTGTACTATCAATATTGCCCTCTCTAACAGCCCACAATCAGCGTAGGCCTATTGTGGTCTCATAAAAATAAATCAATTTGACTAAATTTATTGATTTTTCGTACAAATTGTCAAATTGGCGTTAAGGCGAATTCATTTCCAACGATCTTATTTACTTGAATCAGTTGAGTATGGCTTTGGTGAGGGATATTTCAATATAATGGATTATTAACTAATATAAATAATTAAATTTTATCTAAAATGTCTCCATAATTACTGAAAATTTAAGTTATATGCGAGTGATTTACTTCTAGTTTTACTTTGTGTCTAGATCGTTTACGGCGAATTGAATGAACTCTTTATTTTTTATACAAATTTAACTGAAATTATATTTTTAAAAAGCAAAAAAAAAATGTAATTAATAAATTAAATTTTATATTAAATTTTCTTCTTTATTTTGTTGCAGATGAAAATGCAATTAAAATTTATATTATAATAAACGACCAATAACCAAACATGTAAAAAAATAAAAGAATTTATTGAGTCATTGGCCATCAGCAAGAAATACAAATACAAAAAAAAACAGGATTTATGCAGACAGAAAAAAAAACCTGCATAACAAAAAGTTACACAAAAAAAAAAAAAAAAATTTTTAAAAATTACCAAAAATTAAAATTTGTGGAATTTTAGTATATTTAAAAAAAAAAACAGAAGAAAAAAAAAACGACGAAAATTATAATCAAGGTTATAACAAAAATAATTTACTTAATTTCCCAAAAAAAAATAACAAAATATTTTTGTACAAATCAGTAAATTAAAAAGAAAAATGATTTAAATTATGTCTGTGTGGTAACAAAAAATAAAAGTAAAAAGTAAATAACAAAATTTAAAAAAAAAAATATTTAAATAATTTTGTGCAAAAATAAATAAATTATAGAAATAATTAAATTAATTATTGGTAGAGTAAACATAAATAACAAATATTACAATAAATTCGCCACTGTAACGTAATGTGTGTAAAAGTTTTTAAAAATGTGTGACAACTGACAACAAATAAAAAAAAAAGAAATTTTAAGTTTTTTTTTTTCATTTATTTATTATTAATAAGTATTTTTTATAATTTATTTTAAAAAAAATTTTAGCAAGAAATTTTATATTAAAGAATTTCTAATTCTAAGTTTTTATATATAATTTAATTTTTATTTTTGTCGCATTTGAATTTTTTATTTATGTTTAAAATATAATAAATAAAAAAACAGTGATTTTAAAATTATAAAAAAAAGATGACGAACTTAAATATATCAAGAATGTTTCGTGGTAAATTTCGTTCAAATACTTGTCGAATTGTTATACTAACATCAATTGTTTGGGTTATTATTGATTTGGTATTAATTGTACATTATTCAGAATGTATTGGAAGTGATGGATGGCGATGTAAAAGACCTGGTGAATATAATGTACAGGTTAGTATACTAATATATAGTTTTACTTTTTGTAGATATTAAGTATAATAATATTTCTTCAAATTTTTGTCCTTTACTGATCTATTTAGGTTCTACCTGATTTCCTCGATATATGACATGGTCATGGATGAATTACGTACAAATATTAATATAAGTTGCTAAAATTACGATTAATTTAAATTTTTTTACTATCCAGTTAAACTTACCATTCAAATTGTGACATTAAAAGTATCACACATGAGTTAGCGGTAATATAATTTCTCAAACAAAAAATATAGAATTAATGACATATTCTTGAATGCCATTATTATGATTTTATATCGAAATGAACCTTATGTACTTATGGTAGAATTATTGATATAATGTTGGGAAAAATACAGTATATTAACTATAATAAATTCTTAGGGGGAATTTTTCTGGATATTGTATATGAGCATTTATTAAATTTCAAAATATAATAATGATTTGTTACTTTAACTGAAAATTCAGTTCCTATAAATATGATCTTATTATGTAGTTTAGATGTTATGTTTTAAGGCGATTTTAAATAGAATATTTTGAATCAAATTTGGGGGGTTAATTTTATTTTTAAACAACCAAGTATTATTTGGAATTTAATAAGAACCAGTCCATTTTGAAAATCAATCAATAGTAACATTTACAGGGAAGTAGTGTAATTTTACTTTTACTTTGAATTTTAGTGTAATTTTATTTTGAATTTGTAAACGAAATTTTGTGGTTTTGAAATTTCTTAAACTTTTGTGGTTATTTTTTTCATAATTGCTCAAAAATTAATTATTATTATTTTTACTTTAAACAAATTGAAATACACCTTATTGCAACATTAATAATTTATGTTATATATACATAACCTACGTATTAGTTTATGTTTATAGTAACATGAATTTTTCACAATATCAAAAAACTTAATTTCCGTGAAAGAAAATTAAAGAAATTTTATATACAAAGTATTTAATACTTAAATATTATTTGCTATTTATGATATTCTGTTACAAAAACATGAAAATATAAATATATGTATAAGAATTAAATAAATGTTTTTATCACTCCTAATTTAATTAACATATATTAAATTATATTTTAATTATCATAAAAATCTGTAAGTAAATATATAACAGCACGGAAATTATTTATATATAATTAGTACATTTTAGTACATATGTTAATTCAGACCCGATTTGAGATGTTTTAAATTTGATATTTTATATACTAAGTTTATTTGATTTTTTTTATTGAATCAGTTCATAGGTTAATTGTTTATTGACTTAAAAATTATATTTTTGCCACAACTTGTTGACATTTACATTGGTTTCAATCAAATTTATTAGTATATCAAAAGAATGAAGAGAAATCTTTAATATATTTTTAATATTCAGATATTTGTTAAATTGATTATAGTCTACTGATGGGGACAAAAAGCTTGTTGCATGTAAACTCATTGAAACGTTGTTGATGATGGCAAGATTAAAGTGGGCGTTAAGGTGTGAGGGAATATTTATCTTTCAATTATGAAATAGTCAATTTACTTCTTATATTACATGAATTAGTTTCCAATTAAAGTTGGTATAAATAATATAATACTTTTTAGTTTGAATCTATTAGGTATTTAAGATATTGTCAAAATTTAATTAAATATTTAATTTAGTTAAAATTTTCTCATAATCATAGGAACAAATATCAGACAAAGATTTCTATATTTTTAAGCAACATGAAAAAAGATTCCTTGTGGAATTAAAAACAAAAATTGATTCTTGATTTTTTTGCTATAACTTGGGCAAATTAAAAGATTTCTGAATTCTTTTTGCATAATAATTTAAATTCTGCGTTGATAGATACCAAATTCAGTACATTGGAGAATGTCGATGTTTATGCCAAAAAAATGGTAAGGGGTCCAATATAAGTGAATTTGATGTCTATGGACGTGGAATTTTAATTATACTTAATAAGAATATCCAAACCAATTCTCAAATATCTTTAAATTTGCCCAAATTATTGCAAAAAACTTGAAAAAAAATCTGCAAAGAGGGTGCCACCTTCTAGAGATGCTCAACTTTTAAGAAATTAAATCTGTAAGCCAACTTAGTATCACAAAAATTATTTTTCTATGCAATATAATTTATATGACAACTCATTATCTTTATTTTATTTTATTATGTTTGTCAAATTGATAAGAAAATTCTAAATAAAAAATATGTCGTCTTCTACATTTATAAATTTATTATAATGACATTATTAAAATATGAAAAATTATAATATTTAAATATATTATGTAATAGAATTTAAATAAATAATAGTAAATATATTTATGTAATTATATAAAATATTAAGATTCCAATTTCGCAGTAAATTTAAGAATTTAACACGTTCACCACTCATGAATTTTTTGAGTTTTCTGTAGAAACTCATCATCCTGTAGAAACACGGCAAAAAAGCAAAATATCTTTTTTACTATTTGGCTAATCCGCAAACCGATGGACACATGTGTGTCATATTCTACCAGGAACTAAAATGTGCAACAAAATTACTTACCCGAAGCTTCCGCAATATTGGAACTAATTACATTTCTGGTAGAATGTGACCCATATGTGTGATAATGTCACATATACGTGACGTTGAGGGGTGAACGTGTTAAATATTAAAATTTTCCAATTTAAATTCTTAAAAAATTTATTAACGCTTATTTTTCAGTTTGTTATCAAAAATAGTCATAATTATTTTACAATTAATTTATTTCCCAAAAAAAAAAACCTTATAATTTTATTATTGTTTATTTTTATTAGCATAAATTTGTTTTATTAATTTTTTTTTTTCACTATCATTTTAAAATATGTAAATATTATTTCAAATATTTCGTCATTTTGATTTCATTATAAACACATTTTTTTTTATTGTAGTCGGTCAGTTGTGGATAGTATAGATATATAGACTATAAAAAACAGAAAATTTCAGAATTCTATTAAAAAAAAAATGTAAACTTTTTATGAATTTTTACATAAAACGAATTTTTTTTTTTTTGCAATTTAGTGAAAGTGAATCTCTCTTTACTCTATTCAAGGTATAAAAAAACCATAAATTTGGTGGACCTTTAAATTTTCATTGATGCGAGGTTAACGCAGAAAAAAAAATTATTGGTTGAATGACTGCTTTAAAATCTTAAGTGTGTAAAGTAGTTATAAGCTTAAAATAAAATGATTATGTTTTTTTGTACAATTTCAAGTATAATTTTCAATTAGGTAATGGGGGATTGAAAAATGATTAAAACTGTAGAAGAGAAGTTTAATGTAATCAATTTTAAAAGATAATTTAATTTAATTATTTATTATATTTGTTGGTTTCTTAAGTATTATAAGCGTAATATACTTTTAATAAACTTACGGAAATGGCAAGTGGTTTAAAAAAGTAGTTAAGTATAAGTATATATTTTTACTTACTGAAATAATAATTGACATGGTTTCTTTTTTTTTACATGATTATACTTAAAACCGGTAACTATAATAATTTTTTTTTTTACTTGGTTGAATTGAGTGGGCATTAACTTTCTGTCGCGCATATAAAAGTTTCATAAATACAAATTTTAACTTATGGTTTTGTTGAAAGAGAAAAGTCGAAAGGGTAAAATAGAAATTTTTTTTTATAAAAAAACAAGTTGCCTTTAATATTAATGGTTGATTAAGTCCAATGTAATTTTGATTGATATATATTTATGTTGTCAACACATTGACGGACAAAATTAGACTATATACACTTGCATAGTTCCTATATAACACATAGAGTTACTGCCGAGACCGAAAAAAATTCCTATCTAACAATAATTATAAATAATAGTATAAATTGTTCTAAAATTAGGTCATTAACCGACTTAATTATTACAACCTTATTCCGGATATTACAATATGTTGTGTCATATTGCGTAATTCCTTGTCAAAATCATGTCAAAGAATAAATTAAATGACCCAACATCATAATTAGTTCTTCGAATTACCATATTTTTGAACACACAATTAGAAATTTGGTCGCAAAATTTTTTGTCAATGTCATTTTACATAATTTAACATATATAATAAAAGAATTTTACATCCAATATTTTATTTAATTATTAGAGTGAAACAATGGCCTTTAGCTTTTAATATTATGCCATCTCTCAAATCTGATGTTTATTATGAAATAAATATTTATAATATTTTATTAAGCTTTTCTATATTAAAATTTATTATGCGGGAAGCCAAATTTTTCAATAAAGGTGGCTTTTTAAAAGACCTCCAGTGATATAAGAATTTTAAATATAAATTTCCACATTTTAAGTACAAATATTCGATTAATTTTTAATTGACAGTAAAATTATTTGCCACTAAATTTTTTTAACTATTTAATGGTTTGCTTTATTCGTTGTAGCCTATATCCAAAAATATACCCTAAAAATATCAACAATTTTAAAATTTTGGTAATCACTGAACCAATAAATGATTTTGTTTACGAGTTCTTTCAGTTTGTCCAATAAACTTTATTGTATAAATCTATCAACCATAGAAAAAAAACTATATCAATAAACTTATGCGACAAAACTTTATTATGTAGCGTGAAGGTGTCAGAAATTTAACACATCAATTCAATTAGCATAACTAATTGATTTATATAAATATAAATAAATAAATAGTCTTTTATATATTCAATTAAAAATATTGTTAAATATTATTTAATTTTTACACTAATTTTATTTTATTTTTTTTTCTTCCTATTTTTTACATTATTTACAATAGTTACCAGCCCAAGCTGATAGTTTAGTTGATGAAGATGCTATTGTTGATGATGCTGAAATAAATACTGGTAAAAATATTGATGGTAATAATTCAGATGGTGGTATTTCTGTACCACTTACATATCGTATGGTATTATTAAAAAAATGGAAACCAGCTCCGGTTGTTAAAGAAATGCAAGGAAAACCTGGTGAAATGGGTAAAATATAATTTATCAATATTTCTCATAAGTATAATAAATTTCAAATAATATGTATATAATTTTATCTTTTTAATAAATAGGTAAACCTGTTAAAATACCAGCAGATATGCAAGAATTAATGAAAGAAAAATTTAAAGAAAATCAATTTAATTTATTGGCTAGTGATATGATTGCATTAAATCGTTCTTTAGTTGATGTACGACATGAAAAGTAAGTTTAACTAAATTTATTAAAAGATTATTCTAAATATATTTTCCCCATTAATGTAAAATGAAAATAACGAAAAAAAAAAGAAATAATTATGTGAAAAATATCATAAAAATATAATGGAAATTATTTAGGACTGTGAATTAGAACTTAAAATATATACAAAAATTCACACATAATTTTAATATAAGTACTAAATAAATAATTTTTTGTAATTAGATTCTGTTTTTAAGAATCTATTTAATTTTTTTATGCTTATATTTTATGCTTATATATACCATAAGTAATGTTTTTTTACATTAAAATAAATTCTATTAGTATTCATTTTGTTATTTTCGGGTTTTAACTGTAAATTATTAAATTATTGTCTTCTTCGTAATGTGAGAAAAATTTAAATTAACTTTTTCTTATAATAATCAAACGTAAATTTTTATTAAATAAAATAATAGATAAAAAAATTTGGATAAATAATAAAATTTTGCATTTCACTCGTGTCTATTAACAATTATTAAGCAAAAAAAAAATGTAAATTTTGAACCAAACCTTTTAAGTTTTAGACTTTAGTTTTCAACTTTGTTTTAACAAATTTTTTTGTATACAAAATTTTTTATGTTTCTAGTTGTAAAAATAAAAATTATGCACGAAAATTACCAACAACATCAATAGTTATAGTATTTCATAATGAAGCATGGACAACATTATTACGTACTGTTTGGAGTGTAATAAATCGTTCACCACGTCCCCTATTAAAAGAAATTATATTAGTTGATGATGCTAGTGAAAGAGGTACAACATTAAAATTAAATAAATAAATAAAAAAATGCTAAATTTGAAAAAAAAAAATTAACAGAAAATTTAGGTAAAAAATTAGATGATTATGTAAAAACTTTACCAGTTAAAACATTTGTACTGAGAACTGAAAAACGTTCTGGACTGATAAGAGCACGACTTTTAGGTGCTAAACATGTTGCTGTAAGTAAAAAAATATAAAATTATTATTAATTTGAAATTGAAATTTTACATTTAAAATTCTATTTTTATTAGGGTGAAGTAATTACATTTTTAGATGCACATTGTGAATGTACTGAAGGTTGGTTAGAACCATTATTAGCCCGTATTGTAGAAAATCGACGAACAGTTGTTTGTCCAATTATTGATGTTATATCAGATGAAACATTTGAATATGTAACAGCATCAGATCAAACATGGGGTGGTTTTAATTGGAAATTAAATTTTAGATGGTAAAATTAGAATGATAATTAATTTATATTATATTTTCTAAAAAATATCATTTAAAATTTATAAAATCTTAATTTTCCAAGGTATCGTGTTCCTCAAAGAGAAATGGAACGTAGACATAATGATAGAACAGCACCATTACGTACACCAACAATGGCTGGTGGTTTATTTTCAATAGATAAACAATATTTTTATGAAATTGGTTCCTATGATGAGGGAATGGATATTTGGGGTGGTGAAAATTTAGAAATGTCATTTAGGGTAATTTATTTATTTTATTTACAAATGAAAAATTCATTTTTTTTTTCCAATAATAATTATGAAAATTTTTAAAAATAAAATCCAACAAATATAAAAATTCCCCCTTAAATTATAAATAAAAAAAACTACCTACTATACTTAGATATGGCAATGCGGTGGTATTTTAGAAATAATACCATGTTCACATGTTGGTCATGTATTTCGTGATAAATCTCCATATACATTTCCTGGTGGTGTTGCCAAAATTGTATTACATAATGCGGCACGTGTTGCTGAAGTCTGGTTGGATCAATGGAGAGATTTTTACTATGCAATGGGAACAGGTTCGCGTTAAAAATATTAATTTGAATTAAAAAAAAAAAAAAACAAAAAAAAATTAGACAAAAAGAGTTTTAAAACCATTTAACAAATAATAATAATAATTATGAAATTAATATAAAAAAAATTTTGTAGGTTTTTTCTTTGAAAATCATCAGTTTTTTTAGTATTTATACTAATTTATTTGAGTTTCAACTTTAACTTTTTATATATGTAATATTTAGAATAATTACTAATTGGAATGCTAATTAAGAAAAATTTGGTTTTTTTAAAATAAAATATATAATTTAAAGGCGCTTAAAAAAAACTAAATTTTTATTAGAATTTTTATGGTGTATTTGGTGGTGAATTAACCATTTTCAATTATATAGAAAATTTTTGGAATTCAAAATTTCAACTTTTTAAATATTAAATTTGAAAAAAAAAAATGAAAAAAATCTTAAATTTGCCTGTAAGGACTAAACTTATTTTATATGTCTCATTATATTTGTTGGTTATATTAATTAATAATAATGATCTCTGTGCGCAATTAACACTATAAATTTTTTTAGCTTAAAACATATTAATAAACAAAACAAAAAACCCATAATTTTTTATTAGATTTGGATGTGTGGCGGTAGTCTAGAATTAATTCCTTGTTCACGTGTTGGTCATGTCTTTCGAAAATCAACACCATACACATTTCCAGGTGGTACAACTGAAATTGTTAACCACAATAATGCTCGTTTAGCTGAAGTATGGCTGGATGATTGGAAAGAATTTTATTACAGCTTTTATCCAGGTTTCTTTTTCTCATAAATAACAAAAAATTCTAATAATTCTTTTTTTATTTTTTGTAATAATTTTCCTTTTTTTTTGGTGGTGGTTGTTGTTTCTTTCTATACGAATTAATGTATTCATTATTTTATCAGTTTGGTTTTATTTTTTTTCGTTGTCACCAATATTTTTTCCTTTTAATAATTATTTTACTTATCACACATTTTGCACGAATCTCATAAATAGATGTATTTTTTTTTTTTTTGTTTTGTTATCATTAATTTTTTTTTGCTCTTAATTTTAATTTATAAATTTAAGTACACATGGTTTTAGCACTTTTTTTTAATTATATCATAGATGAAATAAAAGAAATTAGAAGAAAATTTTATGAAAAATATTAATATGTATTAAAATTATTTCATATGTGATTTTTTTTTTGTAATTTTGAAAAAAAAAATATTATATAAAATTTATTTATTTTAATTACAAAATTTAAAAAAATATATTCTTTTTAAAGGAGCCAGAAAAGCTTCAGCTGGTGATGTTAGTGAACGTAAAGCATTACGAGAAAGATTAAAATGTAAAAGTTTTAAATGGTATTTAGAAACAATTTATCCAGAAAGTTTAATGCCTTTAGATTATTATTATTTAGGAGAGGTTTGTATAAATAAATTCTTAATACTTAAAAGAACAATTTCAAATTTAAATTTTAATAAAAATAATAATCAAATGAATATTAAAAAAATTTCAATTTGAAATTGTAATTTTACCAAACAAAAATAATTTCCTTTTTTTTATGAAATAAAATAATCTATTTTTAGATTCGTAATGCAGAAACACAAACATGTCTTGATACAATGGGTAGAAAATATGGTGAAAAAATTGGTATTAGTTATTGTCATGGTTTGGGTGGTAATCAAGTATTTGCATATACAAAACGTCAACAAATTATGTCAGATGATTTATGTTTAGATGCATCAAGTGCACATGGACCAGTTAATATGGTTCGTTGTCATAATATGGGTGGTAATCAAGAATGGGTTTATGATGAAGAGGTAAAATTAAAATTTCAATTGAAATGTCATTAAAAAACACTTGTAATTAAAAATAGGATAAAACAGTTCGACATACAAATACTGGTAACTGTTTGCAACGTTCAACACGAGAAGATCCAACAACACCACTTTTACGACCATGTGATTTTTCTAAAGGACAACAATGGTTAATGGAATCAAAATTTAAATGGCAAGCCCATTAAAATATATAAAAGAAATAAATTTTTAATTTAAATTAATTTAAAACGAAAATCCGACTCCATGAAGAGTTATACTCCTTTTTAATATTAAAAATTTCATAGAAAACTTAAAAGAAATGACAAAAATAATGTATAAAAGAAATTATTTTTTAGTAATTTAAAAATTTTATACAAAATTAGCTACTAAAAAAAAATCAACTATTATTTTTTTTTAAATATTTTTTTATTTATATTAATTAGGAATTTAAAAAACAAACAACTTTTAACAATCAAAAAAACAATATAAAAAATAATTATTATTAATTTTTCTATTAATTAGAAAGTAAATGTAAAAAACAATTTAGTTTTCTTTTTTGGAAAAATTCGAAAATATTTGTGCAGTATTAGGGTACGACGAACAAGCATTAAACTTTTATATTTATTTCAATTCTATTTTTTACTAAATATTTTAGAAATATGTTTTCTGTTTTATATACATTTATATATAGTTTATATTGTTTACAATTTTTGTGGTAATAATTATATAATTTTTTTTTTTTGATAATCCAAATTTAATTTACAAATAATCTATAAAAAATGATTAATTGGATGGCTCCTAGCTAAACCGAACCAAGTCAGAATAATATTAAGGGGGTTAAGTATATCAACTTTAATTAATTACCTCTAATGTTTTTATTGCTTATTTCTATAATAATTACATTACTAATTAATCGAATTATTGTAGAAATAAAAGCAACAAAAATAGACTTGGAATTAATTAGAATTTTGATATACTTAACCCCTTAATATTACAGAATTAAATTTTTCTGTCTTGGTTCGGTCCAGCTCTGAGCCATCCAATTTACAAATAAATAATCTACAAAAAAAATAATTTTCATAAATCTTTTAAGAAAAAAATTATTAATGTCTTCCCAATTTTTTTATTTTATTTTTTGTTAATAATTTTTAATTGACTTTCATATTTAATTTTTGTATATTATTACATATATATATATATATATTTTAAAATTAATATAAAAAAAATCGAAGAAAAATGCTAAAATTGATTTTTCTTAACAGAAAATAAAATTTTTTAATATTAAATTTAATGAATTTTCATAGAATTGAAAACCTTCATAAAGGTTTTGTAAGATTTCTTTTTTTGTGTATAAAAATATAATTAAGTATTTTTCTTTTTTTTGTTTTATATAAATGTAATTAAATATTTTTATATTTTTAGTTTAAAAAAAAAATTGTTATAAAAATTACTAAAAAAAAATTATGAAAACATAAAAGCCGAAGCGCATATCATTTACAGGCACTGCATAAAAGAAAAATCACATATATAAGAGAGAAACCTAATGCAAAGAAATTTTTTTGTAAATATAAAAATAAAGTAAAAAAATAAAATTTAAATATTAATAAAAAAAAAATCGATATAAAAAAATATAATCATAATCATTATTAAATAAGATTTAAACAAATAATTAATAATAATTAAAATTATATACTTTAAATTTTATGTTTTTTGAATGAGCGAGTGTGATTTTTTTTTCTTCTTTAATTCATAATTTCATTTATTTCACAAAATATTAAAATACCAATATTATTTTTTTATAAAAAGACTGTAAGTAAATAAAAAAAATCAAATTTGTGCTAAATTAAATTATAAGATAATTATTATAAATATAAAATAATAATAAACAGTCCTATTTTAGGTATATACATTTTTTTTGCCAGTTGAAAAATCTTCCTTAAATTTTGTGTTATATACAAATTTAAAAAAAAAATTAAGTTTAACAAAACCCGAAATTGTAGAGAAATTTAATATCTCCAATTAAAATAACGTATTTTTTTTACTTAATTATTTTTTTATAGTTATATTTTATATAATTTATTTATTTTTTTTATTTACTGCCAATTATATTTTAAATTTAAATTAATTTTTTATATATAAAGCTTCATTAATAGTGTTTGCTTTATATTACTATAACAAATCTCAGCGCTCTCTCATTCATAAATTCTTTTTCGAAATCTGTGACTTCTATTTTGTATAATATAAAATAAGGTAAAAAAATTTATATATCTTTTTTTGTAAATAAAAATAAATTCGACTATAAACAAACTAAAATAATTTATAAAATAAAAAATATTATAATTACAAAAACGTTTAAAGTAAGAAAAATTAAATAAAATATTTTTGGTGTAAAATTCTAGTGCGATATTTAAATAACTAATATTATTTATATATAAAATAATTAATATTTAAATTTAATTTTTATTTTGTGGGTGCACAAATGAAAATATCCAAGAAAAAAGAAATATTATTTAAAAAAAAAACCCCCTAAAATATTCGTTTTGTACATTTGCGATAAATCAATAAATAAAATTAAATATCCTTGTAAATATTTATTAGTTAGGATAAAGAAAAACTTTGATAATAATAAGGAAAATAAAAAAAAAACTGTTTTCTTTGCAAAGAAGCCAGTTGTGAAATTTAGTTTAATTTCAAATTTATATAAAAAAAATATAAAATACATTTCCATATCTTAACATATTTAAAATAAAAAACTCTATTTTTCCCTAAATTCTGTTAAATAATTTTAATATTGTTTTGCATTTAATTATGTGTAATTGCATTAGAAAAAGCTTGATTCGTCTTAATGACCAGAAAAATAATTAAAATATAATAGAGAAGTGAAGAAAATTGTATTAGCTATATAATTTAGAAAGTATATATTGATTGATGCAGAGAGGTAGATAATTTAACGTTCTTATTACCAGGTAAAAAAATTATGTTGATCTGACAATATCTATGTATAATTTTTAATTCAAAATTCGATTTTTGTAAATTTTCGCTTCTCATACGAAATAATATTCAAAAAATAAATTAGAAATCAAAATAAATGCAAAAAAAAACATTATTTATTATTATTCCTTATAAAAAAAATGGTGATGGTGCAATTTATTATTTTTCCGCTGATCAAATAAAATAAATTAAGAACAAAAATAATGTAAAATTCTATTTAAATTTAATTATATTAATGACATAAAATTAGGTTTTATAAAATAAAGAAAATTTTTAGAACATAAAAATAAAATCAAATTCATCTTTTTATAAGAATGAAACATTTAAAAAAAAAACAATGTTTTATATAGAAATATTAAAATAGAAAAACTTATACTTGAAATATGCGAAAGAAATAATAAAATAAATGAAAATATTTAGAAAATTTGTTTCGATTGTATTTTTCAGTAGTTATCGAATTCAGCTTGACCCGAGCTTATTTCAGTATTTGGGAGAGGAAAAAAATTGGTACCACCACAAATGTACTTAATTTTTTTTATAGATAATAGAATATTATTGGTAGATGGTTTTTATTTATTGAGTGTGATTGATAAGTTAATTAAATATTAAAGCATTTAATAATTAAGTTCTAGAAAATATTCAGCAAAAAAAGTTGACAGCTGAATAAAAAGAACAGATCCGGTTTTATTTTCCCCAAGAACTCTTTTTCATGTTGCTTAAAAATATAGAAATCTTTGTTTGATATTTATGTTATAATTTAAAGATATTTGGAATTGGTTTGGATATTCTTATTATAATTAAAATTTCCCGTCCATAGACACCAAATTTACCTATATTGGAGAATATCGATGTATTACGGTTTTGTTTTTCCAAAATTCCAATGTATGGTGTCTCGACGGGGAATTTTATTTATAAAAATACTATCCAAACAGAATTGAAAAATCTTTTAATTTGTCCAAGTGAAAGCAAAAAACCCAAGAGGAAACGAAATTTGTCTAAAAATACTAAGCTCTCTGTATATAACTAGAAGAGTACAAATATCCTAAAAGTTGAATTACAATTTTGTTAATTGTGTTATCTACCACTTCCTTCCCTTTTAATTCTTACATTAATAAATTAAAAATTCCGATTTTTCTATCATTTCTGGTTGACAAAATTAAAAACAAAGCGAATTTCGATTATCAAAATTTATTAGGATTTTCTTTTTGCACAGTAGTGCTTTTTTCCATTTCATATTTTAAAAGATGGCTTAAAACTCGCACCAAAAACTTGATAATTGTATTTTTCTTTTTTCTGTATTGTAACTTTAACCTAGGACGCACTTAAACAAATAAATTTATTGTTCCTTGGTTTCACGTAAACGTCTGACAGCCGATCGTACTGATGCAGCTGCTGTTGTTGAATATACCCAGGCACCACCAGCAACAACACGTTTGCAACGTTTACAGGACCAGATACCAACGCATGCACGTTTCATAGCATCCTAAAAAAAAAATACATATTAATTTCGTAACAATATTTACTAATGTCATCACTACTTACTTTCCCGCAAAATGTGCAGGTATATTTTGAATGTTGGGTAATTTCCATTTTCTTTACCATTTTACGTAATGAGGCACCATAACGTGTACCATATTTACCAACAATTCCAACCTTTTTGGTACGTTTGGCCTAAAATCAAATGAAAATTGGAAAGATTATTACTAACAAAATCCAAAACTGTCACTTTTCAATATTTCACAAAACTAATTAAATTATTAGAAAATTGTGTATTCAATTTATATAAAAATATGAAAAACTATATTTGTAATCAAATTTACATTGTTTTAATATTCTTTTTCAATGGATTATTACAATATTTAACGATTTTTTAAAGCGTACCATTTTATTTGATGTTTTTCTGTCAAAATCTCAACCGGAAAGAGATTGAACATGAATAAGTAAAACATTATGTTGGCTGCAAATGTAAATGACATTTGTGGTCCTTGCTAACGACACCTATGGATTATTAGTGGAGTTATTTAATATTTAAAAATCGAATAGAGGGTAACTGATTTTTTTTAAAAATATAATTTGGATAAATTTTGAATCGCGATTTAAATTTTTAAGTTGAAATGGAAAAATTAATAATTTCGGAATTAAAATTCATAGTATTATTGAGGCCTTATATTCTAGTTAAAAATACAAATTTCAAATTGAGCCGAGCAGTCATATAATTTTTGGCCTAAAAGTATACTATATTATATAATTTAATATTAGTGTTAAAATATACCGCAAAGTATCGCCTACCCTATATGTTTGCCTGAAAGTATACTATTTTTATTTTATATATTATAATATTAGTGTTAAAACCTGCCGCAAGATGCCGCAATCATGTTTTGCCTAAAAGTATACTATCGTATATAATTTAATATTAGTGTGGATATTTGTCGCAAGATGCCGGCTTTCTCGTTTTGTTATACTCCGGTCCGGAATAACGATTTTTACGTAAAAAATGCGGGAACCACCACTATAACCGATTTTAAAAATTTTTATGCTATAATTTTGGAAAAATCTAATTACCTTTAGTGTACACAGTGCGACACTTGTAGTCCATACCCAGTTGGCTTCTATCCACAACATTCATAGAAATGTATTATTTTTCTATTAATGAGAAAAGTAAGTATGAGTTGAGTATGGCTATACTCATTACCAGCTATACGTATACTACATCAAAATATAGGTAATTTAATTACCTTTATTCAAGATAGCTATGCGACACTAGCTTGAGCACAAACCAGCACCCTCAAAATCTTTATTTCTGGTGAATAGGTACAAAACTATTTTTTGGGGTTGAGTCTTTAATTAGTCCAAAATTATAGCATAAACATTTTTAAAATCAGTTAAAGTGGGTGTTCTCCCATTTCTTACGTCCGGAATAACGATTTTAAATAAATAAGGGAAAACCATTAAACTTACTCATCCCATTTCTTACAATCAAAATTTTCAAAATAAAACAAATTTTAAATTTAGTTTTGTGGTTATTTTTTAGTTTATTGATAGATAAAATTAAAAAAAAAGAAGAAAAATATTAATAAATTTAATAGGTAAATTTGAATATGTATCGAAGGATCATCTTTGTATATTACACATTTAGTTAGACATATTAAGTATTTATAGAGTTAAATAGGATGGATGATTTTATTATTACACAACGATAATATTTATTTAAATTGATTAAATTTTAGAGATGAATGCATCCGGTGTATATTTATTTTTTAATATATATTATTCTGTAGAAATACATATAAATACATTTATTTTTATTTTATTACATAATTTAATTTGTATATGAGCCACCATAGTATTTTTTTTTCTTAATTCATTTCAAATTATTTCTGTATATCCTTTTTTTCCAGTTTTATTATATTTATATGTGTATAATCATTTGATTTTCAAAAAAATTTTGAATAGGTTATTTATATAATAATTAAATTATGATATTGTGCTATTAAATTTATTTATATTTTTGATATTGATTAATTGATGATGATGATAGAAAATAGTTTTAAAAAAAATATGATTTTAATAATTTAAATTTTTGTTATTTTTGATATTGTAAATTACTTTACTTATATAATTTTTCCATTAGATAAAATTTATTTATTTTGAATTAATTTTTTATATATATATATATGTATAATTAATAAATATTTAAAATTGAAATAGACAAAGATATATATATATATATAAATATATTATTATGTATAGTAAAATAAATAAAATATATAATTTCAAAATATATTTTTTATTTTTTTATTTTTTTTTTTTTGTATTTTAAAAAAGTTTTTTTACTTTTCTTGTGCAGTTTTTATTAAAAAATATATATATATAATTTTTTTATTTTAAATTTTGTGAATATTTATTAAAAGTGATTGTTATTAAAAATATAAAATTCCAAAAAAAATAAAAATATTTTGAATATTTTTCTATATATATATTATTTCGCTTAAAGAAAGTTACATCGGGAATCTTCTATAAAGAAATTATTGTATATATATATATATATATATATATATATATATATATTTAAAAAAAATTTATAAAATTATTTTACTTATTAAAAAAATAAATAAACTGATGTTTTTTCCTCTATAATATTTATTTAAAAAGAAAAAGGATATTTGTCCATTTTTAATTAATTATATTATTACTCTCTAATTGGTTGCATTATATTTTCTTTTTGTTCAATGATTATTATGATATTTTTTTTGTTACTTTTCACATAGTACATTTTTTACACACATACATATATAGTACATATAATAATAATTATGTTTATATATATATAATTAAGAGATAAATATGTATTTTAATTAATGTTGTTAATTAATTTTTTTTTTGATATAATATGCAATTTTTTTTTTAATGATTTAAATAGATAAATACATTTATTTTAATAGTTGTTTTTTTTAAACACTTATATATAATAATAATAATAATAATAATTAAATTCATATATATTTTTTTATATATATGTATATACTTAATACTTTTCATAAATATATATATATTTATAATAATTTTTGGCACACCCTGTAAAATATGATTATTATTTTTTTATATAATTTATTAATAAAATTTTGCGCAATATATTTTTATACATTTTTCAAAAAAAAAAAAAAAAAAATAAGTTTTTTTTTAATTGATAATTTTTCATTTATCTTTGATATTTTTTATTTTTTTTAAATAATTTTATGGTTAATTTTTATAATTAAATATATTTTTTTAAATTTTTTGGTCCTTTACCAATCATGAAATTTGGTTGTTGCTGTTGTTGTGGTGAATATGAAAGATTTGGTTTTGATATTGGTTCATTATAAAAATGTCCTAATGAACGTTTTTTCTTAGATACCATAAATCTTTTATTATTACCATAATCTATATAAAGAGAAAAAAAAATTATAGTAAAATTATAGTTAAAAATATTATTACATATTATTTAAACTTACAATTTGGTGAATATTTTTGTTCTCGTAAAATTTCATAACGTGGTATATTCTCTAAATTATATGGCATACCCGAATAATATCCTTCATTATTATTATTATTATTGTTATTGGCATCATTATCTAATGGTAATGTCCAAGAATTTAACATATCATTATCAGATGATGGATAATATGATGATGATGATGATGTAGATGGATAATATGATGATGATGATGTAGATGGATAATATGATGGTTTATTATAATCAATATCATCACGTTCACCAGCTTCAACAAGTGCAACTAATGCTAACATATCAGCTGGTGTTAATTTTCCAGATGAATCACGTTTTAATCTATATAGAAAATAAGAACAGTAAATAATATATTTGTTTTCTATTAATTATTCCGTTTTCTAATAATTATAAATATTTTCCTTATAGCATTTTCCTTATAATGTCCTTTCAAATTGCATGTATATTTATTTCATATTTGAAAGGACATTATTAATCAAATTATAAATTTCCTTTCATCCTATAAGTTTGCAAATTGCAATTATGAAAACCACAATTAAAAAAATGTAAGTAGAAAATTTAATATAATTAAATCTTTGAAAATCTTTCATCAATTTTCACCTAACAATAATTTAATATTTTTCTTCAATAATGTATTTTCAGAGTGAAGGATGTTAATTGAAAATTGCAATAATTTTTAAAATACAATTTTCAATGTCTGCTACTCCATCTCAGATCTCATCAATATTAATGAGCGAGCATATTACAATTTATAATTGAATAAGAAAAAAATGTCCAATTAAATTTTTTTTTTCATTAATTAATTATTATTTATATTCATTTTCATCGTCTCGTCGTAGCATAGCAACATCTCGTCTCTTCGAAGTTATTATAGGGAAAACATTTTCTAATTGAAATGTAAATAGAAAATTGTTGCTTTTTTTTTGCGTAGTGAAAATATTTTTTATTATTGATATAAGAGGAGGGAGTAAAAGAACATATATTTTTTTTTTAATTAGAATTTTCTATAATTATTTTATATTATATAAAATTTAACAAACCGTGAAAAATCTAAGAAATCTTAAGGATAATAAGATTTATTTTTATCTTCTATACACAAAAAAATTCATAACTAATTAAAAAAAAGAAATTATATTAAATTAAATGTGAATCACAAATGATAAAAAAATATATACATATATGCTTTTACGAAGGATAATAAATGACAAGCATTTAGTAGGAGTAGGAGTAAATTTAATTTAAAGTCACAGTATATTTTTTGTACCTATTTATATTTATATTTTAAGGAGAATGTTGATCAGGAAAAGTGAATTTCTTTCGAATTTGGTATAAAAAAACTAATTTAACATTGGCCAAAAAGGAACTACTTAATTCGTAGGTAATCCAACTAGTCATTGGATTACCTACTTTATTCTAAAATTTTATCTACAAATTTCTCGAATCATTTTTCTCAAACATCGAATTTTATAAAATTTAAGTTACATATTTTTCTATGCTTTGTTAATTTTCCACTTGTTGTTGACATTTACAACAAGTTGTAAAAGTTTTCTAAAATTTAATTTTAGTATACCTATGTATATTTTTTAGAAAGCAAAGTTTCAAGGCTACAAAAACAAGGAAAAATTAATTTATTTATTTATTTTTTTGATAAAGTTTCTATGTAATATTTATGTAAAACACTAAAAGTTATTATTTATTTTTTTTTTTATTAAAAATTTTTCTCTAACAAAAAAATTTATAAATTTTCACAACAATTTAAATTTTAATATTATTTTTTCGCTTTTTTTTATAGTAAAAAGAAAAACATTGAATCATTTTCATAAAAATTAAACATAATTTTTATTTTATTATGTAAATTTATGGATGATTATTATATAAAATTGCTTTTAGTAATAAAATAAACGAAGCAGAAAATTATTGTTCATCCGCTAAAATATTATCATTGCTTGCTAACTCTCTGTTTCTTATTTGTTTTTAATAGCTTTTAACATAGTAGAGAAATTAACATATTTTTATAACAATATTTTAATAGTGGAAGAGTTTTTGATTTTGTTTAATTATATATGAAAATTATTTTTTTCAACTTTGTTTAAGACAAGATTTTAATATTGAGAATGGTATAACAATCTGACAACAGATTAAAAAATATTAAGCATTAATTTTAGTTAAAATTATAATTAAATAATTTTTAAATTTTAATTAAATAAAACTTATTTTGGTAATAAATGTACTTAGAGAAAAAATAATCTCTTTGGTCAGTAGTGCAATCAAATAAAGTGATTCAAATAAAGTTAACTATCACATCTTACAATTTTGCATAGAAATTTAAATGCAAAATTGTAAAATGTGATAGTTGATAGTCACAAGTCACTTTATGTGAATCTACAGGTTAATTAAATTCTACATTATTCTATAATATTAATATTACTCACCGCAAATCATAACCATTTTTATATTTATTTGATCGTTTCCTTCTATCATTCAAATAGTACTGAATTGGTAAAGCCAATGGTTCTTGACGATAACTTGATTCTGAATTTAATATATTCTGAAGATTATCATATGGTTTATTCCGATATTGGCCTAATTGAACATTTAAAAAGAGGAACACATATAATTTATTTTATGTAATTATCATCGCTAATATAGATTATTTTCATTTTTAAACTAATAATTTACCTCTTACAGGATATTCATCCAAATCAGGATCACTGGAATATAAATATGATGGATCAATTTCATCACCCCAAACACCACCACCACCACCACCATCATTATCTTCACGACCAGATGAAATTAGTGGATTGTAAAAATCACTTCCATATAATAATTGTGAATTTACACCCCTTTTATGAAGTTGTGATTTCCCCTTTAAACCATTATACAAATTATATTCTTCAACATTATTATTATTATTATTTCCAGATGATGATGATCCTTTCGGATAATTTGATTCAGATGATGGTTGTTTTAATCCAACATCAACTGATGAACTTAATGGCAATTCAATATCAATTTCAGAATTTTTATTAATTGGTTTTCCAGAAAATTGTTTAGTAGATGATGATTTTTGTATTGGTAATTCATTATCATTTGATGAAGAACGTTTAACTGAAAAAATATGAATGAATGTGGAAAAATATGGAAGTGAAATTTTCATTTAATTTGAAATTTAATAAATATATTTTAAAAAGGATTCAATAACAAAAAATTTTTATTAAAATGATTCACATTTAATAAATAAATTTCATATCTTTTGTATCATATCTTATCTTATCTTTTATCTATCGTTTTTGGATAACAGAATTATAAACAGTGTTTTGTGTAATATGAAATTATAATGTGCGAATCGACAGGTGCTTGAATATTAATTATTAATATAATTAAAAGGTAGAAATTTATTAAATATTTTCTAAGTATAGTATAATAACAATGATTAAATATTAATATTCAGGAAAAAAAAGTAATGTGACTTTTTAAATAAGAAGAAATTAATTAATTCAAAGTATTAATCAATTTATTATTTGAATTAATTTGAAGAATATATTTTGGTAAATGAATTCCTACACTGCTCCTAAACCTATTTCTTGTATAGTAATAGCAACAGACTTCGACAAAATCATTTAATGAATAATATAATTAATTTGGAGATACAACTATAAGAAGGAACCCAGAATTATCAATCATCGTAATAAAATATACTATAATTAATATTTTGGTATCAATAGTATAAAATATTAGGCAATTAGAGACCTATAGAGACAGTACTATAAAGTCAATTATAGTAAGTTTATATAGTCAACAAGTTAATAATTTTAATAAAATATGATATACAAAAAAAAATAACTTTGAACTTGTTGCTCAAATCTAAAATATATAAAATATTCAATTACACAAAATCATAAATAAATTTAGCTATAGAACTTTTCTAAAAGAAAATCATATTATATGCTTGTCTATATTTCTTATACAAAATTATATTATATTGTAATTTTTCATAAAAGCTTATTATAACCTTTTTATATACCATACAAATAAATATAAATATGCTTAAAAGGAAAATTTGATATTATTGGAGACATATAAATTTTCTTTTCTTTTTGATAATATGTTAGTACATTAAAGCACAAAGGGACACGTAAATTAATATATAATATATAATATAAACCTATTGGTTCTATATATCTTTTGTCATCATTGTTGGCCTAATTACTTTTCATCAGAATTAATAACATTTTATATAATACATATTATTATGAAGTTGAAGCTGCCATAAAGATAAAGTGGATATTAACGTAAACATATATACTTAGTATAATAAACAGCGTGTGCTATAGCAATAATAACGAGGACGATGGATTTATACTATAAATACGACGGCAGACTTCAAGTAAAAATTATAATAATAATAAAATTATTATCTCTATATTATTATTAAATCCGCAGCATATTTTTTTATTGTCATTTTTGTTTATATATAGATATGATTGGCATTATTATAGGTATATCATCAGTAACACAGTTGGAATAATAATAATTTATATTCGAATAATAAATTACTTTTGTTAGTATTTTGTTAGTTTATATTCGAATAATAAATTATTTTTGTTAGTATTTAGATTAGTAATATTTCAATTCCGAAGTGAACTAATATAATAAATGTATTCAACAAATTAAATTATGACTTTGGCTACAAAGTATTTTCTATATTCTTGTCTAAAGATATACCTTCTTTTTCTGACACGAATATAAATTACACAAAAATTATATTTTTTTTTATTTTTTAATTTTTAATAATATAAATTAATTAATTGGAAATAAGATGGAAACATTTCAAAAAATTGAAGAGATAAACTTTGAAATTAATTGAAATAATGAGATTTTCATTATCAATGATCAACAATTCATTTATCTTGTAAACTTGAAACGCTGTTTTTGGTTTATTTAATTTGATCATTTAAAATTTTCCCCTGAAAACTTGAAGGTTTCACATAAATTGATTTGGAAATGAACATATCAAAGCCGTATATAATTGATCATGGGTATAAAAGGTAGCAGAATTTTTTTTATATATTTATATAATATAATAATATAAGAAAAGTTATACGTATAAGAAATATGATAATATTAATTATACATTATCAATCTTTCTAAGGAATCTTAACAATTATGATTCTATAGATTCATCTAATGGTTAATTAAATATATATTACCTATTTTATTGTACATAAATTAAAATATTTTAAAATGTATACCAAAATCAAAGTTTGTATACACTTAAATACCGAAAAAGAAAATTTCTGACTTAAGTTTTATACTGCAAATATTTCTCGGAATCTATCAAGTTTTATATTGTATATAAAAAATATTTTTAAATATTTGATTTTATTATATGTTTTACAACGGATTTGTTACATGAAAAAAGTGGCTAAAATATAAAAGGTAAAACATGTAAACGTTCAAAGTTTAATTTACTTTTAAAGTAAAAATATTATAACAAGAAAAGTTTGTTAAAAAATAATAATTTTATAACAACATTTTCAATTCTAAAATTTTAATATTATTTTTTTTACACTAAATGTACATAAAAGTATTTATGTATATACATTGGCCTTCGGCTAATCAACCCTTAACAAATCAATCATAATTATACGTTACGTAAAAAGGATTTTTTTTCAATTATAACCAAAAATATTAGTTAAAGGTACACAAACAAAAACAAATTTGTTGTATGCATACAATTTTCCCGAACAACCTGTTGAAAATTTTATATTTTATACACAAAAGCAAAGCAAAGAAAAATGTTTAACTTTTAGTCCTGATGGATGGTATATAAAATTTATTATACCGGCATTATTTCAAGGGATCAGAAACATCAGAGAAAATATTACAAAAAAACCATTCTCATCCCCTAATTTTAGGTTTGGGTTATGGTACATAAAATGAATCTTTTCCTTTCATTATTATGGCAAAAATAAAATGTATAATCATTTTTTATTCAAATCAAAAAATCGATTTTCTGGCTACTGATAAACATTTTATATAAAAGCAAATTTAATTTTTTTTTTGTTGCGGAGATAAGCTGGGTGGTATACACTGAAATAAATTATCTCTCAAATTGAAAATTGTATAGTGAAATATAAATGCTTTAGTAAATATTTTTAATTTAGAATTGTGGAATTAAGCATTTTCAGTATATAAAATATTATTAAAAATATTTCGTAAATTCTTAATGTAAATACAAAATACAATATATTTTACAGTGTAGTAATCAAATTAAATACTTACTATATAAAATTCAATTAAACTTTGCTTTTAATATTTCAATTTATTTAAATGAAAAGTTTTTATTAAATCAAAATTTCTGTTATTAAATCATTATAAAAAATATTTTCCTTTGTATACTGAAATATTTTAAAATTGCGTTGGTTTATGTTAGTCTTTTATAAAGGATTAAAAATATCCTTTAAATTTTTTTTTTTTATTCATAGTAATATTTTGATTGAATATGAAAAATGTGATTAATATTATAAAAATATTAGACACTTTATACTTTCAGTAAATTTAATATTATTTTAATTTGGTTAGAAAAAGGATCTTTTTTGCACTATTTTTATAGTAAATTTATATCTTCAACATATGCTAGACATTTAAATATGATGATAGTATAAAAAATCTTCATTTAATTAAAATTACCAATAAATAGTTTCAATTAAATATTAAAGAAGAGCTTGTAACCATGATCAAATCGACAGTTCACTTAAGCTATTTTAAAAATTAGTGTGTGAAGAGAAAAAGCTGTTTCCTCGTTTTCTCGATAATATTTCTTTGAAACTTGTGTTGTGAGTTGAAACTTCCAAATATTTATTTTTCAAATATTGTTTTATAGGACAAATTTTCCCCAAAAAAAGTCAATAATAAAGGAATACTAAATCTACGCTCTCTCAAAAACCCTTTATCTTTGAATCATTACTTATCATCCTGTTTGTTTACTTAATTTATTTGATTTATGTTTATTCAATAGACTGGGAATATTTAATCACATAAAAAAAATTATGTATTAATTTTATGTTAAGTACAATAAAATTTTTATTAATTTCAGGATTTCGAAGAAAATATTGAAGAGATTTTTGGTATGATTTTTTTAGGTGGGTTGGATTATTAGTTAATGTGGCGCGGCGCGTCAATTATTTTGTTTACAAATCTATTATTATTTTTTTGGGTAATTTTACTAATCATTCATGAATATATAATAAGGCGCCATTGGGGGGTGGTGTTTTTTGTGGATTTCTGTTGTTTATGATAAAATTTTAATCATCATTAATATTAATGATTGTAAGCAAAAATTATGTATAACTAGATGGATGTTTTCATATATCTGGTAATATATGAAAATTCAATTTCTATATTATAAATTGTAGTACCCCATTCACTCAAATTATTATTTTTACTCAAATTCTAGTGAGTTATTTATGACCAATGACTTAAAAACCAACAATCAACGTGCGTTTATTTTCGTTAGAGAATTTTTTTATATTCAAAGCAATAATTTCATTTCATATAAAAAAACGTTTTTTTTTTGTTTTTTCTTCGCACATACATATGTATGATTGTATTGCATAATCTTATGAATAGTTTTGTTGGTATTCGCACATTTGAAAATTTTCTAATTCATAAATAAATTCTAATTTTCAATTTTAGCTAAAGGAAATATAGTTTCTTCTATATTTGAAGAATAGTACAGGCGTTTGGGTATTTTTGGTAATATCGATAAACAAATGCATGGAATATTTCATGAAATGAATTAAACATATAATTATTTTAATCTTTTAATCTTAACCTTTTTAGAAATATTTTAATCTTTTCTAAATTGAATTAATAAATTTTTCATTTCAATTCACATTTTTTCAAACTAAATTAAAGCTAACCAAATTTTAAATATATATGAATATAATATTGTATAATCAGAAAATATTATTAATTTATTGATTTGTTAAATATATTGTATAATCATGAAATATTCCATGCATTTGTTTATCGATATTACCAAAAATACCCAAACGCCTGTACTATTCTTCAAATATAGAAGAAACTATATTTCCTTTAGCTAAAATTGAAAATTAGAATTTATTTATGAATTAGAAAATTTTCAAATGTGCGAATACCAACAAAACTATTCATAAGATTATGCAATACAATCATACATATGTATGTGCGAAGAAAAAACAAAAAAAAAACGTTTTTTTATATGAAATGAAATTATTGCTTTGAATATAAAAAAATTCTCTAACGAAAATAAACGCACGTTGATTGTTGGTTTTTAAGTCATTGGTCATAAATAACTCACTAGAATTTGAGTAAAAATAATAATTTGAGTGAATGGGGTACTACAATTTATAATATAGAAATTGAATTTTCATATATTACCAGATATATGAAAACATCCATCTAGTTATACATAATTTTTGTTGTAAGTTAAATATTCAGTCACAATATTTTTTACTCAAAATAATATATAAATCCAAAAATGAAATTCAATTTGTAAAGTAAGTAAATTTCTTTGAATTGACCTACAAAATTTTTAATTAAATAATTTCAATTTTCAGAGATCTGCTGGATGTCTGTCTGTGTTCAACATTCATATTAATGGTGACTAAATTAAAATTAAAATTATAATAATTTTTAATCATAATTTTTTTTTAGGTATACATTAAATTTTACCCAAAAATTTTATTCGCAGTGTAAAAGTAAAAGGTGTATACGGGTGGGTATATACCACAAAAAAAAATTGAAGGCTATATACATATAATATTTGTCTGCAATTTACTATAGAAATAAGAAACTTGTCTCAGATACTAACTATTTAAAGTATCTTTCTAATAAAAAATATCCGAAAAAGAAAAAAGATTTAATTACACATTAAAAAAAAGTAGAGAAAATCTCCAAAGGACAATATAAAAAAAAGGTATCCTTTTTCTACAGGTGGGGCATTTTGTTGTACAGCGTCATTTAAAAATTGATTTTTCAATAAAAAAAACAACTAATTAGTCTCATATTTATGTACATACAATGTACATATATAATAATATATTTTTTTGGTTACTTACCTTTATAATTATGCTCGGCTACCGAATCCTTAACTAAAACAGATGTTGGTACACAAGTGGCCAATGCCAATGATATTAAAAATATAAATGAGACAAACTGCATTTTCATTTCTAATATAGAGTAATTTTTAAAACAAAAACGTCGAAATGCTAGATAATAAAACTTAAATAAAAATTATTATTATTATTATTATTTTTAAATAAATTATAAAAAAAAAATATTTTAAAAATAATAATTAAAATATTTTTAATAATGAAACACTTTTTTTTTTAATAACTAAAAAAATAATAATAAAACTTTTGGTCTACTAGCTATATTACTTTTTAATTTCCTTTTTATTTTTCCGTAGCCTGAATTATTAAAGTGATCATCTTTTTGGCTAACACTAAAGCCAACTGGAATAATTTTCGATTAGAGCAACAGTTTATATAAATAATTTCGTTGCTGTTGTTGTTTTTTTTTTTTTTTCAAATTGTTCTGGTATCAAGGATAGAAAAGGATTTTGTACAAGTATATTATATCGTATATTTAGAAATATAAATGCTTTACTATGTATGTATATAGTATAATTAATTAAATGTATACCTATAGCTATTTATTAATCTGAAATAAAGTGGAGATTTTGGAACATAACAAAAAAAAAATGGTGAGTTTGCGCTATTTTATAAATTTTTCATTATTTCTTTTGGAAAATATAGAAATTATTTTAATGAAATATATGTGATTTTATCTATATGTTTACATTTGTTAATACATACCATTCTTTTTATCCATGTAATATGGTGTACATATATATTTATGATTATTTTATATATGCTTCAAAGAATTTTTTCTCGCACTTAATTTGTAAAGATTATCATTAAAGCATTTTATAGAAAATAAAATATCCTAGAAATCAAGATATTATAATTAAAAATTAATTAGTGTTGTTATATGTAGTTAGTTTAATTGAGTAATAGTAGTAAATTAGTAATGGAATAAAATTATGGAGTTTGTTTATTGATACATATATTCTTCCAAATTTTTTAACATATTTTTAAATATTAATTAATATATGTATATACAGACCGACTACCGATATAAGAAGTGTTTTTGGTGGATTTCTACTAGTGAGTTTGATTGAAATGTATAGAACAACATCAGAAAGAACTATATTCACTTTAAGTAAGACAAAATAACTAATTATATATTACTAGAAGCCTAAATAGGTTAGAATTCATGTTCCAAGATGTGACAGCAAATGACAGTTGGTCATTTTACCGCAGATTTGCTGTCACTGGAACATAAATTCTAACCTCTTTAGGCTTCTAGTTCTAGTATATACAGTTCGTTGGTTTAAGCAATAAGTCCTCTATTTTTAATTATTGTCATATTTCCTTTAACCTGTAATTCACTGCTCTAGTTTCGTTTAATATGATATAATTCTTAAAGTGTGATAGTTAAATTTTTAATAAAGCAAAATTCAGTTAATCAGTAAATTGATAACAACGACGATGGGGTTACTATACTATATAGGGCCTATAACCTAAATAAAATTCCATATAGTAAAATGAATTTGTTTCAAATTAAATATCCATTTTATCATAATTTGTTATCAAAGTAATAAGGTTTCATTAGATTATAAGTTAATATAAATATTAGAAACGAAATCAAATTATACAGTTGATGTTCGTATGGTACTATACTATCACTATAAATAATTATGGAAAAATTTTAATTTGAAACGAATTATCATTTTAATTAAAAGACATTTTACTCATTTCTTCCCCTTTATATATTTTTCTATATTTCTTCAGTAATATAAAATAACAAAGTAAATCGAAAATTATTTTATCAGTTATTTTATCTAGATGCGTTTAAGCTGAACTTCAGGTAAAAAAATATAGGAAATAATTTTATAATGATAGTAATACAAATAAAAAAGGAACCATTGTGTAATTAGAAACATTAAATAGTCGGCAAATAATTTAAGGAAGATGAACATAGAAATAAAATTTACTTAAATTCAATACTAATATTCAAATTTCCCAATACAAAATAGAGAATAATTTTATCATAACCGTCACCACAAAATCTCTGCTACATCACCGCATCCTTAACCGTTAGTAGTAACAATTTCAAAATATATTAACGCCATCTTGTAATCAAAAACTATACTACAAATATTTTTTCGCTATTCACTTCCACATTTTACTTTTGCGTTTGTCAGGCTTCATATATTTTCGCTGTCACTGTCATGTCATATGTCAGTAATTTAATTTATATAAATATCAAAATCCAAAATATAGAAGAAAAAAAAGAGTGTGTGACGATTAAAGAAAGAAATCATTTTTTTATACATATAAAAAAAAAGAAAATTCTAAAAAAATCTCTTTTATTATGAAAATTAATTAAATATTTATTTAAATAGTAGAATTGCTTTTAAGCTGTGAATTAACAATATGGATGACAACTTGTGGTAAGAAAAAAAAATATTTCCAAATTCCAACAAAAACTTTTTCCAAATTGTATTATTTAACTATAAAAGTCAATATTTACATAAATTTGTTAATTTACGATAATAAATTGTCATAAAAAATTAGTATAATTAAAAAAAAAGAACCAACGTGGATATTTTCTTTAATTGTAAAAAAAATTAAATCAATTAAATCGAGAACATTATTTTCGTAAATATTTTTATAATGAGGTCACAAGAACCTTAACTAATCTTATCTTAAATATATATTGTTATATATTATTGTTATATATTTGTGGAAATGATTTTAAATTATTGAAAATTTGCAGAAAAGATAATTTTAGTCTTTTTACACTGAAATATAGTCTTTATACACTTAAAAATAGTCTTTATATTTCAAATTAGTCTTTCACAAAAGAAATTCCTCGTAAGTATTTTAAATATTTTATTTAAGTAGAAACAAATAATACTTGTTTCTACTTAAGAAGAATATTTAGAAAATTTCCTATCATATTTGTTTCTACTTACATAAAAAATTTAAAATTTTAAACATAAAAAGACTATTTTGAAGTGTAAAAAGACTGTATTAAAATGTAAAAAGACTAATTTGAATTTTTAAAAGACTATATTTATTTAAGTGTAAAGATTAATTTGACCGGACAATGCTAAATGCTAAATTTTATTAGAATTTATTAAGTTCTTATATGTATTTTATTTCTTTTAATCTTTATAATAATAATAATTTTTTTTAGGCTAATTGAATTAGAATCAGCACTTTTAGATGAATGTAATGTTAATGATATATTTCAAATATGTCATGGTAAAACAATACCAGAAACATTACGACCAGATGTATGGCAAGTATGTTTAGATGTACGGCATAAAAATGATCAAATGTCATTGTTTAATGAAATCTATGATTTACCATTTCAAAAACAATTACGTGAAGATTGTAATGAAATTGTTGATAAAATTGGTAATGCTGATGAAGATAAAGTATCTGTTGTATCTGATATAGAATCAATATTAACATTTTATTGTAAAAATCGTAATTTTCAATATAAAACAAATAATGGTTGGATTGAATTATTATTACCATTATTATCATTGAAATTAAAACGATCTGATACATATAATTTATTTGAATCAATACGTGATACATATATACCAAAAGGTTGTATACCAAATGGTAATGTATTTCATGTATTTCGTTTATTAATATTATATCATGATCCAGAATTATGTACAATGTTGGATACAAAAAAAATTACACCAGATTTATATTCAAAATCATGGTTTCAATCATTATTTGCATCAACATGTAATTTATCAGTAATATTATCAATGTGGGATTTATATTTTCAACATAGCGATCCATTTTTAGTATTTTTTTTAAGTTTAATAATATTGATAAATGGTCGTGAACAAATATTATTAATGAAAGATAAAGAAAAAGATGAAATATGTAATTTTTTAATAAATATGCCATGTGCTTTAGAAACAGATGATGTTATTGATTTTTGTTCATTAGCACAATATTATGCATTAAAAACACCATCATCATTTAAAACAGATTTTTTAAAAGCATTATTTGGTACACAAATTGAAAATAATATATATATAACAACAAATAATAGTAATAATAATGATAATTGTATGGTATCACAAGCACTTTGTTTACCTGTATCTGTATATGAATTAATTGAAAATTCATCAATTGAATTAACAACACCAGATGCTGTTAGATTTTTTTTAGTTGATTGTCGTCCAGCTGAACAATATAATGCTGGTCATTTATCAACAGCATTTCATTTAGATTGTAATTTAATGTTACAAGAACCAATAGCATTTTCAACAGCTGTACAAGGTTTATTACGTGCACAACGACATTCAATTGAAGCAAATTCAAATGCTGGCGGTGAACATTTATGTTTTATGGGTAGCGGACGTTTAGATGAAGATCAATATACCCATATGGTTGTAGCATCATTTTTACAAAAAAATACCCAATATGTATCATTATTAAGTGGTGGTTATAAATCAATACATGAATATTTTGGTGATCATATGACTGATTGTTTAGAAGATCATGATAATAAAAAATGTTTAGTTTGTATAAAAAATCAAAATGATTCGTCATCAAATATTGGTAGTGGTGGTAATAATAAATTTCAAACAAATAATAATAATAATTTAAAAACACGTAATAAATTACATGATCATCAGCAAAGTAGTAATAATATAAATAATTCAACATCGGTAGTAGCACCATCAACAGATATTTTTAGTAAAATATCAGCAGCTATGAGAACAAAATCACAAGAAGTTAAAGGTAAATTATTAGATATTATTGTAAATCCATCTGTAAATAATACAAATACATCAAATGGCGGTAATCAAAATCAACAAGTCATTGAAAAACATGTATCAAGTCAAGAAAAAAATGGTAAACGTTATCGTAATGTTGCACCAGTATTTAGTATTGATGAAGATAATGACGATCAACCAGATCAATCGAATTGTAGTACAACAATTGGAAATTATGATAATAATCTTGACTATAATAATAGTGATAATATTGGTGATGGCAATGGTAAAAACGTAATTATAATTAAAGATTATTTAAAATTACCAGAAGTAATGAATTCATTTAAATGCCAAGAGGTTCATATGAATGGATATATGTATGATAGTTTATTAATAATAACACAAACACATTTAATTGTATTACGTGAATTAGAAAATCCAAACGGTCAAGCACAAATAATTGTACGTCGACCATTATCAAGTATTGTTAAAATAACAGCTAAAAAACGTCATAGAGATTTAATAACATTTAAATATGGTTTTCCTGATGGTGATGGTTTATTAATAACAGATATGGATCGATTTTTAATACCAAATGCTAGTGAAGCAACACAAATTATTTCAAAACATATTGTCCAAACATTGGATGATGCAAAATTAACATAATTTTT
This sequence comes from Empis stercorea, assembly GCA_949752835.1. Lineage (NCBI taxonomy): Eukaryota > Metazoa > Arthropoda > Insecta > Diptera > Empididae > Empis > Empis stercorea. Next base: position 49,748,987 of record OX457089.1, read on the forward strand.
AATTAAATATGTTAATTTGAAATATTTTTCCTATTAAATTATTTCTTTTGAAAATTACATTCTGTTCTGGTAATCATTTTGGTTTTTATAATATAGAATATAATATTATTTATAACCGCCAAAAACGGAGAAAATATGAAATAAAAATTAACAACAAGTTTTAATTTTATTTTCTTGGATATTGTAAGAGTGTATATTTAAATTTTTATGTAATTTATAATTTATGTTTTATTATTGTAGGAATTAATTATGAAAATCATTTATCGAAAAACAAAAATTCTTTATTATTAGTCCAAATGGAAAATGAAAAATTTTAAAATAGAAAGTAAAAAATAATTTTAAAAAAGAAAATGTAGAAATTTTGAATGAAAAAAAACTAATAATCTAATATTATATTTGCAAAATTTTATTAATAAAAACAAACAAATTGTTTATTATTTATTTTATATTTAGTGTATTTAATTAATTTTTTTAGCAAATTGATATAACCTCAAATATTAACTTACGAAAAATTCCCAATAAGAATTCTGCACTAAAATCGTGTGCTATATGGGAGATTGAAAAATATTGTACAAAAGAAATTGAGTTGGCAACCCTGCCTGAGCTGTCAAACTATATAGAATAATTTTTTTGTGAGCGGATTTGCAGTAGTTTTTTTCTCTTTACCATTTGGGAAAAAAAATAACAAAAATTACAAAATAATTTATCAAATATTTTTTGAATTAAAATTAAAACAAAAATTTGTTGATTATTTGCAATTTTAATGAAATTGCCAGGTGTCAAAGGTTTATTAAAATTTTAATTGAATTTTGTGAATTATTTTGTTTCTGAAAGTTCAGATCGACAGTACACAATTTTTTTTGTCGCTCCACAGTTTTTCTTATTGTATAATTAAATAAAACTAATTAATTATCGAAAAAGGATTATTTATAATAATAAAAATTAAATTTATTGTTATATTGTTATATTAAAAAAAAAGAGGTAAGTAAATAAATTATTTTTGAGGTTATATATTTTTTCACCTGTATTGTTGTTACCTACTATATAGTAGTAAGATATTTCTTTATTGTTCGTTTCTGGGCAGAAATTGTAATTTGCTATGTCTTTTTCCAGCTTTTTTTTTTATTATGATATGACAAAAGGTCAGTAATCTTGGAACTTAAGATAAAAACAAAATGAACTTAATAAACAAAATGTACACATAACTAGGTATATTGTATATAATACCAATCTCATTATTATTGTATTTAGTTTTGTTTATAACTTGATAGTGTAACAATAATAATTTTTTATTACATGATTATTGTTTATCTATAACTTATTAACTCTTTAGTTTACCATTCCTACACATTACGAAAAATATTGTCTTGGAAAGTTGTGCACTCAGCAACTAAAAGCCATCAAAGAAATCTGATCATAAAATATACTACTATATTTTTTTTAAAAAATTCTGAACCAATTTAAATTTACGTGTATTTTAATTTTAAATCCTTTTATTTAAAATTTTTTGTAAAATTTTAATGGGCAAAATATACGTGGCAGACTTATGAAAAAATTAACATATGGCATAATTTTTTTTATATTGCAAATAAACTGGAATTTAGCAGATTTGCACAATAAAAAAAATATGTCGTTTAATCACCTTATATACATTACTTTTCAATAAAAGTCAACATAATTTTTTTGATTAAATATTTACTTTTGATATACCAGAAAATAAATCTATAAATTAGAATTTGATAAAGATAGAAAAATATTCTTAGTTTATTTACTTCCTATAAAATGTGTCGTCAATTGTTTATGGTATACTAAGTATATACATTATATACAATAATTGATTTTTCCCCATGTACATATATGTACAAGTATCCTTATCGTTTTAAAGTTGAATATTTAAGTAACATTAAATATCCTACATGATGTACTGGTGAAAATTGTAATTTATTAGATTGTTGTTGTTATTTATTTGCCATTGTTATAATAAATATTTTTAAATTAATTTATTAATTATTAGGTTTACTTGGTGTATCAATTAATACATTCAATCGATTTAGTATAGCAGAGTATTGCATAGTTGATCATCATAATTAACTTAATTATTATTTCCAATTCCAAGTAAGATTACACGTGTCTCAATTATAAATTTAGATTTTATTTTCAAAGAATTAATTTTTTTTTTAAAATAAAATATGAATTACAATATTTATTTAGTTCATAATTTAAATATTTTAATGAACACTGTCTGTGTTTACAATATTGAGGAGTAAATAATATTTGCTGCTTCAGTAATTTAATATTAAATTCTTTTAATTTACTACTAAAATTTATTAATTCATATTAGCATAAAGTTAATTACATGTATACTCATCGATATACATAAGTAAAATCGTTTCAGTAAAATTCATTTTTGCTTTATAATCACTTTATAATCACAAAAACAATATATTCGATCCTTTCGATGTCCTTTCTGCTTTTGACAAATTAATATTAATACATAAATATGTTCGATATTCAAAACAAAACATCGACATTCTCTCTAGGTATTGAAATTAAATATCGGACAAAGATTTCTATTTTTTTAAGCAACATGAAAAAAAAAGTTCTTGGAGAAAAAAAATGATTCTTGGTTTTTTTGCCTTTTATTGTTATTAAAGTAGAACTTACAATTCAAATACGAATCACTTTTTTTTTGCTGGTTATTTAAAAACAATAGGTATATGTTTTTCGATCTCTTCTGATTTTGATAAATTAATATTAATACAAGTTTTATCAATTTATTATCTTTCAGATGAAATTTCAAAATAGTACTAATAAACCAATTGTCTCTGAATGGGAAGAAAATGTTTTATTTGATGCAGATGATCCAGATTTTTGTAATTCAAATTTACGTTTAAATGTTTTACAACCTGTTAATTCGATAGCATTAAAAAGTAAGTTAAAAAAAAATTCCATTATTTACAAAAACATAATTTTTTAATAATCGATATTTTTTTATCGTATTTTTTTATTTATGAATAATTAAATAAAAATATTTTTGTGTTATTTCACGTCATTTATTTATAATAATACGGTAATATAAATATAAATAATTTAAGTATTTATACAAAAATATGCAAAATTTTAAACCGGAATTAAAAATTTTCAAAAAGTATTTCGTTCTAGAACACAACTGGATAAACAAAATTGTAATTAATAGTAAGAAATAATCAAATACTTTTTTTATTATACACAATGGAAATTTCCTCTTTCGACTTTTTTTTTTAGAAGAAAATATGTTTGGGAAAATGGTTTTTGATTTTATATGTTTTGGATATCGTATTTTTTTTTTATTAATCAATAATTGTGTATCAGATTCCAATTGATTCGTAAAAATTTTAATTAGTTTATTATACCTTAAAAATGTATAAATAAATAGTAAAAAAAAAAATATGTTTTGTACGATGGAAAATTACTTAATATATTTTTAAAAAAAAAAGTATTTACTTATTTAATAAATAATATGAAAAAAAAATTAAGGAATAATAATGGCAAGCGATTCTTGCTACAATAATAATAGTAATAAATAAATACATATACTATTTCTAATTTGATTTCTGCTAAAGTATAGTAAAATTTCACGCGGTAATTATAAATCACAGCTAGAAGAATTTAATTTTATTGAATTTAAATTACAAAATTTTATTGTGCAAATTTTGGGAATTCCCATTTTTAAAATTTAATTTTTTTTGTTCAAAGTTTGAAATTTAATAAAGACGAATGGAAATTTTTTTTTATGACACCCAATTTGTTTACATGAAATAATTTTTAATAATTCAGTAATATTTCATATATATGTATATTATATTCGCATACTTAATTCTTCGATTTCATATTGTAAATAAAGTAATTTGAGAAGAATAATTATAATTTTTGTTGTTGTCTTGAAAAGCTTTTCCTTACCTTTACGTTAACTGCTAATAAAAATAAATATTTTTATTGAATTGACAAAAATAATTTAGGATTAATTTAATATATTTTTTTTTTGTAATAGCAATTAAAAATTTATTAATTAATTTTTGTAATAATTTGAAAAAAAAAAATCAAATTTAAGTTTATAGTCTTAAAATTTAAAATTTAGTTCATTCAAAAACAAATAAACATTTATTTTGAATTGTAATTTAATATTTGTCGAGTGCCTTAAACGTTTCCCATATTTCCAATGAAATTACCTAATCAACATTTTTAAAGTGCGTGTTCAATCAGATACAAATAAAATTGCGGACATGTTTTTTTTTTTTAAATTTAATTTATGTACTTATACTAAATTTTATGATATGACAATAATGATAATATGAAAATTTTCAAAAAAACAAATGTTTAGGTTCATTTAATTGAACCAAATTTGAAAAATCCTTTTTATTAAGTACAAATTCTATAATATACTTCTTTAAAATTGCTAAAGAAAATATATTTTGGTACATAAACAATTTTATTTTTAGATCCCCCTTCTAAATAAAATGATTATAAAAACTAAGGCCTATTACTTAATAATAAAGTTATTTCTTCTAATCAATTGTAAATTATTTTACTTATCTATTTTTATATTTTTGGGGTATTTTTTTTTATTGTTAAAATGTTTAAAGTTCATAATTGAATGTGACTTTACAAAGAGTACATTATAATTATTATTAAATTATATTTTTGATAAAAAATCGATTCTATAAATATAATTGTTTTCTTATACATAAATAATTTTAATATAATAATATTATTTTACGGAAGAGGATTTAAATGTGTCTCTTTTCGATTTATAATTATAAAATGTTTGAATTTCGTGATCGATTTTTAACATAAAAATTATATTAATTTGAAAATTTTAACAAAAAAATTTTCATAAATCCAAAACAAGATAACAATAAATTATATTTATAAGATTAGAAACAAAATTTATTTTAAAATTTATTTCCTTTGATATAGCTTTGATATATTGAATTGCTGAATTCAAATATTTATTTACACAGATGAAATTTTCAATTACTATTTATAGATTTGATATAAAATTTTTTTTAGGTTTATCTACTTATAGATCAGAAAATTTATACTATAGAAATTAATTAATCGTGGAATTTTTGTATATTATTGTATATTTGGGAAATTCCCTTAAAAACATTTTTATGAATGGTTTTTGATCTTAATATTTTTTCAAAACAAACTAAGTATATTTGTTATGTTGATTAAAACTTGTAATTAATTATATAAATAATTTAATGTGATTAGGTTAAAATTTATTGTTTACTTATCAAATTAAAATAATTTTTAATAATTTTTTTAAACATTGATAAAATACATATTAAATATTTGTTTTTAAAGTTTCAAATTGTTTATTGAAAAAAATTTGTTTTGTTTTGGGTTAGTAACGAATTATAAAACTAATCAATAAAATTTTTCTAATTTAATATATTTTTCTTTTTAATATAAAATACTTTCCATTTCAAGGTTAGGGTTAGGTTAAAGTGGTTTACAATAGATTATAATGTTTTTTTACATTTTACATTTGAATTTGCAATCTACAATAATATCTCATTAAAATTTAACTTTATGTTATGATGCAATCAGAAATTATCAACAATTTGTTTTAGTATTGTAGAGTTTGTCCATAGTTTGTTTGCCCTCAATAAGAAAGGTTAGCACCCACCAAGACAAATATTTAATTTTCCAATTAATCTTGTTGTTATTTAATTTTAATATTAAATATAATTTTTTTTATCAATTTCTTATTTAAATTGTATACTAATAAAATTTGAAATTTGAAATTTACCAGAAAAAATTCAAATTATTTTTATAGATTGGACCAAAAAAAATAAGAATATAAACACGTTCAACTTGCGTGTAAATAAATAAATTTAACAAATTTAATCACATCTCAATTTTCCAAATTGAATTTGCACATTAATCGGTTGAGAAAAATAATATGTTTTTTTTTTTGACTATATTAAAGATTATTAATTTTAATCTCAAACTAGAAATTTGTCATAAAATTATTGTCTGTTCTGTAATAATGAAATGAATCAGCAACCAAAAAGAAGTTCAATTATTATATTTTTATAATTTTTTTCTGACTTATCAACAAAGTGTGTATTACCCACCAACGTGATCTGAGATGTTGTCTGAATCTAAGAAGTGTGGCAAATTAAATATTATTTGCTAAGCAATATATTCTATTTGTTAAATTTATTTAGCAAATATTATTCTGATATTTCAGATTTTTATATTAAGTACATACTTATATATCAAATTAGTAATCCAATATTTTTTTAATTTGAACATTCATCAGATAAATAAATTAGATTTATTGTGACAAATTTTGTTTATCGAAAATAAATTCAAATTAATTCATTGGTCACAGTGTCATTTATCTAAAACGTTTAATTTATTTTTTGAAAATTCGGGAATTATAATTTCTAGGTCAGCTGATATAATATTTTAGATTAATAAATACTTAAAATCAGCTGACAAATTATAATTATCTTAATAAACTGAAGCAAAATTTAGATACTGGTAATTTTAAACGTTCCTCAATTTGAAATAATAAAGGTAGTTTTTTTAGAGATATATACTATGAATTTAAGCCTCAACTGATAACGAACACCAGATAATAATATCAACCTTAAATTTTAATAGATATCTGGCAATTGCCTTCTATTAACTTTATGGCGTACAATTTAATTTTGAAATATCTAGGAACTTACCCATGCTTTCAAAATGTTTCTTACTTTGCAAAATTTAATTATATATATATATTTTAAAGAAATTCCTTAACCCAATCAATCGGAAAGTTAATTTTACTATAAATTGATTTAATAATGAATTATTTATTTTTATAGAATATTTGAATTTTCAAAATTAGTGAAAGTTATACAGAAATAATTTATGTATATAAAAGTTATTTTAATATCTATTTTTATGTCTCCGTTTAGTTAAAAACATTAATCTTTATTATAGATAGACATTCTAAATATTTTTTATATAATTTATAATAGTTAAATTTTCTATCAGTTTAATCCACCGGCGTCTGCTAAAATTAGAATCATAAATATTTCAGATTTTATTATAATAAATCTAATTAATATTGTCTATTAGTATATAGTTTAATTGGCTTATATAAAGTCATTAAATAATTTTTTTTAATCGCTTAATTTAATATCTATAATTTCATACACCAACCTTGTTTTATTAACTATATTCGTCAAAATCAGACAATTTTTTTATTTATGTACAATTTAAAGTTCAGTGCCAGAGAAAATTCTTGGAAAAGTAAAAGTAATTTTACAATTTATTTATTAAACAAATTTATAAATAGCTAATTATAAAATAATTTATAATAAATATTATTTTTGTATTTTTAGCGATGTATATAAGTAATAATATATATTATGTAATTTAGTTAATTTGTAATTTAATATATATATATTTTCAAATTGCAATTTAAAACGATAAACAAAATAATTAAAAATAATATTTTTGAACAGCTCATTTATGAAACTTTGAGCTTTTCAAAATTCTATTAATAAAATTTTTCTAATTTTGTGATTGTATAATTATACTTAACTGATAAAAGTGATTTATTTAAATTTATTTTGTTGAAAATATTTTTTTTGTTTAGTCTCATCTTCTTATCTGAATTTTTTTATATGTAATTTAATATTATATATATATATATATATATTTTAAAGAAATTCTGCATTTTTATCTTAGGAAAATTACTTTAAATTCGAGATATAATAGAATTTTGCTGCATAAAAATCTTTTAATTTAATCTTCTGTAGAATTTTATGTTTAAATATAATTTCTAGCATAGTATAAGCCAAGATAAATATTATCTTATAGCAAATATTATTTTGCTTTTCCAAACAGCTGGAAACATTAAATGAAATACTTCTATCGGTACACTCATGGTGGTTTCAAAGGATTTCGGTAATGTCAAACATAAGTTGAAAACGTATAGTACTAATTTCGTAGCTTCGTTTGGACACCGATTAACAATCATCCTTCCATGACAATTATACAGAATTCTGCCCGATAACAGATCTTGTCTATATCTGTCTCAAAAGACGAAAAGTTAAAATATATTTAATTAATTTTACTTGCATAAAGGTATAGTGTGAATATAACATTAAAAATGTATATTAAATTTATCAGCATTTTGGAGCTGATACGCGTGTCTGTCTACACGAAAACAATATTTTTTTTTTAATTTGCAAGCATTAAAAAATTTTAAAGAAAAAAATTATCTTTCGCAATTAATTGATATTTAATACATCAGTGATATTTTTTTTCAAAACTAAAATGTAAATATAAAAATATCAAAATAGATTATACAAAAAATCTAAAACTTATATAATATATTTATTCAAATTCATTTTGATAAATTGTTATTTTAGTTAATTTTGTAATTTCAACATTTATCCATTTTGATAAAATCACTAAATTTGAAAATTGTTTGTTGCAAATATATTGTTTGTTGCAAATATATTCAAAATATATGCAATTAAAAATTTTAATTAACTGAAACGCCTAAATATAGGCAATATTTCTATATTAAAAGTAAAAATACCTTTTTTAATATTAAATTGTATCTTAAAAAAATTAAATTTTAAATATTTATGTAAAAAATACGTAGTTATCATATCTAATTTTCTTCTAAATTCTTTTTATAAACAAAATAGATAAAATTTTACGTAAAATCAATATTATTTAAACATGACCTAACATTTTATTCAAAAATAAATTTTTAATAATCCCAAAAAAAAAAAAAAAAAACAGAATTTTCCGTACTGACGTCACAATATTTTACATCCGGTCGTTGAACATGGACACAAATTTCTATAAGTAAAATATTATACTATACAAAAACAATTTTCTACTGTTGTGTTTGCCAAAAAAGTTTTTCCTTTCGTTGAATATAAAAAAATGGCGTAAAAATAATAGCAAATTTTCCTCTCTCCATTGTCTAAAAAGAATCATTTGAATGAAAATAACAGGTGCCATGCCATGACTATTGAAATTGACCTACGCAATATCGATTCATATTTTTATGGAAAAAAAAATAATTAAAATTTTCCTTTCAGAATAATAAAAGAAAAACAATCAATGACATAGAAATAGAAAAATAGAATATTTTTCATAAAGGTTAATAGAACTTTAAAGGACTTTGATTTGTGTCCTTATTTCATTGTTTTTTATAGAAGTTTATGTTATGTCTATTTTTCTATTTTTATATTTGAAGGGTCGAGTGCCATATGTGCCTAATCCACAAAATGTGATATATGTAACTTACGGTTTATATTGGTTCACAATTTAAAACAATTTGTAAGTTAGTAAAATTTAATATTTTGTTGCTAACCACCATATTTCATTTAATTAAAAGGCATTCATGTAATATCAATTTATCTGATCGAAATTTTTGTGACTTAGGCACCTATATGGTACTCAACCCTTCATTTCATAATATTCTAAGTATAGTACAATGATTGATTTCTTACTCAATATTTCTATTCTTCATCTTTTTTAAATCATGTGTCTAATTTCCATAATCTGGCAATCATATCGAGATCATCTCATCACAAGTATTTTTTTATCATTTTCCCTCTTCTTCTGAAAGTACAAGTATGTGTACATTTTATTATTCTATTTTCATCTAATCAAAATACAATATTGCATCAGCTAAATTTGTTTATTTTGTATATACTTTTAATTATACAATTATTATCATCTAATAATGATGACACTGATAATGAAAATTTTGAACGTAACAACCTTGTTTTTCCATCACTTTGTAATCTCTCCCTATACATAAATATTTTATATTCATGTTTGCTTTAATTCTTAATTATTTGTTTACAAAATGTAAACAGAAAAAAAAATAATGATGCAATGATACTTGTGTACTAGAGAGTAGAGCTTAGATTCAAGCTCACTCCAAAGAAATCTTATATTAAATGACCATGACAGTAATAAACATGTGATAAAATTTTCAGAATATTAACTTTTAATTTATGGTGTGATTTTTTTGTCCGAATTTATTATAATTATTTTTTATATTTTACTAATCATTTTTATTAAAAATTTATTGTCTTAAAAATTTAGTTGTCATAATAAAAGCTGATTTTCTGGTTCATCGGCTTCGTCGGTCGGTCATGTTATCATTTAAAAAAAATATATGTACATATGTATGTAAATAGTAAAAAAATATTAAATAATTTGAATATAAAAAAACTGTTTAAAATTAATTTTCTGAAATCCAAAAATAAAATTAATTAGAAATGAACGGAAATGAATTAATTGTGTTCCATTTTTATCAAAATTGGAATATTAAGTAAATTTGTGATTCAATATAAATTCTATAAAATATTTAAATGTTATTATTTATTTTTATTCTGGTTAATTTTAAAAATTGAGGTTAAAAATGTCAACAATTTTATTTTGTATTGTAAATAGAATTTTTTTGTTAAATCTAAATTAGGTGAAAATTTAATGATAATTTCTATATATACACATATTCTTTTCACGTAGTTGTTGAATGATTCAATAAATGTTATTGACTTTTGGCAAAATTATTGGAAATCCTTCAAAAATCAATTTTTTTTAAATTAATGTTAATAATGTTAAGACCAATGTATGGAAATTCTTATCAAAAAGCTTGGGCCTAAGCCTATCTCTTTAGACGTTTTAGCGGAGAAACTATTAATTGCAACAAGCTAATGGCTTTCTACTAGTGAGTCAATTGTTGTCAACAATTGGACTCGACCACCAGCATTTTTCCCAATCTTAAAATTTACATATTGCTGTGTATATTTTATTACCGGTACTTATTTAAAGCTGAGTCAACTTAGAACGACATTTCGATGCCTCGGCCGGGAATTGAACTCATGGCCTCATGCACCGCAGCATAGTACACTACACACTAAAGTTTAATGATATTTTGGTTTAAATTACTGAAATTACTGAATAGTCCGATCGTAAGTTTATTCTTTCTGTTGTGTAGTTTTAAAAAACTACTTTAAAATTATGAATAATAATTAAAATTTACAAAACAAAACTAGTTTTTTTTTCAATCTTAAAAGCATAACATCATCGTTGTAATTACATAGTAAAGTTTAAATGTAAAAAAAAATTATGAATGAAATTCTCTTGATTAATTTAAAATTTATTTGTAAAACTTTTATTTTCCGGGATTTGTAAAATAAATTTACATAATTTCAACATTAAAAATTTTAATCGTTCATTGAACTTTTTCTACAATTTAGTAAAATATTTATAGCTATGTATACCAAACAGAAACTTGTAATAATAACACAAATTTTTGATATATAAATAAGGAAATAAAATCAATTTTGTATATATACAAAATATTTTATAATAATATTATATAATTTTAAACAATTTTTATTGTACAAGAATTTTTGAATATTATTTCCTCATGAAAATTTTTTTTTTATTTAAACTTGAACTTGAAATTATGCAAAATTTAAAACTTAAAAAAAGCTTCTTTATATACCAAAAAAAAAATTCTTAAATTTCTTCCATTCTATAATTTCTATAAACTATATTTTTTTTCTTGTTTCTAAATTATTGTCAGTTTTTTAAAATTAGCTTATAAAAAAAATTATACTCCAATATTTTTTTCTTCTGATTCTTTTAACTAAAAATAAACTTGATTCTTTTTTTTTAAAGTTTATTTTTAGATAAAAAAGTAATTTTTTGTTTTGTATTTATATTACTTAAGTGTACGAAATTAGATCTACATAAACAACAGCAAAAAATTAAATTTTATGGCCCCTCAATAATTAAGATTATTGCTAAAAAGTAGAAGGCAATCTAAATTTTGTTGTTGTCAGAATAAAATTTATAAAAACTGCCAATAAATTTTTTTACCACAACAAAAATTTGTTTAATTAAAAAATAATAAATTAACATAAAATTATTAAAATAGATTAAAATTAATTTTATGTTAATATAAAAATTGAAAGAAAATAAAATTAAAATTTATTTTTAGTTTCTTGGTAAAAAAAGAATTTGCATTGGAATTTTTCAAAAATTTTCTATTTTTTCGCAAAAAATTTAAATTTAAGTTAAAAATTTCATTTTTATAAATCAATGCATAAATTTTGAATTGACGTAATTGAAGCTTTTTTTATTTGATATCATAATAATGTAGTAGAGTTATATACATAATGTTGTTACTGTGACCGTCGTGACCTTGTTAAAGCAAGTGAAATTAATTTCGACTAGACGTAAATTCTTGTGTAATTAATTTCTTATGAATTTTCAGAATTTAATGGTACAAAATACACTATTAAATTTAAATTTCATAGAATTCTTCTATTTTGATTTGTTGTACGACTAAATTATATATTTAAAAAAAAAATTAGATTTCTCCAAAATGATAAAAGAATTTCCGAGAAATATTTTTGATAAGGTGATGCTAATTTTTCTTCTTTTTTTTTTTTTTTTTTTGTTAATTTTATTTAATAAAAATTAGCAACTTAATGTTATCACATACACAAGATGTGTATAAACCTCCCTTTAAAATTGAATTACTTATAAAAAGAGACATCTACAAATACTCCAGACATTAAAGTAAATATAAATAGAAGTTTTTCAAGTTTATTTTTAAAAAAAAAATTCAAATGCCAGTTTGAACTAGTATAAAAAAAAAGTCTTGACAAATAAAAAAATAATACTTTAAATTTGTAATGCGTTTTAAAAAAATTAAAACCTTTTAAAATTAATAAAAAAAAATTTTTGTTAAGGTGTTTATCTTTTTGAAAATGTGAAATAGAGAAGGACATCTTTTTGTCTTATAAATTAACACTTGTAAAATATTCTAATAAACAACAATAAAATTTTGAACTTTTATTTTGATATAATTTGATAGAAGTTGAATATCACTTCTCAAAGTCATAGGCAAAAAAAAATATATTTGAATGGATTGGGAAAATACATATGTATGTTAATTTTTTTACGAAACACAAAAATTACCTTAATAAATAAATAACAATTGATTTTTCTACAAAAGTTCAATTATTGTATACGAAATATGGAAAGAAATAAGAAAATTTGACTAGGATTCACTCTAATCGGGCAGTAAATTTCAAATTAGTATATTGATTAGCAGCCAATTCTAAATATTGAGGAAATTTCCCATCATGACACAAAATGCTAAAATTTAAAATATTTTTCGGTTCTAAATGGATGGATTAAATTGTATTCTACCCATCGCGCTGCTCCCCTCTAATCTATGAAAAATCACGTGAATAATAAAATTAATTTATTATAAAATTATCTACGATTTTTTTGACTAAAAATTTTCATGCTGTGTCTCTAATAGCCAATAATTATTTGTTAATTGTTTTAGGCATACTGCGTAGAAACAAACTGAAAATTGACTCTATCTAATGCTAACTATACAAATCAGTTTAATTGTATTTACTTTAAAAAATATACAATTTTTTTTTTTGGTTACTTTTTGAAACAAATCAGAAAAAGATTTTTTTTATATCAGAAATTTTTTAAATTTTATTTGTTCAATAATCATTTTTTTAGACAAAAAATGCTGTTTAAATAAAACTGTTTAAATAATCTGCTTATATTGTCAATTTGAAAAACGTAATTTAAAGAAAATTAATGAAAAAAAAAATTTAAAACTTTATTTATCTACAAACAAAAATTTTTTTATTTAAATTAAGAATTTGTAGCAAAAATATAAAATTTTATAACCACGCGACCACAAACGATTAAAATAATTGACAATTTTACTTATAAATCATTAACATACATAAATTGACGAATTTAATAGCTAGTAAATAATTACATTTGGAAGGGTTAATTTTTTACTATTACACTATAATTCAGAATAATTTAAAAAATTTAATTATACATATATAACTACAAGTTTTTACAACAATTTGTTGGTTAATTACATAAATTGAATGTGTAAATTAGAATTAAAGTTACTATATGCAAAAATTTGTGGAAAATTTTGAATTAATTTAATAGGAAACAGATGGCAAAATCTAATCATTAATTGTATACCAAGTCTCATAGCGACAAGGAGAATTTTAGTTTTATGCCTATGACTTTTTGCATATGTTTTTTGCCTAAGTGATTATAAATTGACAAAAAACAGCATTGTAACGTGGTGCAGTAACCAATTAAATCTTCACTACCCAATTGAATGTTCGCTGATGGATTTCTATAAAGTTCATTCCCATTTTAGTCTGTTATTCTCATTCTAGTCTAAATTCAAATTTAATCCCGCCAAAATGTAAATCAAAAAGCTTCTCTTTCACTTGAAATTAAAAAAAATTTAAATGAAACAATAATATTTAAATTAACAAAAAAGTTAAAATGTCTTTGAACCAGGAAATTAAATTATTTCTTTCAGTCTATAACATACTATATATATATATATTTTTTAATTTATAAATTAATTATAGAAAAATATCAAAAAAATTGTATTTTGTAGGAAAATTTTATATATTATAAAAATACATTTTCATTGGAAATAAAATAAACACGGATTTAAATAAATTGCAATAATAATTTAATTATGTATAAAAAATCATTCAAATTTTTTTTTTGAGTGACAATCAAGTTTGGATGCACTCAGCAAAAACATTTTTAAAATTTAAATAAATATAAAATTAATAAAACAAAAAAATATCTTCAAGTTTATATACTAAAAATTTCAAAGAATTTATTATTTATTTTTTAATTTTAAATTACGCATAAAATTATTTACAATTACAATTGACGCAGAATTGTAGAATTTTATATGGAAATAAAAATAATGTTGTTGTTGTAAGATTTAGTGGAAATTATAATTTTGGGAAGTTGATAAAATTCACATTAAAATTCAAAATCTGTAATAATTTTTTTTTTAAATTTAATTAATATTCAAATAGTATTTTTTTTTATCAAAATTAAATGAAACCTTGAAATTTTAGGTAAAAAAAAAACTGTCGACGACTAATAAAGAAAAAATAATGTTTGCACCAAAATTTTTAATTATTTGTACAAGTGTTTTATCAAAAATTTATTTATTTAACATTTTGATAAGTAAATAAAGGCATGACGTTAGAACTTGTAATAAAATAAATTAATTATAGTGTAAATATACGTGTCATTTTTATACATATATAAATTATGTATGTATATCATTAAAATAAAATAACTAAATTTCAGATTAGCTATAGAACGTTTTAGCTGCAAAACATTGAAATTTCCGAATCATTGCAAGAATTGTCACAGGAAATTTTTCTATAGGATGTCCTATGGACATGTACCTATAGTATAAAATCATTGTTATCTTATATGGCTATAATATAAAATAATAGTATACAAGTTGGTTAAATTTCACATTATTTTTTTAGCATATTCAAAGAAATTTCCTTGTGCAGAATAACTGACATTACAAGAACGATGTTGTCCAAAACAGATCAGTGTTATTGAAATGCTGCCAAAATTAATGAAACTAAATTCATTCATTCATCCTCCAACTTTCCATTCCAGTTTCATGTTAAATTTTAATTTGTAAATTTTATAATTTTTCATTTCAAACGAAAAAAACTAGTCTAATAAAGCAACTTAACTTGATTTTCAAAGAAATTCAGAAAAGCTATAAAGAAATTCATTTTCATTATACCATTCTTCCTGTTTCCTCAATGCTTTCTTACAATTTTTTAAATCGCATATCTATATAATTAAATTATTAAACTACAATAAATCGCATTTACGATTCATAATTTGTATATAAATTTTAATTTCCGAATCGAATCTTTTTTTGAATCATTAAAGAAAACATAATTTTTTTAAAAAATGGAAAAATTATTTGTTTTAATTCTATTAATAAAAATTATAATTAAAATAATAATAAAAAAAATTATCTAAAATTAACTTTTTAAACGCATTTAGTTTGGCATTATAGTAAATAGTAGGACTACGTGACCATCAAATATATTATTATTTTTTGGTGTTTATTTCACCGAAATATTATTAGGTCAACACAAAATCACACACAGGTGAAGATATGTTTTTCGTATCACATATAATTATTTGATCTTTCAATTATTTTTATTTTCTTGTGTTTATAAAGGAAGGAAGATTATAAATGTTTTTTTGGACAACAAAATAATAAAATTTTATATCAAAACAAACTAAATGATTTTTCTTCACACGTGGAAAATTATTTATAAATAAATAAAATATATTTTAATTTTCGAATTTTTGCAATTTAATAAAATTTATGCTAATTTAACATAAAAAAAACATAGTAAATAGTAATAATTATATTTTTTAGTATTATTTTAAGGTATACGCGCGTGCGGCTCGTGTCGTCGTTGTTTTTTTCTGTTGGTTGGTGTGGTAAACGGTTGCGCGTCGTTATCATTTTTTTCAAAATTTATAAAAAGTTTATTGTGTTGTTTATTAACAGAAAAATTAGCATAATATATATTAAATTTTTTTATAAATATGAAATGAAATAAAAAATTAAATCACAAGACATCAAAAAAAAAAAAAGCCCCCAAATTCCTTACGTAGAACAACAAATCAAAGAAATAAAATTCTTGAGAAATATATTTTTCGGTTAAATTATTTTGTGGGTACACAACAAAAAAACTGCCATTGGCCTTTTTAAAATAGATTATTTTATATATGGTTCACAAAATAAATATAAAGAAAAGATTATTATAATTCATGACTTCCAGGTAAGAATCATTTAATGATTTAATCCAAAAATAAGACAATAAATTTTCAAATTTTTATTTATAGATTTCGATTTTAAATTTGTCAACGAAATATATTGCAAATTTATAGGAAATTCTTAAAGAAATAAGTAATAATATTATTAATAAGTAAATTGATTTGTGTAATAAATATTATTTTAGTAATAAGGAAATAATAAAATAACTAATTTCTTAATTGTTTATTATTTTATAAAAGATACAAAAATGATTTGTCTTTATATTAGACGCTCTTAAAATGGCAATAATCGTGCGTCTAATCTAAATATTGTTTTTAAAAACAAAGCTTTTGTCTATGGTTTTTTTTTCAAGTTCATTTGATCACAACAATTTTTTACACAAAATATTTTGTCTTATTTCTGAATTTGTTTATTTATTATGTCTATTAATAGCTAATATTTGAATAATTAGGAATTTTAATTAGTCAAATTTTTTAGTCTACCAGATTTAAAATTATGATTTTCAGAATTAAGGCCGGCGCACATTAATCGATAGTGTAAACTTTAACTTCTATGAACGCTAGCGAAAAAGCCAGACTTCTCACAATTGTAGCTTAGATTTTTTGTTCATATTTGTCAATTTTTCATTATTTTTATGTGATTTTTCCACCAAGTTTTTGCCTCCCAGTCTTAAAATTAATTTTTACCAACTTTTTGCTTCCAAAAAATTATTTTTCTCCAAATTTTTGCCTCCCAATATTAACATTGTCTAGAGCTGGGGTAAATTTTTCAACATTGTTGAAAGTCAACGCTAGCGTATTTTTTGGCTTGCATTAACTGCTAATTCGTGTTCGCTTACATTGATTTCCATATGTTAAAACTTTTTCAAGTTAAGGTTAACACAATCGATTAAAGCTGTAATTGTGCGCCGGCCCGGCCATTAACAAAAATTTTAAATTTGCGTGTATATTGAGATATGAGATGGTTCTTTTATTTTGAACCATAAATATAAAAATACTATAAGATTTCATGTAAACTCTGATTCTTTCCTTTAACTTCTTGCATGTGCTGGCTAAAATAATAAAAATGTTTAGACCAAAATCATGTCGAGACCGCAATATCTTTTTTCAAACTGATTTAAGTATGGTATTTAAAAACTGTGGTTTACTTATTTTGTGGTTAATTTATTTTTACAAAAAAATAATTTAACTGAAATAATATTTATAAAAATTTGTAGACAAAAAATATTTAAATTAAATATTAAACTAAGCCGCCAACAAAAGTAGACGACTTACATTATGCATTTTTTGTAATAAAGAGAATGTTATATATGCCAGGCTACTAGGCGCCACTAAAGAAATTCGCTTTAGTTTTCAAATATTTATATACGAACAAGAATTTAATTATAGCCTAAACATTGTATAATTAAAAATATTTTTAGTTAGCCCATAATAGTGAGCCAACCATGTGAACTTGTAAAAAAAAGTATAATAGTGAATTTAAATTATTATTTTGGCTAACAAATAGAAAATTTTGTATAATGAAAAGTCGAAATTTGAAATTGTCTCATGTCTGATGAATGAAGCATAGAAGAAGAATTTTCTTTAATGACTTTTTTTCGTTATATATTTGTATATATTATGTGAAAAGTTTGTGTATCATTTTTTCACTTCGATAAGACTGAAACAAAAAATAAGTCATAAGACTTGATAGAATTTTTATTTTTATTTTTACTAAAATTAAAATTATTTAAAATTAGTTTTTATACATGAAAGTAATTTTTTTAAAGTATTTTAGTTCTGAGAGATAAATTTCATAAATTTTAATAGATTTAAAAAAAAAGCAAATTAAATAAATTGCGATCAATTTTTAATCAAATTTTAATATTTAAATTTATTTTTAAAGCAAAATTAATTAAATTATAAAAATATTTTCAATTTAAATAGTGAATGC
Organism: Empis stercorea; assembly: GCA_949752835.1. Taxonomy (NCBI): domain Eukaryota; kingdom Metazoa; phylum Arthropoda; class Insecta; order Diptera; family Empididae; genus Empis; species Empis stercorea. The sequence goes on from OX457089.1 coordinate 49,767,663, forward strand.
TTGGCGACAGAATTTTTTCTGTATAAATTCAACTTTTAATTCTCTAAATCCTTTTTATATGATGACCTAATTTTTAAATCCTCATTAAGTGCTCTTCTAATTTCCATATAAAAGTATAATCAAAACACCATATATAAATATGTACATATTTGGTATAATATTTCTTATATTTTATAAATCCTTTTACACATTAAATGAAAAATGATTTTTGAATTTTGTAAAATCACCACCTACAAAGAGCATTAACCATAAAGTATATCAAGATCCATTTATAAATATTAAATTTCTGATATAATATAGTAAACTACATTAATTTTAAAATGAAAAGAAAATGAAATTTTCCATCCTTAAAATGAAAAAAAAAATAAAATAAAATAATCCTTACATCGATATCATTATCATCCTACACATTCTTAACAAACAACAACATCAAATCAGTGGTGATTTCATAATTTTTTGTTGTCTCTTATTTAATTTTTCTATAAAAGGAAATTCATTCCATAGAAATTGACCTAAATTTAGATAACCATTTAAAAATATATATTTTAAATCTCCAAACAATAATGAAATTTTCAATGTAGTCTGTTCACGTTCATGGTTCGACTTTGTCAACATGAAAGTCTATACCTATGATACTCAACCTTTTATTAAATTATTAATAATCATAATTTTTTTTTTTGGAAAATATTTTTGATGCTTTGAAAATTTTTGTTAACCCAAAAAAAAAGCACAATAAAAATAAATTCGTTATCTCCACAAAATTTTGTTGTTGTTTTGTGTGGTTACCTGGGTCTCTAATGTCATCAAATTCAATTATGTTTAATTGAAATGTTTATAAATAGATACTTGAATACGTCACAGAGTTTTAAGCTTTTTTCCAAAAAAAAGAACAATTATCTGTACCTATTTTAACTTTATCTGATAAGTTGTCGTTTTTCATTTTAAATTATTTATTTAACAGTTTAGATTTTATTTGTTCAGTAAAGAAAATTTCTATCGTAATTATCAATTGATTGATGATTCTGGCCGTTTTCGTAAACGCAGTATGATTGCAGTACAGTACTGCAATGTTTTTATTCGTTTTTATGGTAGTTTAATCATCAAGACAGCAACTAGACACTGGTTAAGCTAAATTTGTCGATTTTCACTGTCTCGATAATCAAAATACCAGATAACTGCGATCGTTACGAAAACAACCTCTTTTAGAAATTCTAAGATTTTTATAATTTTGTTTTCAGATCTAGTCTCTGGATAGATTAGTTTTTGTTATTAACAGGTCCTTGCCATATTATTACATCTATGAAATTTATTAATTTGGTAACATTAAATAGTCGTCAAATATCGGAATTTTGAATATGAGACCAAAAATGCAGTACTAAAACATAAAACTCCTTTATTAGTTTTCATAAAAATAGTGTTTTTTATTGGACAAAAAAAAGAACATTCCATTTTCTTTGCAATTTAACCCAAAAGCTCAATTACTTTGGTTAACAGAAAACTTGCATTTTATTACATAAAAAAAAACCTGATTAAACATTGCCATATCTTTATGTAATTTTGAAAGTTTTTTTTTTGTTAGATACAAAACAGTTCATTGTATTTATTTGAAATATTTTTGTATTTGTTATGCATTCGGCATTTTACTCTGACAGCAAAACAAAAAAACCAGAAATATTCAAAATAAACCAATTTTTGTAGTCGTGTTGTGCAACATTTTTAATTTTTACTATAAAAACCAAAGTAAATTTTCTCTTTTCTCTCATATTTCGTTTCTGTGTAAAAAATCGTGTAAAAAATGAAAAGAAAAATTTTCATTGTATTAAAAAAAAGCTTATTTTGAAAAGCTAAAAATACAAATAAAGTTCAAAATTAAACTGAAATTTTTTTATTATTTTTTCCATTTATTATCTTTTTATATAAAAGTTTATTTCTGTTGGCATTAAAATTCAGTCGTTTGACTTGCTTCGTTCAGTAAAGGTTGGAAAAGTAAATTGAAGATAAAAAAAAAAAAGAAATTTTTTTTTGTGTGAAATATCAAAATAAAAATTTAATAAGTCATTCAAATTTTTTATAATAATTCAAAAATTTATAATTAAAAAAAGTTTGAAAGAAGTTTTTTAATAAAAAAAAATACTTTATGAACATTAAAAGTTTAATTAAAAGAAATTTTGTGTTTAAAAATTAAAATTATAAAATTTAATTTTTAAAGAAATTTTTCTTTGCAAAAGTTAAAAGTTTTAATAAAATTTAAAACAAAAAACATAAAAAATCAGAAGGATTTGTTTTTCTGTGGATTACATTACGTACATAAATGAAATTTGAATGTAAGTTTCATTTTAATTATTTAAAAAAAAAAACTTAAATTTATAAATTCTAACAATTTCTTATCTACTGGACGCTATTTTGGTACGAAATTCAAATAGAATTCCCCCTTTTCTGTGGGACTATTTTTATATTTGTCCCAAGTTTAAGGTCATAAATTCTAAAATTATATAAATTTTTATTACAAATATTTGAGCAAAATTATAAAAACTCTAAAATTAAATTTGTAATAATTTTAAAAACTACTTTGGACCACCAAACAAGCATTTTGGTGGTTATGCAAATATTATGACAAAACTTTTTTTGTTTGAAATGTTTCATTGAAATATTAAATAAAGAAATCATTTTAAATATTTAAACTTCACTTCCTCCTCTTAGTTTTTTTTTACTACAATATAAAATTTTAAATTTTTCGTAATGCTTTTTTGAATAAATTTGCATAAAATATACTTGAAAATGATTTTTGTGAAAAAGAGTAGTTTTTTCATAATGAAGTGAAAATTACATTATAAAAATTAAATAAATAATATATTCAAAATAGAAATTTTAATCGTAAATTTTTAATTATGATTACTTCAATGTTTTGTGCATGAAAAACTGAAGCTTTTTTTGTGTGTAAAATTTTTTTTTTTTTATTTTTGAAAACTTTGGAATTTCCGTTAAACTATAGAGATAACAAATATAAAACATAATTTGGCGCCGAATCTGTATTAAAAAGGTTCAAAGAACAATAATTTTAAAGCATTTAGACTGACATACAGAGATAAAAACGTTCAAAACTAAATTACGTTTCAAATTTGTCTATTTTGTAGTAAAGATTAACTTGAAATTTCCTATCGTATAATTTTACGTTACAATCGCAACTAAATTAAGATTTCATTTTCCCATAGAATTAAAATTAATTTTTTTTGAAGAAAAATATTTTTAACATGATATCGAATAATGTTTTCCGGTGATTTTTCTATCTGATCAACAAGATATTAATTGTACCTGTATAAAAATTCCATAAAAAAACATGTGTACTGAACTCTCTGTCGTCGTCGTTTAATGCCATTAAAACTATTTAATTATCTTTATTTTTTAAATAATAAAAATTCCCCGGCAAATTTATTTTTAAATTCTTGAAATTCGTAAACACACACTATAAAACCTTTTAGATTCTTGTTTTAAATGTAAAAGCGTTTTTATCAATTTATTAAAAAGTGGCGTTTTTAAAATATACATAATAATAATTACAATTCCCAACTAGCGATCGCTGAATTTGTCCAGTTTTTTCCAGTGTTTATTTAATTAAACGATTTTCTGTTAAATATAAATGACTGCATAAGAAATTTTAAATTTAATGACGTTTTTTTTCGAGTTTATTAATTTAAAGTAAAACTTTCGTAAAAATAATTTAAAAAATTATTAAAAATGACAAAATGTGTGAAAATTTGTGATTGATAAAATTAACAAGTCTCTGTGTTAATGTAACCAACAAATTAATTGATGTAAATATGATATGATATCGTTTTAAGAATTGATGTAATTGAGAATTATTGGTAAAAAATTCTGATAAAAAATAACATGCAAATTATTTAAATATTATATTTAGTATATTTACTAAATGATTCTGCTACTACTACTGTATAATATCTGTATATTATTGCTTATTCCATTTTAAGAATTGAATTAAATTTCTATTTCTATTTCATTTTCAAATTAATTATAAATTATTTTACTACTGTGATTTTTAAAACGCCATATTATTAAATTGATATTATACATACATTTGACTTATTGCACATTACGTCAAATGTCATTTAAATAGCGTAATTTTTAGTAATTGCAGTATAATAGTTGTAAGATTATTTTTTTTTTTTTTTTAATTCAAAATATTTCCTTGTAATTTAAATTAATTTTCTTAAAGTGTGAATTTTAAATATCTAATGTTAATTAAATTTATATACATATACATTTTTTTCTATTTTACTATTTACTTTATTACTGAGCGTAATTTTATAGCTATACATTGTTTTTATAGATATGTAGACATTATTAAATTTTATGATGATGTATTATAGCTTTTATATAAATGTATAAAAAATCATGATTTTACATTTATTTAATTTTTTTTTTTGCATTTGTTTGATGTATTTAATAATAATTTGAATAACCTTCACAGATTTAAATCAAAATTATTGTATATATACTGTAAAACGTAATTTCATTCATATTTTTTTTTTTTTTAACATTATTTATAAAATTATAAGATACACAATACTACAGTTAACCAGGAAAAGTTTAAATTATTAAAAAAAAATTTTGTAATAGATTATTTCAAAATTGAATGATGTGGAAATTTTTATTTATGTACTATATACATTGTTGAAAAAGAAAAAATATACTATAATAATCATTTTACACTAAAAAGTTTGTAATTTTATACGCAATTGGAGCTTAAATTTTCTGTGGGTGGAAATTTATTGTAATACGTATTCGTATACATATAATTTCTATGGAAATGTAAATTGGAAAATTTATATTATTATATTAGTAATATTTATTAATTTAATTTATTGATTTTTGTTCCGGGAAATTCATAGTTTCTTCTTAAAATGAGTGTTGTTAAATTACCATAAAGAAAAAATTATAATCTTATCTGAAAACCCCACAAATTGTCTTACATAATAATGTTTATTGAATATGTTTATAGTTTAATTAGTTTAATAAATAGTATATTATTGCTTATTCCATTTTAAGAATTGAATTAAACATTTTGACATCATCTTCATCCATGACACATTTTCTTCGATATATAAATTCAATTTTTAATGAATCATTTTTTCATAGATCTATTAACATACTAAATATGATTCTTAATTTAATTAATGTAGGTATACCATGTTTAAATTACTGACAATATCAATTATACTATATATTAAATTCAAATTATATTACTCATAATGTTTTCATCCACTTTTTCTATTGTGGTATCTATTTTAAATTTTACTACTTATTAAAAAAAAATTTTTATCTAGAATTTTGTCCTACTTTAAAATTCAATTGTGAAAAGATTATCTTTTTTGTTATTTTATTAAAAAACGAAAAAACGTGTAAATAATAGTAAAATTAATTGAAATTTTTTACAATCTGGTGCTAATTATATTTGATAAATATTATTTGAAGTATTTTGTTAAATAAATATACCTACATACAAAATATTTTTTTAAATAGTCCAAAATTATCAAAATTTCCTCTTGACAAATCAAATTACATTATAATGAAAAAAAAAAAAATATATTTTAAAATTGCTGATTTATTCATTATAATTATAGATTTAAATAAAGTCAATTTTATTTAATATGGTTTTTTATTACAATCTTTTTTTAGTTTATTTAAATAATTATCATTTAAAATTAGTCTGAATTAATCTACATTCCCACATAACTCTATTTTATTTATGTACAAAAAAAAAATCAAATATGTATTATAGTCTAAAAAAGTCACATGCTTGGCAGCAAATCCTCTATATAATTAAATAAATTTTGGAAACTTTTTATCCATATATTAGTTATTATTTGTATTATTAAAATTTTATTTTAATTTAAAAAAATATCATGCAATTTATTTCATTATCTATTTATACATAAAAAAAATCTCATTAAAAATTAATTCAAAATAATAATAATACTTACATAATAAATTCAAATTAAATAAATAAATTTCGTGGTACCATTGCAATCGACCTTGACAGTAAATGGTAAAATATTATTACTACTACTTCTCTCAACAAAATTGATATTGCAATGAAAAAAAAAAAAATATTATTTATTGAAGAATAAATATAAATAATTTCAGTGTTTACTCTACGGTTTGTGTCATGATTCAAATATTTCTTTTACCTTGACATAAAATCTATTTACAACAATTGTTATATATTTTTAATTAAATTTTCCTATAGTAATATTGTGTTGTAGAAATTTTCCATCAGTTTGTTTTTTTTTTTTTTTACCTTTAATTTTATGACTCAGTTCAATTGGGGAAATATGGAAACAGAAATATAATAATAATAATAATCAGAATTCACATTTTTGTATAAAAGAAAACAAAGATCTAAATTTGTTTATGACATGAAATTTTTATTTTATTCACCCAATTTTACATATAAATAATTTTCATAAATATATTTTTATATATTCAAAAATAGAAAAATTAAATTTATATCTTTTGAATATTATAAATATAATATGGCTTTGAATAATGAGAAATTGACCTGATTTTAAGTAGAGTGTATAATATAACAATTTTGAGTTATATTTTTTTTCAATTATATTGTTCAAAGTTATTTTGAAATATTAGTAAAAAAGATTTTAATTCTTATATGTATAGGTACAATTTTCTATTTTAAATTGTAATTTAAAAATTTTCAGTATTGTAATAAAAATATTTGAAATTTTTCCAGAATTTATAATAAATGACGAGTTGTAGAAAATAATTTCTGATTCATTAAAATTGCATTAAAAGTTGATAGGAATTTTGTATTATGCGGCGGTGTAAATTATATAGTTTCTTTATAGTTATTGAAGAATTTTTATAGTTTTCTGCTCTTCTTGGACTTACTTTCATAGATGTTCAGGATTTTCTTTATGTTATTTCCTATTCCTCGTTCGAACTGATTACGATTAGAACTTATAGTAGTTACTATAAGTAAGTTCGAATTATGAGCAAAGTATTCAAAGCAATTAATACTGATAATTCTCAAAGAAATATTCTACAAATTGAACTATAGCACAATCATTTTAATATTTTGGCAATTATAAATATGAATTTTTTACAAATACGTAATTGAAAAATTGCCAATGTTAATTACTAAATAATTGATTTTTTATAATTTATATTTAATTTTATATTGGAAATTTATCTATAATATATATTGTAAAACACGACATTGGTAAGACCCAGTAATTATTGAACTAATTTAATTACTTTGAATAATTGCATTTATCAGAAATTTGTAATGCATATGATTAAAAATTTACACCCTATATAGTAGCATAAAATATCAATTATATACTACCATTTCTCTTATAATATTTTCTTAATGTCAAGGTTTACTTATTACTTTATAATTTAATTTTTCTTCTCGCTGGTGGGGCCTATCAATGAATTTTATTTATAGTTTTATTTAAGGCGCAAAAATAATTTATTAAATTGCAGCAAAAATTATTCTATAATTAAATTTCAATAATGTAAAAATAAAAAAAATTGGAAAATTCAAATTATTAGATAACAATTTTTTTTTTTTGCATGATGGCTTTGAGAATATTTTTCTATAATTGGCGTAACGAAATTCTATGAACAATGTAAAAAAAAATTAAGGTGTAATATTCACCCGTGTATGGAAAATATGGAAAATTAATGGCGCCGCCAATCAACATATACATATATAATTTTTATATTTAAAAAAAAACCCCATAAAATGAAACTGAGTTTTGAGTTTTCCATAGTATAACTCGCTTGGTATTTACTGGTATTTACTTCGTTTATTAAATTTTTTTAGAATAAAAATACCAATAATTATTTTCCATTATTACACGATTACACAGTGGAGAAAAAGTGTCATTAAAGTTTTCAGAAGTCATTACGGCAAATTATGAATATGTAATAAAGATAAAAAGCTTAAGCTGTTAATATTATTAATACATGTTATCGCAAAACTAATGATTTTTTGTACGTTTGTAAAAATTATGCAAAATTTAATAATTCTTACTTGAATTTAGTTGGCAAAAAAAATTCTGGAATATTTTTACCTTTTTCATGGAATCACATATAATTTACTTGGCAATTAAAATGAATTTTTATTCAAAAGTTTTGGAAATTTTTTTCGAACTCTGAACTTATTTACAAGTTTACAATGACGTAATTTTAATCAGAAAATTTTGTTACAAATACAAAACATTTCCAAAGTCAAATTTCTTAAATTAACTAAAAAAATTATTATCAATTTCTTTCTAGATTTTTTTTTCATTTTCAATATGACATAAACTTGATAACGTTTCTGCTGCATTAACATTTTAGTTAACCTTTAGTTATGGAAAATTATTTAATGAATTAATTATCTTTTAAAAAAATTAAAATTAAATTCTGATAATTATATTCTTTCGGAAGGAAAAGGTCAAATTTCTTTTTAAATTACAAAAAATAAATACAAAAAGTTCATTTCTCTGTTTTGTCGTTAATACGCTTATGTGCATTTATATCTACAGTAGACAACACGCTCTAATTAAAAAAAATACTTTAAAAATAAAATAATAATTTTCGTAGCATAATCGATTTTTTGTATACTAAATAATTGTAGAATACTATTAAACTATAATTAAGTAAAATAATATTTGCGATAGTATCAGAAATTTATTTATATGGCCAAGTCTTTCTTTTAGCCTTGGTTTGCATTGATGTAATATTATATATTTGAAATTTTACTTTTTTTTTGTGTATACAATGAAATTCATTTTTACCATAAATGTAAATGAAGTGCTCATAGAGTTTTACCACCATAAATTTATATAGTACCTACATATATAATTACGATAAGTTTTTCAATTTTATAAAACTTTTTCAAATAAATTAGTTATTCAGTTTGTATTGATATCATAAATAATTCTTTTGAAGTTAGGTACTATCACATTTAGTTTAATTAATATTGATTATTTTCCCTTTGCTAATATACTATTCTATTTTATGACAGCTTTAATAATTATAATAGACTTTGAATTTATTATAGTATATAATGTCATGCAAAAAATGGGGTTTTTTATTTACAAATATATTTTATATTTATAGTAAAAGCTATAAAATATATTAAATTAATAATTTACTATGCCTAGTAGATCAATATTTATGTGAAGGTTACAATATTAATCGAAATTGCATTTAAGATATTTCAAAAAATGCATTCATTTCATTAATTTATTTTATAATTATAGAATCAATTTAATATTTCCATAATTAAAATCATAATTTCATATTATTCCCAACTGATCCACGTGAAGGTCATACATATATAGCCACCCAAAAGATTGTAATAAAAATATTTTATTAACTTATACTTAAAATGTACTAAATAAAGAAATATTGTTTTATGTTTATGACCAAATTAAATTAAATATAATTACATAATCGTCAGGTGCTCATTTTGACACTGTGTGTAGCCTAAAATAATTGCTTATTTTGTGTTTTTGCAAATTACTAATTTATCTATACAAGAAAATATGAAATCTTTAGTAATTAATCAAAATCATGAAAGAAAGAAAATACTATTTTGATGAACATATTTTTTTATATGGTATCAAACATGACTGATAGACATGTTTGATATTTGTCAAACATGTTTGACAGTCAAGGTTTAAATACAATATGTTTCATCTTTTAAAAGCATTTCTTTAAATTTAAATAATTTTCTTAATTATTTACTAATTTGAAGGCTAGAAAAAGTAATAATAAAAGTTTCAATTTTCAAATAGTAATTTGTTTTTTATAAAAAATAAAATTATTTACTTTCCTTGAAAATTACTTTTCTTTTAATTTTTTAAATACCTTGAGATATCAGAAAATTTTGAGTGAAATTTTATGTCTTCTTAAAAACAAATAAAAAAAAAACAAACATTAATTTCATTACCTGCACTAATCACTAATGATAATTCATTTACCTTTCACCCTGACGCGTGATTTTTTTTTTTGGGGAAAATCCTTCAAAGCAAATTTGAAATTTGAAAAAAAACAACAAGGATTTTTTTTTAGTTGATCAATTTTAATTATTTATTTATATTTCAAACAGTTTTCAAAATTAAATTAGATTTCATAAAATAATATAAACTATATAAAATCCATGACATTGAAATTATGAATTGAGTTATTAGAATATACAAAACATATAAAAAACTTTAATTTTTTAAAATTTACTTTAAATTATGTAAAATAAAAATAATAATTAAAAATAAAAGTTATGACATTGAAATTAAAAGCTTTGTACACCAGTAAAATCTTTATCAATGTCATTATTGATTGAGCGCCGATGATTGTGTGTTCATCAAATCAATCAGTAAAAAATATTTTGTCTATGCTTTTTTACTGTGGAAGAGTTTATTGCAGAATTTTATAGCATAAAAATCTGATGAAAATTCTAAAGTTGATTGCTTGTTATATAGAGAGAGAAATTTTCTATATAAAAACTATCTGTTAAAAATTTTACTTTTCGACTTCTTCATTGACTCTTTTGGATTCAATTAAGCCACGTATCATATTCTATACTAGTTCTATATAATCTGTAGAATTTATTGGACCTCTTCTGTTAAGTAAGCAATAAAACTTGATTATGTCGTTTATAATATTTTTATTTTACAATTTTATTTGGTTATTAATTGGACAACTTTTTGCAATCTCTGCTGGCAACTAATTATATATTTTTTTTTTTTTAATTATTTTTATTCATTTCTGTTTGCAATTAATTTTCTTTTGCAAAATTTCATAAGATTAAATAATTGATAGAAAGTTAACCGTATATAAAACTTTCATAAATTCCACTGATTTGATTATTGCAGTTATTTTTTTTACATAATATTTATATATTTAATCTTTTGTGATTTGAAAATCTAATTAAAAAAAATTAAGCTTTTAAATCAATTATAACCAAAAAAAATTACCAGTTGGAGATATAAAAAATTAATAATAAATTTTTCTTTAATCTTCGTATTTTTATTGACAAAATTTATTTTATTTGATCAGTTTTTCTTATTAATTATTTATACTAGATTGACGACTTTCGCTTTAACATTTTAAATCTATACGTAATTGTTAGCGCTTTAATGACGCAAATTATTATTTAATTCAAATATAATATTTTTAAATTGAAACTTGATTATAAATACATTTATCAATTAAGAAATAAGGCCTATAAAAGAAATATGATATCAATATGAAAATTGCAATTGCAAATTAATATATTCAAAAAAAAAATGACTATACAGACGATTACGTATGCTAAAATTGAACTGAATTTGCATCATTATGTTAATTAAGCAAATTATTATGTATATATATAATTAGAAAATGAAATTATAAAAAGAATATTAATAGGTTATGCCGCAAATAAATTTATAAATAATAATTGTGCATTTTCAAAAAATTAATAAATTATAAAATTTTTATACATAAATATTTTTTTTGCTAATAATCAAAGTGGGTCATAATAATATGTTCCAGATTTTCAATAAACTAACATATAATATTTATACATATATATATAAATTCAAGTTTATATTGATTAGTATATTTGTATATAGCTAATTACAATAAATATTTAATATGTAAATTTTACATAAATATTAGCTAATATTGTAAAATTAAAATGGTTCATTCAAACATCATCATTATAATTAATAGTCGCAATCAAATTGATTTTAAATAAAATATTTGCACATTTTTGTAACTATTTTTCAAAAATTAACGTTTTACTACTCCCTGGGGTATGCGTAGAATATGATGTAATAATGTTTGAATGAATTTAATGGGATCAATGTGCCTTTTACCATACACAGAAAATGCATTTAAAATTAAAACCAAAAAAAATATAAAATTAAATATAAATATTTTCTGTTCCTATTACATTTTATGTATATGGTTAAAAAAAAAGTTCAAGGTAATTCATTGATTAATTGGCAACTTTAAAAAAAAAACTCCAATCGACGACCATATTTGAAAATCTTTTAATACTTAAATATACTTACTATGTATAGGTATCTAAAAAAAAAATTAATTTTCCTTATTCCGCATTGAAAACCAGTTAATAATAAGAAAAATATTACTTATACATATTTTGTATTATTATGTATTTATATACAATTCAGTTGACTTGAAATACATAATAAAATATTTAAATTAGATATTATGAATTTAATGTAATTCTATAATATTTCATGATAGTGGTTTTGTCATTAATTGACATAAATTGTTTTGTAATCTGGCCGATGTTGGTATACAATAATATATAGAAAATTTCAATTGAAGTATTTCGAAAGAAATTCTATCATTAATTTTCATATTTCTTGTTAGAAATTTTCTTGTCATTTAAATTTTTTTCATAATTAATTTTATTTTTAATGTCTTGTCACTTAAATTTTTTTCATAATTAATTTTATTTTTAATGTTTTAATCATTTTTCTCTTGCAAATTTGCACACTTTTACGTGCGCCCTGAAATTTGTCGCATTTAAATTATATTAAAATATTAAATTTCCCAATTTTATTCCATTAAATTATAATTTGTGTATATATAAATATTTAGAGAGTGAAATTGTAATTTTATATATACAATTTATATATAAACTTTACTTAAGAATGAATAATTTTGATTTGATTATTATTTAGTTATTTAATAAAATAATACAAAAACGAATATCATTAAATAATTTACATAAAAGTATTAGTTAATAATTATTACATGCTTGTGAAATTTTATAATGTTATGAAATCTGTAATCTGTTATAATAAATTAAATGATTATTTTAAAAAAAAATTATTTTATACTTTATGAAATTGGATACCAGAAAATCTGGTGTGATATTTAGGTAAATTAAAAATATTATGTAATTTTTTTTATGTGTATATTATAGATCAGTTTATTTTGATCTCAATTTACAGTAGATCAAAATGTTCTGGTAAATTGACAGATTCCTTTTAGAGTTCAATTAAAATTTCCAAAAAAAAAAAATGGTAAAGTTACATATTAAAAATCTATAAATCTTAATTTAAAATCTTATGTGATTATAAAAATATGATCTAGTGTTTAATGGTGAATAATTGTCTAATTTACCTTATATATTTTAATTTAATATCCTTGAACTTATATAAATCAATTATTATTATTTTTTGTATGGGTAGGTATATAAATTTCTATAACGAAATCAAGGATAAATTATTTAAGTATTGTTGAATTTTTAAAAACTAGTTTTTTTTTTACTGTCATTTATATTATACAATAATTATCTCACCAGTTCAATAAAAGATAAAAAAAATTGAAATTTTTATGCGATTTTTGACAGTCAAAATGATGTTTAGTTTTTTAAATAGATATAATAATAAATATTTTAAATGGTATATACATAAAAAATATTATATAATATTTTGTTTAAAAATTATATATATTTTCTATTTATATATTTTCATATTAAAAACTAAACATTTTTATGTGATGACAAACAAATTCTGAAGTTTTTTTTTTTTAGATTTTTATGTTTTTGAATAATATTTTGATGGAAGATCATTGATACTCGATTTTGAATGATGAATATTTTTGTTTCGGGTAACTTGTTTTCTAAAGATTATATATTTTTGCTCTCATGGAAACTAAAAATAATTTATTAATTAATAGGTATTTGGTACTTAACAATTCGGTGAATATTTTGTGGGACGTCAAAGGGTTAAATATATTCAAAGAAAAACGTTGAACTCTTTAATTTTTTCTTATTATTTTAACAAGTCATAAAAAATATAAGAAAAACTTGATTTACAACATAAGCGCGACATTTTTGTTTTTGTAATGTTTCATATATATATTCATGTTTGCCCACTCTGTGTGTTTTGAGTTATGCATTAATTTATTTTTTTAGATAAATTGCAAAAAATAAATTTTATGTTTTTATTGCTGCGCATAATAATTTAAATCAATAATTTAAATTTTTTTCTCAACATTTGAAACAAAATACATTTTTTTGCATATGTTGTACAAGAATTTATCAAAATAATTTTTATTGGCATAACAAAAAATTGTAGAGATAAGTTTAATTTTTTTTTGAAATTTTTGGACATTTTTATTGGAAAAAAAGCTTTCTTTTTTACAAATTGATTAAATTATAATTTAAAAAAAAAAAAAATAATGTCAGAAATAAGCAGATCAGTTAGGTATTGACTAGTTGAAACTGAGATATACAAGTTTTTTGATTAACACAATTAAATATAATTTCGACTTGGACATTATAGTTGATACGATTATTTTCAATTGCTTTGTAAACATAGAAAACTTTAAAAATAATTTTTATAATGTCGTGTTTTAATGATAATTATTTTAATTAAATGTGCAATGAAAATGTTTTTTTTTAAAAAAAAGGATTTAATTGATTTTTCCTATTTTCTTCTTTTTTGGTTATTTTGATTACTATATGAGGAGCTTGAAATATACGAGCTTGAATTTTGAGAAGATTCACCAAATGTTTGGTAAAAATTTTAATGATAATTCGAATTTTTATCAATAATTTTTTAATTACTATAAAAATATATGTTTATACAATTTTATTTATTATAAATAAAAGAAAAAACAAATATTACAGAAATTACGAATTGTAATTATAAATAAATTATTTATAAATTTCAATACAATTCAATTTTTCTGTCTATACTGTATCAAATTAACAATAAAATTGCATAATTAAAATAATTGCAATAATTATTGATAGTTTATCTGTTTTTTTGTTATTGTTTTCATTTTACTTTAAAGTTTATACAATAAAATTGCGTTATAATTTTTTTTTTTTTTTAATTTACAATAATTTTGTTATGCAATTTTTCTCTAATAGTAAATTTATAATTAAAATTTTGCAAATTTTTGTACTATACAAAAAAAAAACGTGTTGTGTGCCTCTCGTGGTATTAATTTTAATAAATTATTTAATTAAATTTTATTTGAAATTTTAAAAATGTAGGCCAATAATATTTTTTTTTTTATTTATCAAGTTTAAAAATTAAATTCAAGTTTAGGATTAAAAAAACAATGAATATCATCACAAAAAAACGTTGTTTTTAAAAGTAATTTTCTTTATTGGCATCATGAATTTTTGTGTAAATCTCTAAATAGTTTATAATATTGTTTCATTTTTGAAATTTTCCTTTAAAACATGATTTAAATTGAAAATTTAAATTTCAGTAAAATTAATTATTATCATTTTTTTCTTCATTTCCAGTGCCTTCAACAATGTCTCTTGCTAGTGTACATGGATTACAATTTGGTGATCATTATGCACCAATTGGGTAAGTTTAACAATAAAATAAAATCTAAATTATAATAAAAACACCTGACATTTTCAACTACATTTTTAGATATATTAGATACTTTAATATACGATCGATATTACTATTTAAATTTTCTTTAAATTTATTGACATTTAAAAAATTTTTATAATTAAATTTTATACAAGTGAAAGTCTTAATTAAAATTATTTATTATTGACATCAATTAAAATTTCATTGGAATCCAAGTAAAAAATAAATCTAACCAAAAAAAAAAAATCGAGGTTAGTTACCCGAATTTTTTTATAATTTTTTGATATGTCTGAGAATTCAGTTCATTGTTATCAACGTTTAAATTTATCAAAGCTTCATAGTATATGTAGAAGCGCGTTCAAAATATTATTGAACTTTTTACAGAAAATAAAAAATAAAAAATTTTATTTGTAAATAACTTTATTTTATTATTAAAAGCTTAAAACTTCCCAAGTCCCAAGATTTGAGTTATAGCAAAAAAAAAATAATAATCTTCATTTTGATTCATTAAATAGGAATTTTTGTGAATATATACAATTTGTCATCAGTTTTTTGCTGTCATCAAGATCTAAACATAAACAAAAATTGTTTTTATCTAATTTTTTGGGGGTTACACCCAACTCAATAGTAAAAACAATATATTTTTTTTAAATACTCGTAGAAGAGTTTTAATGTAAATAAATATAAAATTCATTTAGGAAATTTTTTAGTAAACTTTGAATTATTACAATTTTTTAGTAAATTTTGAAATTTTATAAGAAATTATTAAAATTATAGTTAAATTATTCAATTATAGTCTTTTTGGAATAATTCAAAGTTTGTAATATTAAAAGCAAATAATTCATCTTAATATGTTCAATTAAAATTATTAATATTTTAAATTATATTTCAAGTTTATTACAAATATTTTAACATCGTTTAGGGAAAGCTTAGTAAATAATACTAAATAAATTGATTTTATTTCTTGAAGAGATTCATGTGATTTTTAAATACAAAATTATTAAGTGTTAAATATTATTAGATTAATCTTTTTTTAATTAAATTAATTTAATATTAATATTCAGTAATTTAATTATTAGAAAAACTGAAAGTCAGTAACATTTTTCATTAAAATAAAACGTGTCAATTCTTTCAATTTCATTAATTAATTTTTTTCTTCTCTTTTTTTTTTTTAATTTCCAGTCGAAATAATATTAGTGTCTCATCATCATTATCCGATTTAGTTGGTAGCCCATTTGAAATATCTGTTGATAATGTATTAACCATTGAAGAATTACGTGCTCAAATGGGTTCATGTTTTACATGTGGTGTATCATGGACAGATGATCATGTATCATTGGATTGCAGTGAATGTGGTGGTTATAGTTCACAACGACCATGTCCATTATGTGATGGAAAATGTGGTATTCAATGGAAACGTGATTTTACAATGGTAAGAAAATAATATTTAAAAGCTTTTTTTTTATATTAATAAATGTTTTTTTTTATTATTATAGTCGCATGCATGCAGTAAAGCTCGTTGGTTAGGTGTTTGTCCCAGCTATCCAGAAACAGGACATAATATAACAGCAGCTACAAATAATGGTACTATTATTAATCATAATAATATTATACCAGTAAATACTAACAATAGTAGTAATATAAATATGACAACAGTAGCACCACCACCACCACCACCATCATGTGCTGCTGCTAATCAATTACTGTTAGCACAAGAGCTTTGTGCACGTCTTGAACAATTATCGGCTAGTGCTCAAACATGAACTAATTATATGACAGCAGATAATTACTGCCGTCAATATTATTATTATTACTATTATTATTTACAATATATTATTATTCTGTCAAGACTTTGATAATATATTAATTATTATTTTCTTTTATTATAATTTATATCATAATTTAAATTTAGATAAAGACTTTTTTTTATGATTTGTTTTTAAATTAACAAAAAATTTGGTAGTGATTTTTGGTTTGTCTCCTTGTAATGATAATTTAGTTTTGTTTTCTTTTTTTTTACCAGTTTGTATAATACATTTCTTCTTTTCTCTTCTTTTATTTTTTGTAATTAGAAAATTTAATTAATATTTTGTGATTTTTTTTAAATTAAAATAATTTATAATTTTCATTTAGTTTTAAAAATTCGAGGAAAATTTAAAGTTATAATTTCATAAAAAACAAAAAGAAGAAACCAATTTTGATAATCATTTTTTTTTTTTTTCAAAAATAAATAAAGCTCAATTTATAAGAATTTAAATTAAAAAAAAAAGCACTAAACTCTTACGGCGGTTTTATTTATAGGGGGGTAAAAAAATCAAAAATTTAATTAATTTTAACATATTTAAATATTAAGAAAACTTACCGCAAAAAAAAATTTGAAAAAAAGATTGAAAAAAAATATATACAAAATTTAATATACTGTTAATAGATTAAAATATTTACAAAAAAAAAAAAACATTATAAAGATAAAAAGGATTTATATATTTTATGAGTAAAATATTTAAAAAAAAATGAGAAATATTTAAAATTTCAGAAAATTTATTCATAAAAAATGAAACAAAAAAAAAATTAAATGATTCGACAGATTTAAATATTGAAAATTTACATTTAACTATTAAATTTTTATTGTAAAAAAAATTCTAAAATTATTTTATTAAAATTTTTTTTAGTTAAATAATTTGAACATTTTCCTTTTTTTTCTTGTTTGTATGTTAATATGTAATAACTCGCATTTGTTGTATTTATGTTAATAATATTACATAATTTTCATTAAGGTTTGTGTACATAAATTAAGCCACAATATTATTAGGGCCAAGATTTGGTTTAATTATTTCGCGTTTAATTATTTGGTATACTTAGTATTCCGTGTAAGAAAATTTTCACGAATAAGTGAGTTGTCGCGGAAATATTGTGACATAATTTAATAACGTAAGCCCTGGTATATAAATTTTGTGTATTTAATTTACCTTATTACAATTATAAATATAAAAATAAAAAGCATAAATTTTTGTTAAAAAAATAATAATCAAAAAAACAAAATAATTTATAATAAGTTTAGATTTAATTGTGAATTTTCTGTGAAAATCACTAAAATATCTGAATTAATTTTATTTAATATTATACTATTATTAATTTATATAATTTTGAATTTAAGATATTTAAAATTATAAATAACAAAATATTAAATCTAAATTTTAATTTTTTTTCCTTTTTTTTTAATTATACTTTAAATTACATAAATTTATTTTTCGTTTTAATTTTAAAATTAAATAAAAAATCTAATAAACTTAAAAAAGAAATTCTGTTCTCTAAATTTTTTTAAATATTAAGTTACATTAGAATATTTTTTATTGCTTTTGTAAATTCTGAAATATAATTTTCAAAATAAAAATAAAATTTATGGTTAAAAATAATTAAATTATTATTTTTATTCATTATATTTTAATTGGAATTCCTACAAATAGGTAAGTAAAGTTTCACTAATAATTTTTTGGTGGTAAAAAACGTAAGATTTGATAGAATGAAAAATACTCAACTCTTTTATCATTATTAGAAAAATACTATATTTATATTGTTATAATGATAATATATGAAAGAAAATGTGGTGGCTAGAAGCCACTGGGTATGGACTACAATTGTCGCATAGCCACGTATACTGTCTTGAATTAAAGGTAATTAAAATACCTACATTTTGATCTAGTAAATTAATACTAACATTTAATGATGAAAGTAAGTATGAGTTGAGTATGGCAATGCTTTTTACAATCTATTCGTATACTATACCAGAATGTAGGTATTTTCATTACCTTGAATTTAAGCCAGTAAACATGTCTATGCGACACTCGTAGTCCATACCCAGTGGCTTCTAGCCATTAATGGGCAAATTTAAAGATATTTGTAATTGGTTTGGATATTCTTATTCTAAATTCCCCGTCCATAGACACTTTTTATGCCACAAAAAACAAGGTAATCAAAAACATTATTTTTATGACGGAAACCATCAACATTCCAATATAGATGAATTCGGTGTCTATCGACGATTTATATATAACAATAACAAATTTTATTGATTATGAAACTAGAAAGATTATATTTTAATTTGGTATATAAATAAAAATGGCAAGGGTATGATTTTATTATAACCATATATATACATACATATCTTACGTATGTTTGGATATAATTTGTTGGTCGATAAATCATAAAAAATAATAATTGTTAACATAAATTTTTATTTGCAATATTATAATGATTAATATATTAAATATACGGTAAGCTTCTTTTAAAATTGAACATAAAAAAACAAAGATTTGACTGTCGCAAATAGACACATTTTTATATCACACTAAAATTCCTTTTTAGTTTTTTTGTTCTTTGTAAAATATACAAAATTAATTTATGAATAAACATTTACTATGGATTTTTGATTTCTTACCGTATACTTAAATATAATATAAATTGTTTTTTTTTTAAAAATATTTTTAAAATAATGATTTCAAAAATTTATTTTATTATACATTTTTAATTTACAATGTAATATTGTACGTAATAATTCTTGTTGAAATGACCAACGATTATCAGCAATTTGTACACTTTCAAAACCTTCAAATTTATATGTTACATTAATTGGACAATTTTTTGGTATAACTTGTGCTAATTCAAATGTAAAAAATACACTTGCTGTTGCCTGTGGACATGGACAATGTGGTAATGGTATACTAAATATAACTTCACAACAATGATATGTACTAAAATCTTTTTCATATGAATCCATTAATTTAATATGATATTGAAATAATGGATTTAAATTCCATAATTTAATATAATCATTAACTAATTCTTGAAAATTATAATAACGAAATTCATCAATTGTTGGCCATTTATATTCAGCTTTTTTATTTGTTTCATTCATTGAATTATATACATATTCATTATTATAATCATCCTGATTATTAATATTTGATGTTATTAATTTTGTATTAACTTCTTCAACAGCTGATGTTAATATTGAATCAATTAAATTTACAGATTTATTTCTAATATCTAAAAAATCAGTTGGTTCAATTGAATTTAATTCATGTGCATTTATACAGAAACCTAAATCACTAAATGTTAATTTTTCATTTCGTATAAATTTTCTTAATGTTTTTTTAACTTTTGCACTTTTTTCATCAATTCGGTTACACATTTTTTTATTTTTTATTTAAAATCCTTTTTTTTTATTTATTTATTATTTATATTTTTAATTAAATATAATTTATAAATTTTATTTATTATTATAGGTTTTTTTTATAAAATAATATAATTATTATATAAATATTTATTAATTAGTATAATTATTATTTTTGCTTATTGGGAAAAAGCGTACTGGGATAATGTCCTACTTAAATTTTATTTCTAAAGAAAAATATTATAGTTTTTTATATATTATTTAAGTGTTTTATAAAAGTAGAAAAAAAAAATTACTTTTATGTAATAGTAGAAACATTAATGTAGTTTACAAATTTTCATATTTAAATCTTTAACTTCACATTTGTTTTACAATCTCTTGTAGATGTAGTAGAAGAAGTCTTCTTCTTGTCGTGCACATGTATATAAATAAAAATTCAGTTTTTCTTGAGTATCATCGTTCATCATTAACATAAAATGATAAAATTTATATATTACCGATTTGTGTACTCTTATCATGCATATTATAATTGAATTTGAAAATATCTCTGTTTGATCTTTTAATATAATTGAAATTATAACAAAATTTAAGAAGTTTTTTTTAATGTAATTTGAAAATATATTTTTAATTAAAAGAAATCTAATAATGTCCTTCACCATCAAACCATTTTTATTTATATTATACAATTCATTTATATTTCAAACACCATATATGTAGATATATATGCAATTAGACTAAAATTCAAACAATTTTTGAATTTTTCCTATTTGAAATAAGCTTTTAATGCATTTATATTATGTATAAGTCAAAATCCTTAAAAATATACAAAAAAAAAGGGTTTAAATATGAATTGAGAATATATACAAGAACACACGTGTCAATTTATTATTAAACAAATAAAAAATAAATTACTTCCCAGGTAGCACTCTTTGTTTGGTGTAAATGTTATACACAACATAGAAAAAATTTTATATTCGGGGAACAAAAAGTGTTAAGTGTTAAATAAAAAACATTTTCACTTTGAAAAGAGACATTAAGTCATCACCCCTGTCCGGAAAAAAATATGTTTTTAATGTATGATAAGAAAATTTTTATCAATTAAATTTTTTTTAAAATATTTTACATATTTAACAATCGCCAAACAATTACAAAATTCACTTTAAAAACAAAATAATTTCCAGTTTCCAGATAGAAAATTATATAATGTTTTTGCAAATGTTGACGGAGTAAATCAGTGAATTTACAAAAAAAAAATTTAATATTATTTTAATATATAAATAAATAACAAAGATAAATTATATCTACAATATTCCCAAAGAAAAAATTATTTCATAATCAATAAATTGATTTTGTTTAACATAGTGCGATGATCTCTGATTTTAAAATATGCATTGAAAATTGTTCAACATAGGAGATTTTCTATACTTGAATATTATTTAAATGAATAAAATATCAAATATTCTGTGATACATATATTATCTAAATAGATTTTTACCCTGAAACTGTTGAAGCATAATATAATACAAATTTCTTTAATATTTCTATAAAAATTTCATTGTCATTATTTTAACATTAATAACAGAAATTTATATAAAATTATCTATATAATTAATTCTTTTCATTTTTTTATAAAAATTTCTCGACTAAATTTTCAAATTAAAAAAAGACTGATTTGTTTTTTATACCACAGCCCATTTTTTTTTATAATTAAATAATTACTTTACTCTAATTAAATTCGAATTAAAATTGTACCAGTAAAACGATCGACATTTTATTTGAAATGCCAAAAAAATTAACAATAATTATTATTAAAAAAAAAAAGAAATTTAATTGGGAAAGGATATGACGTAGGAGCAAAAGTTTTAGTTATACATATTATAATAGTTTATGTTGCTCCTTCAAATGTTGCAAATTCTCTAGAGAATTTTTGTATTTATTAGCTTAAAAAAAATATATATATATTGCATGTTAATGTGTCAACTTCTGGGACAATAAAGTAATTATTGTGTAATATTTGAGTATATAGTTAAAATTTGTTTAGCAAATTTCTATATGATTAAAATTTACATCACAAAAGAATGAAAAAAAAAGTAACCTAATTTATTTAAAATGCTTGAATAATGTCGGTGAAAGTCGAATAGTTTATTTTATTACATATTTTTGGTCTTTTGGAATATATTTACAATTTAAATTATTTTATTTAATAAATTCTAACTATCATTTTAAATATTATATTTATATACCCCTAAAAGTATGCAAAAATTCGATTATTATTAATAATGTTCAATTTTCGATTTTCCTTAATTATTTCTTAATTTCTTTTAGTTTTTTGTCAGTCCAGAGTACACGATTGATCTTAACCTATAATTAATACAGATTTAACAATTTTCTTATATATGTTTGTGAAAGTAGCAATATTTCCATTTGAATAATTTCATTTAATTTCGTTAAATTTTCGAAAGTAAAAGCCTAATAAATCATATTTTATATAAAAATTTCTCTTCAAACAAATTTTTCATTATTTTTCTGCCAACTATAAAAAATGAATGAAACTTTTTATTTAATTTTGTTTTATCATAAAAACATAAAAAGAATCTTACACAAAGTAGACAAAAGGGCAGTGTCCTTTAAACCATTTCCTCCCATTAATTTTAACTTTTTCTTTCTATCTACATTTTAATGTAGTTTGTCTTTTCTTGCATTTTTCAAGTTCATTTAAATTATTTCAATTTTTCATTTTCTATAACAAAAAAAAATCAAAGGAAAAGGATAAACGATTAATATACAATGTCAAAGTTATATAAATTAAATGGATGGATAAATATAAAAACGAATTATAATTATTTTTAATTGACCTACAATCATTATTTATTTGTGGAATTCAAGACTTTTTGTTAGTTAAGTCAAAAATACAGAAAAATGGAGGGACAAATATTCAGATTTCAAAAGAAGCTAAGTGAAATTTCGGAAAGAAAACTATCAAATAATAATTCAATCTTGATTGTTAAATATTAAATTTAACTACTAACAGAAATAATATAAAATTATTATTGATATTAATTTAAATTATTTATTTTTCTATTCGTTAATCCTGGAATTATTGAATTAATTTTTAAAATTATTATTTCCATATAAATTAAAAAGAGAAGACAAAATTCTTTTTCCATAAATTTCATATATTTTGAAATTTAACACCGCATCCTCGAAAACAAAACCAATGTCCTTTTTTATCCTTGACAAAAAATTTCCATTTAAATACAAATATTAAAATAAGGATGGGTTCAAAATTGAAACATTAAAAAGAAAAAAAGATAAAGGGTTGTCATACTTATCAAACACCCCCCCCCCCTCCTACGCTATCTTTTTTTCCTGTTTCTATATAACAATCAATAATTTTTCGCCATATCAAGTA
Source organism: Empis stercorea (assembly GCA_949752835.1). Lineage (NCBI taxonomy): Eukaryota > Metazoa > Arthropoda > Insecta > Diptera > Empididae > Empis > Empis stercorea. The sequence goes on from OX457089.1 coordinate 49,791,640, forward strand.
AAGTTTTTTTTTTTTTGTAAAGTTTTGTAATTGTAAAGTTTCCCCATTTGATTTATTATGGAAATTCACTGACCCCCATAAAGCTATCCACCAACCCCCATGCCACCTTCAAAATAAAATTAATTTTGAATCAAAAATATATTATAATTCTTTTTGGGCAAAAAATTGTGCAATGATGCGTGCATTTTGATACAATAAATTTCATAATTCTTATTATTAATATTTTCTTTAAATATTTTTCGAGGACGCAAAAAAAAATTATTATTATAAAATTTTTGGTTGAAAGGGTGGCATTGGGTGTGAAACTTCTCCCCAAAACATATATACATAATGTTTAGAAATACATGTTATATACATACATATTGTATGTACATATATGGGTATTTGACAATATATAAATAGTGAAAAAAAGGTAAAAGGGAGCAAAACATTTTTCAGTTGAATAAAACAAATTTGGGTTAAACACACAAAATATCTGTTTAAGAGCAATAAAATATAAAAAACCTCATCGGTTTTTGCTAATGGATAAATTCGTTTATATTATATTATTATAAAATTATGATATATAAAAAATTATTATTATTTTATTAGTTATATGGTTTTTATTTGGAAAAAAAAACTAACTAATAAATTGAAATAATTGCTTAATGGAATTTAATGGTAAATTTTTCTGTTTTCGGACTATAAAAATTTATACTAAATTTCATATATATATATGTTTAAGTATTTGAAATAGAGGGTGGATAAAAAATTTAAGTTTTTCATTTATTACTATAATAAGATTCAATTAAAAGGAAACGTATAACAAAAATAACTAATTAAAAAAAATAATTAATTAAAAATTTACTTGTGGAAAAGTCAAAATTCACTGGAAATAGTGGGAATTAAACTTTTTAGATATTTTATATACAAAATTTAAGTAGAATTTAATTATATAACTTTTCCAAGGATTATTATAGTTAAGTTTAATAGTTGTATATTTTTAAAAATTAGAAATTAAAGCTTAATGACAAAAATTGAAATTCATATAATTTATTTAATAGCAATAATAAATAGTACAAGAATTTTCATAATTAAATTATATTATGAATAAAATTTATGGGTTAAAAATTGCGTGTTAATAACGTGTGAAAATAATTAATGTATAAATTCATAAATGTAGAAAAAAAATTTAGAATGACAAGAATTAAAATAATTTTGTAATATTTAATTTTAGTTCGTTTTATGTCATTTTTTATTTTCTAGGCAGTTTTTGGTTTTTTTTTTATTAGGTTAACAATTTTCTTCGAATTATCCTGATGTCCATTTTATAAAGTAATTTAAAAAAAATTTGTACTTATTTTAATAAAGTCAATGTCAACTTGAATTGTAAGTAACAAAAAATGGTAGAAAAATATTTTTTTTATATACTTTGTGTTAATGTATGTACACTATATAAATTATAATTAAAAAGGTAAAGGGAATAAATTTAATTGAAATACTTACATATATTAAATTAGAAATTATAATATTAGCTCAATGTCCTTGATATTTGTACTCGTGTTTCTCATGTAATATTGATCTAATCTAATCTAAAATTATGTATACTATGATTTTTAACTGACTTACAAAATCCAGGACAAAAACTATGATTATAATCTATTTATTACTCATATGACACTCCAATTTTACAATAATACCAAAATTTATTCTAAAAATTTAATATAGAAAAAAGGATTCCATAATCTTTTATAACTTCGTTTGATAAAAATATTCAAATTACAGTGTGTCTATGAACTGTGTCACTGCAAAAATTATAATTTTGATTGAATTTAGTATGGTAAATGATATTATTTAATTTTCAAATCTTTGATATTTACTCAATTACTTCCTAAAACACTCTGTAACAAATGCACTAACTAAATAAATTTTATAATGTAAATATTAAAAATGTGTAAGATTTTTTTGACTAACATCCCATTTTATGTTTATTTGTCTTCCAAATATATTTTCTAGTTTTATTTCATACTTATTTTTCTTTATATTTGACATTCAAAGTTCAAATAATCCTATAAAAAATTTCTTGTAAGAATTTTTGCTTGCACATCACCAATTACCATTTATAGTTTTAGAATTTTTAACATATTTTATGTTGTGCCAAAAAAAATAGTAATTTGAACCCAAAAACTTTTTATATTTACTTTTTTTTTTGGTTAATATAAATAAAACTTTTCGCAATTGGAAAAGAGATTTTCTTTTATTTTCTAAATAACCTTCAAATTGGTAAAGAAAAGTTTAGCTAAAATATTTTTAGAAGAATTATTAGAAAATATATGCTAATATAAAGTCATCTGTAAAATATAATAAAATAAATTTTAAATATTTTTACATATTAATTTAATTTGTGACAGTGATAAATTTGACTGGAAAATAAACATATTATGTATAATAGTTTTAAAGAATCATAAATTTCAAGAATCTACTGAATCATTTTATGCACAGACTGACACTGACTACATCTTTTAGAATTTTCAGATAATATTCACAATTGCCGATAGTCTATGATTGCATTTTAAAGTATTAATAATTTTGATAATAACCAATTAATATCTAACAAGTTAAATTTTAATATTGAAGAAGGTATCCTTTAAGATGATTTTGTCATTTAGCTAACAGACAGCTAACAGAGAGGACTTATTAGTGGTTAATTAGTTACAAATAATATGAACAACTTTTATACAATAAATTAAATTCATTTGGTAACTTAATAGAAATACTTAACATAAGATAATTTATATATAATTTTTATTACATCTTAACTAAATTCATTTTTACAGAAAAAAAACTATATATGTACTACATATATAAAATTGGGGTGGAAAATTTGAAATATGCATATAAATATCAATATAAGATTTTATCCTTTTTTTGATTTGAATATAATAAAAAGAAAACTTTCAAAATAAAAACTTTTTAATCAAATATTAATTTCCTTTTGGGGCAAATGCATATAGAAATTATATTAAGGAGACAAAAATTTCACCCCTAAGTTTTTTTTTTTTTTCAAATCTTCTGTTTTTCATATAATAATTTTCAAAATATTTCCACATATTTTCATGAAACAAGAAGCACTTTTCATTATTAACATATATAAGGAAATGTAATATTCATTTAAATATGAACAAGTGTGTGGTATATATTAGTTATGTACTTAAACTGCAAAACTGTAAGAATTTTTTTTTTTCATTAATAAAAGGGATAAAAATATTTTCACATTCCTATCATTATTATAAAAGAAAAATTTGTTATTATGGAAGTAAATTTTATGGTCAATTATGTAACCAGTACAAGGAACAAAATATAGAGAATATTTTTGTGTTGATATAATAGTTAAGTGGTTATGTATATTCAGGACGCAAATCCATTTATTATTAAGTTAAAGCAATTGAATGGTGGTTCAGTGGTAGTAAAATGGAATAAAAATTATGAGTAATTTTATATATTTTATGTGTCATATTATAAAATAATTTTCTAGAAAATAATAATAAAAAAAAAAATATAAATTTTAAAAGGAATTTCTTCAAATACTCATAGTTAGACTGATAGTACAAATTTAATTTAGAAAATATTATGACATAATACAAATAACAGGAAGACTGATAATGAATCTGTTGACTAACTAAGCTGAAAATTTATCTTTGATAGTAAAATTTTGATTATTAATCTTAATTCTTTTTACTTTATTGAAAAATCTGCTAAATTTTCTTATCACATGCAACAACAGCATCGTCAAAAATTACGAAATTTCAGTTTTGGTTATTTAACAATCTAAAAAACTTTTATTATGATTTGTTTTTTTTTTGTAGTAACTTTTAAGTTAAGTTAAGAAACTAAATAATTAAATACTTGACATTTCTTTTTCCATAATTAAGATCCAACATAATTTCTTTTATATAAAGGATAGAAAAGTGCTTAAAACTTAATTATCCTTTAAGCGTTAACACATAAAAATTTTAATTCACCATATACATATATGAAAAGTAAAGAATCCTTAATTACAAAGCTACCACCATAATTTAAACATTTCCGTTATTACTTTTAATTTTTTTTTTGAACTTTTAAGGACTTGGGAAAAATAATTCGCATATTTGAAATTCCATATTGTTTTGCAAAATTAATTTCTAGCTAGTAGTCGTGTTTTAGATTTGATGTCGCCAAATTATGTTTTCTTTTTAATATTATTTTATATGGAAAGACGACACTATTTTACAGGGTCCTTCAATATTGGTACTTTTGAAATTTAAATTTCCATAATTGGGAAAAAAAATACTCCTACTAAAATTATTATAAATTTTATTTTAATTTATGTAAAATGATGAATACTATAAATTTCCCCGAAAGTAAAATTATCATCCTACCTACACAGTTTTTTCTCTACAGGATATTGTAAAAAATGAATGGTTTTTTCCACTCATATCCTTCCGTAATTTTTAATATTTTGTGCCAATTTAATCATTATATTTATATACAATACACATAACCTTAATACTATTAACCATTATTTTACTTTTGGTACGATTATTTTACTACGTGTTTAATTAAAATTGTATACTTATGAAAAATTTTCCTATTCAATATAATTTTTCTATAGAGGATATAAATTCATCCATTGGGAAAATAATTATAGTAAAATAATTATAATAAATTTAATTTTAATTAAAATAAAATATTCCAAATGATTACAATTATATAGTTTAAGAGTTATATAATGTAAAACAGCTTTTAAATATTGGAAAATTGTTCAACAATTATTATAGTATTTTGTATATCACAGTCAAAATTTTTTACTTTTCGTTAAGGACTACAATTAAATAACCTCCAAACCAAAATAATGTCATAAATTTGAATTATTATGATGGTTAAAACCCTACACTACTCATACCATGTTTTTAATCTGTTTTTAAAAAAAGGAAAACAAAAAATTAGAATGTAGTACATAAATGCAATTAACGAATTCTTAAAATTTATTTATATGTTATAAAAATATACACAAATCATTCGTAAAAATTGTTTTTAATATGAACATTTAAATAATCTGTAAATAATATGATATGTATATGTACAATAACGAAATGTCATCCTCCGGTGAACTTTAATAATTTCCATTTACTGATAACGAGCGAGCACATAAAATTTCCCTTTTTATTTTGTATTTTTATAAAAAAAATAATCATTATAATTTTTTTTTCACCACAAATTATTTAAAATATATAAAAATTCTCCTTTTATTATTTTTTTTACATCCACCAAAAATATGAAAATGGTGCGCATAATAATAGTACCTACATAAACTTCAAATTTATGCTCTCAATTATCAATGTTGAATTTTTCTATTATTTATAAAAATTAAGGAATAAATAAATTTCATTCTATCTAATTTACTTACTATATGGAAAAAAAATTGTAATAGATAAAAAATGGTAAATTAAATATTTCTGGAAAGAAGAACATTTGCGCAGATATGATTTTTTTTTTCCTTGACTGTCGTCAGAGCAATGAATTTGCTAAAAATTCACCATCTATCAACTAGTGTAAATATTTCTTTTATGGACGAAACAGACAAGTCCAGCATATATAATAAATACATGTAGTAAAGGAGATTCCTATTGAATTCAAAACGAAAAATTCATACATATACTTATTTTTGTTCTCTACGGACTGTTTAGTTGCACACGCTATTTATTTTCAGTTGAATTTTGACATTCACACGCGACGGTTCATTATTAAAAATATTATAAGAAGATATTTTTTTGAATCATCAGGAATATAAGAAAAATACAAAATTACTTGTTGTATTTTTGATTAATTACAATTTAATTCTTGGAAAATATAATTTTAGAAAATTAAATAAGTAATTTCTTATTTTTACTTATAACAAGTGAAGAAAACTAAATAAAAGTGCAAATTAACTTTGTATAAATTTTGTTATTTTGGGAAATAACCGATACAAATATTTAAAAATTTAAATTGTTCTTTACAAAACTTTTCGTGATTTTTATTAAATAGTGTAATTATAATTAAATTTAATTATTTTTAATAAATTTTCCTAATTGTATTTATTATTTAAATAAAAATAGAAGATAATAATTTAATTAATTAGGAAAATATTTACTATAACCAATCAGATTATAATTTAATATATTAATTTTGTATGATAATTTTTTACACGATAGCAGATAGTACAAAATGTAATTAAATACTCCTTATCAATAATATCGATTAAATTTTTTTTTTTTTGGCTAGGCGATGATAATAAAATAGTGACGATAAAAGAAAATTATATGCAAAAAAAATTTTCGAAATTTAATTACTTGGAGATAGTAAAAATTAAATCGTTTGGATGTAAATTACATATTTTGTAATGTTAATTAAATAATGTTTAATATACATTTTTCTTATGTTATTTTGTAAAAATAAATTTTAATTTTTTAGATAAGTTAGAGATAATATGAATTTTATCATTATCTCTAATAATTCTTGTATATGTATAATTACAGGTCATTAAAATATTTGTAGTTGATCCTTTACTTTCCTTGTACTTTATAATTATACTACAAAATTTTGAAAATTGACAATTAAAGAAAGAATTATTAATAGGTATTAATAATTAGTCAGGACACTGTAATAATCTTTTAAGTTTTCCATGAAAGAAAATTTAATTTACATTAGTCCTTAACTGACTGAATGAATATTTTAGTTTATATTCTTGTAAAATTTAAATAATTTCCATTACTTTTTTTATAGATACATTTTAATAAAAAAAAATGAACTAATTGCAAATAACCAAAATAAGTGAATCAAAAAACCATAACATTCTAATGGTTCTAACATTCTAAAATTTAAAATAAGTTTTATATGTGAAAATTATAGTGAAATTTAATAAAATATAATATTAAGTAACTAAAAATCATATTACTTGGTTCAAAAATGATTAAAAATTATTCATTGATCAACATGAGAAGAAAATTTCAATATTATGGATTACAAATTTTAATTGTTTTATTGTTGTTGATCACCTGTACAACAGGTAAGCTAAAAAAATATAAGTTAATTTTAAAATGAATTATAAAATTTAATTTGAACTACATATATTTATTATACGCATTTCACCATAAGATAAATTATTTAAAAATTAATGTTGCATCGACTTAAAAAAAAAATTAATTACATAAATCTTTCTACTGGAAATTGTGTAACTATTTAATAGAATCTTTCATGTCTATAAGTGGAGAATATTGTAAATTATTTTAAATGATTTTTGTTTTTCTGGAAAAATAAGAAGAATTTCATTTAATTACATATTTTTTTTTTGTAGTTTATTTCGATGAGAAATAGATTATAAAATGTTTTATATTAATTTATTTGGCGTAGTTGGCATATAACATATTTCATTTAAGGAACTGAAATATTTTAGTTTAAATCTATAGTGGTCATTATATTTAAGGATACGTAAAGATAGAAGCACAATAACAGAAATATAATCAAAAGTGTAATTATAATTCAAGTAAAAGGATTTAGCTTTAGCATGGTCTCGTTCTTCTCATAGTGTTCTGTCTTGATTTCAGATTTATCCTTAATTTGGTGATAGAATATTTCTAGGCAAAAATAAATACAAATTATACAATATTTTGAATAATCCGAACTTGAATTATTGCTAATTGCACATAAATAAAGTAACCTTTTAACAAACCCTATCTAAATTTATATTTGAAAATATTATTAATTTTCTGTTATATTAATATTTAATTTTTCTTTAAAAAAAAGGTGTATGAATGATTTTATGCTTTTGACGACGACCCTCATAAAATTATGCTTTTGCTCACCTTTTACAGTAGTTTTTATACTATTCGCACGCGTGCACACACGTTTTTTTTTTTAATTTTGTTGTTTTTATTTTATTATTTTTGCCGGTTGCCGGTTTACTTGCTTATTTTCTTTTCTTTTTTTTACCTTTTAATCCATCCACTTTTTTACTATACTATAAATTAATATTTTGTTAATGGATTGAACATCATTTCAATGACCATCAACCGAGAAATGAAATAAAATGACCACTAAACGTATATTAGTTAGAACCCCAAAAAGGACTTTTTTCTATATATATAGTTAAACGATTCCTTTTGCTTTTGGTGGTTTACCTATATTCGAAAATATCCTGTAGATATTTTTTATGATTCTATTTAATGTTCTTTTTTTTTGGTTTTTCTGGAAATATTAAAATCTTATCATGATAATAGTTGCCAGCTATATCAAACTATGAAGTATATTTTTTTATGGGGTCTTTGTTTTATGTTGTACTATAGATAATATTTTTAAGGTGTGGAAAATGAAAACTTTGATTCAATATCTTTTTTTTTTTTTTGAAGGAACATAAAAACATTGTCGTTTTCATGTTGATAAATTTGAATTTAGTTTCTGTTTGACTTTGAAAATGATGAGGGGTGAAACTATTTTTTAAGGTATAAATACATTTAGTTTTTTCCTCATTGATAAGCAGCAGAACTGATGTTACATTATTAATTAATCGTGAAATGTTAAATAATTATAGTAAAATTTCAGTATGTTAAAAGGATCTATTTGAAAGTATAAATAGATTATATATGACAAAAAAATTGTTACTTTTAAAGCATGTAATCTATCAATAATGATAAAATACTATTTCCAAATTCAATCAAGAAATTTCATATCACGATTGTGACCAAAAATTATCTGCAAATATTTTGTGCTAATTAGAGAAAAATGAAAATTACCAAATTAAAATACAATTTCGTACTAAATTATATAAATCAGATAAAGTCATTTTTTACCTAATTACACTAAAATTGTTCTATAATTAAATATAAATTATGACCAATAATTTTTAATGTAATCGTTTTTATATTAATATATTAAATATCTTAATTTAATTAAAAATTAAAATTTTTTAGTATGATTAACAAAATTTAACATTTATTGATGCAATAAACAATTTTTTTTTTTAATTAAAATTGTGTTTAATTTTTTTTTTTGCGTCTTTACTTTCGAACATAGAAGAACAAAAACATATAAATTATACCATAAAATAATTAAATAAAGTTTAGTTAATTTGTTTAAATTTAATGTCCAACATAAATGAAAAACATTATAGAGAAAAATAGGTAAAGAAAATTTAATTTATTTTACCATTAAAGTTTTGTTATATAACAATTTGCAGTTTAAAAGCAAATGGTGGGCTATAAAGCTTTGTTTATTAAATTGACACTGTCTATCAATTTTGTAACTTAATTTGTAGAATAAAAATTTACTTGTGTTTGTTGCCATTAAAAATTCGACTTTTCTGTAAACAAAAATATTGACATTTTTTATAAAAATTGGAAGAATATTGAAATAAGTAAATATACCTTTTTTCCTTGGTGACATACATTTTAAGATTTTGTTATTTTTATATAGGTGTTTTACCGGATATTTTCGTTTTGTCATTCCATGTATCCTTTTGTCCGTTTAACTATCAATTTTCCTTTGAAATTACTGATTTCCTTCAAAGCAGAAAAATAAAATATTTCCTCAGCAAGAAAATTTTACCTTGTATATATTTATAAATTAATTAATAAGATTAATCACCACTATTTTAATCATTAGACAAAATTTATTGCAGAAGTAAAATATCACATAAAAACACTTGTAATTAATTTCTGTATATTTAAAAAAAAACATATTTGCCAATCTTCAAATATTAAAATTGAAACTTAACAACAAAGTTATATTAACAAATTGTAAATTTAATCCAAAACATATTTTCCATCTTTTATATAATAATAAATTATTATCTCTTTAAAATAAATTTCTGATAATCTTCCAATTAATTTTCCATCTTTAACAAAACAATTTTACGTCTAACCACAATTAAAAAAAAATTAAACAAGTCTGGCATTGAAATTAAATTTAAAAGTTCTTGTTCCGTTTTATTTTTTTAATGTCTAATTTCATATTTAATTATATAAATTTATATAAAATAAAAAAGAATATGTGAAAGTAAACAGAGTACAAAAATATCATCATCTGTTTTTAGCATATAATAATAAAAATTAATGTGTGTTTGGATTTTCTTTTTCTGATTTTCTTTATGTATGGAAAATAATTTTGATATATTTATAAGGAAAATTCATATCGCATATTTCTATGTTTCTTAAAAAATATTTACAGGAAAATTATAAGTCGACATAATATAATGGTTGAAAGATCTATATAGTCAATTTTGTTCCTAAACATAAGTAATTTGATTTATGTAAAAGCACAAGGTTATACTCTCGCGTGAAGGCCACCCATTATAATATTAATTGTTCTTATCAGAATTTTTAATTGATTACTTACCATTTGCGTAAATCAGAATACTTGTATTTCCGATAATTAGAAAATGTTTGATTACGTCAATACAATCAATCTGATCATTTGTAAAATCAAATTTTGAAACTGATTTGTGATGATTTTGTGCTCTGATTTTCTTCAAAGAAAATCTATTCACTAATTCAATTTTTTAATCACTTTAAATAATTATTAATAATTTTTTATATTATGTAATATTATTTACCAAATATTATTTTTGAATATTAATAATTTTCCATTTAGTTTAAAAATTCATAAAATTTTTTAGCACAATTTTTGCTATTACTAAAACTTTTTGCGATGGCTCGCGACTTTATGTAAATATTTATATTAAATTAATTTTGTTTTCTACTTGTAATTTTGTATCTAAAAGATATAATAGGATTTTAAAAATGCAAAAAAAAACATTTAAAATTTTAAGTGTTGAAAATTTAATTACATTTTTAATTTTATGATTTTTTTGAAAACTAACAACAAAATAATTTTCTTTAACAATTTTTTTTTTGTTTGTTAATTCAAAAATAATATTGAAGCGCGTATGTCATGCGGTTTTAGTGGTTTAAAAGTTGAATGAACGCCAAAAAAAAAATGGTTTTTATGATTATTTCTTTTATATATTTACATTTATATAAAATTTTTGGATAAATAAAATGTCAATATGGTTGCGGAGAGACAATAATTTCCATACAGTTAATTAACAGTGCCTTTTGTAAAAATCTGTTACATAGTGGGAAAAATGTTTAAAGTAATATTATATATTTGAAATAATTCAGTTTACCCTTCATATTTGTGTTAATTTAATGGAAAATATTCTAAGTCTTTACTATTCTCGTATAGTTTGGTATGCGGGGTTATAGCGAATTTTTCATTTAACTCCCCCAAGATTTCTCACATAATGATATTGCAGTATTCAATTTCTTAAAGTTTTCCTTTAAAAATTCAATAAAAGACTAATAAGGAAAATTTCAATAAAAGACTAATAAGGATTTTTATAAATCTTAAAATTGGAAAGGACCCAAATTTTGTCAAACTAAATTTGGAGTTTTCTGCTTTGTGAGGTCAATATTCGCTATAATAATTTTATAGGTTCAGTTCATTCATACAAATAGGTAAATATACCAATATACCAAACATACATTGCTGTTTTATCCCAATAAATGTTATCAGTTAAATCTATAAGCCGATTAATTTATACCATATTTATTACCCTAACATATTTTTTAAATTTCTAAGTATTAGATTAAATCTATTACTTTTAAGTATATTTAAATTGCAATAAATTTTCAAATAGTTGAGTTTATTTAAAGTTGTTAAAAATACTTTTAAGATTAAATATTTTTATGGCTCGACGCAAATTGCTCATTACTTGACATAATGGCGATCATAACAAGATTAAAATTTTCCTATTTTTCGCATCCTCCTAGCCTAATTTCATAAATGAATCATCGAATCACTATGATCAATATAATTTCGTCATGCATGATACATAACATGTAATATTGCTTTCACCTTTTCTGCAAAAGATTTCAATTATGTATAAGTAATAGAAAAACAAATTAAATGCAAATTTGCAAAAAACATAATATTTAAAGTATTTCAAATATTTATTCCTTATCCATCACAAATAAATTGTAAAGCCTTTTTCGTGCTAATTTCAATTAAAAACTAAAGCAAAAACTAAAAATTTCATAAATATATTTTCAACTAATTAAGTAATTTTTGCTGTTCAAATTCAACAACGAAAATAAATGACCCTCTTTTTTAAGATTCTTTAAAAAAAAAACATTTTAAAATATTATTCAAATTTAATAAAGACATTAGAAGAAATGACTGTGTTTTTTTTTTATTTTATGGTAATATAATTTGTAATAATTTTTTCACCCTCCATAAAATATTTTATCTGAAATTTCGATATTTTAAATAATAATTATATATATGTATTTATTTTACAAGCGTGACACATCCTTTTAGAAGTTTCCTATAACAAAAATTGTCACAGAATTTACAATTTTATTTTCATAAAATTAATGCAGATTTTACTTTTCGTCCTTTTTTTAAATTTAGATTAATAAAAACTGACTATGACTCATTTCAGGAGATTATCCTTAAATGTATTTGTAACTCCATTCAAAAATACTAAAAGAAAAATACAATTTACAAATAATAATAGTATACGTTACGGACGCCGGTCACTAACTATATATATCAATTTGTTGTTGATGCTGATGAGATGGGGTCAATCGTATAAAAGGTTGCAAGAAAAAATGAAAATTGAAATATATTTAATAATTTTGTAGACAGAATAGGGTAAATTATATTAAGTAGTGTACAATTTCTAACTAATACTCACATTTCAAGTATTTGGATAACACAAGTACTTTAATTATATCTAAAATTTTGTAAAGATTAATCAAAATATAAGCAATTACAAAAACCCCTGTTTTTAAGAAACAAATTTTTCCTGATGAAAATATAATAATAACAACAAGAATAAACAATCTTTTAAAACTATACCACAGTATCGAATTTTATTATCCAATCACTATTTTATGATGCTAATTCATTATCGATTATCTAAACACAACAATTTGTATAAATTTGATGAAACTATTTTTTAAAATTGGGGGATAATACTATACAATATCCCGGAGTTTCTTGTCTACAATTTAGATAATGTTAAGATGTAAAATTGAATATAATAATTTAAATTTTACCTTCTTTTGTAGTTTTACCTTATAGTCACAGGAATTTCATCCTTACGAAATGATGCAATCGTATACACAATCAAAATAAATTGTATAACTATAAAAATATTTTTTTTGTTCAGAGGTTTTTCCATTTAATGATTTTGAATCACTAAAAACAGTGAAGTATAGTAGTGATTCTGTGGTCCTGGTCCTGTAAATGTTAATAAAATAAAATTTTACAGAGTGTGCTACTTTATCAAATATATATTACAAACTTTTTTGTCAACAATATCAAATTTTCAAATTAAAATGAAAATTTCTAATAATAAGTTTCAAATGATGATCAAGAAACTTTCTGTATTCAAAATAGGTCAACAATATAGAAATATTCAATTTCGGATCAAGAACGACCATCAAGTGGGTTGTATATTTTCAAAACTAAAAAATTATGGCCCTCCGAAGGATCAAATTTCTAATTATAGGACAAAATACGAATTTATTAATTGAAATTTATCAAAAAAAAAAATATTCTGACCTAAATTTCGGACACAAAAAATATTAACAAATATAAATTAAAATTCCCTTTGAGACCATAAAAAAGCTTAAACTTGGATACACTGTTCATTTTATTCCCCAATAATTTGTCGCCATAAGTTTTTTTTTCACTATGCAAGTGAAACATTTTATTTCCTTTTGAAGTGGAGGCAAGAAGTGGTAATAGTGAAAAATTTGTAAAATTTATTATCATTATAAAAAAAGTGAATACTTATACATTTTATTTTTCAATGCCATGATTTTCCTTCCGTACATTATAAATTTTTATTAAATTTATTATTTTATTTGTTGAATCTAACTAATACATTATTAAAATTAACTTATTAAAGGATATTACTTACACACCACAATCAAAATGAAAGTATATTTTGAAACGAGAAATTGTAATAAAGTTTTTCTATGTCTGGCTCGAAAAAAACATGTATAGAAAGAAAGTTTTTTTTTTTTACATTTTAGCAAATTTTAGGTAAATTGAATTTAAGGACATTTACAATTTTCAAGTATAAAGAAAAATAATGTATTAAAATTTTATAACTTTATTAAGATAATTGAAGAAAATGAAAATGTCCTTTCAGTAAAAGATAAACTAAAATATTTTACATTTTATTTAATTTAGTAAATAAGTATATAAAATTGCAATAAATTTCTCTATAGAATTTTCTATCTATAATGTCCGTAATTCTTCATGTTCTCAAGTTTACAATTTCCACAATAACCGAAAACTTTCTTTTCAAAATTTCATCTTAAATCCTTTTATGAGGCTTGAGGCCAAGAATAAATCGTATTTAAAATATTATTTTTCTTTTGGATAAAGAAAGAAAATATGAAAAATTTTCTTCTTACATTTTCATAATAAAAATTGAATTATTTTTAAAAATTTATTAACCAAGGAAAAAAATCAAATTGACTCATCTTGAAAATTTCCCATTTGAATATTTATTTATATTGAAATAAAAGTTATCGACAAAAATAAAAAGGATTCATCATCATAGAAAAATATAATTTTTTTTTGTTTTTGGTTTGGCACACATGATATAAAATAAATATTTTATAGAATAAAAATTTTTGTTGGGTCAAGTGCTATATGGATGCTTTCATATTAGTAACATCACAAAATATATAAAATGAAAATTCGTCACTTTTGTTTGAAATACCAAAAGTAAGAAAGAAAATATAATATCAAAAAAATTTCTTATATACAAATTTTTTGAGTTTATTTATCTTAGAAGGATTTATTTTTGTCATGATGTCCTTCTGATATAAGTATATATATGTAACTTTTTTTCAATGATAGAAAATCTATGAAAAATGGCACATCATTTATCATCATAATTTTTTTTTTTTTGTGATTGAAGAGGACAGGACACAAAGTTAGTGATGACAATGTAAAAATTTTATATTTTATTTTCACATTTGCACTAAGATTTTTAGTAAAAAAATAGTTTTTTTATTACAAATAAGTAAGTAAAATTTATATCGAAAGGATAAAGATATTTTAAACTTATGCAAAATTTTCTTTAGAGTTACTTTTACTGCTAGTGAATCAACTTAGTTTTAGGAAATTTTGTTGAATCATTTTAAAGGGAAAGAAGAAAATATTTTAAAAAGACATCATCAAAAATTGCATTTGAGAGAGGAAATTTATAACACAAATAAAGAGTGTTTGGTTATAAAGAAGTAAAGACCATTGACTTTTTGGAACTCTATATAAATTAACAATCCTTGCAAATAAATATAATAATTATATTATTTGCTAGGATAACAATCATGGCAAATATATAAAATTTCCGGTACACTACATACTTTGTTTCTGTTCCTGGATATTCCAAATTGACTTTAAAAAAAAAATTAATGATAACTCATAATCCTATTCTTCTGAAACGAAAATCAAATAAATTATATTATTTTTTTCCGCTTTACTAATTCAAAAAAAAAAATTTTTATTATCTGAATAAAATATTTTTGTTTCTTATTCTTTATTTTATTTTTTTAATATTTCTCTGATAATTTTACAATTAAATTTTTATTTACTTTTCCCAAATGATAATATTTATTACACTGTGATGTCTATTATATATACATTGTGGTGGTTTTGGTATACTCGTCGTAATACATTAAATTCTATATCAAAATATTTAATAATTTTTATGTAAATAAAATTGCATTTGTCTATATTTAATAATAAAAAGAAAAATATAATAAGTAAATAATATTATGAACTTCAAACTCACTGATTTCGATCCCATGCGATTTATTTAAACATAATTAACTATGCTGTTTATATGCTATGACTAAAATGAAAAAAAAAAATATGGATAAGAATAATAATTGTAAGTAATAAATATATAATAATAAATAAAACCGATGAAAAATATTTTTTTATGTTTTTAGTTAGAATATTCTTGTGAAGTCGTTTAAAAAAAAAATTAATATGAATTTTTAATTACATTTCGTGCTTTTATAAATTCTATTTTGGAGCATACCATTTATATATAGCATATAAAAACTTTGCAAAAATGGAAAAAGATTATTTTTAGTAGGTAAATAAAGTTTACCATTTATAATATATAGAAAAGTATAATTCAAGAAAAGGGGTGAAAATAATAAATAAATTATTAAATTTAATTAATAAACTCATGTTTTGCATCGTTAAACTTAAAATCTTTAGTTCATTTTTCAAAAAAAATAATTAAATACTTTATTTTATTTATAAAGGATAATATTAGCCATACATGGTTGAAAATTATATATAATTTATTGTCTTCTTATTTACTAACCTAAGGAGGTATAGTAATTTTAATTCTCCTTATCTATTTTAAGTGAAAACTTTAGTACAGAGTTCACTATAGGATTTAGTTTTCGTAGATACAAGTCTCTTATAAAAGGAATTGGAATAAAGTTCCTTTGATACTAAAATTAAACTACAATTAAATCATACTATTTTTAACCACTATGCAATATTAACTAGTTCTTTACAATATTGGGCAAAAAATTATATATTAATTAATCGAAAAAAATATTAATCGAAAAAAATTCCTATTTTAATTTATCCTTACACAGTCTAATCAATTTTGCAATAAATTCTGAATACATTATTTACCGAAAAATTAGCAGAAAATTTCCCAATGTTAATTCATCAATTTCTATAATATTATGTACATATATCTAAACCGAATTTACGTGATAAATAATTAATGTGAACTTTAGAAACACCAAACTATCTATACATGGATATTCTACATACATATCATTAATTAGCCTGCTATATTTTCAATTATAAATTTACATTTAATTTTTTTGTATTTTGACTAATTTTGGTAAACACGAAATGCATGTTTATTTTTCCTTCATTTTCATTTTCGATTACATTTAAAATTTGATGTATGGCACAAGCACCACAACGATGTTGTCTCCTAATTAACAATTCAATTTTATATCCTAAATTTGAAATGAAAATGTGATGATAATAAAACATGTTCACACAAAAACGATACATAAAAAAAATAAATATATAAATTATAAATTATCAAAAATGTTGATATTATGTTTAAGTATGCTGCGATAGACAAATGCATCATGCATCTACTTATATGTATAGTATATATACGTTTGACATCGTATCTGCGCTTATTTCTCATTTTTCGTAGAGGGAGTGATAATGAAATTATTCAATGTTGAAAAGATAAAGTCGTCTGATGAACAACATCTATAAATAACAACTAATAAATAGATAAAAAAAATTAAGGAGTTTGTGAAAGAATCAAATTACATTGAAAATAATATGCGTATAGCATTATGAAATCGTAATTCTGATTTTTTCTGTGGGTCAATTATTGAAATGACCCTGAGTTGCCATTCCAATATCAAGTTTATTCAAACAAAAATGTCTATACTCGTATAATCAAAAGATTATAATCTATTTATAGAAATAAAATTATAGTATTAAATACATAAAAATATATAATTTTACATTCAATGTTTACGTGTTTATTTTTCGAAAATTTATATATTATGTACTAAAAATAGAATTGATATCCTTTTTAGAAAGGACATTACTGACATTGAGATTTTTATTGATGATTTTTTGATTTTGTAATTCGTGATTTCTGGGTGTAATCATTGATTATGTTTCATTTTTTATTTTGGATTATATACTATGCACTATGGTATAGTAATTAATTTGAAATTAGATACGAAATTTTGAACAGAATAAAATCTGTAATTTAATTAAGTACATGTTTTTTTTTTTGGTATATTTATTTTATCAATTTTGGATTTTATTTAAAAGAATTAATTAAATTAATTGAAAAAATAAAAGTAGAATTGATAAGTAATTAAGTATATACTCTAATACTTGAATTTATCCAATTAATATTACTAGACATCGAATAAAGTTTTTTCATTGCTTTAGAGAAGGACACTGAATGACTTAAGAATGAAATTTTCAAAAATTTCGAATCTTGTACTCCTTGTTAATTAAACTATTTTGCTGTTTTAGTTTATTTATATATACTGCGATTTTCCTATTCTAATGTTCTGTGTACCAATAGTCTAAAGTGAATTATTTGAAAGATATTGAGGTCATGTCATACAAATAATTAAGTACTATAAATATAAAAAAAAATCATTTTAATATTAGGTAATTAATTAATTATATTTATCTATTTCACAGGTTTTGAAATTTTCTTTCCTGTTTCATCTGTTAAAATGACAATACCAAAAACTGAACGAGCAATAAAATTATTATCAATAATACCAATTGGTAAATTTGAAATAATATCATTAAATAAAAATAATCCATCAATTGGTTATCAATATCAATTAGAAGATGACAATAATAATAATTATTTAAATATAAATAATAATAATGGTGAAATATATTTAGGAAATAATTTTCAAAATTTAAATAAATCAACAACATTTATAATAACAGCACATTGTCCACAACAAGGATATTTTAATATTGGTCGAATGACATTAGAAATTCAACCATATATTGATAATAATAATGATTATTGTTTAACACAAATGGAAAAATTATGTTTTTGGGAAAGTGCAACATATTCAATAATCGAAGATAATATTAATTCAAATATTAAATTTAAAAATATTGAAATTGGTAAATTTGTATCAAATGGTTTACAATTATTATGTCCACAATATGAATTTAATTATGAATTAATAAAACCAAATGATTATATAATGATTAAAAATAATAGTTTATATACAAAAATGAAATTAGATCATGATACATTTAATCCAGGACCAAATATAAATTTAAATATAAAATGTTTAATAAATATGAAATCAAATAATAATAATATAAAAAATTATAATAAAATATTAAATATTAGTGTATTAGATCGTAATGATAATGGACCAGAATTTCAAGAGAAAAAAAAATTTATATTTTGGTTAGATGATCCACATTTTCATGAGGTAAATTTTTTCAAATTAAATTAGTTTATTTAAATATAATATTATGTATAATAACCAATTAATAAACTACCGAATAACATTCCACCAAAAAAATATCCCTTTATAAAAATTAAAAAAAAAATATCCCTTTATAAAGATGGATGTTCCCTCGTCGACTGTCCAAATCACGCAAAATAAAACAGCACATTTATTTCACAAAATTTACTAGTAGTTAATTTATTCGTTGTCCTTTCGATGTACCATGAATAAATTAATTTTAATTCGTTAATATACCAACATTGTAAACTGCTATACATATTTAAATTATTGATCAATTACAAAATTCCTAACTTTTAAATATATAATTTTTGGCTAATATTTTGAACATTATTTTTGGGATTGCTTTCTGTTTCTATCCCTTTTTGATGATTTAAATAAAAGGTTTCTGACCCTATACAAATTTAAATTATTATTCATGACATCTCAAGCACAATTTTTTTCTCTTACAAAAATTACCATATCAACAACAACAAAAACACACACCTGTAAACCTGTAATGTTAACAATCCCTTTTTTTTTGAGCCATCAGAATTGATGAATTATCATGTGACCCAAAAAATTATTATTATTATTATTATTATTAAAAACATTAACAATTAAAATAATGTAAAAATAGTAAAATAGTAATTTACTACTATATAATAGTTGATTGTGATGATGAGTTGAACTAAAAATGTCCAGAAATTTTCATATAAATGATTAGATAGAAATTATAATATAAATAAAAGTTTTATAGTTTCCTGACCAGACAACCGCAGTGCAAAAACGAAAAATAAAAAAATAATGTTAATTTTACTATTTACCAAAAATATAAATAATTTGTCTAACAGAAAAGAAAAACCAGTCAAAAAAAATGAAAATATATTTTTTGCCACCTTTTTTTTTTTATTCAGAGATTAATTAATTCATGGTTTATCATGACAACAAAATACGAGAAAACAACAACCCGGAAAATATTATGGGTGAAAAAGGCCAAACACCTCCAAATGACTTTTATGTCTAAATATAAGTAAATATCCTTGTCTGTCGTAGACTATACATAAAGTCCTCTTTTTTTTTATGATGTCTTTCATAAAGTCGATTGTAATTATGTATAAAAAAATTATACAATTTTCCACTTTTATTTAAGGATATTGGAAATGGTGTATAATTCCTTTGACCCCATCCCATTTTTTTTTTTAGAAATAAGTATAGAATTGTGTTTTTCCATGCCATCATGACTATAGACAAACACTAATTTATTGGTTTTTGAAACAATGTTTGTGTATCTTTGATACTATTTTCTTTGTATATAGATTATGAAAATATTGACGTTTTACCGATCAAAGAAAAAAAAAATATATTAGCAAATTTAGGAGTAAGTTTGAAGTATTCAAATGAAATAATTAATTAATCAAATTATTTAATAAATTCTTTAATCAAATAAATGTCTCAGCAAATGATTTTTGTCACATATAATAAATTGTTGTCATTTCCAAAACTGATCCATCTGATGACCAAAATTTTCTTTAATTATATTATTTAATGGATTATTTTAATTAGTTAACTAAAAGTTAATGGATTTCCAGCTTCTTAACGTGTCCATTATTTGTAATTAAATACATGAACGAAAAAAGGGTCAGGTGGTACACTCTACTACTTACTATACCAGATCTATCAAAATCTAAGAATTATACCCAAACAAAAAATACAATATTGTTTTTTCCCAATTTGATTATGATTTTTTTTTTTATTTCAAACATACCAAAACACAAAATTCAACCCTAGTAAAAGTATTTAGTCGCGTGCCTCTTAATATGTGCTAACATATTCGAAAATATTTTTACTCTTTTAATAGGTAAAATGTCTGGCAGGACGACACTCAATAAATACAAATATAAATGGTTATAATACTGAAAATTGGTTTTGTAATAATTTTTAGTTATTTTTGTATTTTTGTTTTGAGTGCAACATTTGAACAATTTTCACCCCCAACAATTTCTTTTTACGGACACGCGAATAATTTACGATTGTTAAACATGCATAGCGATATAGTATAGATATAGATATTAGATTTAGATAGAAGATACTTTTATATGGTATGTGGTTAATTTAAACATTATCATATAAATATATTTAATATTAAACTGTTAAAAAAAGAACAACAAAATAATTATTGTAAGAAATTATGTAGAGGAATCTATAATAACTGGGCAAAATATAGAATTATAATATATGTACATATTGGCTCTATAGTAATTTTCAATTTCATAAAATGTTTTGTGCTAAGAAAATTTTAAAAGTCATTTATATTCTGTTGAACTGACTGTCTATCCGAAAGTATTTAGAAACTGAATTTTTTTAGACAGATTTTTATATAAAATTTTATATATTTCCTAAATGAAATGATTTTCTTTTATAAATTATTATAGAATGACACTATTGGTGAAAAAATTTTACTATTAGATCCAGATTCAATTAATACGAATAAACATTTAGCTTATGAAATACATGATGATATTTCGGATATATTAAAACCAATTTGTAATCCATATGAAATAGATCATAAAGGTTTAAAAAATTCAGCAATTAGTTGCCGTAAGAATTAATCACAAAAAAAATAATTTAAATAAAATTTAATTATTATTTTCTATTTTAGAATTAAAATTTACTCGTCATGGTATATTAAGAAAATCACCATATTGTGTAATATTTGAGGCTATAGATATGTCACTTGATTCAGAAAATAGTAATGATACCAAATCAATTAAAACTGATATTTGTATAAAAACGGATTTATCAAAAATTCATGAAATTGATAATATACCAAAAGCATCACCAATTCGCCAAAGAAAATTGAAAACAAATAATCGTAATCCACGTTTTAAATCTAGTGATGAAACATCATTAATGTCATCAGGTGAATCATCAGATGGTAATTTAGGATATAAACTAACAATACCACCAATACCAGTTATATATCCAAAAGATGTTTATGTTTATCGTACAGCTATGAATTTAACACGTATTGCTCAGCCATTATCAATGTTAAAATTAATACGAAATCAAAATTATAAATTTCAAATATTAAATGATCCAACAAATGTTTTTGGTATAACACAATTAGGTGGAATTTTATATATTAAAAATATGACATCATTGAAAACAGCACAAGAAACAATTTACTAGTAAATTATAATAAATTTTATTTTTTTTAATTGAATTATATAATATTGAGATTTTTCTTCAATTTTCTTTCAGTGTTACAGTAACTTGGCTAAAAGAAGTTAAAGATATTATTATACATTTTGAAAATGATCATCCAGTAAATACAACATGTGAACATGAAGTTGATTCACGGACCCAATCATGTTCACATGTTAAAAATAAAAAATTATGTATAAAATTTTGTGGTTTAGGTACAAATGGTGGTTCATGTGAATGGCGTGGTGATGAACAAAGTGTATTAAGTATGTATTATGCAACATGTACACCAAATTCAACACAATGTCCAGATACTGTATGTGATCCATTAGAACGTTTAGATATTTATCATTGTCCACAAGATTGTGTACCAGAAAATAAAACATTTGGTGCTAGAACAACAAATACAAATAAAATTGGTATATTATCAGCATCTGGTGTTTGTTCATGTGATGAAACAACAAAATGTACTTGTATGTCACCAGATAATGAAAAATCTGATAAAATTTCAAAAAGAAAAGTTAATAACAATAGAAAGGGAATGAATCAAACAGTAGCAATTGGTTTGTATTACATTATATATATATATTTCTTAGCGTAAATTTTTCTGACTAACTGCTATAGAAAATCCTTAAAAATTAAATAATTCTTTAACTAAAATAATTATATTTATTTATATTTTTGCTTAATCTAGTTACACCACATCCATTTCTATCTGGTCAAACATCATTTGAATGTGGTCCATCATGTTTAATATTAGCAATTGCATGTCCAGTCATTTTAATTATTATCGTTATATGTTTGATAATATCAAGACGCAAATATATTCGTCAGGCAAAACGTAAAAATTTAATTGAAAAAAATGATGCAGATAATCGTAATGATTTACCATTAGTTTCAATGGATCATGATATGAAATTCGAGATAAATGTATAATAATTCTGTTAAATATTTTAAAATTTTATAATTACTAACTAAATAATTTTTCCGCATTATAGTCTGATACAAAATGGGAATTTCCTCGTGATTTACTTATACTTGATATTGTACTTGGTGAAGGTGAATTTGGTAAAGTATTACGTGGTTATGCAACAAATATATTAGATAATCCTGGTATAACAACAGTTGCTGTTAAAATGTTAAAAACTGGTGCAAATTCTGTTGAACATTTAGCATTATTATCTGAATTTCAATTATTACAAGAAGTATCACATCCAAATGTTATTAAATTATTAGGTGCATGTACAAAAAATGATAATAGCGAATCACCATTATTAATAATTGAATATGCTAAATATGGTTCATTAAGAAATTATTTAAGATTAAGTCGTAAAATTGAATGTTCTGGTGTTGATTTTACAGATGGTGTTGAACAAGTTACAGTTAAAGATATATTATCATTTGCATGGCAAATATGTAAAGGAATGTCATATTTAACTGAAATTAAAGTTAGTATAAATGAAAAATGTACAATAAAAGAAATAATATACTTAAATTGTTATCATTATCAATCATTTTAGTTAGTACATCGTGATTTGGCAGCTCGTAATGTACTTTTAGCTGAAGGTAAAATATGTAAAATTTCAGATTTTGGTTTGACTAGAGATGTTTATGAAGATGATGCATATTTAAAAAGAAGTAGAGATCGTGTACCAGTCAAAGTATATAACTTATTTTCATATAATTTTACACAAATTTATTAATTTTTTCATATTTTTGTTTAGTGGATGGCACCAGAATCATTAGCAGATCATGTTTATACAACTAAATCCGATGTTTGGGCATTTGCTGTTTTATGTTGGGAATTGATTACATTAGGTGCATCACCATATCCTGGTATACCACCACAAAATTTATATCATTTATTAAAAAGTGGTTATCGTATGGAACGTCCAGAAAATTGTTCTGAAGATATGTAAGTTAACTATATGAATTTTATTTAAATCTAAATAGAAAATTAAATTTATTATTTATATATACATAATCTAGTTATACAATACTTCGATCATGTTGGGCAGATGATCCAAATTCCCGTCCATCATTTAAATATTTAGCATCACAATGGGAAAAATTACTTGGTAATAATGCTAAATATTTAGAATTAGAATCAAGTGCTGTTTCAAATCCAATGTATTGTGGTGATGATACAACAAAAATATTAAGTAATCAAACATTAGAAACAATTTTTTATAATGATGATGATAATAATTTAAATGAACCATCATCAAATGAACAAATAGATAATTTAAATCATTTATGGCAATCACCAAAAATATCATATGATATACATGATAATTGTAATAATAGTAATAGTAATAATAATCAATTACCATCACCAAGTTTTAATGATGATAATAATAAATTAAAATTACCACCTCCTGGTTATGATTTTCCACGTCCATTAATTGATACAAAAACAACAGAACAAATATTACGATATGAAAATGATTTACGTTTTCCATTAAATATAAAAAAAGGTAATAATAATAATATAAATATAAAATTAATAAATAATCATGATATACCAATTAATCATTATTCAGTACCAGTTAAACGTGGTAAATCATATATTGATATGACAAATAAAACATTAATACCAGATAATTTAAATAATGATGATTTTGAAAAGAAATTATCTAAAAATATTACATTTCGTTTTTCTAGTTTATTAAATTTAAATGAACAAGAAAATATTGTCGTTTAAATTTAAATATATGTAATATTTATTTTTTTGTTATTAATTATTTACATAAAAATATGAAAAAAAAAAACAAATTAAATGAAAATTTATCAATGGTGAATATAATTTTATAATGTAAATATAATTTTTTAATAATAATTTTTCTTGCAGTTAAGTAGATAATTGCACTTAAAATCATCGTATATATAATCTACACCCTCTTAGTTTTTATTTTTCTGTAAATAGATTGTTATTATTTAAAAACAAAAAATTAAATATGTTTTTAACATTAATGGCATTTGAAAGACCAAAAATATATTGTGTTTAAGCAACAGAATGTTGAGCAAACCTATACGAAGGTTAGGTCGTAGCAGTTTTGTGAAGCCTAGAAGAAGGATTTGTCTATTTTATAATGTTAAAATTTCTTTTTATCTTATCAGGAAAAGTGTGTTACAATTTTAAATTTACAATTTTCAATATTTTAAAAGCATTTCGGCGACATTTTTTGGCATATTTTCAGGCGCTTAATTAAATTTAATATAAATCACTTGTCAAGTTAAAAAGAAATTAACGATAAGGCAAAAGATTTGACCTCTTTTAAAAAGCATTTTCAAATTAAAATTGTTCGTTGTACAGTTCAAATGGCTCTTACTATATTAATTGAAATTATTATATATTATAAATATTTAATTAATTAATAATGTATAAGAATTAATTTAATGATAAAGTTTCTATATACCAAAAGAAAAAGTAAACAAAATATTAACAATTAATTAAAAATATAAAAAATTATTAATTTGCTGTATAATTATTTAAATTTTGTTAAATAATTTAATATATAAATTATTCAATTTTGATCTAACATTCCTCTTTTAAATAAATTGTTTATTAGTTTTTTTTTTTAGTAAATTAAGGATAAAAGTTATACAAAAAATCTATAATAAAAATAGAAAAATTAATATTTAAGCATTAAACACAATTTTTTTAGTCCATAACAATTAAAATATAAGAATAAATTTTTTCCCTATTTTATAAAAATATGAAAATTTAAACAAATTAGCATTAATTTTACTTTAATTATATATCGAAATGGAAAAAATTATAAATAAATTTTTTTTATGCAATAATTTATTAAATAAAACATTAAAATAAATTACATATGTATATGATAAAAATATGAAAAAAAATTAAAAAAATTAATAAAGATTGTTTTTTATTTTAATTTTAGTTACTTCCTTCGATTTTTCATTGTTATTCATAGAATCATGGTTATTGTTAGGAAGATGGAACTCCATTTGGTCTAATTTAAATTAATTTTATTCTTTTTTAACTAAAATCATCGAATGGCATCTAAAAATATCTAGAAATCGAAACCTATAGTTGTCCTAAAAAAATTGCATATATTTAGGGATGCATACATAATTTAGGGATTCTTGACTAATGTAATAAAATAATTTACTGAAAATTTTGGTGTGTTTGTGTTCCATGAATCAATCACGCTAATTCGAGATTACATATTTCAATTTTCTTTTATTTTCCCATAAACTCTTTTCGTGCTGCTTAAAAATATAGAAATCTTTGTCCGATATTTATACTATGTATATACGAAACTATAGATTGAAATATGTATCTGTAATCTGTATGGTTTTATATTCTATTATAATACATTAGCGCACTCAGAAAGTGGCTTCCTAATTACAGACTTTTTTCAAGGTTTTTTTGCTATAAATTGGGCAAATTTAAAGATATTTGGAATTGGTTTGGATAAATAGAAATTACATATGGATTAAAATTTAATTATTCTTTATTATATATAAAAGATATAATAGAATTTATAAATCACATCATACATATATTTAAATATAAAAATTCATATTTCATCTGGTATTAACAAATTTAAATTAGCTGATGAATTTAAACTACCAATAAATGTCTCTTCATCACCACGTATTGATAAACAATCTTTTGTATTAATTAATTTCTTTTCCTTTATCATACCAGCTCGTTGCCATCTTGAACTTTGACAATTCTTACAACTTATTTTTGGTAATTTTTGTAATGATACAGTACGATTACCACAATCCATACATTTAAAAAAACGTTTTTCAGCATCAATTACTTTTAATGGATGATTTTCATTTTTACAATGTTCAGAACTTGAAAATGCTGTATATTTACATTTTAAACATGTTACAGCTTTACAAGCTATTTCATATGTATTTAACATTTTCTCTTCCATAGCTTCTTTTTTCTCTAATTTATTAAAATATTTATTTTGTTCATCTAATTGTCGCATTTCAATTAAATGGGAATTTGATGATGTTGCATCCATAATTTTTTGTAAACGTGATTTACGTTCATATTCTTTACGTTCATCATCAATTTTACGACGTTTAACATCATTATTATAATAATCATTTAATTCTTCCATAACACGTTTTTTACCATTTGTTGTACCACGATATTTTATAAAATTTGGATTTGATTTTTCTATTGGTTTCTTTTGTATTATTTTCATAGCATTGATTTTAGCTAATGCATCTTTTTTCGTATGAAAATCTAAATCAATTGTAAATGTGTCTTTACTTAATTTTGGTGTTTTATTTAGACAATTTGAAAAATTATTATTGTTAATTTTTTCGGTGGCATTTGTTGGATTAGTTGATAACGAATTTGTTAAAATAGTTTTTGTGTTTGTTGTTAAAGAATTTGAATTATTTAATTTTTCTTCAATATTACCAAGAACTCCTTTAGACGAAGAATCTGTAATAGAATTATTTATTTCATTTTTATTGGTTTGAAATTTTTCTGATTCTTCTCGTAATAGTTGTAATCTCTCTAAATCTTTAACACGTTGTTTTGTTTTTAATTCAACATTTGATGCAACTTTTGATTGAATACCAGAACGTATTGCATATGGTATTTCTTTTGTTGATAATTTTGGTGATGCTTTATGATTAATAGTACCAGCATTTGGTGAATTAAAATATTCCGATAATGAATTCATACGAATTTGATCTTTTGCAATAAGTTTTGTACTTTTTTTAGCTGGTACAGCTGTATATGATTGTCCACCATAAAAAACTTCACTTTTACCTAAAATTTTATTACGTAATTGTTGTAAACCACGACCAGCTGTTGATGATTGTAAGTCTGAACGTTTAGACATATTATTAAATTCTTGTTTTATATGATGTACACAAAAATCACAATCACCTAAATTTACAAATGATGTACAATTTTCACCATTTTTTTTTTTTGCTTTACAAATACCCATATCTTTAGATTGTCCAAGTATCATTACTTTTTGTGATATATCAATGGATAA
Organism: Empis stercorea; assembly: GCA_949752835.1. Classification (NCBI taxonomy): domain Eukaryota; kingdom Metazoa; phylum Arthropoda; class Insecta; order Diptera; family Empididae; genus Empis; species Empis stercorea. The sequence goes on from OX457089.1 coordinate 49,819,952, forward strand.
AGTAGCAATATTATTTTTATCATCACGATTATCAAATACATTTGGATTTAAAATAGCTATACAAATACCAGTTGATGTTTTCCATAATTCTTTATGAGCATTTTTAAATAAAAATAATGAAAATATTTTTATATCACCTTTCAAATCAGACATTTTCCATATCGAATATGGTGCACCAGTTTTTGTTGTTTTTATTGGACTTTTACTTAAAATAACACCAGCTACAACCCAGTCCTGTGTTAAATCAACATTTTCTATATAATTTTTTAATCCAGATACTGGAACTGGTTTGCGACTACTCATACGTTCAATTAAAACTGAACTGGATATTAATGGATTTATAATTCGTAAACCAAAAATTGGATCAGTAAAAATTGCATTTTCTATATTCCTTTTCGAAAATATATTCGTAATTGTGTTATCAGTTTTATTAATTGGCTTAAAACTTCTGGATGGATCTAGTTTAGTTGGATTTGTTGGTGGTGGTGTTGTTGTTATTGATGATACATTATTTGCAACTCTCGGTTTATTCTTTGCAAAAAGACTATTAGGATTATTTTTCATTATATTTTTGTCAACTTCCTTAGCTATTTGTGATTCCTTTTTTTCAATATTAATAGATTTTATTTTTTTATTTATATCACGTCCATATTCATTATATTTTAGTTCCAAGAAATTTTGTACATCTTCGTCATCTGACGAATCAAATTCTTTATCTAATATAGAATTTGTTTTTATAATTGTTTGAGAAGTCGATGGTAAATTAATATTTAAATTAGAGGATTCTGTTGTTGTACTAGCAAAAGATTTTGCAAAACTATCATCATCTGTAAGTTTTGGTGCATTACTTGATGATGGTATTAGTAAATCTTTTTTATTTATGGTAGAATTGGTAGTTAATTCATTTATATTAATATCATCTTCAGCAGCAGCAGCCAAAAGTAAATCCAATTCATCAACTTCACATTGGGATGGCATTTTCTAAAATAAAAGAAAAAAAAAAAAAAAAACAAAATTAGTGGAAAATTAAACTTTAAATTTTCTATATTGTTTTAGACAATTCTATTATGAAAAAAATTATATAATTTTTTTTAAAATAAATTAATTATATTTATTATTTACTAGAATAATTTTAAATTTAAATAACATTTAACAAACAATTTTACAAATATACACATATATAAATTTTAAGCAACAATGTAGATTATTTCTTTCTTTTTTTTTCAACAATGTGGATCTGGTTGATTAATGAAATTTTCTAATTTCTTTATAATATCAGAACTAGCAGTACAATTAATATTTTTAAATGCTTCATCTAATTGACTCATTTGTTGTAATTGTTTAATAATTTTATGATATTGATTTTCACGCCAATTTAATATATCTTCAGTTATTTGATTTGTTTTACTACCACCAGTATTAGTAAAACTATTGCTAGTTAATGTTTTATTTAATTTTGTTGGTTTATCTTTATGAATTAATTTACTATTACATATTGTATCATTTATAATATCTTTTAATTTTTCTGGATTTGTTTTACCTAACATATCTTCAAGTATAAATGATGGATATTCTTTTTTTTCAAGTAATTTTGAATTATTATTATTACATGTATTATTTGTATCATTTAATGTTTGAGGTGGATTATCATCAAGTGCACTAAGAAATTCTTCACAATCATCTTCTTGTATCTGTTGCTGCTGTTGACCATCATCAATTTTTGTTGAATGTCGACATTCACATTCACATCTAGCAATTTTATCACTTAAATTAGCACATGTTGTTGTTTCAATTTCTATATTAGATTCTATATTTTGATTATCATTATTATCTGGTTTATTTAAATAACATTCAAAATCACAATAATTTGTTGTTTTATATGTATGTTGCATACGTTCTGATATTGATTGTTCATTACGTTTTTGTAATTCACATAAATCTAAATTTGATATCATATCAATTAATATATCTTGTAAATATGTAATAGCCATTTTAATATCATCTGTTTGTTTATTTTGTCTATAAAATATTATAAAATATTGGAAAATATTATACATACTAAGTATATAATTTTTTGTTGTGAAATAATTTACTTGTCTTTAAGACCTTCTAAAAATTTTAATGCCCAATGGATATGTGAAGTTTGTAATATTTGTGTATTTTCACCAGAAAATATTGTCCATAAAATAGCAATTGTATGATCTAATAATACATAAAATGGTGGACATGATATTTTACAATTTTCTGATAATTCTGGTTGTAATGTTATTGGTTTATCAAATATATCTTTTAATGTAAATATATATGGTATTGGTATATATTCATCATCTTCATCAGTTATTTCAGTATCTGGTAATGTATTGTTTGATTTTATACTAATATCACTTTCATCAAGAAGTGATGTATTATTACTATTACAAAATTTGCTATTCATTTTTTTAATCCTTATTGTTGTTCAAAAAAAAAACTTTTCCTTTACAAATTTACACTGTGCCAATAAAAAATTATAATTAAATTAATAATTTAATAAATAATACTAACCAAAAATTTTGTTAAAATATAATTATTAAAGAAAATTAATCACAAAATAAAATAAATATTTAATATAGAAAAATCATCAGTTACTTTTTTATTTTTTTATTTAATATTGACAGATAGAAAATAAAAACTTTCCCGCCCGAAATTTGTTGACGTTTATTTTTTATTTTATTTGTGGAATGTGAATTTTATGATAAAACAGTTCTTTTATTATTAGGTTGGTAAGAGAATGGATAATACAGGTTTTTACATGGATAATACAGTTCTATAGATAAATCGGTTGTACCAAAATTTAAACAGAATGTACTAAAAACTAAAGGTACAAAAATTGGAAAGTTAAGTATGAATGGACTTGTAAATTTTTGAAACTAATTCAGCAAATTTTAATTTTACTTTGATTGATTCAAATCAAGAAATAAACAAAATTTCGTTATTGGTGGACGGTCATGTTCGGGTTCACCGAACAGAAAAAAACTTTTTTAACAAAAATATAAAATCTCACCACACTATGTACCTTCTAAATTAGTGGATTAAAATTTTATATATACAAATATTTGAATAATAATTAAAATTATATTTAAATAGTAAATAAAATAAACAAAAATTTTGAATGCAAAATTAAAAATATATTAGATTAAATCTTTATGAATTTTTTTTATATATAATATATTTATATATTATTTTCTTTTTGTTTTGCATTAAAAAATAAAAAAAAAAGACGGTTTCATATAATTACATAATCATTTTTTGTTATCCCCTATAGTGTTTTCATTTCATAAAATTTTCATAATTTCTTTTTTTTTTTTAATATAATTAATTTTTGTTTTTTGTTAATACAAGTTTTAATTTATTTATTATTTTTTTCATTTTCTATTTTGGTTATTAAAATTAAAAGATACAAAAAATAAAAGATTTTAATTTTTTTTTTATATTTTATTTTATTTAAATTTTCTTAAACTGAGCGGAAAATGCACTATTTTTAACAATACATAATTTTTTTTAGGTTTCATTTTTCTTTTTAAAAAAAAAAATATTTATTTGTCATTTCCATTTTTTTGTTTAATTGATTTTAATTTTATGTTATTTTAATGTTTTTTTATTTTATTTTTGGAAATTTACAACGAACTTGTTTTTTAAGAGTATATTATATATATAAAAAAAAAACACAAACAAAAAGTTAACACATACAGAGAGATGACAATAAAAAATTTTTTATATTGAAATTTATTTTGTTTTTTAAAAAAAATATATATATATGATAAATTGGTGTGCAATATTTTTTTTTCTTTCTTTAAATTAAATAAACAATTTAATAAAAAAATGTAATATTTCCAACAATTCAAAATAATTTATTTAAGTTTTCCTTTTCTTTAAAAAAAAACATTTCCATAATTATATAAAACCATTCTGATTGAACTCAATTCGATATTCGCCTTTATATATTGATTTCGGCAGCCATTATATACATATATTAGTTATATCGTTCTCTTGGCGTAGTTCAATCAAAACGAGGATAAGTTTTTTTTTTGTTTTTATATTTTAACATTTTATTTAAAGATTAGTTTTTATTTTTTATTATCTATAAAAGAAAAATAATTTATTTTTGTTTTTCTTAGATTGATCTTCAATCAATTCCGAATAATTGTTTTTAATGGGAGTGAATAATTTTAAATTTGATTCTTTCTTTTAATTTAAATAAATTAATTACAAATTATTATTTCAGTCAGTTTATTTTTAATTTAAATTTTAAATTTGTTCTTAGGGTCTAACACCTAAGTAAATTTGAATCGTCTGACTTATATATTTAGTAAAAAAAATCTAATTGGAAATTTATTTCGTATCGTTTCATAAAAAGGAATACCTACATATATATTTCGAATCGGATTTATTTGTTAAGAAACTCAGACAATTCAAATTTCCTAGAAGATAGAAAATTCTGGTTTTTTATTTTCTGTGTTGTTTTTTATGTATAATTTTTTTTTTTTTATTAAATGTTAATTATTTTTGTTTTATTCATAGATTTATATAATTTATTATTTATTTTTCTTTATTGGAAGCGAATAACAAAAAAGATATAAATTAAATATTTTAAAAATTAATAGGAAAAAAAAACTTGTTATAAAAAAGGAACTGAAATACAAAAATTATTATTCGCTGTGGTTTTTTTGTTGCATTTAAGGAATATATGAAATTCCAGTTGATTTTTTTTTGAATGGGAATTATATGATGGGATCTGGGAAAAATGTATATAATATGGAAAAGGCAATAAAGAAAATATATATAATTATATATATATTTAAATAACACGACAATATAAAGTTGATAGTTGTTGGTTGTTGCTTTTTTGTTTTGTTTTTTTTTTTTTTTTGTAATTGTTGTTGTTTTTTTTTATTATTGGTTATTTGTATTAAAGCTAAAAAATCATTCCCATTCAGTTGTACCAGGTGGTTTAGGTGTTAAATCATACAAAACTCTTGAAATTCCTTCTACTGATGATATTTCTCTGATCATATTATCAAGAACCTAAAAAAAAAAATGATAAAAGAATTAAGAAGATTTTCTTGATGTAACCAGATAATAAAAATTAAATTTTTCACGAGGTATCACGACTTTGAACTTATATTAAATATTATTTAAATTAATATTAACTTACACTCATTGGCAGTTGTTCTGATCCTGGAATAACCGGCACTCCAGTCATAAAATCTTTTGTTATAAAAGGTCGTAAAACAATTGATCGTCCACATGATGGTAATCGATTAGCTGGATCTCTATCAAAATGTATTGGTATTAGAACAACAGGCATTTGTGATATTTTTTTATTTAAACCAGACTGTTGTAAAATCTAGAAAATGAATAATAAATAAAATGTGAAATATATTATTTAATTTAATTTAATTTAATTTTTTTTTTACAAACCTCATTCGCAATATAATCCGCTTGTCTTAACTGTGCAAGTGATAAACGACTTATTCTTGTATGTGTTATATCGTGCAATGGAAACTGTACATGACCACCAAAAACATAACAAACTCTATTTATATTATGTAATATACGTGGAATTAATTTAGCCAAAAATATCAAATCATTCCAATTTGGTTCAACAGCTTCACTAGATAAACCTAGAACATAGCTATAACTTCTTTTATCGCCTGTGCAAAATTAAAAATTAAAAAATATTATAAAAATTATAAAAATTATAATTAATTTCTTTTTGTTTACCTTGAACACCAACACTTCTTATTGGTAATACAGTCGCTGCTATTTGTGAATTACTAGAGATTCTTAATAATTCTTGTTGTTCTTCTTTTGACGTTGAACCCGATACTCGATTTAATAATGCATGATTTTTTTGTAATTTATTTTTATAATCTACTATAACACGTGCTATTACCTTTTAGATAAGAAAAAATTAATGTCAAAAATTTTTGTGAATAAGAAAATACCCTTTTCTCGGAGAAAAGACGGTAATTTTTTAGTTTATTGACACATTTTATTTATTTTTTTGAAAAAAAATTGTAGTCAATCTTTTTAAATATTATTACCTGTGTTTCGGCAAAATCCTTTTCAATATACGGTTCCTCAGCACAAATAATTCGTATAGCTAAACCAGGTCCTGGAAATGGTTGTCTCTCAACTAAATTAGCTGGCAAACCTAAATCATAACCTAATAGTCTAACTTCATCCTTATGAAAATCGCTTAATGGTTCAACAACACGACCAGCATTTCTTAATGCTCTAAAAAAATTAAATGTATAAAAATATTTAATATTCAATATTATTATTATTATTACCTAATCATATCCGTATCATTATGATGTGTTTTAATTGTATCAGCATTTGTAGTAATCAAATTTGATGCTGATTCTATTAAATCTGGTCGTAATGTACCTTGGGCCAAATATACATCATCTGGATTTAATTTCATTTCATTTATAACATCATTTGTAACTTTAACAAATACATCACCAATAATTTTTCGTTTTTCTTCTGGATTTATTGCAAAGCATAACATTGGTGTTTCAATATTATATAATTGTCCTGGTTTTTTAACAGTTGTTGAACCTTTAAAAAATTGATAAAATGTTTTCTTTACTGTTAACTCAATACCAATTTCTTTTAATGATTTTTCAACTTTTTCACTTTCATCTTTTCGCATGAAACCTAATAATTAAAATTGAAAAATTAAAAATTAATTAATTAAAAAAAAATTATATGTAAATATTTTAATATAAATTTACCATTATCCACATGTACAGCGATAATTTGATTTGGATGTAAAGCTTGTCTTAGAAGGGCTGCACAAACTGTAGAATCAACACCACCGCTGACTAATAACTAATAGAGAATTATTCATTAATTTAAATTTAAATTATTTATTAAAATAAAATTTGTTATCACTTTTTATATTATTTTTAAATTAATTATTTAAATTTAAATAATTATAATATATATATGTATATATAATTTTCAAAGTGTTATTATTTATTATAGGAGAATTTTCTTCAAATTATTTCAATATATTTAGAAAATAAATTGCTGTTTTTCTCCAATTAGCAAAACAAACAAAAAATTAATTTAGAAAAAAAAATAATTTACCAAAACACGGTTACTTCCAACTTTTTCCTTAATATATTTGATACATTCCTCTTTTCGGCTACCCATTGTAAAATTTGCTGATACTCCACAAATATCAAATAGAAAATTAGAGAGCATTTGCTTTCCATTAATAGTTAAATCAACCTATTTTAAAAAGAAATAATTAAAATATTAAATTTTATTTGATTTTAAACAAAAATTTAAATAAATAATAACAGAAATATTTGAATTTACTTCTGGATGAAATTGTACTCCATATATTCTCATTGATTCATTATATAAAGCTGCAACAATACGATTAGATGAATATGCAGCTACTTTTAATTTATCACCAACACGATCAATACTATCACCATGTGTTAATAAAACTGGTTGACTTTGATTTAAACGACTATAAAATAAAATATAAAATTAATTAAGGAAAATTTTTAGATTTTATCAAAATTCAATTTAAAGATATTTTTTAAATGTTTAGCCACATGTAGTTTAATATTTAAAGCTTTGACAATATTAAATTGTTCGTGGTTTGTAATAATATATTTTTCTAGAAGGATTGTATCAGAGATTACCTAACACTTAAAAAACCAGTATATCCCCTTCTTTTCCTTCAAAAATAAATAAAAATAAAGATTTTGTTTAATTTGAAAAACTTACTTAAACAATGGACATGAAATTTCAACTTCAATATTTGTTTGTCCATCTTCACGAATATCTTTTTTATTCACAGTACCACCAAATTCTTTATTTATTAATTGCATACCATAGCATATACCTAAAAAATACAAGATGTTGATTTTTATTCTATTTATAAAAGGTTTTTATATACTCTTGTATACCTAGAATAGGAATTTTAGCTTTAAATATATCGGGATCATAAGCAGGAGCATCTTCAGCATATACTGAATTCGGACCACCAGAAATTATAATTCCTCTATATCCACTTTCTTTTAGTGTTAAGGCAGAAGTATCTAATGGCAGAATATCTGATTCAACTTGAAGTTCACGGATTCTTCTATCAATTACCTTAAAATAAAATAAAAAGATAAAAATAATTTGTGTGGTAGAAATATCAAAAAACCATTAAATTTACTTTTCCATATTGAGCACCGGCATCTAAAATTGCAATTTTATCATGATGAAGGCCATTTTCTGTTGGTACAAAATTTTTTTGTGTAGCAGGATTCATATCTTGTTCGTTGCAACACTAAAAAAAGAATTTAAAAAATTATATTATTATAATAATGTACATATTTTTTTAAAATTAATTATTGATGATATTCTTAAATATGAGAGTATAATGATTTTTTTTTTTCGTTATGATTAATAGTAATAATCATTTTACTTTGTTGTCTTTATTTACAATACATTTATTCGTCCGTCCTGATTTAAAATTCAATTATTTAATCAACATAAGTTTACAAAATTTGAAACTTAAAGATGGAAAATTATTACTATACGTATAAATTTTTGTATTTATAAATTTTCGTTTTAAATATAAGATTCGTGAGAAATATTGAAATAATTATTCGAAGAAAAGTGTAGAAAAAATGGTATTATAAGAAATGGTATTATAGGTATAGAAAGTAGATAAATATATATATTTTTATGCATCATTATAATTCTGCAATATTTGCAGCCAAGCGACTAGGCGCCATTCAGTCAAGTGTAATGTCAATATAGAAATGGACAAGCAAAAAATGTTAAAATTATATTATAATTTTTATTCATTATAATGAAATTTAAATTATTTTTCGTAACAAAAAAAAATTTAATCTAATTTTTGATTTAAATCATTTTCAATAATTTTTTTTTGTATTGGAAAATATGAGATATTAAACTTAATAATAAACTTTTATATATACTACATATATGTGAACATGAATGGGAAAGGAAAATCTTGTAAGAAAATGGAATTTTATTTTATTATTTTTGTATTTTCCAATCTTTTTTATTCTGACAGATTGGGTGTGACATTTCTTTTATTATTTTTTTATTCAAAAATAAACAAAACCAAAAATATTAAGTAAATTTATTATGAATTTTTGTAATTAATGATTATTACAAAAAGTTCTGTTTAAAAATGATTTTTACAAGATTTGAATTAATTTTTTTTTGTGATTAATTAATTATTTATATATTTATTTAAATATGTCCTCAAATTGTAATTTTCGATCCTAAAATCCAAAACTGACCCAAAGAAGGTATAATACAAGAAGAAAATGATTTTCAAAAGTTTGTAATTTTTATATAAGTAAGTTATTTTTATGGTATAAATGTTTTTTTTTTGTTTTTTTTTGCTTTTTCCAAATTAATTTATAAATAAAATTATGAAAAATGAAAATTACTTTTATGGGGTTATTAGAGAACAAGAAAATTTTTTGCTTTCTTAAATTTTAAAACTTTTTTTTGTTTTGTCATTTAAAAACACGAACCGGTAAAATGCGAAAAACTGCTCTTAGGAACATCCACGAAAATACTTTTTATATATAATTTAAATTTGTTTTTTATGTTGTCTTTTGAAAATTTACACACTAATTAATTGCACTTGTAAGTAATTTAATTATTAATTGAAACTAGAATAAATTTATTATTATTATGTATTAAGCATTATTTTGGAAAGTCGTAAATTTGTTATTTTTTTTGTAAAGGGGTGAGTCAAAATAAATTTAAACTACAAAAATGTAGAACAAAAGCTACCACTTTTTCATGTACAAAAAAAATGTTTGTTTTTTTGTTTTTAATTAAATTTGAAGTTTACACTTTTAATGAAAAAATCATTAAAAGTTTATTTATTATTTTATTTAAGTAACTAATTTCTCATTTAGTATAGAAGAAAGAAAAAAAAATCACTTTAGTATTAGTTGGGGAGTGAAGGGAGAAGATATTTTCACTCTCAAGGTGTTTTTTTTTTTCTTCTTTTTCACAAATTGGAAAGACACGAAATATATTTGAAAACAAAATATACTTAAATTTTAATTTTTTTTTAAAACGACACAATAATTTATTACATAGAAGAAGAAAAAATATACTTTATAATTCGCTTTTGATTAAAAATTATTGGAAATTTTGGATAAAAAATATAATATGAAAAAAAAATATTTTCCGAAAAGAGAAAATAAAGGAAAATGAAATATTAAAAGAATTTTCTTTTTTCCCTGATCACGTTCGTAAAAATAATAAAAAAAAAATCTTAATCTTTTGTCGTTTTGTTGTTGTATATTTTTCTTGGTATAAATTTTTCTTCTAGTCGTGATGATGTTCTGATGATGACTGAATTCCGTATTTAAAAACTAAAAGAAAAACTGAATATACAAAACAAAATATATAATTATATATATATATACATATATATATATAGCTAAATATAGGTATATAAATCTATATACTATCAATATAAATATAGAGTGATGTACTTATGTACACATAAATTTTTAGATTCCACATTTGAAAGAATAAAATAAAAAATGTTATAATAAAGAAAAAGTTTGTTTATATTTTCTTTTTAGAACTTTTCTTGTTTTTCAAAAAAGAAATGTGTCACGGGCTTTAATAAATTTGTAATAAAGCAAATACCATATTTAAATTTTAAATTTAAAGGACTTTGATTTTACAAAAATAAATTGTATTAAAGTATAATGTATTAATAATAAAATACTTTATTTAAAATTTAATTTTCTTTAAAACGAAAATTTATGTGATTTAGTCATTTTGGAAGATTTCATTTAATTTACTTTCGTAAAAATGTACATACTCAAAATTATTTTTTCAAGTGAAATATTATAAAGTATATTATCTTTGATTATTATCTTTGACAGCGATTATAATTAAAAATTATCCATAAATTTAGTAATCATGAAGTCAAAAATAAATGTTAGGGCAAATTTGGTTTCATCTTCTAAATCTTATCACAAATAAACCGGGTAAATTTGAATTCAGTAAAAAAATCAATATTCCATGAGAAAGAAATTGACTTTATTAGAATCCATTTTAATTCTAATAAGATACTGAATATTTTTCTAAATTTTAATAATGAATTAATTAAAATATTCTACATTTCAAAAAATTCTTCTTTTAGTATACCAAAGAAAATTTTAAATTGGTTGATGCACCATTTTGACAGCGATTGTTGCCGGTTTTTGTTGTATATTTTAAATGGAAATATTACACAAACATTTTTCTACACAATTTCTATCTAAAAGAATTGAAAAAATAATGAAATTTAAATAAATAATAAAGAATATTAATTTTTTTATTTTTAGAAATGTCAGAAAATATTATTAAATAATTTCTGAATATGGTTTTTTTTGTCAGATTTTAATAAAAAAAATGATTATGGAATTGAAATGTCAAAATACACAAAATATTCTTCATCCAACCGACAAAACATCGAAAATTTATGTTTTCAGATTCAGAAATTACATACGGGGAAAAAATGATTCTACTTTGCACAAACACCAATAAGAGACAAAACCAAAAAAATTAAATAATTATCTATAAATTTAATTTTATGTAGCACTGATGCAAAACTTTTTTTTTACATATTTTACAATAAAAAAATAATTGTAAACTAATAAGCATGTGCTTGGCTGCCATTGAAATAATTTTTCCAAAAAAAAAAAAAAAATTCATACCGACAGCAACTTTTATTTATGTGCAAATTAAATTTTAACACTTTTTATTATTCATAATTATTTTTTCTGTTGATTTTTTTGGAAAATTTACCTTATTCTTACAGGAATTTGTTACTTAAAGAATATTGTTTTTTTTTTAACCGAACTTTTTCAATTGATTTTATTTTCCTTTTTTTTTTGTTTTTCTTGGCAAAAAAAAAACTTTGAAAATAAATTCTACACAAATATTTCCGACCACTTTTGTTTTTGCATTTATCAAAAAAGTTTAATTAACTTACAATTATTTAACGCGATTTAATTTTTGCGAGAATTTGTTTTATAAATGCAATATTACCTTTTTGGCACCTAGTGAAGTAAAATTGCAAAATTTGTATAGCTGAAATAATTTTTTTTTTTATTAATAAAATTTTCGATGTCAGAGCCGTCAAAATTTATCCTACACGATGATTTGTACGCTATCTATCGTTTGACAAGTCATATTTGTCATTTTGGAAAGCATTATGATATTTATTTTAAATAGGAATTTCCAAATTGATAAATAATTATTGTGAATTATTGATAATTCACAATTTTTTTTATTAATTTGGAAAGTATTACAATTTTAAAATTCACGATAAACAAATAATTCACTATAAGAAAATGTCGTACCGTTACTAATATATTTAGAAAATGTATTTAATTGTTGGTTATTTGCTGCTTGTCGGGTTTAATTACTGGTCTTCGGAGTCTCATTTTTGTAAAAAGATTTATAAAAAAAAAACAAAAATATAGAACTTTTTTTTTATAGATTTTTCTTAAGCATTTTCTTTATTGTAACTATTTCCATATTATTTCTCTTACAATTTGTTGTTTTTTTTTTGTTTTCATGTTAATTTTATTTGTTAATATTTTTTTTCTTCATATTTTCTTTCTTTTTTTTACTTTTTTTATGTTTGTTTATTGTTGTTGGTTGTTAATTAATTTTTATCAAAGTAAGATAAAAAGTATAAATAGTGCCATTTTTCATATGTGCATAATTTTTTTTTTAATTATTTTTTTTTTAAATTTATTTTATTTTAAATATGTTTTCTTTTTTTTTAAATAAAAATTATAAATTAAAAAATATTTTAATAAAATTTTTATTCCTATAATTAAAAAAAATAAAAACGATAAAAAAAATTCAAAGAATTAATAAAGAAAATTTTGCTTCATTGTTTTTTTTTTTAATGTTTTTCCAGTTTTTTTTTTATAATAATTTTTAAAAAAATTTCTTATTTTTTTACCATTTTTATTTTATTTGATTAAAAATAAATCTACACTTTGATTACTTCGTCTTTTTTCCTTTTTTTTTTTTGTGTTTTATTTAATTTAATTTTTAATTTATTTTATAGTTTTGTTTTGTTTTGTTTATTAATTTAAATAAAATAGGTTTTATATTTGGGATCGCGTAGTCAATTTACAAATGACAAAAACAATTTTTTTTAAATATTATTTAAGTTCTGACATTTTTTAAAAAAATTTCTTACTTTTTTTTAATAGCTAAAATTTTTCTAATGATTTTACTTTTTTTTTTTTAAGTTTTCGTTTATAATTTATATATGTATATACAAAATATCCCAGCACGAATAATCAAATCTTAAGGTCAATAATAAAAATATTTTTTTTGAATTCAAATTCGAATAATAATATTGAACACCCTGTACAAAGTGCTTCGAATATTGCATAGTTTAATATACAATTTACACGATGCTATGTTAATTTGCATCAAAACTCGATATACTATGATTTTGAATTTCTGAGACGATTGACATCCCAGTGGGAATTACTCTATGCAGTTTCTGAGACGATAGACATCCCTGCGGGATTTTGAGAAACAAATTTCAAATTGGTTCAAAAAAAGTTAATAAAATTCAGGTAAATTCGGAAGCTTATGTCTCCGTGAATTCAGCAATAATATTATCAGAATTTTTTTATATATTGCGACATTGTGTATATATAAATACATATTTTTATTACATAACAAATTCCATTTAAAAAACTAAAAAAAAAAATGATAAAAAAATTTTTGTTTTAATTTTAATTATTTTTGATACGATAATTTAAAAAAATATTTTTATTATTTATATATATTTTTATTTATTTATTTATATATATATTTTAATATTAAAGCAAAATAATCTACAAATACCTAATATAAATTTATTTATTCGCTATTATAATACAATTTATTTCAATTTATTTTTTTATATATTAATTTAATTTATTTTAAATATGTTCAAGCATTTTTTTTTTGTTTTTTGTATTTTTTTTTTTTATTATTATTATTTTATTATAATTTAATTTAATTTTGTTTAGTATACTAACAATTTTTGGTTTGTTTGTTTATGTAAGTGGCGGCGCAGAATTTTTTTTTTTGTTAAATTAATATACAAAGTAAATTAAATAGTCTCCTCTCTTATAAGGGAAGTTGGAAGAATTTTCTGCCCGAAATAATTAGTATAAAAGTATGGTGGAACTTGTCTTAAAATATAAATTATATATAATTAAAATTACGTTCAAATAAAAATAAATAATAATTAAAAAATGTATACGTTAAGAGAAAAGTAACGCCATCTCTTAGAGTTATCTCGAACAGAAATTTCTTAGCAACGTCTCTTATAGGAGTACTTTTAATTTATTTTGATTAATATGATTTCTATTTTTCTTAATTAAAAATAATAATAATTTATTTATGTTTTAATTTTTATTTTTAATCAGGCATTTTTTTTTTTCAAAATTTTTTTCTTTTATATATGAAAAATAGTTTTCTTTTTTTTTTTTTGTAGTTTTTATAATTAATTTTTTTTTTTTTTTGCTTTTCTGGAAAGAAAATTTCAATATAATAAAAAAAGAAAATTTTTTATTTAATATTTTAATTTTTCTAAGCTTATTTTGTAGTGGACGAAAATTATTGGAATTATATTTTAATGCTAGCAGTTGTTGTTGTTGAATTATTCATTTTTGTTGTTGTGTGGAAATTCAATATAAAATAAAAAGGGGGGGGGGGAATAAAATTTAATTAAATAAAAAATAAGTAATTAAGTTTTTTGTAAATTTTTTTTTACATTTTTTTTGGGGTTTTTTTTATTCATTTTTGTTTTCGTTTTTTTTTTGTATAGAAAAGTAATAAAAGTGATTTTTTAATTTATTTTATTTGTTGTTGTTGTATTTTTGGTGGTAGCGCTCAAAGCTAAAAATTTAGGTAAGAATGAGGTAATTTGCACTGCTTTTCTAAAATATTTAATTTAATTAGTTTTTATATATATTTATTATATTTTATGATTATAATTTAAAATTTGAAATTGAATTTATTTTACAATTACTTTTTTGTGTGATTTTATTTTTTTGTGTGTGTGTGTGTTTGTGGAAATATTCTTTTTGATAAGAAAAACTTTTTTTGAAAATTGTAATATTTTTTCTTATTGGTGTTATATAGTTATTTAATATAAAATAAAATAAACCAATATATTTTTAGTATATATAAATAATATTTTAGAAGTACATTTTTTATTTGAAAACGAAAAAAAAAAACAGTTGTTCCACAACTAAGTAACTTTAAATGTGTTGCAGACTTTTAATGAATTTAAAATTTTTTTAGATTATAGTTTATTAATCGACTAAATATAATTATTATTAATAAACTATTTGGGCCAATCATATCTAAATCTAATCAACTTATAAATTTTATTTAACGGCCATAAAATAAAATTAGAATTATGAAAATTAAATTATAAAAATATAAATAATAAGTTTTTGTGTGTGTCTCGTCTCGGTCAGATATAAATTTTAATTTATAATTTTTACATTGTGCTGAATTATTTATTTAGTTTTCTTTTTACTTTTATTTTAAATTTTTAATATCCTAAATTGTAATTAAATATTATATTAAATATTTTAAATTATAAGAGAAATTGAACAATTTTTGTTTGTTTGTTTATGATTTTGTGTTTCTGCTGAATATTTTTTTTTTAATAGCGATTAAAATTTTGATATTATATAAGTAATACTTAAATATTAATAATAATAATAATAAAAATTGTTTTTTTTACCTACAATAAAAAGTTTGATTTTATATTTACTTATTTTTTAATTTAATGCGAGAGTTTTATGAATTTTTTTTATATAAGAAAATTACAGAACGGAAAAAAAAGTATTAATTAAATCTACTAATAAATTTTTTTTTTAATAAGAATAGGATACAAATAATTATATTGCCCAAATTTAAAAAAAATATCAATACAGTTTTTTTTTGTGTATATTTTATTTAAGTGTTTACTTTTGGTGTGTAATTTAATTATTTAAATATGAATTTGATTTGAATTTGTAAAATAGATTTAATGCAAGAATCTTATATTGAATTTACGATTAACTTAGGTTTTGATAAAAAAATAATATTACAATAATATAAATTAAAAAAAAAAATTTTAGGCAATTTTTTTCCACAATTTTTTTTATTATGGTGATTACAAACGATTTAATTGTAAAAACTCTGTAGGAAAATTTCTTAAAATTATTAAATTATTTCAATTTATATATGGAAAACTTAAAAAGCACAAGAGTTTTTTTTTTTAAATTTAAATCACTTTTTTTTTATTTTGTTTTGTTTTACCCTCTTAATTCCTCAAAAAACGAAAAAATAATAAATCAAAAATATAATTTAATTATTTTTATGTGGTGTTTTTATTTTTTTTAAATATAGTTGAGAAATGTGTTAATTTTTTTATTACATATTATTTTAAAGATTTCTTTGTTTTTTTTTTGTAGTCTATTTTTAATTATTTTTATAATTTTCAATTTTTTATGTAATGAAATTTATATATAAATATTTTTTGTTTTTCTTTATACACATAATAATTATGTTAGAAAAAAATTGGAAATGCATGGGGGGAAATACAAATACAAATGAAATTACAATTAATGTAATTAATGGTTTTTAAATAAGTTTTATATATAGAATTTGTCAATCAAATTCGGATTTTTTTTTTGCTTTCCAAATCAAATTCATTTATTTTTCTAGTCAAGTTCTATTTGTTGTTTGAATTTGATTATGGAAAAAATGATGAAATTGATAGAGAAATACTATATAATATATAATTTACATATACAATATATATATAAATATACATATATATATATATAATTATGATTTTATTTATATATTTTTTAATTTTAAAATTCTATTTAAATTTTGTTTTATGAAAATTTGGTAATATTTTTTTTGCTTCATAAATTTTTCATTTATTATTATTATTAATTTTATTAATTACTATTAATTACTAAAAAATAAAAATAAAATTTGCGATTTATTTTCTAATAATAAATATTTGAAATTAATTTTTTATACAAAGGTTTTTTGTTTGTTTTTATTTTATTTTAATTTAATTATTTTTTATGCTAGTCTCTCTTATACTATAAAAAATTATTTATTTAATTTTAATATATTTATTATTGAATTTGTGCAAAGTAGACAGTTTATTATTATTAATTATATTTAAATATTTTTATTAATTAAATTACATAATTTTTTTATTTACTTATTAATAATATTCTTCTGTTTGTTTTAATTTTAATTTTTAAATTTATTTATATATCGCTTTTTTTCCGTAGTTAATTAATATTATATGATTATTATTTATATATAAGTGTTTTTTTGTTTTTAAATAGATTTATCAATGATTTTTTTTTTGTAGTTGGTTTTAATTATTTTTTTAAAAGATTTTTTTTTTGTTTTTAATTTAAATTTAACGAATCATCACATATCAAAAAATTTTTACCTATCATTTTTTTTTATATATATATATTTATATTTAATTTAATTTATTTATACAGTTTATATTTATTTATTTTTTTATCTTATTTGTTAAAACTTAATAAATTTTTATTTGCATTTTCTAACGTGTTTTTTTTTTCAATTATTTAAAAATAATTTAAAGATTTTTTAGTAGTAAATTTTACAAAAAACGAAAAAAATAAATAAAATTAATTAACAGAAATTTAAAAGTAAAAATATAATTTTTTAAAAATAATTAAATAAAAATATTGCTGTTGATTGATTTTTTTTTTTATTTAAATATATATTTTTTAAAAATTATTATTATTATTATTATTTTTTTGTTGTATAACAAGTTTTCACGTTCTTTATAATAAATTTATGTATATAATAGAATTTAACAATATTCAACAACTTATTTTTTTTTTTTTTTGATATTTACAATAATTTAATTTATAAAAACATTAAATAAAATGAATTACGAATTAAAAAATAAATAAATAAAAAAAAAAAAAAATTATTCATAAGAATATTTAAAATTTGTGATTTTTATTATAAGAGAAGAAATTTTTTTGATCAGAAAATTTTGGTCTACTTTCGAAAAGAAAGTTATAAAAAGGGGGGAACAACGCGTAAATCTAATTTTTTTCTCTTCTGATATTTAAAAAATTTATTAACGAAATTATCCGATTTTTTTTTCTTACATAAATTTTTCATATATTATTTAATTACCAATTTTTCTATGCGATTTTTTTTATTTTAAAGATACATATAAGTTTTTTTCTTTTCAGAAATAATTATCAAATATTCAAAAACTAAAATAAAATGTATATAGAAAATTATAATTAAAAATTTTCAAGTCTTTTTCTTATCCGAAAGAATGAAAATTTTAATAATTTAAGTAAAAAATTATTATTTAAATTAATTGGATATATAAAAAAAACGTTAAGAAACTAAAATTATGAATTTTTTATAAAAAATTCTATTGAAAAAAAAAAAATTAAATCAAATCAAAAACTTTAATAATGAAATTTCTTTATTTTATAATTAATAATTAACAATAATTATAACATTTTTATTTTTATATTACGGTTTTTTTAATTAATTTACAAAAAAAAAAATTTAAAAAATGAAATTATATTTTAATTAAATATATAAATTTCTGGTATAATTTTAATTACCCTTATTACTTATTTATACACTTTTAATAATTTTTCATGTTTTATTTCAATTTCTTTTTAATTATACTATTTTTTTTTTACAAAAATTTATACAAAAAAAATCATCGTTTTGCATTCATAAACATTAAATTATAATTTTGGTTTTTTTTGTTGTTGTTGTGGTTTATAAACAAAGTTTTTAAATTATTTTTTCTTGTATTTTTCATCTTTTATGATTTTTTTTTTATTCGTGTTTTAGTTATTTTAATAAAAGATGTTTAAATTTTTATTGTTACTATGTCAAACTGAATCGCCATTTTTAGTATTATTACTATTTTTACATGGTGTATAAATATAACTATTGCCACTACTACTACCATCACCACCACCACCATTTCCACCGCTTTTATCATTACGACGTTCACGCCATCTCTCCAATGGGGTATAACAACATTTAAAAAATAATGATGTTTTTGTAGTTCCATTATGACGATGATGATTATTTTGACCATTACTACTATCATCAATTATAGAATTTTTTAATTTATTATTTGGTAATTTATTAATTGCAATAGTTGGTGTTGTTGGTGTTGTTGATATTGTTGTACAAATACTATTAATACTTTTATCAACAATATTAGATGATATTCTTAATTGATCATTATGATGATGATTATGACTATTATTAATAATATCATTAGTATTACTATTATTTCGATTAATTTCTGTATATATAATATCACCAGTCATACGTGTTGTTGTACTATATACAACATTTGTTTTTGCAACATTTGTTGATGAATGTGATGATAATGTTGCTGTTGTTGTTATTGGATATTTTTTATCATAATTATTAAAATTGATTATACTATTATATGAATGAAATTCAAGATAACTTGAACTACTTATACTGCTATTTAATGATTTATTATTACTAATTGTACCACAACTATTACTACCATTACGATTTCGTATAAATTCATTATTTTTTAATATTTCTTCTTGTTGTTTATAAGATGTTGTTGTTGTAGTAATAATTTTTGTAATATTATCATCATTATTAATTCCATTTGTATTATTTATTAAATTATATTTTTTATAATTTCTACTTATACTGCAACCACCATTACCAAATGTTGTTAAATCATAATTACCCCAATTATTATAAAAATTACTATTACCACTGTAACCTTCGCCATAATAATTATTACTTGCGTCACCCGCATCACCATAATTATTAATATCACTATTAACATCATCATTATTAATTTTAATATCATTAATATTTGTATTTAATTCAATTTCAAATATTGTTTTATTTTGATTATGATGACAATATTGTAAAATAGATGGTTTTATATTTAAATATTGTTGTTGATTTTTTTTATCGGTAATTAATTTTTCTTGATTTTCTTTATTATTGATATTATCGTTTATTAATTTTTTATTATTAATATCAATTATTTCTATTTCTTCTATATCACTAAAACTATTTAATTGTTTCAACAAATAATGCACATCATTTCGTTTTATTTGATTATCGTTTAAAGGATTTTTATTTATATTATTTAAATTTTCTAATAATTTATTAGTATTATTTATATATAAATTATTTTTATCATCATTAATTATTATGTCATCTAAAAATTTTTTATCATAATTTTGATCATTTATTGTTGTTATTATTGGTTTTGTTGAATTTTTATTTATTGATCTATCATTTTCATATTGTACTCTTCTACTATATAAATTATTAATTGTTGTTGATGTTGTTGTTGTTATTGGGATATCTGTTAAATAATAATTATTATCAGATAATGATGATGATCCAGCTAATGATACTGCTATTGAAGACGATGATAACAATGACGACTCAATAATTGGTTTTGTATAATATTGTAAATTATATAAAAAATCATTTGTTGTTATTGATGTTGGTGTTGTTGATTTGGCTATTGTTGTTGTTATTGATTTTGTCGGCATTGTTGCTTCTAATATTGTTGTTGTATTTATTGTTTCTATTACAGTTTTATCAATAATTCTATTAAATTTAGCTAATGCTGTTGATGTTGTTGTTGTTGAATTTATTGGACCATAATTAAAATAATCATCATATTTTTTATTATTTTTTATAATACTATTTAATTTTGGTTCTATTAATTTTTTACTATTATTTATATTATTATTATTAGAATTAGAATTTATAATTATATTATTATTACCGCTACTAATACGATCAGTGGCAGTAATTTTTAATAAAGGTATATCTACTATTAATTTATTATTAATAGCACCAGAATTAATTGTTATTATTGATGATGAATTAGCAGCAATATCTTCTTCTTCTTCTACAATTTTATTATTACTAATAGTATTATTTAATGATGATGATGTAATTTCATATAAATTTTTATTATTACAATTAGCTAAATTATTATATTTTGATAAAATTATATTATTTATATTTTTAGACGATGATGACGACGACGAAATGATGCCATTATTGTCGCTCCCCCGCGATTACCGACTATCGCGAGCGGAGCGAGGCCTTCCCTAACTAGATGTTGAAGCAATTGGTGATACTGGTGATAATGGACTACGTGCTGTTGTATCTCTAGGACAACCAGATAATGTTATTACTAATTTTCTAGAACCAGCATGATCACGATGTTCACATAACCATACACCTTGCCATGTACCTAATGATAATTTACCATCAGTTATTGGGATTGTCAATGAGCTGCCCAAAAAACATGCTTTTACATGGGCCGGCTAAAAAAATTTTTTTAAAGAATTCACAAATAAATTAAAATTAGTAAAATTATAGTTAATAAAAAAATTAATTTATTTATACCATATCATCAGGTCCTTCGCATGAATGACGATAAGGCAAACCTTCTGGAACTATTTTATTTAACATCATTTCCATATCGTCCCTAAAACAATTATTTAATTAATTAAATTTTAATAAATAATAATTTATTAATTAATAAATTGCATGTTTATTTTTTTAAAAATAAATTTTCATATTTTTAAATTCACAATTAAAAAATTATATTTTTATATAAGTACCTAACGTCTGGATCCCAACTTTCATTTAATGCTAAACTCGCTGATGTGTGTAAAACTAGAAAAAAAATAATATAAAGAGAACAATATGAATTAGATTAAAATCTTTTTACAATATAATTAAAAATTTTTTTGAATTTAATGTATAAAAAAATTGGATCAGAATAATAAAATAAAATATGATAGTTTCTTTGTGGCGAATGACTTAGAAAATGCACTTAAGACAAAGATAGTAGCAAAGCAAAAATTGAATTAAATTAAATATGGAAATAAAACTCATCGTAGTGGAAAATTTATATATATGTATATAAATAAGTATACAAAATGATAGATTAATTGAAATGTCATTTTTCTTTATTTGTGAACACTTCAAGATGAAATAAATGTCTCGGATAAGATTGTTTTACAGCAGTAGAGCATCAGAAAAAGAACACATATTGAATAGTTTATTTTCATACCCTAACAAGGATATTTATGATGTCAATCATTCTAAACAAAGTTATTTTTATTACGGGGGTAAAATGATTTGAATGGAAGTTGAGTTCTATAAATAAGTGAGTTTGATTCTCCAGAACATCAAAAAGCACCGATGTCATTCGAAGTTGCTTTAGCTTCAAATCAGAATAAGTTGTGTTAGGCTATAAGAGGTTTATAGAGCCCGATAATCGATTTATAGAGGTCATTAAAAGCTTTTGTATTCAAATTTTCAACTCAAAAACATTATTGTAAGTATTTTAATTTTTTTTCGCCCAGAGGAAAAATGTTATTTAAAATCTGAAAGAAATTCTTTATGGTTTAAGCTTTAAGGTACCTCTATGTAGTAAAAATGCAAATACAAATGATAGTTAAAATATCAAATAGGTAAAAATTTGCATAAAGGAATATGTATATAAATAAAATGTAAGATGCATAAATTTGAATATTTACAATTTTTATAATAATAATTGTTACTTTATAAAGTAGTGACAACACATGGACGAGGAAAAACAAGTAATTTGTATATGTATACAAAATTAAATAAAAAAAAAAAATTATAATTGACAATTTGTTGTATAACTAAAATATTCTCAATAAAAACTTATGTTCCATGAAATTTATGTGATTATTTCAGGTATATTTTTAGTAAAATAATAATTACAAACATTTCTGTAACTAATATCCCCCCCCTAATTTAAATTTTAATAGAATCTATTTTACATTTCTTTAATTTTAATCTCACATTAAGTCTCATATTTAATTGCTTTTGCGGACATTTAAAAGTCTCTTAAATTATTCAAAAATAAGATCATTTTTAATTTTATACCTACTTATTAGTATTTTATTAGAATTTTTAATACTAATAAATATAGTTATTAGTATTTTAGTATAATTATTAGTATAATTATATTATGATTAGCTAGAGAGTATACTGCTGTAATTACTACTTGGTGATCATATTATTATCACAAAAACCTTCACCTTCACCATACTTAAAAAAATTGAGAAAACCCAAGTTCATCTGCCGTTAAGGTAGGCTAAAATAAAACTGTTGATAAGAGAATAAGTGGAAAGAATGGTTTTTTTCATATAAGAGAAATATAAATCTACTAAACTATAACTATTATAAAAATAATATAATATATTATATACCTACATAAGTAATGTTAATGTACCGTTGTACACCTTTGTATATATAAATTGTTCCTTATTTATTATATTTAAACAAAAAAAAAACCCATTTCATCACTAATCAGAATCATAAATTTTTCAGAATTTAACAAATAAATAGTAAATGTTTTAGAAGTAGAAGAGGTTATGCATATCAAAGGTATATTTGGAAAAGTTAATATCTTTCACTACAAATATATATACAATATGAGCGACGATATAATGTAAAATCATGTTTTTTAGGAATGTCTACACATTTAAGGTAAAAAATTAAAATGTAAGTTATAACATTTATTAATGTTGTTTTTTATGATGCTTTATCATTTTTTTTGGTATAATAAGCAGCGAAGTGTGTAGAACATAAAAACATTATGAAAATTAAAGCTTTCTGTAACGATATATAATTAAATAGATGTTTCCTTACGCTTACCAATTTTCGTATAGAAATTTCTTCCTGTCATAATTTGAAACATACATTAAGTACTTAAGGTTACATAAAACAATGTTAAACATTATGATTTAGAAATAGCTTTAAATTTAAATTTACTTTATAGTAATTAAAAATTAATATTCTAATTTAGTTTTTATTTAAATAGACTTCAAACATTTTATAAGAAAAAAAAATGACAGACAACAACAACAAATGACAAATGAATATGTTTATAATACTTAAATTAATAACGATTCTTATTAGTATTAATTTGACTAGCTAATTCGTTTTATTTTTTGTTATGAATAACAATTAGTTAATCAAATTAACTAATAACTAGAACTAATATTTTGTAGGTATAAGTTTTATTTTAAATTATATCATATTTTAGTTAATTAGATTAATTTAGATTAATTAAAAATTAATTAGAAGCAAAATAGAACATGCAAGATCCACGTTCAATAGCCTGTACAACTTGTTCTGTAACGAACTAAATTTTAAATTGAAAAAAAAAAAAAAACTTCTATCTTGCTACATATGGCCTATAGTATTATAGGGAGCAGAAACCTGCTCCGTATAATATGATTAAAAAGATTGACGCATTCGAAAAGTGGACGTATCGCAAGATGGTAACAATAAAATGGAGTGATTGCATAACAAACAAAAAGGTGCTGCAGCGAATGGAAACGTCGAAACATCTAACGTCAATATAGAACCTGAAGAAGAAGAATTTGATTTATTTAATTATTTTAATCGATTCATTTAGAAATACTATAATCGATGTCATAGAAATATTATAATCAATGTCACACCACTGACCAGTTATAGTTAAGCGAGTATTTGAATACCAGATAAAAGTTTAAAAGTCATAATTAGCTTACTTGTCTTACAATGTCTTTACGACTAAATAAAATTCGATATATACAATATAATATAATTGTACAATGCTATATTGCTTGTATACTAACTGAAAACTAATTACAAAATCATAACTACCTAGCTACTCGTAGTTATACTTACTAGTAGTATTTTTCCCCAATAATTGTAACTATTAACTATTCGTTAATTATGGTAATGCCATTTGTTCGCGCCTAATCAATGTTTTATAGTTTACCTAAAAGTTAATGTTAAAATGAAAAATTATAAATTTAATATTTTTAATTATTAAAAATTAATTTTGAGTGATTTAAATTAATAAACAATTGTTTAATAATCAAGTACAAAAAGGTGAAAAGAGAATTTTTATAAAATATTAAATTATAAAATTATTTATGCTTCCTTTCTAAATACATAAAGTCAAATTTTTTTTTGTTTAATTGATTTATTAGCATTTTTTCACAGTGTTAAAATTTTGAAATTTTACAAGTTAATCAATGGCCTTTTTTATTATATATTAATTGCTTTATTGTGTTTAAAAAATTAATTGCAATCGTAAAGGATTAACAAGATAGCAAGGGTTAGCAGTGACACTCATTTAATATTAGAACTTCAAAGGTTAGTATAATTTTATTCTATGTTATATTGATAGTTTAAATTTAAATTAACTATTTTATAATTATAAATTATATTGAGTTTGATTGAGTTTTCTTCTAAATTTTGTATTTTATTGATCTTGTATCTTCTCGGTTTAATTCTCCCTAACCATAAATCGAATTAGATTTTTTTTTCTCAGACTGCTAAAAAGGGGGATCATTCTCTTAGGATTTAAAATGTTAATAACAATTAAAATCCTGTCGTTTAATTCTTTATTAAGTATTAAAGATAATCTAAGTTTCTTTTTGTTTAGAAAAAACTTGTACAAATTTTTCTTCTTCGTAATGGCGCGAAATGTAATAGGCGTGGGCATATTTAATCGAAATTTGCCACCGCCACCGCAAAACTATATAGGTTCACAAAATCACAAAAGGATATTCATAAAATTATATTTCAAGGATCATAAAGCTAACATTGTATCATTTTTATCAAATTTTGTAGCACCACAAAGAGTATAATTTACCAATCTATGTTTTTGATTCTTCTACGCCGGATGATATCAGACAATGGGGTTCTGTGGTATGTATTCCCTCAATGAACGAATCAATTTAGCTGTGAATTGGCATAACAACACGATAACGTTTCATAACTACAAGAGTAACCACGTTCATTTGAGGAATTTAAATATCAAATTTAATTCATCAATTTTTATTCAAAAAATAGTTAATATTAATTAACTATTTATGAAAGAAATAAAAATGTTAACACTCTTGTTCAATTTAAAATGGATAAGTATACATAATTGAAATGATTGTTAGTTGTTTAATTAAATATATAATTCAACACGAATATAACAAAACTACAATAATAACCACATAGGAAGAATTTCCTTGAATATTTTCTACTATATAAGAAGTAACAACTTTTTTATTATTTGACTATCACAACATATGTTTAAAATGTTCATTTTGAAAAATTAGATGTGAAAGAGTATTAATTATTAAAGGTTAAAATCCTAATGGAAAATTGAATTCCAAAATAGTTTTATAATTATTTTAATGAAATTTTTAACAAATTTATTTGTTAATGTAATTTTATTGTCTACACATAATCACTGCACTGTTTGACAATTCATTAATAACGCTTTTAAATTTAAATTACACTCAAACTGATACTATCTGTATAAAAGGATATATATTATGTACGTATATTTTTGCATTATTATTATTACGAAAGAAGACTGGACAGTTAGCAGGAACTGATGTTGCGGTTAACAGGTAACAAAACTGAAAATATTAATCAAAATTAATGACTGGCGCTGTATATAAGCAGATGATATTATACCTGCAGTAAGTTTCATATGTTTCAAAATTTCTAATACCAGGAGAGGATCTACGTTCAAAAGGAAACTATATATTTGTATTTGACACTATGTTAAATTCTAAAATTTATTATATATATATATACAAATTACAATTGGAATTAAATATTTAATTTAGTAATTAAAACATTCAAGCAATAATTAATTAAGTAAATTATATAATTACATTATTAATAAAATGTATAATATCTTTATTAACTTATCTTTCCCTTCACGTACACAATATCTAAAATAACATTTTTAAAGAGAAAAAATTTCATATCTGATGTAAAAACAAAATATCTCATATCCTGCAAAATATATAAAAAATGTCCTTTATGTACTTACATATATATAATAAGTATAATCAATATAGAAAATGATAGATTTTAAGTAAAGATAATCAAATCCCAGATGTTTACAAAGGACAAACAATTCTAAACTGGGTACTAAAAAATATTTTTACTTTTTTTTTTTTTTGTTATCAAGTAGCTTAACTTAAATATAACCATCCACAAATATTAGGTGATGATGACAACAACAAAAAACCTTCGAATGATGATGAAATTTTGTTTTAACCAACTTATATATATTTGGCACATAGAATTTAGATTTAGAAGTATTACTTATAAGTATACACTTTTATTGAATAGAACTAAATTAAGTTAAGTATTTGATGTCCTCAATATAATATTGTTTTTTTTTTGTTTTCGTTGATTGTGTAGAGTGTAGACCTAAAAGTGGGCAACAGGAAGAAAAGATTCACAATTTAAGTACGAATACTTATTTATTTATTTTTTAATAAAAAACTATTAAGGAATCAATTAATCGATTGTTCATAATTGTTTTATATAAGTACTTGATTTTTAATCTTAATAACTATACTTGATGATTTTTTAATCATTTAAGTATATTAAAAAATCTAAAAATTAAGAAATTTTATAATTTCCTTTTATAATTTCCATGCACGAAAAAGCTTATATATACTTATTATTTTCACTTAACTTTCTAGGGTCTATTTAAGATTATAATGAAATTTTTTCTTCTGTATATTATTTTAAAAAGCCTGGTGAATATATTCTTCAAGAATTTTTAAATAAATAATTTCTTAAATAAGTAGGTATATATATACATATATATAAAAAAAATCAATAAAAGTCATTTTTGTACCACTTATATTTGGTATACAATTAATGGATTGGTTAATATACCAACAAAGAAACACTAAGGCAATAAAAACTAAAATTTATAATTAACTGAAATTAAAAAAAAAACATTTCTATTTGTTTTTTCTCTAAGAAATTTCTATATTTATTTTCCAATTTCAGGTTTAAAATTTCTTACAAAGGATATTAAATTTATAGTCAAGCTATCTTGACCAGTAACTTTGATTAAAATGAATGGTAATAGTTGAGCTCTACTACCAGAACCCACGAGATATATATTTCATTTTACCTCAATTATTTTGAAATAATTTTGATAAACCTTAGCCACGTCAAAGAATATACTGTAAGAGGATATAAAGGATATATTCTGTAGAGTAGATAATAAATATAAAAATGCCTACAAATATTCTTATTTTTTCTGTTTTGATTTTTAAATGTGAATGAAAGGTTTTAAATTTATTTTATTTTTTTTTCTACTTTGCAGTGTTAAATCTGAATAAGTAATTTTATTTAATTTTTCCTGCAGTTATTTTGTATCTACTTAAACTACGAGTATTTATTATATATATATTTCAGTTAATCTATAAATAAATAAAAAATTCCCCGTGTTTATTTATTTTGGTCATTTATCGACCAAATAATAATAATAAGAAAAAAAAACGTGCATAGAAAAGTTTTTCGAATAATTTTGTATTGTAAGTAAAATTCTTTATTTTATATAGTTCTTTTTTTTTGTTCCTAGGAAAAATTGAAATTTTCTTTTCTAGGATAAATTCTCTTTTTTGTTTTGTTTTTGTTTATGGAAAACACCGCATTATAAAAGGGGGTTGTGTTTTTCCACAATAACAAAAAGATATTTAAAAACTTTATTATAGCATTAAATATTTTTTTTTTCAATTTATTATTTAAGTTTATTTTTTTTTTTTTACATATTTTTACATAAATTCAATAAAATTGCATATAAATAAATTTTATACCCAAAGAAACTATTAATTTTCACATGCTAAAAAAACAAAGTATAAACTCCACAAAAAATACAATACAGTCTTACAGTATTATCAGATCAAGTTAGTCTTTTTACCATTCAATTTAGTCTTCTTAAATTTGAAATTGATCACATTTTCAAGGAGGAATTTCGACAGAGGACATTTTAATTTTCATGAAAACCAATAATAATTGAACAGAAGGAGGATTACATATTGTTGAAACGACGAGGAAACAACAGCGAATTAATTTGATAATTTGAAAATTGCAAAAAGACGAATTTTACCTGGAAAGTACCTATATTAATATAGTAGACTATATAATAATAATAAATTGTAGAGTAATATTTAAAGTATATTTATTTGTGAATAAGTAATATTTTAAGTTAAATGTCGGATTGCAAAAAGAGCTTATTTAAATTTTACATATATATAAATAAGTCAGAGGTGCAAAAATATATTTTATATTATTGCATTTTTTTTAAATTTATTTTATATATATTAAATATTAATACAGAAATTTTATAAGTAAGAATATATACATGTTAAATATTTATATATATTCTTTTTGGAAATAAATTAGAATTGTTTTAGCCCAATTTATGACAGAATGATTTATAATACATCGTTGATAGTTTATAAATTATATAATTAAAAAAATTGGGTTAAAATTTTAATATTATATTCGAAATAATTAATTAATGTTCATTAAATTACTTAATATACACGTATACTCAACAAAAGAAAGGAGGATAGCATAATATTGTTGGATTCAATACTAGATGCCAGACGAGAATGAGGTAAAAAACTAAATCTTATAATGATAAATAGTGGATGGTGTGTGAGAAAGTGTACCAAGAAAAATCTGTCTATATACATATATCAGCACTAAAGGAAGATCTGGACAAATTAATGTGTTGTTAACTACAAATAGATCGCAAAGGATGAAGGAAGGAAGCTAAAAAGACTACGTAAATTCCATAAATAAAAATCATATACTTATACTTAAGTAGCAAGTAATCCTGTTTACATTCTTCAATTACTTATAAATTAAATTTTAATAATTTAAGTGTAAAATGTCTCAAAAAAAGCACATTTTTTTTTATTCAATTTGTTGAATTTAATAAAAAAAATAATTTTTACTTTTTTTTTTAATGCGGTTTATTGACATTTACATAAAATTATCGTTAAAGGAAATCGATTCCCATATAGCATAGAAAAAATGAAAATGGTTTACCTAGTAAAAAAAAACCAAAAACAGAATTCATTTAAATAAACTAAAAAAATTATGTTACAATGTTTATGATTATTTTTAGGTCGAATAAATTAAAGCTTTTTTTCTCATATTTTTGTTACTTAATGTTAATAGTAATTTTTCACGAAATTATTATTTATACATAATTTTTTTTTTGGTTCTTTTTTTTTTTAAGTTCAAACTAATTTTTTTTTTCTTCTTTAAATTAACATAAAATATAATTAAAAGTATTTCATGTATAAAGTAGTCAAAAAAAGCCATTTTTAGTTAAATACAAAATTTTTATTTTGTCAAAGTTTTTTTTTGTTTTTTAGGTATAAATAACTTTTCAACAACTTAAAAGTTATAAAATGAAGTTAAATATGATTTTAACGAGGTGGTTAACCGAAACTTACTTAAATCGAATTTAAGAGTATAAGTTTTTTATGAAATTTAATTCAGAAATGATATGGAAATGAAATGATATGTGTTCATCCAAGTAATTACATTTCGAGGCAATTTTACTACTATACTTATATATACTATAAGATTAATATATTGAAGGTTTAATATTTTCTGAAAATTTATAAATTAGACTAGAGAATCTGCTTTTGTAGACTACATTGTGATCCACGAACTAAATTAGTATGATTTATAATACATACTGTGATAAATTTCTACAATTAAAGGATAAGTTTCAGAACAAATTAATGTTGTAAATATTGAAAATTATAACTTAATTGAAATCTACTAAAATTTATGTCATTCTGATTCATCATTAGTAACTATACTTATATATTTAACTAATATTATACTTATATGTAATAAAAATTCCGAATCCATAAAGTGGTCACAGCTGATTCTCATGAAAACTGCCGTGAATTACTAAAGGACACAATACAATAAAATAATAACAATATTCATTTATATTTGTTCATCCAAAAAATGTGAAAAAATATAAATAAGTATATAAATGTTAATAAAAAAAAATCAATATTTAGTAATTTGGTCATATATTGAGGACATTGCCAGAGGCAGAAGAAGTCCAGACATCAAGAATATGAACTTCAGAGCAGAAATAACCCATGATAGCAGATCTTATAGGAACTGACCCCGAGATCACACAGAAGACAATAATAAAAAGAAACGAAATAGGAGTATATACCTACCTAATAATTATGATATTTTAGCTTCTGTGACTGAATTTTCACGTAAATGAATAAAATTGTAAAAAATAACTAACAAATTAAAACTCCTCGCTTAATGAAAATTATTTACAATACTCCAGAAATTGTCCTTTAATCCAGCACTGCTTTTTTAAGTAAACTTTGCGATGTTGTTAAATACATACTATTCTAGTACACATCTTTGTGATTACAGAATTTTGTGAATGGAATAATTATATGAATTTTAAGGATATATATATTTTTATTTTACTTATATAAGAAAACTTATGATAAGAATATGTTTGTGTGTATGAAAATGAACAAACACACAACATCTAAAATTCATTGTACAAAAAAACAGAAGAAATTTACTTATAATATTTCTTTAAGTGTTCTCAGTTTATACTTAAATTTTATATTTTATTCAAAAAATAATATGAAGAAACAACGAACAGAACACCAGCACCACATATCCAACTAGGGCACCTTTAAAGAAGGCGGCAAAATAATTTTTACAACTCATCCTCATGTAAAGGAAGAATTCAATTCATTGTACAATATAGAAAAAAAAAACGAAAAAAAGTTGGTAGAGAAAATATATACGTTTAATATAAGTACTAAAATTAAGGAATAAAAAATGGGAATTTGAATTTTGTGCAATAAAGACAAAAATAATAATATGGCTAAAGTATAAGTATAAAAAAAAGCTTTAGTAGACAACGAAACTATTTTGTAGCGTTTCTGTTGGGAACATTTTGTATTATAGTGATTTGTTATTTTTACTTTAGTTTAGGACAATTCAGAAAAAGGATATTAAATATAACCAGTAAATGGATTTATCTTTGATTGAAGCAAGTAGTACAATTAATCCTACAAAAATTTTATTGGAAAAATAATATTAATATAAGAACTGGACAAGAATTACAACAAAAGATTAACTCCTTGCCATTTTTGTGGCGTAAAACATCGACATTCTCCAATATAGATGATGAATTTGGTGTCTATCGACGGGTAATTTTATTTATAACAATACTATATCCCAAACAGAATTAAAAAAAATCTGTTAATTTGCCCAAGTTATAGTTAATTTTCCCAAGCTAACTCAAAATCATTTTTAAAACCAATATAAGTTTGAAATGTTATTTTAGACGAATTTTGAAAGGATATCCATTAAATTTTCTATAATTTTACCTAAATCTGTTCTATATTTAAGTTTATTATTTTTATAGCAATAAAGTTAAGTGTTTTCTTTTTCGGGCACTAAGAATAAAATACCAAAAATCTTTGCTTGTTTTTATGTATAAAAAAAGGAAGATTGTTCTAAAATGAAATTTTTCTATTTTAGTAGGTACTTTTTATATATATTTTTCTAAATTAGGTTAGGAGAAAAATTAAATTTATTATCATTGTTAAATTACATTAAACAGAAGAAGAAAAAAATAAACTAATTTAATATTATAAAGGTAATTAAATTACATATTCATGGTGTGTATACAAAAGAAATATAATATTATGAAAATTTAAAATTCTTATAAGATATTTAATTACAATTTAGTTTACTTAAAAATTATAGATATAGGAAAATTTTTCTATATAATTTTTCTATATATATATACTTAATTAATTAAAAACAAACTCTCAAATTTTTCTTCGTATAAATTAATTAGCAATTATTGACAGAAAGGAAGGACATTGCTGTAGGAAAAGTGATGGTAATACCAGGTCAAAGAAATTACTATGCTATTAAATTATATATATATATATAGAATTTGCATTTTAGTTCATTTTATTTAATAATTTTTTTCGAACTGTATTCAAAGCAACGGAAAAACCAGGATCAGTAATAATTCGACCACACACATATGGAATTCGACCACACACATATGGTTTATAAAACAGTTGATGGACTCAAAAATATGAAATGTAGTGTGGGGCCAGGAAATTTTAAGTAAAATTGGTTTTCACCCCATAAAACTGTCGATGTAAAAAGGAAAAATCATATGAAAACTTTCGAAAAATATTGTGTGGAAAAAATCAATTACATTTTCATGTACCTTAATATACATATATATACTTATATTTCATTTTTTACTAGTTGATTGTCCGTTATGTAATAACTAGAGTCAATTTTTAATGTACACTTCCGATTTGATTTAAGTATATATATATATATATATATAGATATGGAACCAAAAACAGAGTAAAGATCAACATCAAACTTTTATAAACAAAACTGTAGTAAATTAATCATCCACAAACGGGAAATAAATCAATTGTATATGATGCAGTTCAATTTAAAATTTGTGTGGATACACATTTAAATTCCGGAAATTCCTTTAATCGAATTGTAAATTTTTTGGAATTAAATTTTTTGCTGAATGTAACCTTTATGGGAAATATATATGTAATTGAAATGTATTAAAAATTGATATTTGATTGGACAATAGTATCGTAAAAATTGTGGACTCAGTTTCATAATTTCATTTGATATTATATTTATAGTTACAAGTATACTATATACTTAGTATAAATTACTTATACCCAATGACCAATATTTGCTGAGTAAATATATTAGTTTACTTAATTTATACTTGTCACACCACAATTTCTTATTATCAATTTAACAATTATGACCTTTAAATGTTACATATTTGATAAGAAAATTATATGAATTGTTTTTAACGAAATAATATTTTCCTAAAATAATAAACAATTTGAAATAAACTGATTAAATTTTGTATTATTAATTTGAAAAATTAGTTAATAGTTCCGAATACATAACGAAATTATTGACGAATTTTCTATTTTGTTTTTAAAAATTAATTTACTTATAATTGAATTAAATTTACTAAGTACAATTAAAAATAGTGTATATACAGGTTATGTACATTTTTTAAGGATAATTGAAAACAATTATAACTTAAAGCTGACTACCCAAAACAAAGTATAAAAATTATCGTAAAAATAATTTGACCTAATCTTATATTTTCCTATTTATAATATCAAAATATATAAAATAAAATTATATATATATAAACTATCCAACCCACGTCCCACCTGAATAAAATTTATACTAAAAATATTATTCTACATATATATATACAAATGTCTTTTTTTTAGTACAATTTTCGTCCTGGTTGTCCTGGGGTAAAATAACTTCTACTATATATATTATATAAACCAAAAATTCAATGATTTTTCGCCTTAAATAATTTTAAATACATAAAAGAGTATACAACCTGTCAGTGGCTGCGCTTTCTCTGTATAAGAGGGAAATTCCTTAACACAAACACAAAGATTTTTCTTTTATTATTTTCTTCAATTTGAAAAGGTGTATATTATACAACTATATTTGTATTTATTGGAGAAAGGATAATAAAGGATATATCATTATATTTTGTAAATTTGTAATAACAGAGAAAAAAAAAGTTTATCATGGTGGATTTTCTATTGCAGATGAATATTCG
This sequence comes from Empis stercorea, assembly GCA_949752835.1. Lineage (NCBI taxonomy): Eukaryota > Metazoa > Arthropoda > Insecta > Diptera > Empididae > Empis > Empis stercorea. Next base: position 49,854,663 of record OX457089.1, read on the forward strand.
CTTTTAATTTTCCAACAATATAAAAATATTATCATCATGATCAAAAGGAATTACTACTATAGAAAAAAAATAGGAGAAAAATTCACAGTACATTCATTTTTTTGGTACTATCCTACTATTATTTTGATATTATGATTTTTCTTTTTCAATGGTAGTAGTAGTAGTAGTAAGGAATATTGTAGGTATCCCCGCAATATTTCCATACTGTCATATGTCAAAAAAAAGGACTTTGACTACAAATTAAAAAAAAAAAGTGTTAAGGAATTTTCATTTTTTCATGTTTTTGTCTTCCACTTTTCTTCCTTCTATGAATAAGTAAGTATACCAAAGAATTTTCATTATGATTTTTTTTTGTCTGAAACTGAATTTTTTTGTTTTTAACAATTTAATATTTGCGATTTTTTTCTAATATTTTGTGTTTTGACACATTATTACACACTTTTTTTCTATATAAATTATACCAAGAATTGATTAAAAATTAAACCAGAATAAAAAGGATATATATATATATAAGTATATAAATACACATAACAAGTAAAAAAAAGGGAGTCAAAATAATTTATAGGTCAGGTCAAATGTAGAATATTTTTTTTTAATACTCGTACAGTAAATATGAAAATTTTGTATAGTTATATGCGGAAAGTAAGTATATAAAATAGAATTTAAAAAAAAAAAAAATATAATAATAAGAAGACTTACTTTGAACATGACATAAACCAACTGAAAATTGTCCTAATTCTGGCATTTGTCTTAATATTTCTTCGGTAACTAAATGTACTCCACGATGTTGGGGACGTAAATTAATTTTACGTTGAAACCATGCAGAACCAATTTGTATACCACGATTTGTTGATGATGCCATTGTATCTGCTGAACTACTATTGCTAGTTGTTTGGTTAGCTGCTTGTGTTGCTGCTGCTTTACCACCTGCACCAGTTGTTGATACAATATCCTTATCATAAATGCCACCAGTTTTTATGATGGTCTTTTTTAATTTTTCAGCTAATTTGGCCGTTTTGATAGATTTTTTTTATATAAATTCCCAAACACACGAAAATAGATTTAATTTTTTTTTTAATTATTTTAATTTATTATATTTTTCGGATTATTTTTTATTATTTTTATTTAATATTTTTTTTTATATTTATTAATTTCCTTAATTTTTCTAGGTTTGAATTTTTCTCTCTATTTCCTTTTTCAATTTAATACACTAGAAAAAAAAAAATTTTCAATTTTAAATTAAGTAAAAATACAATTTTTAATTAAGAGACCGGCCGAGGATTTAATTATTTATTATTGTATATATAGTGAAAAGATAAATTTAAAATTTAAATAACATCTTGACTTATTGATAATTAAGAAATAAGTAAATATAAATAATATTTTTGTAATAATTATTTGTTAAATTGAATTTAGTATTAAAGGGTGAAACACTTTTACTAAATTTTTAAACAAGACTTTTATGAAATTTTACATAAATTTCATTTCAAATTATGTTTTTTTTTTCTAAATACATTATATATATTATATTACATAATGGCATCAAAATTACAATTCTTTACATTAAATTATTAATGCGGCGTGAAAAACTTTTGTTAAACATTTTTTGGACATTAAAGATAAAGTATATAATTGAAAATTATGAAAAAGATTTCTAGGCAAAATATTGAAAATGTTGTGCAGTAAGACAGTATAATTATAAAACATATTGATTATTTTTTTTTATCGAAAATGAACTTTATAATCTTCGGAAATATTTAATTTATTATTTATATATAAATGTTTTTACTTTGAAAATTAATTTAATTTTAAAATGGTCTTAAATTTGGAAGATGACTAAAATGCTTTTCAAAGGGATTGTTATAGCAATTAGAATTTTATTGAAAAAAAATGAAATTAAATATAATTATAATATATACTTTAATGATTTATTGCATTCCACAATAAACTATAAATTTAAGTAATAAAACAAAATATATACAACAACAATCAGCATTAAAATTTATTTAATGGAACTGATTCATATATAATAATAATATTTTGTTTTTGGCAACGATCTGTTTTTTATAATATTAATTTTATTTTGTACAACACTTGTGGGTATAATTATTTAATTCAACACACAATTAAAATATATATTATATATAACTATATAATATATAACTAGGAGATCAATGTATAGACGATATTTTGAAATATAACATAATTTGTACCAGTAATAGGTATAATAATAATTTTGATTATTTGGATTTATAATTAAGGCATAAGTAAAACGAAAGTTGCAACAACACAATGTCAATGGAATCTAAAAGTAGTCTATACTTTTTTAGACCTAGGCCCACTTTGAGCTTGTTGTTGAGTCAAGAAAAATAAGAATCCGCAAAGAGAAAACTGATGATATTTAAAAAAAGTAAAGCAGTTCTTAGGAATTTGGAACTAAAACTCGACACAAATTGAATTATACATAAATTCGAACATTGATTTAGAGACAATTATATTGTATACCAATTTAATTGGTATTTAATTAAATTCTTATACTAGAGTGTAAACAAGTGAATCATTATTTTTCCATTTGGTTGCTTATGATTTCTTTCGGAAGAAAACTTCAATAGCAAAATGTAACTATATATCCATATCCAAGACTTGACACTTTCTGACACATTTCTTTTAAATTTCACATTTTTTTATATCTTCTTTTCCAACCGTAAATAAATTTTTAGTAACACCACACAGTAAGGAAAAATATTTTTCCTTATATTTTTGTAATATGTACAACAAAAATCAAATCTTTGTACTAAAATAAATTTAATGATTTTTCACCTTTTCTTCTTTAGAATTTTTTTAATATTTAATTTTTTTTTCAATATTATTGGAAAACCAACAACAAACCAAAAAAAACCGATAAAAACTTTTCTTTTTTGTTAAAAAAAAAATGTTCCGTGTTTTTATTTCATTTATTTATTTCTGTTGGTTTTTGGTAAAATCAAAAACAAAAAAGTAATCCCAATCAAAATAAAATTATACAAAATTATTATTTATTCTTTTAGTATGTCGAATTATCCATTAATACAAAAAATGGCATGAAAATTGCAATAAAAAAACTCATCTTCATTTTTTTTTTTACAATTCATTTACTGTACTGACATTCACCATAAGTTTTACAAAAACAAATAGAATTTTTCGCTTTATTTTGCCTTGTCTACTGTCACAGTCAGTCCAGTCCCATCCCACATTGCCCCAACAAATTTGCCGTAAACACACACACAACCACATTAATCATATAATGAAAAATTGTTGGAGAAATTTTTGAAAGTTTTCCGTTTGAATGTATTGATGTCATTTTGCTGTAGTGTCACATACTTTCACAATATTTCCAATAAAGATATTTTTATTTGTGAATTTTTTTTTTTAAAAAAAATTAACAAATAAAAAAAAATTATAAAAATTTTCTTTACTGTCAAATTTTTTTTTTTTTGAAGAAATTAATTTAATAATTTTATAGCATATTTTTAGGCGTATAGATTTTTCTTTTCTAAATTTATTAGGTTAGGATAGGAGACAAAATTTTTTTTTTAAATATAATAATTTTTATTCCTTCTGTGTAAACGCACATTATGTATTAATGATGAAAAAAAGGATACACTCCTTTTATTCAAACACTGGATAAAATAAACACACTCCTGGCAGTGATCATTTTTTCTTTATATTCTAATTTTTCTAAATTCTCAAATTTTTTTTACTGCCTGCTGTACAACGTACACTCTTGATTTATATATTAAAATTATTTCAATATATAATTTTTTCCTTTAAATTCCAATTGGAAACAAGAATTTTTTTTTACACCGAGTGGTTTTTTTTTTACTTGGTTGTAACACGATTTTTTTTTTCGAACAGAAAAAAAAACTATCATGAAATTTTTAACATTTTCGTTTAGTTATAGTTTTTTTTCTTTGGTGCTCCCGGAAAACTTTTAATTTTATTATGTTGAATTAATAATGAAAATGATTTTCGTGTTTTTTTTTAATTTTACATTTAATTTTTTTTTTTTTAGTTTTATTTTAAAATAAAAAAATTAAAAAATAAAAAATCTTCCAGAGTAATTTTGCACCTAATTTTTTCCGCACACACTCATACATTGAAAGATTTTTTACTTTACTTTATTTTATTGAGAAATTTTTTTCTACTGTAGTTTTTCTTTTAGGGTGTTTATTCGTCGTGTCGTGTTGTGTTATTTTTGTGTATGGAAATGGAAAGCGTTTTAGCGAGAAAAAGTTTATGTTTTTTTTATATGAAGTTTGACAGTTTTTTTGAAAGCTTTCAAAATGGCGAATGTGGATTATAAAATGTTTTTGTTTTTGTCGAATTGGAAATTATGATTTAAAATAGTAAGTAGGTAAAGATTACACTTTGCAAGGTGAACGTAATAGGTAATATGTAATCTAATAAGAAAATTACTTCTAATCAGTTTAAACTGTGATATGTCTATGCTTGCTTTTCCCATTCTGCATTCTGCTGTAATTTTATGTGGATAATCGATTCCGAAGTCCGAACCATAAGTTTCTCTTAAACTTAAGTGCAATTTTAAAGAGCAAAAAGTCAATTAAAAATGCTGATTGCTTAAAAGTTTCTCCCAGCACATTCTGTTAATTTAATTAGATTAACATTAGATATTCCAAATGTAATGTGCGATGTGTCGATTAATTAGTCTTAAGTTTTCTCCTAAATATATGCAATAATATAATTTATATTATTCAAAATAGCTTTTGAAATTATAAATTTGGTTTATATTATTATTTTTATAACACATAAATGTTAATAATACTGTCATTAAATAATTCATAATCCTTTTTTTCTAAGGATGTCATGTACAAGGCCAAATTACTTGTTTCCGAACCTATCCTTCTTAGCAATTAAATATTTAGGTGAGCGATATTAATCACCCACTTTTAAACATGAATAAGCATTTTATTTATATATTATATTTTTATTAATTAAAATTAATTGATATTTTGTATGAATCTTTGAGATTTATAATAATAATGATTGTACACCAATGGAAATCAGTTAAATAAAAACTATAATTATTTAGATTAATTAATTAATTAATTCAAGGTTTTTTTTTTATTATTATGCATGCAGTATTTTCAATTTCAAATACCGATTAACTCTACCTAGGAGGTAATGTAAAAATGGTGATAGTGTCTCATATTAATAACCACCTCTGTAGGTTACTGTATAATATTTTTTATGTGTTAAGATTATTAGAAAAACTTTTCCTCTATCTATATAATAAAATAATATGGAAACAATTTTTTTTCTCCAAAAATAGTACTCCTTCCTAAGTTTCATTAAGTAAAGGATATTATTGATTATAAATATTATTTCGATTGACGATTGTCCTTTTCGTTTTTCTATATTATAGCAAAAAATTCTAAATTCTAAAATCTGTTGATTTTTTGTTTGTAAAAATTTAATTATATAAATATAAATAAATCAAAAATGTTTAAATATTTACTATTATTATTTGTAATTCATATAAATGTATCGTTTAATCCTTAGAGAATCACGTGACATAAAAATAGAAAATTTTTTGTATAACATAAAGTAAATAAAAATGATTCTTTTAGCAATTTGGATAAAATTATTGATGTGTTGGTATATAAAATTTAAAGAAATTATTATAAATTTATTTAACCGTCACTTCTTTTTTCATTATATAAGTTAAATCGAAGATATTTGTCATACTAAAAAGGAAATATCCGAATTTTTTTAGTTTTACATAATATAAGATTGAAAATATCCTTTTTTTTTTAACTTATACACAAAGAAATTCATTGACCCACAAATACTAAAAGTCAAAAATCCTATCAGCATTTTTTTTTCTTTTAATTATGATACAAAAATAGGATATATTTTTTTTTATGTTTTATATACTAAATATATATTTTGCGTAAATCTATATAAAATCATATCCTTATCCTTTTTGTTATCCTGTTTCTTCATTTTGCATTATCTTTATTTTTGTTCTGTATGTCTATAAAAGTTAGCTTTTTCCGCTATTATTTTATCTATCAGCAGGGAGCGTCACTATATTTTTTGTTTTTTACTAAGTTTTTTTATGAGTTATACATATAAGTTTAAAAAAATATGCTTTTCAAATTTATGAAGTTAAAATAATAGGGAAATTGACTTGACTTGTACGTTTTTTTCTTCAAATTATTCAGAACTTTAATAATATTTGATTGATTTTAGCTAACCCTAAATATATGCAATTTAATCAAATTAATTCCTCATATTTAACAACTTTGTGAGCTTTCCGGTTCCGGTGTAAATAACGACATTTTCGAAAATTCCAAAAAAAAATAGACAAAAATATTAGGAGACAAACTCCTTAAATTGTAAATATTTATGTCGTAACAAAATTTATTATTTTATATTATACTCAAATAGAATTTTTCATGTAGTTACAAAATATCACACTACCTACAGTTTTTTTTCTATATTTTATATATCCTCCATAGATGGGTCAAAATATTTATATAAGAAGGCATTAGTTGCGGGCGCGGCGCACCTTATTTAATCGACCCAGACCGCAGACAAATTCGCACACACATAATTCTTTTTTTATATTTTAGTTGTTGCCGCTAAATAGGACATCAAAGTTTTAGTTATTATTTGGATTTAGGTCTTGAAAGATCTACAAAATTTCTTCACAAAAAATTTCTTTTTATTTTCTGCATAAAATTATAATTTGAATTTTGTTTTGTTTAAAGTTTTTTACCTTTTTTTTTATTGGAAAATTGTGATTTATTTGTTTGTACATATAAAGTGAAGAAAAGGACAATGTCAGATACAGAATCGGATGCAACTGATCCAGAAACAGCTTGGTTAGAAGAATTAACAATTGGTGGTTTTCGTGTTTGGCATATAATGTCATTTTGTTTTGCAACCTTATTAAGTTCAAGTTAATGAAGTTTAAATTTTTATTAAGTGTTTTTCAAAATTTTAAATAAATGTATATTTTTTTTCAGTTATAATAATTTGTTGCTGTTTTCGATTTCGAATACCGCGAACAAAACAGGAAATTGAAGCTGATTATCAAAGGAAACAATTGGCAAAAAAATTTCGTGAAAAATTAACACATATTAAAAATGCTGATATGGATGAAATGGATTTGCCAAAAGGTTAGATTTTTTTTTAAAAGAAATTAATTAATTATGTAGATGTATATTAATATTAGAATCATTCTACATAATTTTCGGTTTTGATGATATAATTATCCTAAGACATGAACATCTATGTGTGAAGAGAATGTTAAATATTTGGAAGTAAAATGTTTTGAATTAATGTAATTCAAATAATCACCGTTAATGTTGAATAAATAATGTATATTTGGAAAACTATTCTAAATATTGATTTTAAAAGTTACAAAATTAAAGTTTCTATTGAAATATTATCCGTTTTTTGCAAGAATGATTTAATTTGAAAAAAAAACTCATTATTTAAAATTATAATTAACAAAATTCTTTTCTAAATTCCGAAAATTTCAAACTCCCTACACTATGCGACTGTAAAATTCTTTTCAAAAAGGTATTTACAAAAGTTAATTATGCGATATGATCATAAATTCATTTAAAATTGAGCAAACCTTTTGTTTCAATAGAAAAAAATTATAAATTCAAAATTTTTCCTATTTTTTTTTTTTAAACACACAAAAACAAAAAAAAAAGGAAGATTATTTTAATAGGAAAAAAAGCTTGGTTTTTTCTCTACTTAAGTAAAAAAAATAAATAATCGGGAGTGGTGGGTTTGTACATTCATTATTTTCATTATAATAATTTATATTTTAAAGAAGAAAAATTCATTTGTGGGCGAGGCGTTAATAATGGATAAACAAACATTTTTTGTTTTTTTTTTGTAAATTTAAGAACATTATTTTTTTTCTATACTAAAATTCAAAATGCTTAAATAGAAATGTTTTTTTAAGCTTAATCTGAATTTTTCATTTACATATATTGTTTTTTTTATAATATTTTGTAATCAGAACTTAATATTATTCATATTTGTTGCGTGAATATAATTGTTCTTAATTAAATATAATTAACATATTCTGTCGAAAATCTTTTGCAAAATTGTCAAAAAAAAAAAAAATATTATAATTTTTGTAATATTTAAATATAAAATTTCTAATTTACATTTTGTAGGATTTAAATTTTTTTCGTTATTTTAATAAATGAGGATTAGTAATTATATTTATAATCATACATTAATATGATTTTAGTTGTTGCATAAATGAAGGTGTATACTCAATAAATATAGAAATCTGAAAAAATTTCTCTTCTACGACAACGTTTAAAAGAAATTCTGTAATAATTTAAGTAATATTTTACTTGGCATATAATTGTTATTATTTATAATTGTACATTTCTTGGACACGCTACAATATTTATCAATTTTGAAACCCGGCATGTGACATTTTTGATTATTCTTAGCACAGTAAGAGAAATAAATAATAGCAATTATTCATTGTTACACTCTAAATGCAATTTGGGTGTAAAAAGTTATAATTTAATTTAACTCTTCTTAATTTATTTAAAAATGTTTTGTACGCCGCTGTTTTTGTTTAGTGTAGAGAATTTCTCTTTCATAAATTGTGTGACATTTTATAATTTATTATTCAATACTTTTGAATGAAAAAGTATTTCGAAAATAATTTAATTTAAAATAAATCAAATATTTCCTCTTTAGCTCTATCTGTAGTTCAATCAGAATTTTTATCGGTAGACAACAGTTGTGAAAATTTATCAACAAGCAAAGATGACTCTAAAATAACAAGTATTCAAATGACGGCCTAATGAAACAGGATTTTTTCCAGAAAAAAAAAATATTATAATAAAATTATTAATGTGAAACTGTAGAAAATAAAAGGGAAAAAATATTTATAATAAATAAATTAAAAGTATTCGTTGTTAAAATTAAAAATTAAGCTAATAAAAATAAATATAATTATTTAAATGAAACAAATATTAAATTTTCTTTTTATATTTTTGTTAGATACAATTTTTCTCTCTCTCTCAAATTTATTTCTTCTTTTTTTTTAATTTTAGGACAATATTTAAATGAATTATCTTCTCTTCTGCTTTTTTTTTAAATATATAATTTCTAAATTAATGCAATTATTTTACTTTAATATTTTAAATACACTTTTTTTTTCTTCTTTTAAATAATTTAATACCGCGAAATATAATTTTAAAAAAAAATTAAAAAAATTTTTATAATGAAATTTTCTTTTTCTTTAATTTCCAACTCATACAATAATAAATTAATTACAATTTCTTTCAAATTGAATATTTTTCAAACAAAAAAAAAATTTGAAAATATTTAATATTATTTTTTCTGTATTTTTTGTAACTTAAATATTTTTCATATTAAAAATGTATTTTTCAATTTTTTTCTTTTATATAATTATATTTAATAATAATTAATATTTTCTTTTTATATTTTTTTTGTTTAATATTTATTTATATATTAATATTTTTTTTATTATATAAAACAACTAGACAAAATTTGTCCATTTAAAAAAAAAAATTAATCATTCTTTTCGAATGAATGTTCTCCCCCTGAAAGTAGAAATATAAAAATTTTTTTGGTTAATTTTTTTTTTATATTTCCATTAAAATTAAAATTTGTATAAATTTAATTTGCAAAAATATTTTGTAATGCTAACAATATTAAGTAAAATAAATTTGGAAATATTTGAATTACTTGGACACTTTGGCAAAGAAAATTTATTATATGGGAAAGTGAAAACATAAAATTTTTTACATAATTTACAAAATTTTATATATTTTATTTCCCCAATTTAATAAAAATAATTTGTTTTTTAAAAAAAAAACTTACGTAATTGTTTTCTTTTCAATATTTTTCTGTTCGGGTCTTGCACGATTTAGTACTTTGAGGAAATCTGAAGTTTTTGCTCTCATTCGTGAATGAATGTAAGCTTTTGAACACTGAAATGATAAGAAATTTAATATAGAATTTTTCTTATATTAACATCATATTTTTTATTTACCTTAATGTGATAATGTAAATAATCTCGGAACATATGAATTAAATTTATGGTATTATCTCTTGTTTCCTTGTTTGTGTGATGGGGAAATAGAACTGCAAAATTAAAAAAAATATTGTATTTTTTAAAATGTTATTTAAAATTATCAATACGATATTGGAATTTTTGTAATAAGAATAAAGTGAAAATCAATGAAATTTGTAATTAAAATCAGTTTCTGGTAGAATATAAATTGAATAATGTGGATAGTAATTATTTATATTTTTGTAAACAAAAGTAAGTCATCTGATGCAAAATCTAATATTCACTCAGGATGCCATTTGTTTGAATTTAATTTTGGAGTTATTGAGAGACAAATTCGAAATTGAAGAAAATATCCCACTTTAAACTCCCCAAATAATAAAGAAGTTTTTGAATATCTGTTGACAAAAGTAAGTCATCTGGATGTAAAAATTTAGTTTGTACTCAGAGTGCCAATTGTCCAAATTAATTTTGGAGCTCTTAAAGAGATAAATCATAAGTAATATTTTTTTAAAATCAGAAATATCCTACGTTTCATCACTCCACAAAGAATATTGATTTAGTTTTGAACATAAAACTTAATAATATGCAAATGTGGTTTTTAAATTCTTACCAAATGTCACATATCCAATATTATCACCAACTTTAGCATCAGAATTAGCTAATTCTAATGGAGGTTCTCTATGTGAAAATAATACTTGTGGTGCTGTATGTGACGCTCTTCTACCCTCCCTCAATTCCTGCATAAAAACTTTACCTAAAACTACATCATCTTCATCACGAAATATTGTACTAAAAACAACTGTAACGCGATCTGATTTTGCTTCAACATATCTAAAAAAAAATAATAATAATTTGACAAATTATATTGAAAATATTACACAAAATAAATATCATTTATTATAATTATTCGACTTACAAGGTTTCATCTTGACGATAATTAATAACAGCCCTTTTTTGACCTTCTTCACCTTTTTCTTGGAAATCAAAATATTTTTCAAATACAGATGCAAAACAATTACGTTTAAGAAGACCAATTTTATGAGCAAGTGCTTCCCAATCGGATGGAATATTTTCTAAATTAATAAGTACCGATACGTTGTATCCTAAAACAAGAAAACCAATTTTTATTAGTTCAATTTTTATATAAAAAATTACATAAGAAAATATTAAAATATGTTTAAGTCTGTTATGCTAACAACATTAAGTGAAATAAATAAATAAAAATTGAAAATCACTTGGACACATTTGGCAATTGAATTACTTTATGGATTTGAACAAGATCGTTTTCCTGCAATAATGATTTATATACGAAAATACGAAATAATAACACAAATCCAAAAAAAATTATATATAAAATTATATTTGTTGACAAAAGTAAGTCATCTGATGCAAAAATTTAATTCTACTCAGAGTGCCAATTGTCAAAATTTAATTTTGGAGCTATTAAGGGATAAATCATATTTTAAAATTATACAGAAATATCCTACGTTTCACTCCAAATCATTCAATATAAATTCAAATTAGTGCCAAAGGCTAATTAATATAAATAAGAATTAGAAATCTAAAGACATTTAAGAAATCTTACCATCCTCAGCTTCAATTAGTAAATCTCCATATTCCCTTTTAAGCAATTCATCAGCTCCATGTTCTTGCAATTGTTTATAAAATTTTAATGATATACTAGTCTAAAATTTATAAAAACATTAAATTTAAATTGTAATTGACACATAATGTATATATAGTTGAAATAACTAAAATTATAATATTTACCCTAACTTTAGTTTTATCGCCGTTTATATTTGATATATGAAATAGGACCCCATCAAAATCAGCTACAGTAACATCAATTGTTTCAGGTTTTTGACTGAAAAATTATGTATTAAGTTTAGTGATTTGCTTTATTAAAGTTGTGGCTAAAATTATTTATTTTATAAATTTGTATGTAAGCAAAAGTAAGTCAACTGATGTAAAATTTATTTATTTACTCAGGATGCCATTTGTTTAAATTTAATTTTGGAGTTATTGAGAGACAAATTCAAAATTGTAATAATTTTTACAAGAAAATATCCCACTTTAAACTCCAAATGGGAAAAATAATCGAATAAATATTTTTAAATTTATTTTTGCCAGCAAATTCTACTGATAAGTTGAAAGACCTTAACATTATTTATTAACTAAACTAAAAAAAACCGTATAAAAGCTTTTGTAATTAAATATTTAAAAGAAAATGATCATATAAGTAAATGAACACAGCATTATAAATACTCATAAGCGTTGTAAAAAAATTAATTTATTATGTGAAGCATGTCGCGAAAAATAGCATATAAATGGAAAAACGTTTTGTAATTCTTTACAATATTTAAAATAAATTTAGATTCAAGAAGAATGCAGCAAAATAGGGTAAACAAAATTTAAAAATTTATTTGTTGGTAAAAGTAAGTCGTCTGATATAAAATTGAATATTTATTCAGGATGCCGTTTACCATTAAATTTTGTTTTTGGAGATTATGAGAGACAAATTCTATTAATTATTTAGAAAGAATCCCACTTTTAGCTCCTAATATAATAAATTGAAATAATTTGTGGTAAGAAAATTCAAAAGACTATTTGAACATGTATTTTAAATTTACTTGTGACTTGTGATATAATGAATGACTTGTACTACTTATACTTATACTTATAAGTTATTCAATTTTTCAAATAGAAATAAAATTATTTAGTTTTTTTCTTATTATAAGACGACAACATTTTATCTGTACGATATTTAATGGTGCGACAACAGAGTCCATTAAACTTGATGTAGTTATATACAAAGTTTCCGCGCCTTTTTTATCTCTTTATTACCCACTGCATTATTACTATTTTTTTTTATCTTTACTAGACTTGTGTATGACTATACATATAAAAAAAACAACTCATTTAACAACGTGTATCTCTAAATTTGTATATATATTTTCTATGAATGGAAATGAATCAAAAAATAGTTTTTTTTACTATAATTAAACGTTTCTCTTCTTTTTATGCAGATGTTTCTTTGTATTAGATACACAACATAAATGGATTTCTAACCATTTAAAGATTTAGAATAATTTTTCTTTTTTTTTAAATCGAAAAAAACAGGAATGAAATGCAATCAAATAAGGGTATATGAAAATTATGATTTTTTTTATTGCAAAATAATAATTGTAAACACAAAAAAAAAATTCTTATGAGTGATTCATAGGAATTTCATTAATGTTACTTAAGGATTGAAATAAAAATATGTAAAAATACATAATTAAACAGAAAATATTGTCATAATTAAATTGAAGTAATTTATTATCATATAATTTTTTTTTTAAAGACCACACCTAAATGTGATAAAAAAAAAAAGCTTCATAAAAAAATTTCTGTTCACTTCCAAATTTTGTTTATTCGTAATTTTCAAACAAAATTTTATTATCAGCAAAATTTTAATCTTAAAATTATATAAAATTTTTTATTTAGATAAAGATTATATATTAAAAAAAATATTATATAATTTCTTAAAATAGATTTTTTGTAGGCACATAATATTATATATCTTATTTGGAAATTTTGAAGGTTGCCAGTTTATTAATGGATGGATCACAAATACTATTTTCAGGCCTATAGGTATCGATGTCATTCTAAGTCTAAGTTGACTCAGTTTTAAATGAGTTACTAGTAGAATGAATCAGAAATCATATGTAAAGAGTAGTATAGGTTAGGTATATAATAATATGTTTGGTATCTAATTGAAACAGAATGTCAGAAAAATCTGTAAGATATAGGTCTAATAGAACCACATCGAGCCAAGAGTAGATTAAATATTAATTTCTTTATTTAAAAATTAGATAAATTCATTTAAAACTTGATTTATCTGAATGATCTCATAGTGCAATTGTGTTTCTGTGTTCGTACATAACCAAACATTTTTACGCCTTTTACCAAACATTTTACACGTTATTTAAATAAAAAAATTATAATAAGTGTTTTTAAATTAACTACATATTTAAAAAATCTGATTAATATTCAAATAAAAAATGGAACCGGCTTTTGTTTCCATTTAATTGAGGAAAATAATTTTAAGATACAAAATAAATTGATAGTATTATTTCTATCAAAAAAAATTACCTCATGGGCGAAAACGTGAATGTCAAATTGTCTTTTTCATAAGGGAAAACTATATATATAGCATTTTCTTTTTACAATGATTTTATTAGATAAAATTAATTATATAGACAAAATTGGTTATATTTAAATGTAATCTTACCCTGCTTTTGCATTTCGGAATTTTAGTAAAAGTGTTTCCTCAACAATTCGATTATGAATTTCCAGTAAAATCATTTTTATTTTTAATTCTTTGTAGACTATATAAAAAATTTTCTTGACACAAAATTTAAATGATATTGATATATGAAAATTCCAGAATTTCGATATTTATTTTTCTCAAAAAACTTTTAACTAATCAACATTTGACTTTTTTATTTAAAATATATTTTAAATTTTATTTTTTATTACTTTTTTCTTAAGATTTCTTTGTAATTTTATTATTTGGACAAAAATACAGTTTTCGTACTATTAAATTTAAATAATATTGCAAAAATAAAAAATTTCTAAAACAAATTAAATAGAATAAAACTTAATTTTAAATAAATTTTGACTAGGAAAATGATGAAAATTTGTAAAATAAATTTCCATTTCGTTCTTAAAACTTAAAAATTATTTTTGTGTTAATATAATGAACGACTACGCCGGATATAAAAGAAAGAAATGGCTGACTCATTCCCCTCGTCGTTTTGGAAAAATTATTTTTGACAGTAGTTTATCGACAATAGCGAAAAAGAATCGATTTTATTTTGGTTTTCTTTTGTTTTGCGTTGATTTATTTTTGGAAAGTGTTATGATGTGGTGAATAGTTGAGGTGGATTTAATATGGTGTTGTGAAAATTATTAGGATATTACGTCACAGGTAGTTTTAGATAAGTGGTGAAATTGGAAATTTGAATATTTTATAGAATGTTTTCAAATGATTCGTTACATTTTGTATATTAAATTGATTAATAATTATTGAACATAATAAAAAAATATACTATTATTGAGATTCTTCTATAATATGTAATTATTCTAACAATTTTTTCTGAACATTTTTTTGACTACCTGGTACAGTATTTCCCCTAAGCCGAAACCTAATTAGATTTTAAAAAAGTAATAGGAAATAAATTACCAGACACAGAAGAGAGGTGTTCAAATAATGTCAATGAACTTATATCTATTGGTTTTTTGAACATTAAACAATTTGGGAAATTGTGCCTAAAGGAATGTGACTAGACCTAGTGTCTAACTAACCACAAATAGTGCCGAAAAATCTGACATTTGTCAAAGCAAGAAATCTATTGTGAAAGTGTAGCCTCTAAAAAACTGATTTGAATTTTTACAGATATTTTTTTGGCTCTACCTGCAAAACTGTTTACTGAAATATATGTACATAACCATTTAGATAGAACATGTAGTGGGATAAAGAATAAAGTTATTTGTTTTAGTTATTTGGCTCATGAACAATTTGGAAATTTTGTTGAAAATAATGACAATCTGAATCAGTTAGATTAAACATGGAAAAGTAAACTATAAAAGTGAATTTGATATTGCCCATATTGCAAAAACTGTAGAAAAGCTGTTAAAACCTTAGACATATTTATTGTTTGTACCTCTTTAAATTACCTTAACCTAATCAGACTTTAGGTATTTTGTTAATGAATACGAAAGAGGAAATAAATCAATTATACTTAGGCTCTAGCTAATCAGAGCTAGAGCCTGAGAAATTACTAATCAGATTTATACTATTAAGTTGGTATACGAGTTATAGTACTATATATTTCCAATTGTATATGGTATATAATATATAGTGTTTTTAGGATATCTAGTTTCAGGATATAAGATCTTGTATATGTATATATAAATATGAATATTTTCTGACAAATTACTTTGATAAGCTTCTTACTACTATCTTAGATAGCATGCAATCTGGAAGAGGCAAAGGCAAATTGGTAGAAACATGTTGCTAAGCATTTAAATAATAATTTTCTCTAAAATATTATAACAAAAAAATTAATATATTTTCATAATTTGCAATTATAATAAATTTCCTTTTCATTTTCATACGCTGACAAAAAATTATTATACTTTAATAGTTTTCTAATGCTGCGCAAAATAAAATCAATTTTATTTATTCAGCGTTTATGGTTTTTTTTTTTCTTTTTAAAAATAGCTACAAACAAAATTACCAAAAGTTGAAAAATTTATAAATAAAATTTTTCTGTTGATTTGTGTCTGGTATCTGAATCAAAAATATTTACTAGTTTTCTTTCAGCATTCATTAAGTAAATAAGGAAAATTGTTTCTCTTTGTCCCAATACTTAAATTAAATATAATTTTTTTAAAAAATTATAATTATTTTTTTATTTAGTTTATTTGACAGAAAAATTAAATTCGCATAAAATATTTATTTTGTATAAAAAATCTTTATTTAAATGTACGGAAATTTTTTTGGTTCTTACAAAAAAAAGTAGAAAAGAATCAAAATAAATTACAAATATTGGAACTGTGCCAAATTTTTTTTTAATAATTTTTTCAATGTTAAAAAAAAAAGTGAACTATATAACAAAGAAATAATTATCTATATAATATAAATTTTAATTTAAAATAATTAATAATAAATAATATAACAATTTTTAATGATCAAATTAACATAAAATTATATAGAATTTTTCATGTGATGTAACTATATTATTTTCTATCTTAGTGTAAATAAAATCAGCTGTTTTAATTTTGTTAAATAAAAATATTTGAAATACCAACTGAAAAAAGCAAACAAATAAATTTTTTTTGAATAATGGCCAAAAAATGCCCAGTACGATCATTATCAGATAGTTCATTAGCTGAATTAGCTAATTTAGTTGTATCTGCAATTGGTTTTTCAATACATATTGGTACAAATCATGGTACTATAATTTATAATAATAATTTAGATAATCATGATATTACAATAACAATGGTTGAAGTAAATAAATATTTAGAATCATCTGGTGCAACAAGTGATATATATCAAGATTTATTACGTGTTATATTAGGATCAGATTATTTAGAAGCATCAATGCGTTTTACATGTTTACAAATGTTATTAAATAGCAGTGTTAATTATTTAATAACAGATATTTTTCCATTTTCATATTATGAAAAAATATTACAAGTTATTGCTGCACAAGGTACTGGTTTAAGAACATTAAATTTAAAAGGTGTATGGGTTAAAGAAGAACATATGCATTATATGTTTGAAATAATAAAAAAATGTGAAAAATTAATAAAATTATATATACCATATATTGCAAATGATGATTTATTAGAAATAATTGGTAAAAATAGTTTACAATTACAACAAATTGATATTTCTGGTGAAACAGATATAACAGAAATTGGTATTGAATATTTATCAAATGGTTTAACAGCAAATCAATTGACAATTATTAATATTGGAGTTATGGGTGAAGAGAATATATGCCATTCAGATATTGCAATATTATTAGAAAATTGTATAAATTTAGAGACACTAGGTACATATTCATTTGTTGGATCAGCATTAAAATTTGTTTATGATAATATTAATAAAAATTTTAAATCAAAATTAAAATATTTACATGATACAAAAACCGATATTGATACATTAGATATAATAACAAAAACATGTCCATTATTAGAAAGTATATATTTAGATACACCAAATCATGGTATATTAAATAAATTAAAATTAAATTCATTAAGAAAAATGAAAATTTATAAATTTTATTGTAATGAATTAATGGAATTAATAATGGATAAAATTGGTAGAAATTTAGCACATTTAACAATAATTAAAGGTTTTGGTATAATGGAATTAGGTAAATTAGCTAGATATTGTTCAGCATTAATAGATTTAGATTGTTATATGATGGAATCATTAACATATAATATTGATATAAAATTTGATAGATTACAAGGTTTAGAAATGTTAAATAGTCCAATTACAATAACATCATTAAAACATTTTATATGTAATTCAACAACATTAAAGAGATTAGCAATTGATACAGTAACATTTACAGATGATGAAATGTTAAGGTAAGAAAATATTATTTAATTTTAATTTCCATAAAAAATTTATATTAATGTCCTTTTTCAATTGTTGTCAAGTCAAACATATTTCAAAAATTATCAAAATTAACAGCTGATACCTGTATTGAGTGATATGGTTTATAGGGTACCGGGTGGGTTCAATTTAAACCATATCAAATTAAATTCGTCTTTAGATGATAACTTGACTTCAACTAAATGCTTAAAATTATATTCAACTTAAATTTAATTAATATTATTAATATTAATTACAGTATTTTTACTGAAAATGATTTTGATGAATTAGAAGATGTCTGGTTCACATCAGCACCAAATTTAAGTGTAACAACAGTTGAGGTAAAATGCTAAAAATAAATTTAATATTGTTGTTCCAAATTAAATTATCTCTCTAATTTTAGTTACTAATGGAATATTGTCCAGAATTACAAAGTATAGGTCAATTAAGTGGTTGGGCATTAACACCAGATGATTTGGCATTACTACGTGGAATATTAAAAAGCGGCAATTCGTCACTTGTACTGTCACCAACAACTTTGTTTCCTTAAAAAAAAATATTTAAGAGCTATAAAAACAAAAATTATTAAAAACAAATAATTTTAAATAAAAAAAAACACACAAACACGTAACTCTTTTTGGCCAGTCAAAATTTGTGCCTTTGCTCCCTGCTTTTGTTTCTTTGTAGATTTTAGCAAAATTTCATTTTATTTGAAAAATTATCTTTATTTTAATATTTAACTAATAATGGCTTGCCTTTGTTTTGGTTTGAAACAAAATTTTTCGAATATTTAACAAACTACAAAACATGATTCAGAAATGTAAAAAATAATAATTTTGAGTTCATGCAATGAAAATGACAATTTTTATTAAATATATAATCAAAATTATAATTGAATTTTATGTATAGATCAAGTCCGATTACTAAATTGTTAATTTAACTTATTTTAACCCATAACCAAGCTCCTCGCTAAAACACTTAAGAATTGTCTTGAAAAATAGCATGCGATTTTAATTACTTTTACATTTCTGAATTATGATGAATGCTTAATTTTGTTTAATTTATGATTATTTGTTATGAATGTAAATTTTGATATTGAAAAAAAAATATCCTTTAATAATAATGAAATTTTATTTTGGTTTACAGAGAATTTCAACAACGAATCGGGGTATCCTAATGATTCCACATTCACACGATTGATGGAAATTTTGAAAGTCTGTTAAATAATAATCTTATATAGTTTTAGAAAAGTATAAATATATTTTTATTAAAAAGATAATAAAATTTGTATACAAATTAATTATTTTTTTTTATTAATTAAATTATTGAGAATGTTATGAATCAATCTGCCATATGTATTTTCTACCTTTATCTCTAAAAGAGCCCATATAGACGATACAACATGTTGATCAACATGTTTATCAACGTGGTTGATACTTTACTGGTCAACTTGAAAATAAGTTTATCAACTGCCCCCACACACGATTAAACTTCACCATCAACTCAACCAAAAGTTGATCAACATGTTGTATCGTGTAAGGGCCCTTTAAGAGTTCATATATCATTAAAAAAAAAATTTGACTACAATGGAAAGAAAAAAAAAGTCCTTTAGAAGGATTCATTTCGCCATGTTTTCCCTTATTTTTCTAAAAAATTATAATTGATGAAAATGATTAATTTTAATTTTGTAAATAATCTTTATTTATATTATATTTTTATAATAAATTTTCCTTAAAATATAAATTTTATATTTAAATAAACTCATAAATAATATTTTTTTGGATAAAACCATTTTGTTTCGAACCATTTTAAATATGTTATAGCGTTATAGGGTAAACACAGAAAATTGCAATAAATACTTCGTAAACAATCGCTAAAATCATAACAATTGTTTGAATCAAAGCATAAAAATGATTTGAACCACAACATAGAAATGATTTTGTCCAAAAAAATATTTTACATAATTACAACAAAGAAAACCGGTTTGGTACAGAATTTTTGGTATATTTATTTACCATAAATTTCTTGCAAATAACCAGCACAAAACAAGAAACTAATAATACATTTAGCTCAAAAATTTGACTTTTCGGTGTTATCAAAAAAAAAACTTGTAGAAAATAAAATTCCTTATATATAATTTATAATGATTTACATTGAACACCATTGAAAAATTGACAATCTGTGTAATAAAAATTACAATAATAAAATTTGCCAATAATTTTCTTTAATAAGTTTCTGTTTTCGGAATATTTTTAACAACATTTTCCTTATTGCAACAATCACTCAAAGTTCTTCGTTTCTTTTCACGTTGTTTCGACATTTTATTTTCATCTGCACATTTTGTTGTAATTGCATTACGTACATCTTTCTCAGGGACACCACATTTACGACTAACAACAAATATTATATCTGCAACAACAAGTGGATCTAATTGATGTTTTAGTGGCATATTACGTCCACGAAATGCTGGCGATGGTTTACCAGTCATTGTATGTGTAGCTAATGTTTCTCTATCAAATATTGTTATTAATAATTTTCTTGTTGCTGCGGTTGGTGAACTCCAATCCATTGATTCATAAATATGAGCTGGTATTCGAGTATTATGTGGTCCTAATGAAACAACAACATTTGTAACATCATGAACAGTTCTTGGTGGTTGGGTTGATGTAATTTCATTATTTGTTGTTGTTGTTGGTGAACATGACGAATATGATTTTCTAGTTTTACGTTCCTTTTTTACAATATGTTTAGTTTCAATTATTGGCGATTGTATTTCAGAATTTAATGATTGTTGTTGTGCTTGAGATGGAATTGATTTTTGTATAACTGTTGATAATTGTGCATTATGTAATGTTGGTATACTATAATATTTATGATCAGTTTGTTGTTCCGGTCCAGTTGGAGATTGATAGAGAATTTGCTCCTGATGTTGATTTTGTTGAACATTTTGTTCCGGTTGTTGTTGTTGTTGTTGTTGTTGTTGTTCCTCATCATCTTTTGGTAAACATATTTCTAATCTTTGTGAATCAGAACTAGTATTTAAATCATGATATGTTCCATCTTCTTCATAAACAACTTCAATTGGTTCAATATATTCAACACCTTTTGATGTTATTATTTTATATTTTGTTTGTTGTGTTGGACGTAAATGTTCTGCATCAATAATATGTTGCTGTGGTTCAGCATTTACAATTGTCGGTGGTACAATTTTTTCATTACTACTCAATGACCGAAACATTTCTTCTAATTTATCAATACGATTTTGTAATGCATCAATTATTGATGTATCTGGCTGCGAATTGTAATCTTCAGAAGACGTCTGGGTCCAGGCATTAAGTTGCATTGGTGTTTGGCATTCTGTATTTGTTGCACTATCGACAAGTAATCGATTACCATTTAATTGTTGACAATCATATGTTGATTCACGGCTGACCAAACGACGTTTTGCACCATTTTGCTGAAATTAATTAATGTTAATTAGAACAATTTTGTCTAGAATTAATTGATTTCATATTCTAAATTTTGTAATATATATTTATTTTAATTATAATTAACAGTAGTTGAGTAGAGAAATATTATTACATTTTTAATTAAGTACCTACTTAAAATATTAATGGTAAATATTAATTAGTAAATATAAAGTTTTTTTCAATTTTTATATATTAATTCTATTTAAAATTACCAGAAAAACCCAGAAAAATAATATAAATATGTCTGGAAATTTTGATTCTTTAAAATTTGTCGATGGAAAATTTGTTTTTTAATTTCAAAGAATTTTAAAAATTTTTTTTTTATGATTTTCTGTCTAAAGAAAACATTTTATGATTCTCTTTACTTTCAACTTCCTAAAATTACTATATCGTCTTTGATGTTACACATATAAAAAAAAATTCAAAAAGGACTTAAAACGAGAAAAAGGTTGATTCGCACAAAAGACAACATATAACTTTAAAGAATGATCCTTTTTTCAGGTAAAAGCAATAAAAGATTATCTACAAAGCATTTTTCTTTTTTTTGAAATATATTTTTAACGAATTTATAGCTTTATATATTTCAAACAAAAAATTTCGCATGGTAACAATTGCATATTAAATGTTGAAATAAAGTTAAATGAAAATGCATTTAATTTCACTATGCAGGACGAAACTTTCTTTAATATCAAAATATGAATAAATAATCCTATTATTATTCCAATTACACATATGAGTAAATAATCTTATTATAATTCACATATGATATAATATTTTTTATTTCCAAAAATTATACAATTTTAATTCATATTAGAAATTTTGTTTCCTGATAATGTCTTACCTCCATTTTTATAAACTGCACAAATTATGTCAACAAAAAAAAATTAAAACAAAACTGCACGAAAATAATATTTATCTATTACAAAAAAAATTTCAATTAAATTTTTAAGGATATAAATGTCTAATTACAAGGATATTATTTAAAAAAAAAATGCTTAAAATGCGCGCACAAATTTCAAATTTTAAACAGGACACAAATTTTTATGTTGATCTTGCCGATCTGGAATTCAATTTTGAACTGAATTGTAAATTAGACTCTCTGGTTGGATTGTTCCAAGTCATTACAGAAAGATATAATTCTTATGCTATTTTTGTAAATGTGTGCAGAAATATTTAAAAGGAAGTATGAAAATATATTATTAATACATATATAAATTTAATATGAATTGTGTACTATGCCAAGCAAAAGTAACCTTCAATATTTTCTACCCCTAATTTTGTTAAAAAATATATTCCATTTATGTATATGTAGAATTGACGTATATTTCACATATATTTTTTATAAAATGAATATTTCTTTTTCACTACCTGGTAATGCTTTGTTAAATTATATATGACAATATTTAAGTGGGTCCTTATATTAGTTGTATCAATTTTACGATATTATAAATCAGAATTGATAAATTATTATATTAAATTTATTTTTTGTTAAAATAATGTACTAATCCTTTTGAATCTTGAATTCATATATTCAGAGAAATTCAGCAAAAGCTGAAACAATTAGCAGGAGAACTATTGATGTACCATAGTACCATAGCTTTTGCGAAAGACTGGAGAGCTCTAGACTCCACAATAATAAGAGAAGTACAAATAGTACAGAGTCGGAGGAGTGCATTTAAACTTTTTCACACTCCATATTTATTTGCTATTGGAAACTAAAAATTTATCTTGCAACGCAATGTGTACATGTACAACATTAAATAACATAACAAACAATACACAAAAAAAAACTCAATTCTTCCCTATTTTTATAGGAAATAAAAAAAAAAAGAGTGTATAAAATTATTATTGCAGAGATCGAAAAATTCACATTAAAAAAAAATTGTAGAAGTCCTTTTTATTTTTGGGTAGGGATAAATGCGACTTGGTAATAAGACCGGTTAAAAAATTGAACATTAAAAAATTATTTTATGTTTCATATCAAATTTTTTTATGCTTCTTATAAATTTTGTAGGCCAATAAGACTTATAAAGGATCGATTTATTTTGGTCATATAAAAATTTTTGGTATACATAGAAGATAAATTATTTGTTTAAGGAAAAAGTAAAACCGAAAGAAAGAAATATTTTTTTTTTTCAAGGATAATTTCTATACTCTTTTACTCCTTCTTTTGTTTATCAACATTTTTCCTTTTTTAATTTGGTTAGTAACATATTTTGTTTTTGAAAATTTTATATTTATAATTTTTTGTTTGTTGATGCTTTAAAAAAAATATTTTACCTAAAAAAAACTAGTATTTTGGGTTTTTCCAACCAAATTTTTTTCCAGAATTATTCTTAGTTTCAAATGTGAAAACTTTCCTTAAGGATAAATAAATATTTATAGATGATGTTTTTTTTAGAATTTTTCTCAGGAACTCAAATATGCGCCCCAACACCTTATTAAAAAAATTCTCCACCTTAAATTTAGTTTTGGGGTTTATAAGTTTAATTTAACCCTTTGACTCAACTTTTTTTTTGTTGAATCGCTGAGAAGAGAAACGATTTTTTAAGATATTTTGATGCATAATTTGAAACTTTGTTTTTTGATGACTATTGTAATTTGTTATGTTAATTACTAAATGTTTATACTATTGCAAATACAACTTTAATGGTCATGACAATTATAGTTGTCTTTTGCTATGAGAAGTTTTTTTTTGACGACTATAGTAGTCTAAACGTCAAAGTGTTAATTACATCTTTATAATTAAGTACCGCACTAACAATTTTACTTCTCGAGTAAATTTAATAAATTAAAATTAGTTATAAATAATTAAACGGGCATATCAAATAAATTGCATAAAGCTTTTTTAAATTATAGAATTTATAATTATAAAATAAGATAAATGTTTTCACAAGTAAGTAAAAATTAGTATTTATAATTATTTAATTAATTAATTAAAATTTTAACTTATTCTATTTACAGTTGCCAAATGATTGCAATAATAATAATGCTAACGAGATTACAAAAGAAATTAATTTTCCAATTTCTCATTGTAGAAAATTAACCACCACAAAACCACAACCAAATGGATCAAATATTTTAATTAAAAATGAAAAATCAATAATGGTTTTTATACCATCATCAAGTCCATTACATGATTCCGAGAAACCATTTAAACCAATTAAATCAACAATTAATTCATTGGTTATAGCATCAGTAAAATCAAAAGATAATCTACAAATTAGTCCATTAGTGGATACTATGTCAACTGATTTATCATGTAAATCATTATTGAATTTACGAAATAAAAAATCAAATAAATTAACTACAATGAAACGTTCATCGACATCTTCCAATGATCCAGATAATGAAGAAGAATCACTTTATTTTATACAACCACCATTAAAAACTCCAAGACTTACATCAGCATTTCATGATCGGGATGTTCCTTTGGGTGATGATCCAACATCAGAAATATTGCAATTAGAAGTAAATTTAATTAAATTAATTAGAGAATTAATTAATTAGATAATATTATTTTCATGTGAAGTGTTAGCAACACACATTCATTAATATTGGAAAAACTACCACCAAAATTAATATGAATCAATTAACAGATTTAAAAACTCGGTTGCGATTCAATTAACTTAGTAAAATAATAATTCAATATAAAATTAAATCTAAAATATTTTTAATAATTTAATTTAATAAAATAATTATAATTTATTTATATTTTTTATATACCAAAATAAAAACAATTTCCTTAAATTTCAAAATAACTGAAACATTTTTAAAAATCAATTTTTTTACTGTGAATTTATTGATTTTATTGAAATTTCGTTTTATTATTTTACAATTCTATATACTATAACAAATAATAACTAACAGATTTATTATCAACTATTGACTTAGGAATAAGTGGGGTCCTTATAACAATTTCCGAACTAAAATATTTAAATTTTGTTCAAATCATAATTTGGTTTTAGAGAAAAATTTAAGAAAATAATATTTCCAATATCGTTAATTAAAATTTTGTCGGTTGACGAATTGCAAGGAAAAATTATTTTAGTTACATGAAAATCATTAAAATTTTATTACACTGTCTTGGAGACATAAATGACTC
The DNA here is from genome assembly GCA_949752835.1 of Empis stercorea. Classification (NCBI taxonomy): domain Eukaryota; kingdom Metazoa; phylum Arthropoda; class Insecta; order Diptera; family Empididae; genus Empis; species Empis stercorea. The sequence goes on from OX457089.1 coordinate 49,880,492, forward strand.
ACTTTTTATATTATTAAATTTTCGAAAAATTAAAAATGTTTACAGCCTTTAAAATTTACCAAATGAACCACAAAATTTTTTTTTTAAATTTACCATAGTGTTTACAGCCTTGAAATTTCAGGACATATTTAAATGACGAACCGGATTAAAATTTTATTACTATGATAGATCTCTAAGCCTAAGGGATCTCGGCTATTAAATTTCATAGAAACTATAAAATTAATAAAAATTGTTTTGATATTCAATAGAAATTGGTGTTAAATTGACTTTATCAATTATAAAATTGAGGTCATAATTTGCGAAGGTCAATAACAAAACGTTCAAATTAATATATCAACTGATTGAAAATTTAAATTCTTTATATTTTCCATATATGGTTAATATAGAAATTAAAAATTACGAGAATTTGTTATTTTTACCTGGTAATAAATGTACAAATTTATCAGCATATAAAGAATTTTTTGACTTTTATGTAATTTCAATTTATATATATGCATATTTGTAATTAAAAATCTTACACAATTATCTCAAATATAATATTTCTATGATTCCTTGAATCAATATACAATATTTCTATAATTACGATTGAGAGAAGCCATTGCCCAGAAAAGGCTGAATTATCTGGGTAAGGGTTTTGTACGTCCTCAAAAGATTAAGATTCTGCCGGTCAGGAAAATATTGGGGTTTTACAATAGCCTTGATATCAACTGACCCAACTAATAGGGAATGCACAATAGATCTTGCAGGGAGGAAATATATAGCCTTAACATCCCACTTACTAAATATAACTAACAAAATTATGATTCCCTGAATTAGTAAAAAGTTTAAAACCATACAAATTTGAATTTAAAGTTTTCTTATTAAGTAATTTTTGAATTTATATTTAGTTTACAATTAAACATACAATAAGAAATATCATTTTCCAGTTTTACAGTAGAATTTTTACAATTATAAAAATATGATTGAACAAGTGAGTAAAATTATAATTTGTATATGTATATTAACTAACTATAAATTTGATTATTTTTGCTCTTTAAAGACTTTTAACTATATTACAAATGAAATAAGATCTGAACCAATGACATATTCTAGAAAAATTTATATAAAAATGCATAGAATTGGAACAAATATTTTAATTGAAGGCATAAATGCGAAATCAGTAATGTTTTTCATTCCAATATCTGAATCAATAGATCATTCGTTGTCCCCTACAATATCAAATGAATTAAACAGTAATTCACAAAGTAGTTCAAAAGATGATTCTGAAAGAAAATTTCCATTTTCATTATCAGATGAATTACCAATTGATTTATCAATTACATCAGCATTTAATTCACGAATTAATTGTTATGATAGAATGAAACGACTATCAACTTATTCAATGTGTTCAAATCTTGATGAAAAATCAATGTATGATGTACCAGAAAATAATGAATTTCAATTATCATCAAATGATTTGCCAATATTACCAAATAAACCACAACAATCACAAATTCATGGTTATTTCGACTATAGTCCAGGAATCGAACAACCAGGAGAATATAAAATGTATATAGTGCCAGATAAAATCCTTGCTAAAATTGATCTAAGGGAATATGTTGATTGTTCACAAATATGTGATAAATTATTAATCCTTTTAACTGAAATATTCCAATGTGGTGATCATCCTGATTTTAAGATATACAAAAGAGATACATGTGATCAATTTATTAAGGAGAAAGGGGAAAAAATAGAACATTTACAAATTGTACCGAAAATGAAGAGAAAACCAAAAGTATCAGAAGAAAAATATGACTGCAAGGATATTAATTTATCCGCAAATAAAAAAATTAAATTAGAAATTACTGACCCTAATGAATATAAAATGATTTCAACTGGTGATATAATTTTAGGCCCAAATGGTACTACAATTACTTCTAAGCAATTTGCTGAAATAAAATGGCAGTCGGTATCAGCAGCAACAAGAAAATTATTAATTATATTATTTTCAAACGAAATATTGGCAACACATTCACTAACTGGCAAACCATCACCTGCATTTATTGGACGTGAACGACCAGTAAAACAAAAATTGAATCAAGCAATAGTTGAGGATATCACATTTATGGTAAAATTACAGACAAATGGAACAGAACGTGAAATACGAGCAGCAATTGCAACAAAATGTGCTGATTCTGTGAAATCGATTAAAAAACAACAAAAAAGGAGTATTATGGCTGATAGAAGTCTTCTAAATTCCGATTAAAAACATTGATTAAAATGATGTTGGCAATTGCAAATTTGGACTTTGATTAAACAAATTTACATGTTAAATGTTTGTATATAAAAATATAAAATAAAAATAAGAAATGACAAGTAAAAAAAATGATTGTTTTTATTTAATTTCTAATTTATTTTAATTTAAACATTAAATCAAAAATTTATTTATTAAAGAAAATAATTTTTAACAATTTTTTTGAATTTTCAAAATAACTGAAATATTTTGAATATTAATTTTTTTACAGTGTAATTAAACTTGTTTTGTTATTTTCGATTTCTATACCAACAAAAATAACTAACAGATTTTTGTTATCGAAAATTGATTTTGTAACAAGCGGGGTCACTATAACAATTTCCGAAAAGAAATATTTAATTAACAAATCTATAATACAGTTTATAAGAAAAAAAAGTGGTTCATTGAAATGGTTCACATTTATTGTCACACAAAATCTCGTTGAAGTATTCGGAAAAAAAGTTTATATATTTTTGTAAAATGTATAAAAAAAACTTGAAATTTAAAATTTTCCTTTTTCTCTGTTTTCAAATTTCACAAGAGGACTTCTTTTTCTATTCCATTAGACTTTGAGGTCATAAACATTAAAACAGGACGGATTAAAATTTTATTGCATTTAGATCTAAAAACAATAAAAGGATCTCTCTGCTTATGCTTTTACCAAAAAAAACAAAAAAATTTAAATGTATAGAAACTTTTAACTAAACATAATAAGTAATACAATTACATATTTTTGATTATTAAGCGTGTACGTATTTAACAGGTACAGTCCTTTAATAGTTTTAATTTTTTGAATTGTATGCGTGAACTTATGCTCACTAAAAAGTAAAATGGCCAAAAACAAAATAATATTATTTAAATGATTTATAAATCCTCCAACTTTCGTGGAATAAGGATCAAGTCAATTTTTACGTTAATTGTTTTTTTAGACAATTTTTTTATTTAAATAAAGTTCGAAATTAAATTTAGTTTTTTTGGTTGGTTAAAATTAATTGTGTTGTGTTCATTATGGTGAATATTAAATTATGGGTAAGTTAATATATTAAATACTAATTTAAGTAAAATAATTTTAAGAGGAAACTAAAATTAATTTAATCAATTTTTATCTATTTATAGAATGGTAGAAAACGGCAATTCTTTAAAGAATTAAATAATCCATCGAAACGGTTCAAGCACAATCCAGCTGATGAAGATCTATTGGAAATTGCAGAACTGTTAAAAAAATTACCAAAATATGATATACCAGAATCTGAAATCGAAATATTAAAAGTGAATAGAGTCGATATTACACAATTTGATAATTCAGACGACGACGATAGTGACATGGAATTGGAAAATCTTGCACCACCACCAACAACAACAAAAACTGGTATATTAAGAATATTTCCGGTTGAATATGAAGTTGGTATGAATAAAAATGGTTATTTGAATATGAATCCAAATAGAATCCAAATGTCACGAAATCATCAATTTCAACATAATATCAAAACATCATCATCAAATAATATTGGATTATTAAAAATAATTCCAAAAAAAAATGATAAATTAACAATGCAAAAATCATCATCATCAGTGAATGATAAAGAAACCCAAACTGATGAAACATTATTCGATTTAAATAATAATAATTTACCAGAAACTGTTAATCATGAAACACAAGTTGATGATGATATTATTAATGATGATCAATCAATTGTCCATACATATGTTAAATATCCACAAACATTATCTGATCATTTTCGTCATGAATTTCATCAATTACAAAATGGTATGCCATCAGTTCGACCAAAAATATTTATAAATATAACTAGATGTGTGTTAAATGTTAAACGTTTAGAATTTGAAACACATTATAAAGGTGATTCATATAGTGATAATATAAAAAGAAAATTTCTTATTATTCAAAATGAATTATTAAAATTAATCAAAAAATTTAATATAAATGATAATGATGATGATGATGATGAAGATAATGAATCAATTAATGATGATAATAATAATAATAATAATAATGATAATTCATTAATGCATATAAAACATTATCATATTAAGAATTATATATTCACATTGATTAATCAATATTTTGATCCAGATAATATAAATAAAAATAAAGATTATTTTGTAATATATAAAAAAGTTGAAAATGAAGAATTAAATTCAAAACAATTATCAATGTTAAATAAACCACATATTATTGGTCCAAATGGTACAAAAGTATCTGGTCGTATATTAGGTACAATTGATTGGAATAAACCAACACAAGCAACACGTAAATTATTAATGGAAATATTTGATCGAAATACATTAGCAACACATTCATTAACTGGTAAACAATCACCATTATATGTTGGTAATAATCGTCCAATTAAAAATCAATTAGATTCAAATAAAATTGCTGATATTATATTTCGTGTAAGATTACAAAATTCCGATACTAAAGAGAGAGAAGTACGTGGTGCTATTACAACAAAATGTGCTGATGAAAATAAAATGAAACGTTATCGTGAAAAGAAACGTATACAAGCGAATTTAGGTGATAATTTTAAAGAACAAAAAATTATACGAATTGAAATAACAAAACGCGAAAGTATGCACAGTTTATTAAGGAAAATGTTACAATGACAAGAAAAATATGGACAAGTAAAAAAAAAATGTGATTCATTATCAAAAATATTTTTGATATATATTTTATTATAGACGACAACACTGTCAAGAGAGAAATATTTAATTTTAAATACTTATATTAATTTGAAAAAAAAAAATATATTTTATGTTATGTTAAAGGAAATTTGTAATGTTTTTAATATAAATGTTTTTTTTTTATTGTACTCTGTTTTAAAAATAATTTAATATTTTATGTAAAAAAAAATAATCATTAAAAAATTTTGTAAACTATTTTAAAAATATTTAATATATATAAACTTTTTTATACAACTTTTTTGTGTATTGTATTTTGGTAAAAATAAATGTTTTAAACAAAATCAATTTTATGTAGTATAACAGATTTTTTTAACAAAATTTCAAATTTAGATTTCGTCGTTCTGTTTTTTTTTGTCTTTAAAAATTTTGTCCACTGAAAATTTCTTCACTTTCCACTGAATTTAGAATTCTGCTAAAAAGAATGAATATATTTCATTGATCCTTCCCATGGTTTTAATTGGTATAATAATATGAGGTAACATTTTACCAAAGTTACTTTTTTTTAAATTAAAATAATTTTTAGGTAAAATTTTTGAAAATTTTCGAATTGATTTTTGTCACTTTTATAATTAATCATTTTATAATAATTAACACCTCTCCCTAATTCAGGACATATTACCTCTCCCTAATTAAGGATACGCTCATCTCCCGAAATAAATCGCCACATTTAATATACATTAAGGCTGTAACACAACCTAGCAGCTAAAAAAGCATCGGCAGCAGCAGTGGCAGCGGCAGCAAAATTTAAAAAACAATACAGTTTGAATGATACGTAACACAACATGGCAGCGAGCAGCAGCAGCTTCGCTGCTCATCAATCCTAATCTATAATTGGCTGCTTTGCTGCCAACATGAACTGAGTAATTTTAATTTAACAAAGCATACTAAAAAATTATTATTTTAATTACAAATTATTTATCAGATAGCTGCTGCTGCCTACTGTTTGCTGCTATGTTCTGTTTTAAAACTTTTTTGGCTGTTGCTTCCGCTGCTGATGCTTTTTTTAGCTGCTAGGTTGTGTTACAGCCTTTAGAATTTTTTTGATCGATGTTTCTTTTTGTTAAATGTGAAAAATCTTTTTAAAAAATTTTTATACGCCCGTCAAAATTGGAACTTCGAATTGTTGGCGTTGGTACGTCGGGTATTCCGGGAGCTCTCATACAAAATGTATATGTGAATGAACCGATTTTGACAGACGCTACACCCTATACGCCATACTAATTTAGGGATAAGAGTTATACAAAAAGGACTACAGATAGTAAATACATTGCCAAAATTAAATTTACATTGTTCATATATAAAAAAAATCAATTTACTAAATCAAATTTTCTGATTATTAAAATTTAATAAAAAAAATAATAATATACAATTTCAATTTACTATAAATAAATATTTTATTTATTTATTTATTCAATTCTAATTTATCAATCAAAATGTTAAAATTTAACAATTAAATTAATTAATTTTTTTTTTATTCAATTAAGTTTTTTTTTTCACAACCACAAGTTTCAACCATTTGACAACCAGTATATAATCGTGGACAAAATTCTGGTATCATAAATAATATATCTAAATTTTTTTTACCATTACCAAAATATACAAAACCATGTTTACGGGAAAAGATTTTATGAAAAAATGACATACCAGGCCATATTAATGATCTAATTAATACTAAACTATCATTATGTTCTAAATTTAATGCAAATGCTTGATTTATTGGTATAATATCATCAATAGTATCTAAAAAATCAATAGCATAATTATAATCATTACGTTTTAATAAATTATAATTATATTTATTTTTTGGACAACGATATAATTGATAATTAATTAAATCATTTGATTGTAAATCATTTAAACCACGAAATTCTGGATTATATATAATATTCATATCAACCATTTTAAATAGACCACCTCGTGGTATTAAAGCACTTTCTTCTGTTATCATATCAACAATTGCCGCTAAACGATCTTCTTCTTTAACTTTACATATTTCTGGTTCTGTAGCTGTTATTATTTGTTTATCATCAGTTTCAAATTTTGGATCCATTATAATACTAGTTACAATTGTTGGATCACCAATAAACATATCACGACAATATATACATGCATCAAAATATTTTTCTTGTGCTGGTGGTAATGATATCCATTGATAACAATTTGTTGAATAAAAGAATTTACGTTCTTTTAAACAATTTATTGAATAACCATATGCAATATAATAATCATTTTCAATAGCATTTATACGACCCCAAAAAAATATATTACGAAATTTATTTTCATTTTGCATAACAATTAATGTATTTTCAATTAATAATGCTTGTTCAGGTGTTAATTTAATACCTGTTGATGCAATTAAATCAAGTCCTTCACGAAAATATTCAATATTCATTATTATTATTATTATTATTAGTTTTGATATATTAATTTTTTTATTGTTGTTAAATTATAGGCAAAAAAATTACATTAATTATTAATAAATCAAAAAGCTTCTCTATATAATTTTTTTTTGAAAATATTTCAGTGAAAAATACTTTAGACATGTTTTTTATTTGATGGTAATTAAAATGTGGTCATTAGTATGGAAAATTTGATAATTATTAATAATTAAATAAGTAGAACTATAAAATTAAAATTCGTGACAATTGAAAATTTCATTTTAAATCCATTTTCATTGCATATTATCCTTTTTTTTTTGGTTTAATTTTTAATCTACCTCTTATTTATGGTAATAAATTGTCTTTCGTTCTTCGTTGAGTTGAGGGTGAAGAAAAGTAAAAAAAAAAATATAATTTTACCTTTTTATATTTATTGGCATACCTCTTTACATTTACATATAAATCGTAACCATTTATAATTTGGTGTAGGTATAATATTAAATTCGGAATTTTGAAATTATTTTATTAAAAGTTATAAAATTATAAATATTTTCTGCAATAAAAATTATATCCTTGATATCGAACCTTAAATGCGCGATTTCAACAAATTAGCAATATTTAAAAATTTCTTTAATTTTCATTTAAAATTGCAAAAAAAAAAAGAATTTGGCATAGTATACTTATATTTATTACATTCTCTGGTTATTACATTATGATTGTATTTAAATCCTTAAATTTATTGACATTAAAAATGAGTTTTACATAAAATTATGTTAAAGATACAATAAAAAATTTTAAATATTGAACAATATAATATATTAAAAACTCTGATAATTTAATTATTATAAATTTTTTAATGTTAAAAATAATAATTGTAAAAATTTAAATTACGTCTAAATTCTAAATCTTTAATATTTAATCTTGATCAATTATAATTGATATTTCCATTAATTCTAATATTTTCATTTTTCTATTCCTTTCTTCGTCAGATGATTTAAATTATTATAGTATTCAATGATTAGTAACAATATCAAGTATACTATTTTTGCTCTATAATATATATTAAATTTTAGTATATATTTTTTTCTATATATGTATACTTTATAATAACTAAAATATTAATTGTTAATTATTAATAATTAAAATTTACCTTATTAATATTTCTTCTATTTAATTTATATTCATCAATTAAATATTTTGTGGTTCTTGGTAAAAAAAATATTAGTTATATATTCTACATCAATAATACCAAAATATTGAATAATACGACAAGTATCCTAATTATTATTTCATTTAAATGTCAATAAATTTTATAAATAATTAAATATAATATAAAAAAAATAGAAAATATTAAAATTTTTAAAAATAGAAATATTAAAAATTTGATTATTTTTATTTTTTTAATTTACCAATAATGAATCTTCATCATTACATTCATTATCAATTTTTAATGGAAACTTTGATAATAATGAAGTTTCTTTAATATATATCAAATGATTTGTTATTTCTGGTAAATTATCAGAACGTTTTAATATAATTGCTTGATATACAGCACCATTATCTTGAAAATATGCAACAACTTCTTTATATAAATTTTCTTTTTTCCAAACTGTGTCAATTTCATTAAAAATAGCATAAATAATATTATTCACACCATTACTATATTGTACTAAAATCCATGGTTCATTAATAGATGATTTTTCCTCAACATTTGTAGAAATCTATAACATAAATGAAAATGGAAAATCAAAAATTATTTATTAATGATTCAATTGGTAATTAAAAAAAAGAATTTAAACTAAAAAAATTTGTTTAATGGTTCATTTAATTATTTAAAATTCTTACATTGTTAATTGTTTTTGATCGTAATGCTATTAATTGATTTACTACAAGATCTTCTTTAGTTGCTGAATACAAAACTTTAGCTGTTATTCGTTTCTCATGCTCATCATTAATAAAAACTTCTTGGAGATTATTATTTGGATTGTTTATTGGAAAATCTGGTAATAATGTAACATTATTTATACTAACAACAGAATGTACAATATTATTATTTTTATTTGAATATTGTATTAAAAACCATTGATCTACCGTTGATGTTGAAACTGTTGGTGATGATAAATTTCGTTTTATTTCATTTGTTTGTAATAATATATTTAATTGATGTTCAACAAAATAACGATTATCCGATGCTGATATAACTTTACCATATAATGTACATTGATCACGATTATATTTTACTTTACGATTTAAATAAATGTCAGTATAATCTTCTAGAATATCAACAGAATGAATTATAGAATATTTTTCTGTACTATCCTGTTTAATAAGAAACCATGACATACGACATGATGTTACTGATTTAGAACATGATGGTAAATTTTCTCTGGTACCAGCTGATATACCACCATTTAGTTGTGGTGCTGCATTGGAACTTGTACTAGCAATTGGTATATTATTTTCATTAGTTTCAACTAATTCATTATTCTCATTAGATGGTACCAATTGATTATTATTATTATTATTATTACGATCAGATAATAATTCATCTATATTATTTTCAACTAATTTATCAATTAAATTAACCTCAATAGAATTTTCTGTTGAATCTGATAATTCATCAGTGGAATTACCAGTATCTGATTCAGTGTTCAAATTTTCGGATTCTGTTATGTTATTCAAATTATCAACATTTAATTCATTATTCAAATTAACTGAACCAAGATATAAATTAGATGTAACTAATCCACCATTCACACCTCTATCAATATCGACATTATTATCGGAAGTTGAATCATCACTAATGTTTATTGCATCTGGACTATCATTCAAATTTTCAGAAATTAATTCACCATTAATTTTAGCCTCTTCCGATGTATCATTTTTATCTGAAGTCGATTCACCACCATTATTCAATTCACCATTATTTATTGGTTCATTGTTCATTTGAACTGGACTAGCATTAATATTTTTCGAAATAATTTCTTTGTCCAATTTAGCTAGTTTTAATGGTATATTATTACTAGAAGTTGATTCATCATCTTTATTCATTGATACTTGTTCAACTGTTAGATTAACAGGATTTGATTCAGCATTGCTATTCAATCCACTATTATTCGTGGATATTGATGATTCGCCATTAAAATTATTTGATGAAGCTGCTGGATTACCATTTATATTCGTAGAAACTGATTCACAATTTATATATGGTGGACCAACATTTACGTTTGAAGAAACCGTTCCGCCTTTCCAATTGGCTGGAACAGAGTTATTATTATTTGACAATAACTCTGTTCCAGCCAATATGATTGGTGGAACACTTAATTCATTTGAATTAATTCTATTTGAATCAGAATTAAAATTACGTGAAGAAGAAGCTGCATTATTCATCATGTTAAGTGGATGAGATCCATTATTAATAGTAGTTGTCATTGATTCGGCATTAGCTGTAACAGATCCATAGTTCAAATTAAATGGAATATTGGATGTATATAGTCCATTATTAAAATTAACATTATTAAAATTATATGGATTATAATAAGCGGGATTACCATAACCAGGATTACTATAAACGGAATTCATATAAGCTGCTACTGATCCACCATAACTATTATGTGGATTTATTCTACTATATAAATTAGCTACTACATCTAATCTACTATTTATATTACCTGGATTTAATTCACCATTATTATTAGCTGGAACTGACATACCATTCATTATATGTGCTGGTACTGAACTTCTATTCAAATTAGTTGGTACTAATTGTCTATAATTAAAATTTTGTCTATTGACTGGTATTCTAATATTATAATTTTGTCCTGATAATGATCCATAATTATTATTTGCTGATTGCATTTCAATTGGATTATGATTAGCTGGTTGCATTCGTAAACGATTAAAATTTGATGGTATCGCTGGTAAATGATTAAAATTTTGTGGTACTGGATTAAAGCTAGCTGATTCAATTGGCATATGACTGAAATTTGATGGTACTGTTGGTAATGGATTGAAATTTGTTCGTATTACTTGTACAGAATTATTAAAATTTCGTGGTAAACTTGATCCAATATTAATATTCGTATTACGTATTTGTATAGAATTTAAATTAATTGATTGTTGTTGTAAAGTATTATTATTAAAATTTGGTGGTTGAATTGAATAATTAGATGACAGATGTGGTGAATTATTGTAATTATATGATTCATTTAAATTTTCTTGATCCCTTGATGTCGTCTGTATATAATTAGTATTTCTTTGTGGCGATGGTGTAGGTGGTACTATACAAATATTATTATCTGAACGTAATTGATGTTGTCCAATATTATTATTATTACTATTATTTGAAAATGATTCTTGTCCAGAATTATAATTACGTGAACCAGATGGTTGTGATGAATTATAATGATTATATACACAATATTCGGATTGTGATCGTGGTATAGATATATTTTGTCTACTAGATGATTGTACAGAATTTTGTATTGGTGGTGATATTGGTTCATAATTATTAATGTCATTATTATTTAAATTAACTTGATTTATTCGTACAGGAATTCGATTATTTAATCTAGCATCAAGTGATGATGAATCAATATTATTGCACTGATTTATTGGATCCATTTTTTTAATTGTCTAAATTTGTTAAGTTTTTTTAATATAAATTACACAAAAAAAAAACAACACAAAATACAATTTATATGATTATAAAAATGTCTTGATTTTAAATTCTATACAAATACGACAAATTAACTTTGGGTTAAAAATTATTAGATCAAATTTTAGAATATTAAAAAACAAATTTTTTAGGTTATAAATTGACCACAATTTAATTTATTATAATTACAAATATAAATTAACACACAGAATTGTATTAGATAAATATTTAACAGTTTTTTAACACTTTGCAAACAAATTTAAAATATTTTGGAATTAATGACTGGTTAGCTCAAGGTTTTTTAATGAACTAAATATTAAAATTAATTTACCGAAGCCTTTTAAACAAAATGGATAACTGCAATTGAAAAAATTTAGAGACTGTTAATTTTCTAATTTTTCTACACTTTTGTTGTGTGGTGAACACAAAGATCGAAATTTTTGATGATAATAGAGAACTGTTAAAAATTTTTTTTTTTGGTAAACTGTTAAAAAAAAAAAATATAGAAAATATTGGAAATTGAAAAATCTTTTATTATAATTTAATATTCTAAGAATATTTAAGTGTTATAAATTTAATTGTCGTGTCTTTTGGGTCCGTAAAATTTAATTTAAATTATTATAAAATTTAAGAAAAAAAAATTTTGTGTCTCTAAGGATTAAAGTGATAAAATTAATTTCTACCTGTTGTTGGAGACATTTAGCAAAAGGTATATAATTGAATATAAAGTAATTTTTGATATTTGCAAAGGGCAATAAAATGTCTTAGTCCCTTTTTGTGATGTTTAGGGTATATGCAAAAATTTCCGGAAAATATGAATTTAAATTTTCAAATTATAGTATACCAAAAGAGAGACCAAGTGTCTAGGAGTATAGAATAGACCTAAATTTCATTTGATCTTCATTTTTATAATCTTGGATTATAAAAAAGTATAGAAAGATTATATGTAGATGACTAGGACTAGCTATGATTTTTTGGATGTTATTTTATATTTTATTGCAATAAAATAATAAAAATTTTGTATTTAAAATTTTTTTAATAGATTTTTAATAATTTTATGACTTTCAACATATTTGCCCGACATAAAATCGGAAATAATTGGGAAAAAACTTAAATTAAGTTAAATTCTTGGGTTGTATTTGCTGTGTAGTCCAAGTAAATAGACAATTTTTCGTATGTAGTTGTATTACATTGGTTTATTTATTAATTGCCTCTACCTACTTCAATGTATTTAAAGAATAAATACGTTTTTTTCAGGCAATAATTATCAATTTTTTAGTTTCCGAATTTATGTTAAATTGGAATTACCATAAAATTACCGATTGTTATTTAAAATTGCATTTCTTCGTCATTTTGAACATCCTTAAACTTTTTAATACAAAGATATGTAAGGATATTTATAAAATCTTTTTAATGTCCTTAAACAAAATAAATAAATTTACTATTCAATTTTATTCTGATTCATCATTGAAATTAGGTGGAAATGATCCATCAGAAACTGATCCATAATGCAAAGTAAAAATACGTGAAGCCATATTGTAGAAAAAAAAATATTATATTTCAATTTCATAAAAATTTCCTCTGCAAGGATTCATATATCCGCGAATTTTTAGTATACCATATAAAATTTTTATAAATATTTAAATATATTTTTCTTTTATGAATTCCATTTTCACAATGAATTCATTTTACACAAAACGCTGTCAAGTAGACTTTAAAAGTTTAATCTCTTCAAATGAATTTATATAAAGAAAATCTATTTAAAAAGTTCCTTTTTTTACCTATTTTTTTTTTATTAAAACTTTTATTGATTTTGTAGTTGAAAAAGTTCAAAAAAAACTTTATATAAGTCAATGAAAGTTTTTTTTTTTTAGTTCAAAATGTTCAAAAATTCAATTGCTCCTTCAGAAAACAAAAAAAAATTGATAATATACCAATAGAATTCAGAGGAAAAATATTTATTAATAATAATCGAATTTTTGTTTTTATAAACTTTTATTTGATTAATTTTTGTGTTGAGATAAAAATGATGGAATTTATTTAGAAAAATACAAAATTATTTAACTGAAAGTTTTGATCTCAAGATTTACTTTTCAAATCATTTTGAATTATTGGTTTTAAAGAAGGAACAACTAATTTTAGTTTGTCTTAATTTCGATATCTTAAAATAGTCGAGTTTTTTTTTAAATTTAAATTATTCACAATATTTCAACATTTGTGTAGGTAGTAGTGGTTTTTGGTTTAATTTGAAAATTTTGTAAATTATATTTTATTAAATTTTATTTACTTGCGAGTTTGCATATTGTACATAATAAAAATATCCAAAAGAATTTCAAATATCTTTTAATTTGCCCAAATTATAGTAGAAAAACTTGAAAAAAAAATGTGTAAATAGGTACCCACCTTCTCGATGCTCTAATTTACTCAATTTTAAAGATACAATAAAAAACCAAATAGATTCTGAAAATAAAGATTTCAATCTTTAATTTCGATATAACATAAATTTCTATATTTTTAAGCAACGTGAAAAAAGAGTCCTTGAGAAAATAAAAAAAAACAAAATTTATTCCATTTTTTTTGCTTGCAATTTTTTTGGCGTAAAACATCGACTTTCTCCGATATCGGCAAATTTTTATTATACTTCATATCGTTACATCTTTTTGAATCCAAAAATTATTATTTTCTTTTTTATAAATCTAGAATAATGCCTGGAAAATGTATAAGAAAACGATTAAATCATATTGGTCCATATCATCCAATCGGCAATCCAAATAAAAACAATTATCTAAGCAATACAAATAAATTAATCGCTTCGATAAAGAATCGTAACAGTACAACATCATTTACAACAATCATAAAACGATCTTTACAATTCAATTTAAAGAAACTTGAACATTTCCAATCAACAATTAATATCAATTCTATAAATTCAAATAATTTGTGTACAAATCAAAATTTAACATTAGAAATAAATTCAATTGAAGAATTCCAAATAATTGTAAAGGAATTTCAAATATTGGCATTAGAATATAATTATTTGCGAAAGAAAATTATACAAAATGCTAAAAAAATTGTTAATTTTGGTAAAATTTTATGTAATAAAGAAAATTTAAATAATAATGAAAAATTAAATAAAATTAAATTGGAAATAATTATGGAATATAATAATGAAATATATCAAAAAAATATAATTAAATTGAAATTATTATTAAATAAGATTAAATTGAAACGTGATCAAATTGAATATTACTCATATAAAAATAAAATGATTGATTATAAAAAAAATTAAATAGTAATCAAATTTTGAAATAATTTCTAAGTTAATTAATGTCTTCTATAAGTAAAAAATAATGAAATTAGCTATAATATATATTTTGAAATCATATGTAAATTTAGTAATTTGTTATAAATATTTTCATTAAGGACTAAATAAAATTTAAAATTTATGTTAATTTAAATTCGTAAAATGAATTATTTTATTAATTTTTTTTTTTTTTAGATGATTTAATTATTTTATATATATCCAACACCAATCAAAGTATACCAAACAAAAATCTACTTTATAAAATTTTGGATAAAAAAAGTTTTATAATGTTAAAGAAATATATGGTAAATTATCTGTCAACTGTCTTACAAAGTTTAAAATGAAAGCAACGTATGCAAAATAATTCGCGAAAAGAATAACAATTCATCATTTTTGTATTATAATTAAAAACTTTTCATTAAACTTATTAAACATAAATATATATTTGGTTAAGGTGAGAGTACTACAATGCTCGGTCAGTATAGTTTTGATAGAGCCAGCAGATTTATTCTTATCAAATTTATATATTGAAATTGTAAGCCTATTTTAAGTCGCTGGTTTGATATGATATCAATTAGCTTCTACACTAACTGACAGGGGATATTTGGCTTTCCAACATTTCCTTACCACTTTTCCTTGTTGGTTTCAAATTAAAATTCTGTATACATTTTTGAAAAAGTTAATTAACGAGATTTAAAGTGTTCGTATACAAAATAATATTTAGTATTATAACATTTAACAATTCAGTTTACTATCAAAAAAATTTTATTATTCCGTTGAAATTTCATGTTTAATGCATAATAATCCTTTTTAAAACATTATAGGAATAAATTTTCATTTATAATTTTACTTCAAGTTGATAAACTATCATGAAACGAAATATGCTTGTGTTTAATACATTAATGAATGTCTAAACTCGTTTTTTTTTACCCCCCTATTTTCCACACAAATTAAAATTATATGTTCGTTTTAAACAGAAATGAAATAATTTTGCTGATTATTTTCGTAGCATTGCATTCGAATAAATAATGAGCAAAAAAACAAAAAATTTTTGTGACTTTTTATAGTTTTTCTAATTGTATTGTACAAGGATGATAAGTATTATGATGATTTAAATTTATTTTCAATTTTTTAGTATAGTTTAGTATAAATTTGATAATTTTGGATTTCCGAAAATTTGTAGTTTCCATCAGAATATTTTTTTTTTGGTTAAATAATTAATAATATTATAAATATTGTTTTGAGAAAATTTTTTGGTAAAACTTTTATTATGTCGAAAAAATATAGTTCAGTTTAGTTTAAGAACATGAAACGAAATCATATTAAGTTTTTGGTATAATATTTTTATTATGGTTAATATAAGTTTTCCAAAAAGTATAAATTTTTATTTGTTATAGAAACCAAAAAACTAAAAAAATAAAATATTTTAAAATATCTGCACAATATTTATATAAGTGGTAGATTATATTTCAGTTCAATATCGTATACATGTTATTGTAGATATTTGAAATTCAAGCTGCAATTTAATAGAAAGAATATTCATATTATGTGCTTCTATCCTGAACAATATTGAAATATATTTCAACAGTTTATTTAAAATTCAAACTATACATAAATATTTCAAGCTATACAAATGACGGTGGGTACAGTGTGGTTTATTTTACCAATCCTGTCAAATCAATTATCCTTATAATTAAAAATTGTGCCATTATTAAAGCAATTATTGTCTATAGTCTAGAATAATTATATAAATAATTGAATTATATATTTTTTGGGATATCAGTAAACATTATTAGCATTTTACTAATTATATTAATTAATTTTTCAAACTGATGCATCTAATCATATCGCACTATATTGCCTTGTATAAATTGTGACATAAATTCCACCTTAAATCCTTCTTTATGGCTTCCTTAGAAAATTCTTTGCATGTTTATTGCAAAATAATAAAAAATTTACTATTAAAATTTTTTACTATCATCTCCTACTTAAACTTGATCTATCAAAAATGTCTGTCAAATTTTTACTAACCCTGTTTTTATTATACTAATTTATACTTTTGAAAACTTTTTATTTTCCCGTATATTATACAACATTTTTTTGGGGTGTGAAATTTTAAACATTCTACTTGGGAATTTTCCTCTATATTTTCTGCGGTATATTTTATTAATAAAAAAAATGCAATGCAATCTCTTCTATACAAAGTAATCTAAAATTCTAAAAGTTTTAACTAATAAATATACCATACATATATAAAAAGGAGTCAAATTTTCTAAATATGTGACGTCTGTGTAATATTATAGAACCGGGTAGAAACGATATACAGTACAACGATGCATGCATGATAATAAAAAATGAGTTTTTGTTTCCCAAAAGTTTTCTTCATATCGCGAAAATAAAATGAAGAAAATTTTATGTAATCAACTTCTTTTTTTTTGTGTGTTTATGGGAAAATACTTAACAATCAAGGAGTGTATTATTATTATTATTATTATTATTTAAGGAAATTAGATATGAAAACTAAGGATATTCGATTTTGTTGTAACTACTATAAAAGGTATTAGAGATCTAAATAAATCTTTTCATAAAAGTTTCTTTTCATTTTGGTTTCATGAAAATTATGTTTGTTAAAGTTAAATGAGCATCAGGATATAATTTGGTACTATAATTTTAAAGATTAATCTGTGAATAAAAGGAATTTTATTTGTCACATAAAAATTTCTAGTTTTATATAATATGATAATTTCTTAATTGAATAATTAGGAAAATACATAAAATTTATCTTAGAGGAGATAAAAGATTTCTTTAGTAAAATGTAAATTGTCAGATGAGAATTAAAAATTTGTTTTAAAAAGTTTAAATTTTGAAAGGACTCGACATTTATTCGGAAATTGGAAAATTTTGTCTGGTTTTCTATAGAAAATATGAAATTCTGATAATGTTTTTCTGAAATGAGAAATGTAGGTAAACATATATAAAAAATTAAGTAATGTAGGCTGGAAATAATCACTTAACTCCTTAAATTAGATAATAGAATATAAGGATAGGCTATGGTAAAGATTTTAAACTATAAAATTCATTTTCAATTGAATTCCATTTTTGTTCTTTCGCATACTTACAACTCCCCTGGATAGATCTATCTCAACTCCCCTAAATAGAGATATGGTTGACTATGATAGTAAGGCTGAGAGAATAAAATGGATGCAAAATATTTCAAAAAAAATTGTAGGACAGCGCATCAATATATTCTATTATCTAAGCTTAACTCCTACTTCAATAATACAAACTATCCGAAGCAAGCTGTCAACTGTCATTCTATTTTTTTAACTAAAATTTTCCAATTTTAAAATTATTTCAAAGGTAAAATATTAATTTTCATAAAACATTAAATTTCAATCTATTTTTAGAAAATTTTTATATAATTTAATATTGCAATTAAAATCAATTCTATAATTAAATATTTTCCATTTCCTACGAATCTTTTATAAACAATATTTTGTATTATTATTAAATGCCAAAAAAGTTACTTGAAAAATATGGCAAAAAAAATTATTAATTAAAATTTATAAGTAAAATCATTTCCAAAAAAAACGAAAAATCGTGAATCCTTCTCTTATTTTGGCCCCATATAATACAATTAGCCATTAAAACATAGAATTTTTCATCCTAAAACAATTATTTTATTATGAAAATTTCCTAATTTACCTTTTATGTGTTTCATATTATTATTATCTTGGCGGCAGTAATTTTTCTATAAAATATCTAATTACGACAGTTTTTTTTAGTGTCATGATATAATGAATAATTTTAATATTTATTTTATGTTGAATAATATTAATAAAATTATTAAATTATATGAGAAAAGTAATTAAAGCAATATAAATTTATTTTTTTTTTTTAAGATAAAAATAATTTAATTTTTTCTCAGACCTTTTTTTTGGAGGGTGGGTTTGATAATTTTGGTGTTTGGGTGGAAATTTTGTGACTCTGTCTAGTCTATTTCCATTTTTTTTTTGTGTTCATATAAATTTGTATTTTGTGTTCCTGTAATAAAAAAGGAAATTGTCTCTGTGGAGGGTTACATTAATATTAACTCATCCTTGTGAATAATTTACGATATCCTTCTAAAAAAAAAAAAATTGCGGGATGAAAAAAGGGAAATGTTGGCGTAATATTAAATTTATGTTTTTTTTTTACCTTTATGACAAATTACATTATAAAATTTTTGAATTCATAAATTTTTTGAACTTCCGTCTTTCAACCTTCGTTCGATGGGTGGTGGTGGAATTCTGTGATGGAATGATGTAAATTTTAAAGTATTTTTTTTTTTGTTTTAGTATATACAGAAAATTATAATGTAAACATATTTAAAATTGTTGACTTTTAGCTTCATCGTTTTTAGTTTACAAAAAAAAATGTCTAACAAAAAACAATGAAATGTAAATTCGGATTTCAAATTTGAATTTAGAAAAAAAAAAAAACAATTCATGTGGTGGATAGCGGATAGAGTGTCTAGTAGCTCAATTTTTGAATAGTTAAATTTTTATTAGAAATTATATGTACTATTTTATGATTAATTCCTTTAATGAAATTTAAATTTTTATGAAAATTTTGGTATAATTGTCGAAAATGTATCAAAATAATTTTTAAAAACTTAAATCAAAATTTCATTATTTCACAAAAAATTTTTACAGATTATCATAACTTTTTTTTTATATGATTTATTAAAGTGTACTACAAAATACTTAAATAATCTTTTAGTTTAATTCAAAATTTTCATAAAATATTTTAATAATGTTTTTTTTTTCCATTTTTAGATTTTTGTTTGAAACTTTCTTTTTTGTTCTTGAATAAATTAGTTATTAAAAATAAGGATATAAACATATAATATATATTAAGCATAATTTCATTCTGTTTATTTTCATTTTGCTGGTTACTTTTTTTTATTGTATACTAATATTGATCCACTCTTAATTTTTTCATTCCTATATTATATACCATTAAAAATGGTAATGATATCATCTTTTATAACCCAAAATATATAAAAATTCATCTTCAGTTTTTGTATTTATACAAAAAGGAGGTAAAAATAATGTTTTTGTTTTTCAAGAAAATTTTCATATTCTCTTTAAAGGATCCATTTTTGTTCAGCACACAAACAAAAATTAAAGAATGGACACCAACAATAAAAGAAACATTAAAATCATTTTTTACTGGATATAAGTTTATTTTTTTATCTAATTTTTTGGTAACAATTTTTTAAAGATAATTTTCTTATAAATAATTTAAAATTTTACCCCAAAAAATGGGGTGATTATTCATTTCCCTGAATATCCTTTTTCTTAAACTAATTTCAAAAAATTTCAATTCACGAAAATAAACGAAATCTTAAGTTTCTTTAAAATTGAGATAAACAGGAATTTTTCTAATGGGGGGTGGGTTTATTAAGGATGAGTAAAAAGGACATTTTTTTTAAAAACACAACTAATTTAAAATTATTAACGATTTTCAAAATCGGAAGTTACCGCAAATAAATTTTTGTCTGCCAAAATGATTTTTTTCTCTTGTTGATGATTTAATTAAAAATTTTAGCTCCGCAATTGAAAAGGATTAATCAATTCAATCAAAAAAAAAAAAAGAAGATCTTTAAATTATGATAAATCATTTTGTTAAGAATTTCTAATTTTCAATTTATTTCCAACAGAAACGAAACCAAACCAAAAAAAAAAAATTAGTTAATTCATTGTAAATTTTTTTTTGCTGATTCTATTTAAAAAATCAAAAAACAAATCCTTTTAACTATTTAACCAAAATGAAAGAATAGAAGAAAAAGTATCCTTTTTTTTTTCTTTTAGACACACATTAGCATAACAAAGGATTTTGTTAAATTTACGAAATCAAGATAAAGAAAAAATTCTGAAATTTTGAAAATGAAAACTTTAAAAATTCTCATAGCAAAAAAAAAGGAATTCTTTTTTTTTTTTGGTTCAATCATTTCCCTTAACTCCTTTTTATTGTATTTGTAGAAAAAAAAAGTCCTATAAATTTTTTTTATCCTTCCGGAATATTGAACCATTATCACAAATAACAAGGAAGAATCTTTTTTGGATCTCGTAAATTTTCTATTTCGATTTTCTATTAACAAAAAAGTTAGTCAACATCAGAAATTTTAGGAATATTTTTTAGGGAGTAAATAGCAGAGTTGTTAAATAATGCATTACTTTTGTATTGCATTACCGAAGCATTACAGCAGTATCAAATAATTCAAATTGAATTCCTTTACTGCATTACTTGTAATGGTGTACTTAAATTTTTTAATTACTCAGTACAATACTGGTAATGGAGTAATGCATTACAGCAAGAGTAATGAAATTTTTGAATTACTTTACTGCATTACAAATACTTCAAATTTTATGGTGAAGTATTTTGAAGTACTTTGAAGTACTTTTTACTTCATTGAATTACTTAAAATACTTTGAAGTATTTAATACTTCAATGAAGTACCGCGCATTACTTTGAAGTACTGTGAAGTATTTGGAAGTACCAGGAATAAAATTAATATAATTATGGTATTCATATTTAATATTTAGTTGACCGAAGAAATTTTATTAATTTTAGTATCACAAAATAATTTTAGTATCAATACACAAAAAATAATTTGTGTATCACAATATATTATTAATAAGTAATATACATATATAAGAAAACAATTAATAAGTAATATAGATCACAAACAAAACTAACATATTGTATTGTAAATAAATAAAAATACAAGAAATTAGCTTTTATATAGAATATAATATTTATAACAATTTTAATTTCACACAAAATTAAAATGAAATCAACAGAGATACAGACGTTCACGTATAGTTGCTTTATTTTCTCAATATTTTTTTAATTTTAACGAATTTGCAGATCAATTATTATTTGTTTAATTTTGTATTGAATAATGGTGAACTATTTATTTGCACCTTTTGCTTCGATGGTCGATCACAGATTGCAAAATAGCTATTATGAAATGGCGCAGGAGAATGTCATAAAACGTTAGCAAATTTTTGCGTTCATGGACAGGTTAAACTTCCAATTACGAAATGTGGAGCAGCTGGAGACTACTCTTGACCAATATGTGCAGTACAACCATCTACAATTTATATTCAAAGAGTAAATCAAAGCTGCTGCTAACAATTGTAAGCACCTAGTGATGAATTATTCACGAATTATTAACAGAATTTCAGATTTTGTTGATTACGATATACAGATAGTGAAAATTAACTAATCGAAATATTTTATGAGGAATATGAAAATGACTAAAAATGTTTTTAATTCTACCTTAATAATATGTATATTGTATAAATTTAATAAATTTAATTTAAGAATATTTCATAAATTTTCACAATTTGAAAATATAAATACATATAATATAATAGTTTTTATTAAAAAAGTACTACTGAATATTAATAAAATCCCAAATTTATTGGCAATAATATTTCTCATATTCTTATATTTTGAAATATTGATCCACTGTATTGATATTGTTAGATATAAATAGGTGTTATATGTATGTCCTATATCACCAGCTATTTTCTTTTTGCTAAGTTGAAGTTGTTTTGGAAGTTGCTAAGTTTCCATACAAAAAATATACTAGAATTTTATAAATGCACATATTTTTTAAAATATTTAAATTCTAAATTAATATTGCAAAAGTTAATAGTATTTAAATTTAAATTTAAGTTAGTAATACGGTACTATTTACAATCTATTTAATATATTTTATATAATATATTTATTTATATAATATATATAAAATAAAACAAAAATGAATAAAAATTAAAATATGTTATCAAAATGTTTTTTTAAAGTCAAATTTAGTAACCTTGTTACAAACAACTTCAACTTTATAGGTACAACATGAAGTTTTAGGTACAAAATTACATACATATTTATATTAACTATTAATAAATCTTATATTGATACTAAAATTAATAAAATTTCTTCGGTCACCTAAATATTAAATATAAATACCATAATTATATATTAATTTTATTCCTGGTACTTCCAAATACTTCACAGTACTTCAAAGTAATGCGCGGTACTTCATTGAAGTATTAAATACTTCAAAGTATTTTAAGTAATTCAATGAAGTAAAAAGTACTTCAAAGTACTTCAAAATACTTCACCATAAAATTTGAAGTATTTGTAATGCAGTAAAGTAATTCAAAAATTTCATTACTCTTGGTGTAATGCATTACTCCATTACCAGTACTGTAATGAGTAATTGAAAATTTGAAGTACTTCATTACTTTTTGGAAAGTATTGCAGTATATGTTAGCATTACTCGGTAATGCTACTGCATTACTTTTTTAATGCATTATTTAACAACTCTGGTAAATAGTATATACAAATGTTTCTCCTTTAAGGATAAGTAAATTTATTGGCATTTTGAGTGTTAGTATACGATCTCCCAAAAAAATAAAAAAATCCTTTTTTTTCTTCCTTATTGTAAATTTGAAATAAAATATCAACAATTTAGTCTCTCAATTGAGATTATTTTTTTTTCTTTTGCCTTTTTTGTTATGATTATAAATTTGACTTTTAAGGATATCCTTTTTTTCGGGATGGGAATAGGAAATTTTGTCTATCAATATTATTACTGATTAGTTAAGTTGAAAGTCAAAATATAAAGTTGTTCTTTTATATTAGAATTTAAAAGGATATAATTTTTTTTTGGGGAAACAGAAATATTACAAATGTCCTTTTTTATAGTAATGTATATGTAAAAATTTAATTGAACTGTGAAATTGGAAAAGTTATTAACATTTAAGTGAAGTCTATTTGAAATGGGCTGGTTATAATAATTGTACTACCACCAAAACCACAACAGCTACCAACTTCATATTTATGGAAATCAATGTTTTCAATTATAATAGGCTCGACCATCGCCGCGAATTTAGTTTAATGATTTGCGGATTATGAAATGAGTACCTACATTGCGTATCATGAGTAGTATACGTATAGATGGTAATGAGTATTGCCATACTCATTTCATACTTACTTTTATCATTAATTGAAAAATACTATATGTGGTGACTAAAAGCCACTGAGTATGGACTACAAGTGTCGCATAGCCACGTATGCTATCTTGAATTAAAGGTAATTAAAATTTAAAATTTAAATATTTTGAAACGCTGGCAGTGGTAGCGAATTGTCAAAATTCAATTTAAATCAATTTTGAAATTTGAACAAACTTCATTTGAATTTAAAAATGGAAAAAAAATTGTTTTTAGAAAATTTTTCAAATTTTATGACAGTTACGTACGCTCTACTTTGTCGCGTTATTATAGCTCGTCGAGCTACATGTAGTTGGTAGCTGTATGGTTGTGTGGTGGTAGTTGGTAATACAATTATAACCAGCCCAAGTATTTACTTTTGAATCAATTTAATTATTTAACATAAAAAAATTATCTGGACCAGATAAACACTATATGCAAATTTTATGTAATATATGCAAAATGTAAATAATTTTATAAAAAATAATCCTTTTTAAATAATCAAAAACCATACAATTTCATTTATTATTGCATGGAAAAACCATATTAAAATTACAAATTAAATAAACATTTAAATATTAATAATAATTTTTAATGTTTACTTTGTTTAATTTTCATTATTTTTCAATTCGATAACAAAAAAAAAATGATTTGAACAGAAAAAAAAGGATATTCGGATATACAATAAAAACAAACTGTTTTTTTTTAAGCTATAATAAAAATCGACAAGTCCTCTGGAATTTTTATATATTTTATCCCTGGAAAAAATAACATAAATTCTCTTTGAAAGATAACAAAAATATTGGATATGTTTACCTCTTTGTTTTCTGCTCGTCGTCGTTGCTGTTGCTGCTGCTACACCCTACAGTTTTTATATTAGTATAGTTTTTTTGTTTGTTCAATTAAATAAACCCCCAGGATAAAAGGAAAAATTATTAAAATAAAAAATAAACTTTGCAAATATACAAAATGCACGAATTTATATATCAAAATTGTATTTTGTGGTGGAGACTATAAAATTTCCTTATTTTGACGTTGAATGCTAACTAATTTCCGATAAAAGTCATATTTTTCGGTATTTTAACAATGCATGGGGGGGAGGTGTACAAAAACCCACCCCCTAAAAATAGCTAATTCAAACCCTTAAATTTATAAAAGAAAAGCGTTTGGGGTATGACAAAAAAATAAAACAAAAATTCACCTCACCCAAAGTTTTTTAAGCTGCACGCCGTGTCACAATTTCTGATAAGCTCTCAACGACTTTTGTATTATAAAAACAGGACCTTCTTTATGACTTCCTGAGTTCCGGAATTTCGATATATAATATACAAAATATATATAGACAATTATCCTTGTCTATAAATAAATATATATAAATTTTTTCAATGTATATATGTGTGTACGAGGACGAAATTTCTGTACATCAAATTTATGTTAGATCCCTCTGGTTTTGCTTTTTTTATTGGGGGGAGCGCGCAATTATATTGAAAAAATTTTTATGTCGTTAACAAACCAAGAACGAAAATATTCATTTTGTTGTTAAGGGATTGGGGAAAAATTGCAGGAAATGGAAGTGGAAATTAGTTTTGTTAAAGGAGTGGCGTTAAGGATAAATAAAAGAGTGTGCAACTTTTATTTAGAATTTTTCCAAAATAAAAAAAAAATATTATGTTTTACAAATGAAATTGATAAAAATATATAAAAAAAATTATGTATTTATTTTTTTTATGCTCTATAACCGCAATATTTTTTTTATGTTTTGTATCATCGAAGCCGGGAAAAGATATCACACGAAAACGGAATTTGTGATATAATATAAAAGAATGAACATTTTAATGGAAGGTTGATTTATTGAAATTATGATACTATGTTTTGTTATGCTATTATTATTATTACTGTGAGTGTTAAACATTGATAACAAAAAATAACAGCAGAGAAAGGATATTTTTTTTATGTTAACTTTTCTATGTTTTATTTTGTTTATGTTGATCTCAGGTGCATTTAAACCAAAATATGAAAATTATTAGTGAAAATTTGACAAAAAATATTAAGAGGGGAATTCTTTTTATGTTAAATTTTTGGTAAATTCAATTTTAAATTTCAAATTTTGTTGAATTGTTTTGGAAAATGTAAGAAATGGAGTTGAGATGGGGTTGTGATGAAAAATGGTAGAAAATAGTGATTTCTGTTCTTTAGGGAAAATTAATCTTTTATTTTTTTCTCACTAATAATTATGTTTAGTAATTTCTCTTCTAGAATATTTAGAATTTTTTAATGACAATTAATGTTTTTTTTCTCTTATGATCATGTTTATGAATATTTAAATTAAATTTCTATAATTTTCTTTTTCAGATTTCTGTTAAACCCGGGATTCAATACAGATCATGCCAGTTTTTTTTTTGGACCAAATATTGTCCATTTTAAGTGAGTCTACCTACGGTTACCAGGTACAAATTGCTGCAAAATTTCTGATACATTTGATAGTCAGGTATGTAAAATTTAAAAAATTCAAATTATAATGTATTTACCTTTAACTTTCTTTACATATTTTTGCCCCCCAAATTAAATTTACGGAAAAATCTGTTTCATTTTAATTTAATATATCACAAATTCTGTAACATTTTCTCCCCCTTTAGATGCTGGTTTACCATTTTAATTAAACATAAATTTATCATAAGTGAATCAAATTTTTCACATTTATATAAATACTTAATCAAATTTCAAAAATATTTTAATATTTAAAATGACATAAACAGAAAATTTTGCCTCTTCTTCATCATGGATTTGTTTTCTAAAGAAATTGAAATATTTCTCATAAATCAGAAATACATATACGTAAGAATCCTTTATTTTCACAACATAAAAACAAAAAAAAAAAAATTTTAATAATGAATATTTTTCATTTTTAAAATATTTTTATTTAAATTTTGAATTTTCAATCTTGTGAATATTTCATGCAATTTTTTTTATATCACATATATAAGAAATAAAATCTTTGTTTTGAAACTGAGAAAAGCAAAAAAAGTTTCATCTTTTTATTAACATTCTTTAACACATTTTCCTCCACCCAAAAAAAAAAATAAAGAAAAAGAAAATTCAAAAATGAAAAAGTAAAAAAAAAAAAAGAAAATTTGAAAATTTCCCAACATTTTTTTTTTGCTTTTATTTACTTACAAAATTTTTATTTAAAAAGGAAAATTCATGTTTATAATTTTATTATTTTTTATGATATAATTTTTATGTTGTTAAATATATATAAAGCATAATTTTTATGATTATAACATAAAGCAATATAAAAAATAAGAGAGTAGAAAAAAAAAACTGTTTATATATAAATTATAAAGTAATAATGTTTCGTGCAATTTTCCATGTAGAATACAGCAAAATATTATACACTGTAAATAATTTTTTATTTGACACTATAAAAAATAAAAAAAGGAAAAATAATTAGTAAAGATTTTTATCGTCCTTTTTTTTTATTTTCGTAATTAAATTTTCATCATTAAAAACGGGTTTAATTATAGAGTAAAAAGTGGCTTTTAAAAATTATTGATAATAAAATGTAAAAATTTTGATAGAATGTTGCCTTGCCAGGATACTATTAAATTTTAGGGTGGGGGGGGGTTAACTAAAAACGTAATTAAATTGTGATTGCAGAAAAAAAGGATATAGAGAAAATTTTATAATTGAAAAAAAGGAAGTTTGAAAATTACTCGCACTGGAAATACTTTTAATCGGCCGTAAAAATGATTGTTTTATGATAAAAGACGAAAGCCTTTCGAATAGGACTTTAAGTATAAAATGTTAGTCATATAAAGATTTTCATCAGCTTAATCTTTCCAATGTAGTTAAATGGCTTCTTAATATTAATTTTATCAATTCTGGTCTGAAAAATTGGTGTCAATTTAATTTGCAGACAATTTGAATGACCGACACAATTCTGTTATTTAATCGGTAGAAAAATTTCTCTAAATTTTATTATTGTCGAAGTTTACTAACAAAATTTTAGTCCTGTATATTGAATGTAATTTTTACTAACTTGGCTTTAACTATCATAAATTTATTTACAAATTATAATATAATATTTAATGTTAAATTAACTGTGCAGAATATTTTGAACTAGTAGATTTATATTTGACAAAAAAGTTATTATAAATATTTGTTTTCTTACATTACATTTACATTTACATATAGATAGATAGATATATATTGTTAGTACCTATTTGTCATATTGTCCTGAACAAAAAAAAAACCTAAGAATATTAAATTGTCTCTAGGAGCGTCTAACTGACTCCTGTGGTGGTTTTAATACGAGGATAGTTTTTAAAATTATATTTTTTTTTAGAAATATTTTTCAATGTAATAACCCAGAATTAAGACTTTAAGTGTTTAATTTATAATTAAATATATTTTCTTTTTAATTTTCTTAATAAAATAGTCTACTAAAAATTTGGGAAATTTTGTACATGAAAAATTCTCAAAATATTCGCCAACTTCAAATAACTTTATTTAATCCTTAAGTCTCTAAAGATGGTGTAAATTATCAAAAATCATAATCCTTGTAAAAAAAAAAGTTCTTCTTTAAATCCCACCTCGTACATCACAGAGACAAATACCATAAAGTATATTTATACCATCATTTTTAACCGACAGACTATAACAACAATCTTACAACAACAAAAACACGATGTGGTATATAACAAAATATGGTGGACTAAATTTAAACATTTTATACAGAAGAAAAGGACTAAATAACAACACCAATAAGAAATATGTTTATAATAAAGTTATTATAATAAAATACAAATACACAAACACACACACACACAGCAACAAACAAATTATTAAAACATTTCTTTTACCATATACATATATATCCTTTTTGGAAGAAGATGTTCTTTGGATTATTTTCTTCGTCCTTTTTAAATATATATAATATGAAATATTTTATAAATTATTATAAAGTTATGTATAAATTTTTGATGTGAAATGAATGGGAAAATATTAAAGTCATAAAATATATTTTTATGACGCCTCTATGAATTTTAATAAATATTAAAAAAAAAAAAATGTATGTATCATTGTTTTTTTTTTTATGAGAAAATGCGGTCAATTCCTTAAGGAATTTTCGTTTTTTTTTTTTAAATAATTTTATTTAAATGTTAATAAAAAAAATATGGTTGAATAATTCTCTATTTTTTTAATATGATTTAAAATGTTTTCTTGTTTATAGTAATCATTAAATTAAAGTTTATTAGATTGTAAAAAATAATCCTTAATAGTTTTAAAAGAGTGTAAAATAGATTTAATGATGTAAAAAACTAGGTTTTAGTGTCAAGGACAGAGCTAAATAAATTTTGATAGTGTGAAATATTTTTTAGAACTTAAATTATTATTTTATTATAATTTAATTGAATTTATATAAAATATTCATTTAGATAAAAGTTATTAAGGATAAATTCTATTTTTCAATATTTTTTCAGAAATATCATTTCGAAAAATTTATACTCCTATAAAATATGAAACAATAATCTTCCAAACTGACAATTTTTTTTAGATATTTACCTTAAGGCTTTTTTTAAATATTTACCTATTTTCAGTAATAAATATTAGACACTGTGGCTACTTTGTTTTTGTGGCTGTTAGCCCATTTTCACTAAATAAATTTTAACCGGGGCTATTTTAAATTATACAATATAAAGGCTGATTTTCAGTTGTAGCTCATGAGTCGCAGCTTTGAGTTTATAAAAGGTATAAGAAAAAATTATTTAAATGTAAAACTGTAGCTCATTTTAGTAACAGCTGAAAATCATCTACAGCTCATTCGTAGCATATTGACCTGTGAGTTCGTGAGCTGCGACTCATGAGCTACAACTGAGAATCAGCCTTAATGAAATGTCAAAATGAGGCTGTTAGCATGGCTACACAACGGCCACACATCTTCTTAGGCGCGCCTTATAGTACGACTCATTTTATTTAGCGCAACGCGATTGGTTGAAAACGAATAACAGCCACAGCCGCGGCTAATATTTATTTAGTGAAAAACAGACTTTATAGTCTGTTTTGATTATCTTAAATATTTCATTTATTTCCTATATAGATTAGTGTAAATAATTAATAAAATTAGATTAGATTATTTCAAAAAGGTAAATAATGATATTTTCTTATCAAATTGTAAAAAAAACTGACCTTTATTAAGTATAATTTTATAATAAAAATTCGACATTAAATTAAATTGTGACCAATACTATAAATTTTTTAAATTTTATTTAATATTTCTCACATCGGATAAATTAAATTACATTTTTTTCTATAATTATTCATATTTCACCATTTTCAATTAATTTCATTATATTAATAACACGATTATATACTAAATTTCTAGCATTTATACCCCATGTAAAATCTAAATGATTAAATTTTTTATCATTTACTAAAAATTTACCAATTGGTTTTGGTAATTGTTTATGTAATTTATCAACATCTTGTGGATGTGCTAACCAATCATTTTCTGAATAATGTAATGCAACTTTAACTTGTACATTTGTTAAATTATAATTTGATGGTATAAATTTACCATATTTAACATAATTACCAATATAACCATAATCATATTGACGAAATTCATTTGATTTCTTCAATTGACCAAAATGAATTATTTGTTTTGTTGATGTACCAGCTGGTGCATGGCCAATTATTACCGGTAACATTGTCTAAATTAATTAAAATAATAATAATTTTCGGATAAATTTTTTAATTCAAATTTTTTTGTATTATAATTTAAATTTTTTTACCTTATTTAATTGTTCCTTATTATATCCACTTATTAAAAATATTACATTTTTACATAAAATTTGTGAAAAAATATCATCTTTACAAAATGTATTACCAATAAATGTTAAAAAATTACTATGTGGTAGGAATTCATTTATACCAATTAAATGTGATACTAACTGAAAAATATATAGTAAAAAAATTTACAAAATATCATTTTTAAATTATATAAACTTACATCAATTTCACTTAATATTAATTTCATAATATAAATTACTGGACTGTGACAATGTTGTATATAGGCAATTGGTCCTAATGCTTGCATTGATAAAATTTTATCATTATATTGTGGATGTAAATCACATAATATCCAAAATGCAGTTGATCCCTTTTTTTTAAAAAAATTAATCAATTAAAATATAAATATATAATGAATAAAAATCTTTGAACCTGTGAATGTCCAATGTAATGAATTTTTGGAAAATTTGTTATTTTTAAAATATAATCAATTGTTGATGGTAAATCATATTGTCCAGTTTCATGTATAGAAAATTGCCAAAATTTATTATCTTTATCTGGATTTAATGTTGTATGATTACGACTATAAGTATTACCACGAGTATTTAACATCCAAACGTCATAATCTAAATCAGCAAGCATATAACCTATACATATATGACAATATAGAAAATATAAGATCAATTATGAACCATAATTTATATATATATATATATATATATATTTGTCGCACCTAATCCTTGATTTGGTCCCATTAATATCCATGTCGATGATGAATCTAATATACCATGTACTAATAATACTGGTTGTCTATTTAATTTTGGTATTCGATGTATTTCTAATATATAACCATCATTGGTAATGACATGATGTATTTCTGATTTATATCCATATTTCTCTATTAATTCATTCTATAATATTGTGAAAAAAATATATAATAATTTAATTATTATTTTAAATAAAATTATTGAAATTATATTTTTTTTTGTATTGCCACACTCACTCCCAAAAGATAGGAATCCTTAATAATATTTGAATCAATATTATTTGGATTAAATCCAATAAATTTTATTAATTTATCACGTTCTTTATTTAAATTACTAAGAACACTAAAATTTGATTTAATTAAATTTAAAATTAAAATTATTTTAAAAAAATTCATTTTTTTTTTGGAAAATATATAGAAACTCTGGAGTGAAATTAAAGACTAAGTTCAATTTTGATGAAGGCCCTGGTTTTTATATACAAAAATTTATTAAACGATAAGAAATTTTAGACAATAATTTTGATAAAACATTGCACAATTTTTCAAAAAAAAAAAAAAATTGCCTGATAAAGGAATCTTATCTTAAATTTTATTTAGATTGAAATTATGAATAAATTTTATTTTTTTTTAAATATTTTTGATTAGAAAAGGGAAGTAAAAAAATAAATTTTATAGTAAAAAAATATTTCAAAAACTTTTGATAATTTTTCTAAATAAGTAATTAACTGAAATAATATTTTTTTTTTAAACAATTTGTGTCCTTCTCGTCATAGTATTGCAGTAAAAACAGAAACTGTAAGAAATTCTAAATAAGGATTTTTTTAATTTAGTAATTTCCACTTTTGTAATTTAAATTGACTTTCATTAATTAACTTTCATTAATTTAAATTTTATAATTTTTCCATAATTTATTAATCTAATTTTAATATGAAAATGGATACAATAATATAATTTGTATTGATTGCATACTTTCAGGCATAATATTTATAAATTTGTCTATTAAACCATTTGCAATATATTAAATTGTACATAAAAATTAATTTATTTGTCAGTTTTTATATCCCATAATTTATATTATATAAAGAAAAACCTTCTATATTTTCAGTTTACACAGATATTTAATTTTTTTTATATATATGTAGATAAATTTCACAATCTTTCTAAATTATCTATTAAACTTTATATTTGATAATAAGCAAAATAGTAAAGCTTTTTAAAAAAAATATAATATCTTTAACATAAAATATTGAAAGGAAAAAATTATGTATATATTTATGTATATATGAGATAGATAATGATTTGGCATACCCTTAATAAAAATCTTGTGCCAAATTGCCCTATTTATGGCTTCTACATGTTCAATTTTTCAAAATGAATGAGTGCGTCTTTTACACAAACACAAAAAACATACAAAAACGAAAATGAAGAAGGAAAACTTTCAAAATAATATCAAAAAAAAAATTTGAGAAAAATCCTTATTATTATTATATTTTTGTTGAATGTAATTTTATGGTAACATGCATATACGTTGAATATATAAAAGCAATAAAGACATATATGAAAATGGATCCCCTTTTTTTAAATAAAATAATAATAATACAACAACAACAATTTTCTGCAGGAACAAAAATTTTACTATCTTATACAAAAACAATTTTGCTGTTTTGGCTGAATAATTTTTTTTTGGGGATGTAAAAATAGTCTGTGGAATCCTTGAATTTTGCCTTCATTTTATAATATGACAATTTTTTTTTTATATGGTTTTTTTTTTTGTGATGTCCCAGGGAAAATGAGAACACGAAAATGAGACGAGAAAATTGTACGCAGACGGAGACGAAATAAATGTGATTTAGTGTCAAACTGAAGTAAAAGAATTTAATAATATATTTTTTTTTTGTCAAATTGTTGATACAAAATGTAAAGAAGGAGTAATAAAAAAATTTTTTTTTTAACCTTATCAAAAGGACATAATTTGTTATTGCTGCCAGGAAAAATAAAATTTTTTTAAATACATTTTCTTGACACCGTATGGAAAGAGAAATTTAATATACAATTTTCAAGAGGAAATATTACTTAATGAAAATTATATATTACATATAAATGTGTAACGATATTTAGTGAAGGGTTCATCGTCTTGAAAATAAAAAGTTTCATATATCAAAAATAAATTTTGAATTTGTCAGTCATATAGTTAAAAATTTCTCTCTAATTTCTAATTTTATTGAAACATTATTTTTATTATATTAATCATTTTCTCGCGTGATTAATAAATTCCTCTCTTATTTCAATTTTATGTAATCAGATCTCTAAACTCTTTCTTGAGGACAATTTCAGTTTAATATTAAATTTACAATAGTAATTGAATTTGGTGTCTATCGACGGGAAATTTTATTTATAACAAAATTATGCAAACAGAATTGAAAAATCTTTTAATTTGCCCAAGTTATAATAAAAAAACTAAGAATCAATTTTCTATTCTGTATTCTGTAAATATTCTGTAAGGGGAATAGTCGGTTTCCAGGCCTGAAAATTTTAACTTTTCTTTGATGTTTCATTATTTCTCTCCAATTTCTCCATCCATTCGGAATCATTATCAAAGGTATTAATATTACATGTAAAGGTAAAACTTTAATATTATAATTTAATTTGATAAAAAAAAATTGCATACCTTTAGGTAATTATATATAAAAAAAAATTCCAATCAAAATCTAATTACTTTTAAGTGGTTTTTCCTATATGCCAAGAAAAAAAAAATCAAATCAAATGAATACTTTCAAAAATTACTTGAATATTTTTTATAATTAAATTAATTTATTGAATTTTCTAATTTTCCTTATTTCTTACATAAAATTTTGTTAAAAATATATAAGAAAAATCTATTCAAAATGGAAATCCATTAAAAATGAGCAGAGATATTCAATTTATTTTATTTTATTTAATTTTTTTTTTTTTGATAAGGTAACGAACATCTCGCAAATATAAAAAATAATTAAATTTGATCTTGTAATACAATCTTTATTATTAACAACAAAATAAAATTCTTCTATCAATTCTCAATTACTATCGTCCCAAAAATACAATTTAAATTTACATCATAAAAAAAAAAAATAAAAGTCCTTTACTATTTTCTCCTTAAATCGTACTAAAAAAAATTTCGAATAAAAAAATCAATGAAATTCAATCCAAATCCAATTCCATCACAAAAAGAAAAATTTTTTTTTTCTCATTCATGAAAACATAAAAAAAAAATATGATAAGATTTGAGCAGAACATAAAAAAAAAATATTATTATTATTATTTATGTTTTTCTTTTTGGTATAGATAAAAAATCTCTTTCTAATAAGAATTAGGTTAACCACTTGAAAAATTTCCAATCAGGATAATATCAAAAATGAAAAAAGAAAAACCCTACTGCACATGATATTATGTATATCCTTTAAAATATATATGGGAAAAAATTATTCATATTTCTTATTTTTGTAATCTTCCCTAAATCATCGAAAATTTTGGTAGTAAGAGAAAAATTCCTATATACAACAAAAAAAAATCAAATCAAGGATTTTCTTTTATCAGATGCATATCAGATTTTATGGAATATACAAAATAAGGAAAAGGACATCTTTGAATTTTTTTTGAAATTCAATTCCATCTGGGATTTATCTTTTTTTATTGCTGCATTTTAGCTTCTCCTTCTCGAAGGAATATTCTATATATTTTAAATATTCATTATTCATAAATGGTAATATTTAAAATTTTCATTATTTATGTACATATATATTTGTATAGATAGAACTTAAGTAGTAGATAATTTCTACCTTTTATGATATAATTTCTTTCAAGTGTTTTAAATATCCTTTTAACATTTCATTTATTATTTCTTTTGTACATTATTCTTTTAGAAAATGTCCTTTAATAAGATAATTTCGGTATTTTTCATATAATTTTAAGATTAAAATTTTAGTATTTGTTATAAGTGTTTTAAGTATTTTGCCATTTCTGATATATAATTGGCTGAAATGAATTGTATATAAAATCCGGAAAATTAGTATCTTTAAATTATAGTAATGTACAATATTCAGATTGTTGCAGCTAGTTCCAAAAACTATTTTCTTAGAAAATTAAGTTTTGTGCTCATAAACATTTAAATGTGATCTCCAATTCGTTTGACAAACTATCAAACTTGCTTATACATGATTTCCATTACGAACTCTGTTCCATACTTGAACGTATATGGGCCCCTTTTAATCCCAACCACAATTTTCTCGAAAATTTCAATATTAAAAAAGAATAATTTTTATAAAATTCTGAATTATTTACTCAAAAGAATTTCAATTTTTAAATTATTTTAAATTTATTTACCTATATATCCTTTTTCGATAAACACACAGAAAAAATATCATCTATCTAACTTGTTGATCATTCGTAAAATAAATTCATAGACAAAAAATGTAAGTAATAAATTATATTCTATCAATCTTATTTTTTTTTGTGTTGTTTGAAATTATCATCTTTAAATATAGAAAAAAAACCACTTGTTCAAACTTTCCTTTTGGATCTATCACCCTTCTTGCAACACACCAGAAATTTCTTCTTCTTTTTTTTTTTTTGTTCCCTTCCTTGTAAACACAAATTACTCATACATGAAATTCTCCAATCACCCCCTTTTTTTTTTTTGAATGGAAAAAAATTATAGTAAAGAAAATATCCTTTAAAAAAATATCAAATATTTATTTGATCAATATATATGTAAAAAGGCAACAGAACAAAAAAAAATAATGTTATGTTTTTTCATCATCTTCTTTTATTATTCAAATGTCTAAATAATCTATAACCTGAAGACACAGTAGTACGGACCCACCCTTTACAACATACAGTAATGATGATGGGGTAGGAAAATATTTATATGAATAAAAAAAAAATTTGAATACTTATTTATATCCTGGAGCCAATTTTGTAAATATTATGTAAAGAGAATCCTTAAAGGTATCGCAAAAAAAAAATATTATATCAATATACAAACATCACGGTTCGATTCACTAAAATAATCAAAGTTAAATATACTTTAAAAAACTTTATTTAAAAATAAAAAAAATGAATCAATTTTGAAAAGTTGTAAAATGGAAAAATGTTTTACTACTCCAAATAAATCAAAAATAATTTTTATTTGATTTTTGGATTAATTTTCAGTGAAATTGTTTAAAGAAAAAATGGAGTTACCACTGAAATTTAAAACAATATTAAATATTTTCAATACAAATTAAATTGCAACTAAAAAAAAACAATGATAAAATAAAACAACAAATCTTGAAATTTCAGGAAAAAAATATTCAATTTTTATATTTCACCACGATCAACTAAATCAATTATTTTAACAACACGTTCATATAAAAATGGTCTAGCATCAATACCCCATACAAAATCTAAATGATTAAAATCATGATCATCAACTAAAAATTTACCAATTGGTTTTGGTAATTGTTGATGTAATTTTTCCACGTCTCTTGGATGTGCTAACCAATCATTTGTTGAATAATGTAATGCAACTTTAACTTGTACTTTTGATAAATCATATAATGGTGGTTTACGTTGACCATATTTTAATAAATTTTCAATAATACCATAATCATATTGACGAAATTTACCAGAACTTTTAAGTTGACTAAAATGTACTATTTGTTTTGTAGCAGCACCAGCTGGTGTATGACCAATTATAACTGGTAACATAGTCTAAACAAAGAAATAATTTTTTAATATAAAATTTTATTCACTTTATTTAATTTACCTTATTCATTTGTTTATCATTAAAACCAGCAACTTGGAATATTACATTTGCACAAATATCTTGTGTAATTGTTGCATCTTTACAAAATGTTTGACCAACCAATCCAACAAATTCAGTATTTGGTAAAAATTCATTTATACCAATCATTTTAATTAATCTCTAGAATTTCATATTACATTTATGTATATTAAATTTTTTTGATAATTTTCTTGGCAACTTACTGAAAATTTATCTAAAAAGAATGTCAATACATTTACAAGTGGACTTTTACAATGTTCTATATATGCTACGGGTGCGAATCCCTGCATTGATATAATTTTATCAGTATAACTTGGATTTTCATTACACATTACCCAAAATGCTGTAGTACCCTAGAAAATATATGTATATATAAAAATAATTTAAATAATTGATATTATTTACCTGTGAATGTCCAATATAATGTAATTTTTTAACCATTGCTACATTTAATACATGATCAATCATTGCTGGTAAATCATATTTACCAATTTCATGAAATGAAAAATTCCAAAATTTACTTTTTTCTGGATTTAATGATTTATGTTTTCTTGAATAACGATTACCACGTACATTACCCATCCAAACATCGTAACCCAAATCCGAAAGCATATAAGCTAAATTATAATTTATACAAAAAAATAATTAAAAATTTTCATGGTATACAAATTTTTTTTTTTGTTATACCAAATCCTTTTTGTGGTCCCATAATAACCCAAGTACTTGATGAATCTAATAGACCATGCATTAATAATATTGGTTTACCACCAGTTTTTGGTATTCTATGCATTTCTAATATATAACCGTCTCTAGTTTCGACTTGATGAGTTTCAGCTGGATAATCATATTTCTCAATGAGATCATGCTTATCAGATAAAAAAAAATATTATGGAAATTTTGTAATTATATTTTGTCATAAAAAATAATTAAACTAAAATTTTTATTTTATTTTATTTATATTTACAGCTTTCAAATGTGCATCTTCTAATATATTTGAATCAATTCCCGATCTACGTAAATCATTTAAATTAATTTCTGTAGCAAAAATTAAATTTATCAAATTGATAAAAATTAATAAAAATTTCAATGTCAACATTTTGCACAAAAGTTTAAATTGATACTAAAATATAATTTGACAAAAATTTTTTTTTATAAATATCGAATTTAAAGTGTTTGTGATTAATTTCGATAATCCTTTGATATAAAATTTATATATCATTTTGTGATAAGAGAAAATTTATTATACATTGTATATTTATATATATATGTATATGAGAATTATTGGATTTTGTTAAAAAATTAATATTTTATTAATTAATACTTTCTTTTAATTTATTATCAATTTTTTTTTTGTTGGTGGATTTTTAATGATTTGGATTAATTTAATCAAAGAATTTTTACATTTTTCATATCTGATATAATTTTAACACTGTGTAGTTTTTGCTTTAAATTGAATTGAAGATATTATTTCAATTGGGAAATTGGAAAGTAATTTAGAATATTCAAAAGAAAATCATTGATAAATTTCAAATTTAGAATTTAACAATTTTTAAGCACTATGCCAGAAAAATTAAAATCGAATTTAAAAATTAAGAATATATAATTTAGATTAGATTAAATTTTGTAAAATTTGATTAGATATGTCCATTAACTACTGTTGTATACCGTATATAAATTCTGAATTGCATATATCATCAATCTAAACGAAATTTGGTATACATTAAAAACATTTATTCAATCTTAAAATCAGTATTAAATTTATCAAATAAATTTGTTATATTAAATTCGAATAATGATTTTTGCCTGAAAAAATTCAACATATATAAATTTGGAATGGGAAATTGTATTTACCAGACAAAAAAATCTTTCGAAATTTTTATTTCACAAATTTCCTTTTAGTATTAAAACAAAATATTAAATCTCTTAAGTAGATAAAAGTATATTTTTCTAGGTTCTTAGTGACCTAGTTATCATCATTTTGTCTCAAGTCGTCTGATAATATGACAATCATTTTCGTTTTTATAAAATAATTTGTATTACACACACAATTTTTTTTTTCGGTTGGTTTTTTTGCCTTTTGCCTTGACAAACTTTCGATATCTAAAATACAAAATGGGTTGATAAAATAAAATAAGGATGAAGGAAAAATGTCAATCGTCATATACTTTGTAAAAGGTATTACACGTTTTTTGTATAAATTTACTATTTTTTTTTATATATTGGACATTTCAAAACTTTATCCTAGTTTCATTTCCATTAACACGTAAATGTATAAAGTCTGAATTTTTTTGGTATATCTGACATATAAAATATATATCCTTTTTTTTTCCCTTTTTCTTATACCAAAATTTTTATGTGCATATAAATGTCGATTATGTCTTTAAGTGAACGAAAAAATCTTTTCGTTATTTTTTTTTTTATTACTGTGGGTCGAAAAATGTTTAATATGAAAAACTTTGGTTCTATAAGTAAAAAAGAAAAAATCGTACGTTTTTATATATGTCATACCAAGGAAACATAAATTCTTTTTACTAATATGTTTTTCTTATATTTCCTTGTGTCATATAAGTAATTTTCTTCTGTTAAAAAAAAAACCCCAATTCTGTATTGGTTAAATGAAGACGTGACCATTGCACAAATATTTCGAATTATATGTAATAATCGAATAAGGAATGGAATTCAATATTGGATTTTGACAGGTAGAAAAATGCAATGTATTAAAGGATTTAAAAGTTATGGTTATAAATTTTGAAGGAAAAATTTATGAAAAATTGAAAAATCTTTAAATTTTGAAGGAAAAAATGATGAAAAATTGAAATATTTTTATGTAGCAGTAATGATCTTACGATATCGGTCTGCTAGTGTCATTGTCATACACTTTGCTGTCATAACTATCTAGAAAACATTGAATATTATTGGAAATAATTTATGTACCATTTTTATACATACAAAATTTCTCCAATCAATGTAATGATTGAAAGGCAATTTGTCTAATAATGTTTCAATTTAATGATTCAATTTGAAGATATAATATGCGAGGTGATCTTAAATAAGTCATTTTGATTATTTATAATATATTTTTATGAATGAATATCAAATTAAATTTTTGTAAATCATTTTCCAATTAATATTTACATACTTGTGCAATAAAGTTCTGATTTATTGCTTTATATTAATATTGCATTAGTAAATTGGATGCAAATTTATATGTTTAAACGAAAAATTATATAAATATCTATATGGTCATTAATTTAACTCTTTGTGCTATTATACAAATTCTAATTAATGAGTCAAAGCTATCAGTTGCATTTAAATTTACAAAATTACTTTTATACTGCAAAAAAAAAAATCATAATACCATAGTCTAATATGTACATAATTTTATTGAAGTATTATTTTCTTAAATCACTTCTTTTTACCATAATTCTAATAATATACAAAAGGAAATATCATTAAACATACTTCAAATATTTTTTATTAATATACTTGAAAATATAATAATAAAATTATTTATAATCTGAAAATATCAAAAAGTATAAAATTACTTAAGTGTCCCCCAGCTGGTTATATATTTGTATTACGTGTTAATTGATTACAAATGATTCAAATTGTAAATAACTATAATATAAAACATAAGTAAAATAGATATATACATATTAAAGTATATATAAATTGGTTCTTAATTTCAAAATAATATATTATCAAGTGTCATAGAAGAAAATATATCTTTTAAATGCCACAAATTTACAATTATACAATTTTGTCTCAAAACATAAATATTATCAAAAGCATTTACTTGCCCTTCGCACATCTCAATTTCACATCCATTAGAAATATGGAAGCGTATACTATATAATATACATAAAACGGAAAAGGCATTTTTCTTCTTCTTTAGTTCCTACTGCAGTAAAACATTTCCTCTTAGAGTTAAACACTATATGCAATTAAATTGAATCTGTGACCAATAAATCAAAACATGAAATGGTTAATTTAAATTTTTTTGTTTTTAAAAAATATAAGAAAAACATGATTAGGCACACGCCACAAAACTCTTAGAGTCTCATGCCATCATTTATGTATATATACTATAATTATACTATAACGACATATTGTCATATATTTAATGGGAACATATGTTAAGCATATATACAATCATATACGAAGATGATGTTCCCAAAAGTTGCATAAATGTTTAATAATTGCATTTAGAACCATACGTCTTTCCTTTTACCACACAGTTTTTCGGTAGATGTCATATATACTTTTAAATTCATTTTATTTATACACTGTTTTCTTTGCTGTCGTCTTGAGTTTTTTTGCTTTTTCCAGTCATTTAAGAAATTCTGTGCTAACACATTGAAGTATCATGGATGATTAACTTAAAGGCAATTAAATTAGTTGAGAATTTTGTATTTAGTAGCTGATAATATAGATTTTTTTTTTTGTGTAAATTTTTGTTTCTTAGCTT